>JAGFBS010000027.1:0-600000 GCA_018397855.1 Boletus reticuloceps
AAGTCGAGGAGGAACCAGTCATTCGGCAGTGCCAAACGCATACTCGAGTTCAAGCCGACCTCGTCCTCACCGAAAAGGGTATCTAGGTTAGGTCCAGTCCTGCGACTATCACGAGCTGCGCCTTAGCCATGACATTATTACAGATACGCGCAGCATGTCTTTGAGCGGGCCAACGTTTCGGCTATTGACGTGTCGCAAGTCGATAACAACGTATCGCACTCGCCGTTGGCGCTACCATCGTGAACGAGTCGAAGATCTTCGGGAATCCGATGTGGGCACTGAATGCGGACTATTCAACATTAGAAAAAATGGGAGACGAGTGCGTATATCTTGTTCTCAAACATGGTTAAGAGCTGACTGAAACACTCTCCGATCTAGATACTTCACGTTCCTAACTGCATGCATAACCACAAGGCATGCACGATTCTTCTCCGCGGACCCTCAAAAGATATCCTTAACGAAATAGATCGTAACCTTGCCGACGCCCTCTCTGTCGCGCGCAATGTATACTTCAACCCTGTTCTTGCACCCGGCGGTGGTGCGACGGAAATGGCCATAAGCGTAGGACTGCACGCAAAAGCGCGAAGCGTGACAGGTGTCGAAGGGTGGCCGTTCAGAGCCGTCGCAGATGCAATGGAGGTCATTCCCCGAACGCTCGTGCAGAACAGCGGGGGGAATGCGATCCGAGTGTTGACGGAGCTGAGAGCGAAGCACGCGAACGGAGAGCACTCGTGGGGCGTGGATGGTGAGACGGGCAAGATTGTGGATATGAAATTATATGGTTTGTACGAGAGCGCTAGCGTCAAGGTGCGTCGTTGTGCGACCGAGCTGTTGTCGTCCGTCCTGACAGCCTGTTTTAGATCCAGATCCTTAAGACCGCCATCGAGGTTGGTGACTCTCTAGTTGCTGACTACAATTCACTAACACCTTCATCTTCAGGCGGCACGCATGCTGCTCCGCGTTGACGATGTCGTACAGGCTACACGCAAAGAAAAAGAACGACAGGGTCCTGCACCAGAAGAGATGGCTGAATAAAAGCACTCCAGACACGATCAATGTTGTACTTGGTAGACGATGAATCCATGACTATTGTAACAGCTATCCAACGAGGGTTTAACAAATACCGACCTCGGTACACATTCAATAGTGACTTTGGGATCAGCACTTGATGAAATTACCAACGATCATGCTCGGAATCCCCACTTGTCCCGCCTGATAGTGAAAGAAGAACAACAGTTGATGAAACCTGATGAGGCATTGATCAGATGTTTATATCGTAGTACGCAAGAAGGACAGCTTTCTGCGTGGAATCGAACGTGGCGTGGCCGTATTTCTGCTGGAGTGAGATGTATGCCCAACGCGCTGGTAATAGTGACATCATATACCCGTCGATGCCAACCAACTCGCTGAACTTGCGGTCTCCTTCCTATGTCTCGCCTGTTCGACGTCAAAGACACGCCGGTGGCTCAGGCAGCTCAAAGGCTTCCTCGGTAAAGACGCGGGGAAAACGGTTGGAAAGAGTGGTTACGACTTGTTAGGATCTTGCTATCCGAACGACCCAAGATATCGCTCTTGCACGACGATCTCAACCAGACAAGGAGATGAAGAGGAGAAATGGGAATATCAAGACTGGGAAACCAGTCTCGTATCTACAACACTATATATACACGTACGAGAGAGTGGAATGCAAACTGGCTAATCCAACGGACCAACCAGAACGACTCGGAATCGGAGCGACAGAAATGATAAATTCTAACATCATCCCCCGTTTAAGGGTCGACGTCCCGGCGACCTAAGATAAAAGGGAATGGCAAAGGGACTGGACGCGGCGGAATTCCGCTAATTCTGCACGTTGACGAGCACGTTTTGCAGCACGCTTGCTCTTTGGGACCAAGGTGGAAATGGTGACAGGTGGGGTAGCATCGTTCACCATATCATTTGAGCCTCGCATAGGGGGTTCAGTCATGGCAGTTGTTCGTGCTATGTGTAGTTGCGACGTGTCGAAAAGGTGATCAGGGGGGAGGACTTGCAGAACAGGTGATGTGGCACGGGATGTGGTAGGCGACGGTGGGGGTGAGACAATCCATTCGTGACCATTTTCATCGTACCAATAAATGTCGCCGTATGTGCCGAGTGCGTAGCTGTTTCCATACTCATCGAATACTGGAACGTTGCGCTGGAGGAGTTGCTTGAGTTCCACATAAGAGAAGTCTTCGGGGAGCATAGTAACTGCACTCTGAACAGGGGACCATTCAAAGACGGCCGGAAATGATGGCGGAGGCGAAGACATGGATCGCATTGAAAGGGCTGGGGAAGGTGGATGAGGTGCAGCGCAAACGTCATCCAAGATGGGAGTAGATGGCGTTGCAGAGGACGCCGGAGATGGCAGCAGAAGTGATGCAGAATGCGCCGTGAGAGTCGGAGACAATGGACGAGGTGTAGCATAGCCATCGCTCGGGATGGGTGCAGATGATGTCTCGGAGGGAACTGGAGATGACGGCGGAAGTGGAGACACGGAACGCGCCATTAAAGGAGACAACGGATGAGGTGGAGACGCGGAACGCGCAGTGAGTGGAGACACAGAACGTGCAGTGAGTGGAGATGATGGTTGATTGCGGAGCATCCGAGTCAATCGGCCAATGTCCATGGGGATGCCTTGACCTCCGAATGTTCCAGGAGCGTTAGGACCAATATCAGGTCCAAGCGATAGTTGTTCCATGGGCGGCATCAAGTCCACAATGGGACCATCCTCCCGCAATGGCTCGAGACTCTGCGAGAGGCCAGTTTGGTCGCTTGCTATACCAATCTGTGCAGGAGCGGGATCAACCGTCGGCCACAACGTGACCGGTAAATCTGTGGGAGCGGGCGGAGAGGTGTTCGGTAAATGGACCAATGAACGGGTTGGTGAGACGAAACAATAGGTTTCAGTGATGGGAGCAGACGACGGAGGGCCGACAGAACTGACGCGAGGTCCCCAAGGGCGATTTGCATACCTCGGCGCACAGTGATTACATTGAGCGATAAAACGCTCGATATCCTTCCGCAGACGCGGCCAGTAGTACCCTTTCCTAACTAAATCACGGGTTACCTTAACACCGTGATGTCTTTCGTTGCTTTCGTGAGCAGACTTGATTATGCGATCTCGGAGTGCCTGGACGTTTGGGACATATAAAACATCGTCCCAGTGGATGAGGCCGTTCCTCCTCGACCAATGGGGTTTATTGAGAATGAGACCCTTGCTTGTGAAAGTCTCCAGTTTGTCCTGATTCGCCTTGATGTCATCTAAGATCGACGGCGGTGTGGACTTAACTTCGGAAGTAGATGCGGAACTGTCCGCGGCGGCAGGAAATGAGATTTGCTTCAAAGGACCAGAAGGGCGCACAGCAGCCTCGTTACCCGTCTTCTTAGCTTTGCCGGTTGGTGATGCAGTCGGCGCTGCGATAGGCGACTTGGCAGATGACATCTTGCCCTTGCCTTTCGTGGTAACATGAATGTTGACTTCGTCGTCGTCCTCTGGCTCGGGAGGTGCGTCAGTGTAGCGGATGTTAGCGTAGAGACGCTCGGGAATGTCGAGGACAGGTGGCGCTCGTACTTTGACCTGCGTTTTGGGTGACTGTTCATACTCAATGACCCAGAGCATGAACTCAGCGACCCATTTCGCGACGGCGTCTCTCATGACGATGATGGTAGTGATAGAGGAGGGAAGAAGGTACGCGTTGTACTCGTAATGAATACCGAATGCGGGGATATGAACACTTTGCTGTGCAGGTTTAACGTCAAAGTGACAGTCTCCCACTGACAGCCGAGTGCAAAAGAATGGGTGCGCGTTGCTTGCGGCTCGAAACCCGAAGTGGGTTACACCACGAGACTGAATGCGGGAAGGGGGTTGAAGTTGGAGCAAAGGCCCCACAATGATGAGGAGTGGATTCGTTCAAGAAGCGTGTGGTTCGGATGTCAAGGAGCGTCGAATGCTCGGCGGCGAGGGTAGGAGAGTCTTGACAGTGACGGCGGGCGGGAAACCCGTGGAGTATGGACGTAACGACGTCGGGGAGCGAGCGCTGCTCACTGCTGCTCAGCGACGAGAGGTGAGTCTTGATATTATGTTAGGATCTTGCTATCCGAACGACCCAAGATATCGCTCTTGCACGACGATCTCAACCAGACAAGGAGACGAAGAGGAGAAATGGGAATATCAAGTCAGTGGACATCGGCCGATTCAGTTCGGTGGGAGTAGGGACCACACGGGTTGGATCCCCGTGTGGCATCGCATGGGAACGGAAAAGTCAGTCTAGGCTAACGAAAGTAGCCAGGCACGCCGGATCGGGGATGGGAGCATGCCCCCCGTGGCCTCTGCTGGCAATCACGCTAATCGGGAACCTCCCCCCTTCCCACCCTCGTTCTCCCATTTAAGCAACCCACATCGCGGAGGGTCAGCGTATCGCACGTTCTTACTCCCTCTGTCTGGTGCTGTGGGTAGTTCCCTAAACGACTCTGAGGTAGGCTGGCGGTTGGGGTAGCGGTAAGCCCCCTGACGAGAGCTTTCGCAGGCTCGAAACCGCTACCATCCCGCCCCCCTTTCCTTGCCTCTCCTGTACCGTGCCGAGTACGGCCACACCTATCGCGCGGTCCGAATCCTAGGAGACGGACGTCCGACGGACAGTGCAAGCACATCGTAATTACCTCAGTTCCCTCTCTCGTACACTGACTAAGAACTGGGTCGCCTTCGGCGCCCCAGTTCCCCCGACTGGGAAACCAGTCTCGTATCTACAACACTATATATACACGTACGAGAGAGTGGAATGCAAACTGGCTAATCCAACGGACCAACCAGAACGACTCGGAATCGGAGCGACAGAAATGATAAATTCTAACACGACTCTTACGAGCCAAACGACGTTTTGCTGACGCATATCTCGAAGAAACTGTGCGACAGTCTGAACCATGACAAGTATTATTTGGAGTCTGTCAAGGTATCTCAGTGAGTCTGCTGGCACCGACAATATGCCATCCGGAATAAGTGTGGATATAGGGCACTGGGCCTGCTGCAATCAAACGAACGACTACATGGTGAGCGATCCGAGTCAGAATTTGGAAACCCGAACGCGGAATAGAGGTCAGAGGCGTGTGCATGCTCGTGTGCATGCGCCGGGCGAGGGGGTTGGCAATGATCACTCGCCCGAAGGCCAGGCCGCACCACAGCGGTGAGGGTGAGCAAGGTGAGCGGACGAACGGAGATGAGCCGATACAATCGGTCTGAGGACGTGAATAAATGACACTTGTCAGGGAAGTGATCATGATTCACTCAAAACGAGACGAGTCTGCGAAGAGACGAGCACCTGCCACGGTCCGAGATCACACATCTTGGACAGAGAGCGGGCACACATGGCAAGAAAAAAGGATATTCAACGGCACGGATGGGGGTATTTGGAAATGTTGTCTTTGCAGTAGCAAGATGGGCCACTGGCGGCGGCCAAGTGGCGCAGGGAATGAATCTTTCATGACATCCAGACAATCCGTCAGTCTTTGGACGGCGCTCGTGAGCCGTGACGCGTGACTCTCGGCGACGGGGACGGAGATGAGCACGACGGAGATGGAGACGAGAGTGACGGGTGGGGACGGGCGGCAGCGCGAAGCGCTGTCCGGCTCCACGAACTGTCCTGGGCCAATGATGAGCTGCGAGGGTGGGTGGGAACACCTCGCACATCATGCCAGGGTTCAATGGAGGTGTCCGACCACTAGGGAGTCCGACCAGGGTGCGGTGGGTGGGTGAAAACTCGAGCGCGAGCTGCGCTACTCGATGGGCCAGCGAGTGCGGGAGGTGGCGCGAAAGAAAGGCGCGCTGTCCAAAGACAAAGTTGCTCCGTGCCTCATTACGTGACCCTGAGAGCGGGCCATTTTAATTTATCATCAAAGTACGTACGCACAAAGTGCATACGCTGCAGCCTAGACTGGTGACCAGTCCGTCTAAAAGAGGTTGCGCAAGGCAAACCGCTACTAGAACTTTCAATAGCAAAGCAGTTACCGCGGAACCATGGCTCATCTCCCTTACTCAGCAATTGCGGAAAAACCTTCCTCAGGGAGATTATATACTCACTCATGCACGTGAGTTGTTGACTTCACATGTGTAACACGACAACTGAAATCTACCCTGCAGCCGTTGCTCCATGGTTCTCTCTCAACGTGTGGATTGGGGGAGGATACTTACACGTAGACCAGACTGTAGGCTATTTGATTGACTGGGTGCGTCATTCCATCTTCTTTTATTGGATATTTGGCTAATTACTCGCCTCGGCCCTCAGTACAATGTTCAAGTATGCCCAAATATTTATCCCTCCCAGAGATACACTGACGTAGCGGTTTGAACGTGTATTTCTAGCTCTATAATCGTAAGTGGGTCGATTTACTGTCGTGGGCTTGACAAACTAACCTTGGCCCAAAGAAGGAGAGACAGAGTACACGACCTGCACCAGCCTCCTGCACCAGTTCTCTTTTCATTGGCCCGAATCCGCACTTTTCCAAATCGTAGCTCATGGTGTCGATCTTGGCAAGCTTGCCATCGGCAAGCCAGCTAGGCCGGAAGATCTTCACTCCTGTATCCAGGAGGCTCATGCTGCTGGATGGGGTAAGTTTGACCTTGTTTTTGAGTACAAAGATGGTGAATCAAGGATGACTTGTTATAGATGCTGGTATGATGGGTTGGAAGGTACGTAGCAAACTATTATCCAGTCCTTGAAATAATTAATGACTTCGTCGATAGTATCCTCATGCGTCATCAGCCTGGATCAACACCGTCCGCGGTAATACCATCCAGGAAAACAAAGCTTGAGGCTGACGGGCAGGTCATGGATAAGGTATATTCCTTAACCCAGAGTTTTTATCAGTTGTGCATATATTGATTAGTGCTCTTCCACAGTTGTCCTTCGCAGTGTCTATAATAATATACGATACCTTTTCGTGAACCGTGAACCGTCCCGTTAGAGTGCAATATTCCCCGACATTCCCAACTACGGGGACTATTGTGATCGCCTCAGACGCCTCGTACCGCGGATGTAGATATGATGTCAAGTTGATCATGCTGACCGTCCCAGCCGCTGTTCAGAGGGGAAATCAAGGTGGGTTGGTTAATATCATACTCAGTCACTACCCTAGCAGGAACTTCTTAGCGTCGATTGCCGCATTCGGACATTGCTCACGCCACTACTATATATTGTTCTCCCCTTGTGCTGTTGACGCCGCGGCTTGTAGCTGACTAGCCGCATTGCAGAGAAACGCATGTTTGGGGCATGGCGGTATGTTTTGTGCATGTTGGTGCCACGTCACTAGTACAAGCGACCTTGTGCTAGGTCACCTTGTTGACCAACTGATTATACGGCCTCGAGGACGTTCATGTGGACGTCTGGTCTCGTGTCGCCTCCCCCGGGGGTTGTGCACCTCTACGGTTCCTTGCCAGCGGACACGATATTCCAGATTGGTCGACCGATGGGCAACCCACGTCACTCCTCGATATCGTGAGCGGCTGTGCGTTCGACGCGTGTAGATAGAGACATTGTTTATCCCCTTCGGTAAGTCAGCGATCCCCTAAGCTTATTCTCGACGGCTTTGATAGGTATCCGAGGACCTGTTTTGCAGAATTCCATGATTGCAAGTCCTCTGGCAAGAGGCTGCGTACCCTTTCTCGTCCGACCACCACCATTTTGACCTCGTGTGCGATAGTGGACCCCGATAGGCTCTATATAATGCGGGTGGGTGGTGTGGATAAGTGGCTGGTAGCACCTCACATCAGCATCATGATGATGTCCTTGCTCTCTGGTTTCACCGCAGCCTTGATGGCTTTCTCCATGCTTGGAATGGCGCTGGCTGTCCCACTGCTTGACAAGCTGGCTGTTCTCAGTCCTGGTGCCCGTGATGTCCTGAAGAGGGCATCTCCAGCTGCACCACGCTTTGTAGTTTATCAAGACGCATGGACTTATCCGTTGCCAGCTGCTTCACAGCTCCAGGTAAACAGGATGTCCCCGTTCATCGTCCGTTATTGACGCCACTCCATTGTAGGGCTACAGTGTCTAGTAAATCATTGCTAGTAATCCGTTAGAGCAAGCACGACTGACATATCACCAGTGCGCTCTCTTTCTGGCTGACCTCTGGGGCAGCCGATATGGCGTTGGGATGGCAAGAACTTACAGCCAGCCAGCGTGCTTCGTATTTGCGAGAGTACAATGCAGCAGGGATTTCATTGATCGTGTCTGCGTTCGGGTCTACCGATGCACCAACTTCATCGGGAGTTAACCCTGTTACTATCGCCAACGATTTGGCTTCTTGGGTGCTTCAGTATGGCGTCCAGGGAGTTGACATTGATTATGAAGTAATTTTTTGATTCGATCTCGGTGGTCTGACGGTTAACTGATGTCGTTTTGGGGCTGCTAGGACTTCAATGCATTCGACGGTTCCACAGGTGCTGCTGAATCGTGGCTCATCTCTCTGACTCGGCAGCTCCGGGCGCGGCTTCCTCAGGGACAATATATTCTCAGTCATGCCCGTGAGTTATTAGCCTCGTACATGTCAGCCTACGACTGAAATTCATTTTGCAGCCGTCGCTCCCTGGTTCTCTCCCAACATGTGGAGTGGAGGAGGATACTTGGGAGTGCACAAGAGTGTAGGTTCTCTGATCGATTGGGTAGGTTGTTCCACGTTCTGTGCAGATATTCATTAACTGCTCGTCTCAGTACAACGTTCAAGTATGCCCGATTATCTATTACTTTGGAGGTACTGACGTTAGGTTTCATCGCAACTGCCCAGTTCTATAACCGTAAGTAGGAGGATTGTTTCCGACGATACGCTGACAAGCTCAATCTTGGGTCACAGAGGGGGTCACAGAGTACACGACATGCACTGGACTTTTGAAAGCGTCTTCGTCCATCTGGCCTGAAACTGCACTTTTCCAGATTGCGGCCAACGGCGTTTCTCTTAATAAGCTTGTTATCGGGAAGCCAGGTACTGCCGGAGACGCCAGCAATGGGTACATGTCTACATCGACACTTGCTTCATGTGTCGCACAGGCTCGTTCCAATGGCTGGAGTGAGTATCTCAATATCCTATCGTACAAAAGCCAGCAGCAGTGAAATAATGAAAACTTTGTTTACAGATGCTGGTGTGATGGTCTGGGAAGTAAGTTCTACGTCGTTCTTGGGGGATAACTTGACGGACCTGCTCGTTTGGCAGTATCCTCACGTGGGTTCTTCGTGGATCAACGCCGTCCGCGGACACACTTGGCCACTGGCTGGTTCCATAGACCCTGTGACGCCACCCTCGACACCCAGTGCGACAGCCTCTGCGACACCAGCACCACCGCCAACGACCTCGACGACGACCTCGACGACCTCTTCCCCCACGTCAACCGCACCGTCTGGGAGCGGAAACTGTGATGGTGTCTCTGCATGGGTGAACAATGTTGTTGTGAGCATCGACATGCGCAACCACGCAGTTCACGCTCATCTCATCCTTTTTTTCCAGTATGTCAGCGGTAACAAAGTCACATACGAGTACGTTCCTCCGGCTCTTTTTTGTTTGAGTCGGCCCGGTGCTGAAATATCCCCAAGCGGTGACTTGTGGACTGCAAATCAGTGGAAGCAGGACGAAGTGCCGGGAGGTAGGTCCTTTTATCTATCAATGGGAGACCGAGGGCCGACATGTACAAAACGTATAGATCTCTCTGGTGGGTGGACCAACGACGCCAAATGTACTTAGATGTTGGAGGTTTTGCCGACGGTCGATTTCATGGTACGTTTGTCCCATGGATGGTGACTCGACTAGGCTTAAGCCCCCGTAATCTAGGGCCGTCAAAACGATATATGCAACCTGTCTTACGAACCAAGTAACGATAGCCGTGTCTTCGTGACTTGGAGGATGTTTTCTTATGAGTTAACCACTGGATCACTTGTGTTTATGCAACCTACCATACAACCTTGAACTTGTGCCGCCTTGATGGGATTTGTTTAAATTCTAAATGGGTGCCCTGAACAGGCTCAGTGACTAGTAGTTCAACGTGATTTTCTATTTCAGCCATCATGCGCAAATGTAGTGCCTTTTGCCCATGCTTTCAATCCGTAGGCACTGACAGCGAGTTTCCATTGCAACGACATAACAGATACGTACACGATAACGACACGACGATTTGATAGCTTACACATAGTACAACTCATACAAGACCAGACTCTTTGTTCAAAGACTTAGTACTGCCAGAGACACAGCAGCAAGCAGGTCACAACCAGTCGGAGGCGCCAGTCTCTTCCAAATACTCCTTGAGGATGTCATCCCACTTGTGGGACGTGCGAGCCAACTTAAGCGGAGTGGACGCAGCGGTACTGGATACTGCCTTCTGGTAAAACCACATGGTGTTCCACACGTTATCTTTCCAACGTTAAGCGATTAGAACCATGCACAAAATCAACGAGGTGGAGGGATTCGTACCAGTAATTTCGTCATTCAAGTAGCTCAACTGGCGATCGACGTGAGCAATTCGAATCAATTGTTACGCAATGAAGGCTTACCCCCTCGATAATGGCTTCTGCTCTCCCCCTGCCACCTTGATTCGCCCTTGATCCACGAGAAATGGAGAAGTCGATGGGCGAACCATCGTTGATGACGAAAAATCTAGCGACGGATGAACGTGATAATAGCTTCGTGGGAACAAATCTTGATACCTAAGCGTCATTTTGTCGAAGGCGTGACTGTACTCCTTTCCCCACTGGACACGGGTGTTCGCCACTACCATATTGGTCCCCGGGAACGGATTATCGGGATCTGGAATGATGACAGCGAAGGGAGACAAGAGGTTGAACTCGGCCCCTGTTGAATCGTGTAAGCACGTGCGCCGTTTGTAAACGATATTCAGACTTACAGTCAGTTTGGATGTCAAAAACGATGGCTGTCTTGTATACTTGGGTGTGCGAGACAATGTAGTTGTACGCGTCCATGACCAGTCCAGCCGCGTTTCTAACCTCTTTCCTTCCCGCCTCCTTCATCAGGACCCATAGCTCGGTAACCCTCATAGTTGCGATAGAGGAGTCTTCGCCAACGGAGCCGGCCCAGTCGATAAAGCGATCATAGTGCGTGGGATCTGCGGCGAGCTGCGTATTGAGGCGCGGATTACCACCCACGACAGACACCTGTTTTTGCATGAACTCGGAGAAGGTCCTGTATTGTTCTTCTGTCGTCACGGAAGCATCAAACTGGCCACCGAAACCAATGCCATTAAATGAAGCGGTGACACTCGTGGAGAATCGTTGGTTGACAGAGCTGTCAGAGTTGGACGCCCACACATTCTGGCGGCCATAGAAGGTGAGAGACAGGGCAGGATGAGAGATCGACTTAGCCAACTTACCAATTGAAACCTGGCACCGAACGACGAATTGATAATAACATGGGAGCCCCAAGACGCGAAGAAGTCCTTCCAGTCCTGAACAACTTCCTTATCGCTGCCGTCTCCGATGGGGACTGCTTCTTCAAGCCGCCTTAAGAGTGCAGTCTCTGCGAGTAGATCAAAGTAATCTCTCATCGAAGCGAGATAAGTGTCAGCGTTGAAACTGTACATCGCCCATTGATCTTCTCGTCTGTAAGTCTTGTCGATGGAATAGGACACGGAAGCGCTCGCGGACACGGCAAGGTAGCGAGCCGAGAGGGAAGTATCTACTTTGAGCGCAGAGGAGGCTTCTACCCCGTTTTTGTAAGTCACGTAGGTTCCATCGCTTTGGTTGTATGAACTGACGCCGATGGACCTCGGCACATCATATATGACCCCCCCTGTGGAGCCAAGTAAACGGGGGCAGGAGAAATTATTCGTAGACACTTGCCTACGTCAAGTTTTCTTGTGTCTTCATCCGGCTCGTACTGGATGACTCTACGGCCCCTTTTGATAGACGCGAGAACCTTGACGAGGAGTTACGATCAGCTTGAATTTTCTCACAACCAAGGAGTTTTGAACACCAACCGATTTAATGTCCATCGGGCTTGCCGTAGTGAAGTCCAGGCTATAGCCCAGGACATCACACGCAGGAAATTCTTTGAAATCGGCCAGCCTGGTGAGGGTCATGAGATTGGACTGTAATGCAGAGAACTTGAGTAGCGATGCAACAGGTTGATGGAGGAACCATGAAAACTCGCTCTTATAGGTGGTAAGAAAGCGTCCTTACCTGACGGGGACTTGACAGCCACACTCGTGTGTCATAAGGGTACAACTCCGCAAGAATGAATCATATCCTGAGGCCATGAGTTACCCTTCTAGAAAGACAAAAATGGCACTGATATCAGCAGTTGCCAAATTTTGGGTCGAAATCTAGACACGGCCACATGTCGGAAAATGCGCGCGTCGCACAACATCGATGTTTCAATATCATGTTCTCCTGGTACCGGCGGGGAACGGTGGTTGAGTTGAAAAGACAAAATGAACGGTGACCATATGGACTGTGAGAAACCGCGATCAAGGCTGTTACCTCAATCAAGTATGTATGGTAAAACTTCGATTCGAAACTCGTTATCTGGACAGACCGGTACTACCCTCTGAGGGTACGGTGTTGGCGGACATAGTAGGGGCGGGTGCCTACTGGCAAAGGCCTTACCCAAACAAAAGTAGGGTTCCTTTAATATGGTTGGGCGTAATGCATTCTTCCGCTCGGATGGATAAAGATAAAGAAGAGCTGATGACGGTTCAATCCGGATTGTGCCATAGATCACGTACGGGAGATACCGGCGCATCGCTGCCACTGGCATTTCAATCATGAACCCATACAGGCAGTAACATTTATGTCCGACTTCAAGTGTTCTCTACGATCGTAGGTTCCTACAGATCCGGGTGTCGGCTATCGTTCTGTTGTTTCGGCCAAACGAGAAATGATTCTGAAGTGGAGGATGTGGGAACATTCGGACAAGTTCTCATGATTCCTCAGGGGCAATATTGAAACCATTCTCCAAAAAGCAAGGTCGGGAGATAGACCGATTTCGACGTGAGAGTCGTGGACTTCTACTAGCCCCGCGCCCCTTGATCATATCCGTACCCTCGTGGCGAATAATCTTTCGACGTCAGCACGAACGTCTGCGATTAGGCTACACAGGTGATAGAGAGGTTGCTTCTAACACACGCAATAACAACGTTTAAGCCATAGCGTAGTTCTCATTGGAGATGATGATCGTAAAAATGTACAGCGACGTTCAGACGATTTCAACACAGGACTGTGGTAATAAAAGAATCAAGAACTCCGAGTCGACAAAGTATGTATAACTGCAGCTGATGAATATTCACGAGTACACCGAATCAAAGGGAGACGGGGACGTGAGGGTACCACTTGACACCGCCATCGGTCCCATAGTCCTGCTACATCGTGGTGTCAGTCAACAGTAAAACGAGCGGTATAATCAGACTTACGCCGAGGATCTTAACACTGGCCGTGCCAGAGCCAGAACTGACGTAGATATCAATAGGTGTACCATCATTGGTAATATCGACTCTGTGGGTATGTAAGGCAGAGGCCTCGAGTCATATATCAATGGCATGACTGACAGGGCGAAGCCACGCTCTGTAGGGGACTTCGGCGAACCCCAAGATAGCTTGGAAGGGCCCAAGGACACTGGTTGTCGTACAGCGAGTTGGTCGCTATCACCGCCCCCAATGACCGCACTCGGAGTCAGGATCCCAAACTCAGCCCAGTTGGACTCCGATTCGAAAGTAACCCAAGTACGTTTGTCGTTGGGTTGTCGGAGTGAGGCAAGGTATTCAAAAGCATTCTGGATCTTACTGGCGCTGGCCCTAAGCGTCTCGTCGTAAGCGTCACGGAGGAGGGTCCACAATTCGGTTGCTCTGAAGGTGACGAGCACGGCACTGTCTAGGATCGACTCTGTCCACCGTTCGAATGTGGAAAAGTCGGGCGACTCCACTAGAGCGTCCGCCAAACCAGGGTTCCCCCCACGGATCCTAATAATTCGCTGAGAAACCCGATTGAAATTCCAGTACTGGTCCTCGGGGAATACGCTTCTGTCGTATTCGCCTCCATCATTCAAGCCCTTGACGCTTGCAGTGACATTCGTGACAAATTTGTTGTTGACTTCCTCGTACTTGTTCAAAGCCCAGACCTCCTATTATGCAAGTCAACAAGAAAGGACGGCAATGGGATGCAAAGGCTAACCAGCTGAAAACGTGCTCCGAAACCAGTGGTAGATACAAAGTGACTTCCCACAGTGTTGAAAAACTCGATGTAAGCCTCGACCGCTTCGGGATTCTGGGAGTCGAAAGGAGGCAGTTTGGATACGTGCGTCAAAAGTTCGTCTTCGTTGATGAAGTCAACAAAATCGCGGAGCCTTCCACTGTACGAATCGTGATCGTTCACGAAGAAGTAATATTGATTTCCCGTAGGCAAGGACTTATCCAAGGGGAAGAGTGACATGTTGTTTGCCGTGACGGGGAGAAGACGGTATGCGAGAGCAGCGTCGTTCTGTAAGGTTTTCACCGCAGTGGTGCCATCCGGGAATGTCCTGCTGGTAGCAAAAGTACTATTGTCCTCAGAAGCAGCGACGATTCTCGGAATCTCGTATTCGACACCGCCTGAATTGTTACATTCAGAAAAAACGATGTTGTAAAAGCGAGGTTCGTACCGATCGTCACGGTATGCATTCTTGTGTCTTTAGTAACGTCGACAATGCGAACTTGGGTTTTCGCTCCGTAAACCTGGGTTGGGAATGTGAAGGGGATATTGTCTGCGTGCCATTTTCGTGCATACCGATATGAAGTCGAATGGATTGATGCGAGTAAGGTCTAGTCCATAGCCTAGCCATTCCAATGGCGGGAACTGAGCAGGAGAGGGCTTGAGTTTAGTAGACATGTCACGGTGGTGCAGGGGATCGATCAACTCAAAAATGGGGCCAGGAATCGATATTGAGTCAGAATTCCAAGTCCAAGTAAAATATCCTTACGTCGATTCAGTGTGGGCACATAACCCACCCGGTAAGTCCAATTATCCAGCGGATCCATTATCACCCCTGTTTTTGATTGAAGGCGGTGAAGAAGTTCGCTCTGTTAGTGCGGCCAACAGTGGTAACTGTTCCAATTACGTAATTGACAGCGCATGGCAGAAACGAGCAACGCTGGTGCCAGCCTCAAAGTCGACCAGATCTCAAGTTGAACTGCCTTTCATGACTTTGCCGATCAGCCTTACTAACACCCTTCTAAATGGCCGGACTCAAACGTGCTCACACCCACAGATGGGGCCAGTACGCGAACAGAGCGGAAATTCTGTCCTGTCCAATATGGGTTCAGGATGTCCATCAAATTCATGTCGTCCAACCAGCATTGGCTCAGCTAAGTCAAATTGCGACGTGTTATGTCCACTGGAACCTGATACGATCATGGTGCGTCTCACACTTCTTTTGACCGCTTGCGGAATTATGAAACTAGTTGTCGGTTTCGAGTCCCGCAGATCGCCGTCGCAGGGCGTGCGATACGCGAGAAAACTCAGCGTCCTGAGTTCCCCACCATGATGATATTGCGCTTTGGGGGGACTTGTGTTTAAAAGATAACTCACCGAAGCCTCCGAGTCCCCCAGCGACTTACCGTAGCACTGAAGATCCTGCGTCATGGATCTCCCTGCTGTCGACCGCCTTGGCTATGCACTCAATCTTCTTGATATCACCCCCTTTGACATCGGGGCAGTATGTGCCCTTTTGTTCTTTCATCGTATCATCGCTGACGCTAACGTCAAGGTTGACAACCATGTAATTTACGCGAGGCGTCTGCTTAGAATCGACTTCAACAATGTTCGTGACATTTTAATTGGTGGGTATTCCTTGCCATTGAGATTGTTTTGTTGTTACATATCTTTGTGTCGATTAGACGGGGTGACGTACAGCGTTCCAAGAGACGTTTCCGTCACCGCTGACAATCAGATTGTCCGAGGCGAATATATCTCATATCGCGATGGCAGGGAAGCTGCGAGCCAGTTCAGCGCAGATGCCTCTTTCCCTCTTCGGTACTTCGCTGTGTCAGGGACAACTTCAGGAGCCTACGCAGCCCGGAAGTCATTCCTTGAAAGCCACCAGTATGCCTTCTTTAGCTACACGGAGGGATCATACGGCGCTCGACTCCGAGACTATGCAGAGTCACTTGTAGAGGTACCGCTCATTGCTGGTCTTGAAGGAATCCCGATTCCATTCGATGGATCGAACGAAACCACCGTGAAAAAGTACAAAGATTTTTTCAGTGGTTATGGATCACACATCATTCACAATGTCAACTATGGAGCTCGATACCCCCTCGTAAGATTGACCTATACATTAAACCGTTCGTCTGACGTGATCTCTAACAGATAGTATGGGCTTCGAATGAGACTTCTGCGGTCAACACTATGTTCAACACCAATGTCAAGGCCAAGTTCAATGGGATTCCCTCGGGTGGAGATTTCGACTCTTCGGTCAAGGCTCAGGCCCAATACAGGACATTCGAAGAGTACTTCCAATTCTTGGTCACAGTATCAGGTGGTGGTGATCGTTCGAAGCTCGCCAACACTGACGCAACGTATGCTGACTATCAAGAATGGATCAAGTCTATCAAGGAGAACAGCCCGGGCCTGCTGAGCTTCCAAGTTATCGAAGTGTGGACACTTATGAAGCTCTCTAGTAGCATTGAGCTTAGGAACTACGCGGATCCACTCTACGACGCCTTCATGTGGATCGTCGGCCACCCGGACGTCTACAAAACAGCTGTTTCTCTGGACATCCAATCGGGTTTGTCTACTGTCTTTGCCTCGTGCAGTCACTGATCATGTCTTCAGACTGGTCCGAATTCAATCTGCTTTCGCCAAGCGCGTTGATTATGCCAGACCCTGCAAATCCTTATCCCGCTACGAACACCGTCGCTTCCGACACCCGCGTACAGTGGGGAAAGGAGTACAGCCACATCTACGAGAAGAAGACCCTAAGGTGGGTAAATGGTACTTTGATTCACCTTCGCTAATTAGCTTCCATGAAGATTTTTCGTTATCAATGACGGCTCTCCAATCGACTTTTCCATTTCTCGTGGAAGCTACGCGGGTGGAGGGATAGTGGGTAAAGCCATAGTCACGATGGATGGTGTAAGTTCGGTTTCACTGCGTTCGAACACCGTTTCATTTATTCATGCAGCACAACTACACAAACAACCGCATCACCGGTGAGTTCGTTTCGACTTTCTATAGTCAATTTCTCATCATGCATCCTCTATACAAGACAACAAATGGAAGTGAGTATTGCTTGGGGTCCTTCGCATGTGGTTGGTTTCCTCATACTATCTTAACAGCACGCAATGGTTCTACAAGGCGCCTGTCAGCGGCACGCCAGTGTCCCGAGTTGCGAACCCTGTCAGGGCTTCCAAGCCTTTCTACAATTGGGATGAGGTCCTCAAGGACTACCTCGACGAGTATGAGACTGCGTAAACGCTGCCTCGATGCACAAGCTTTTCTCAGATCAGAAGTTCTATGGGCGAGAGGCAGGATTGTAAGCTAGCTCGTGGTTGTGATGAAGGATGACTGCATGTGTTTCCAACCCAAATTCATGTGAATGGTGCTATCTGTACTATCGATGGTCCAAGTCGATGTCGAATCGGCGTATGTACGTTTCTTGTGAAATATCACTGCGTTGTTTTTGTTCGGGGTCGAAGTTGGCGCGTTCGCAACGACTGCATAGTGTTTACGCTAGGTGGCTGCTGCATTGGCTGCATAAGAGAATGAAAACCAGTACATTGGACCGAAGGGACAATAGTTGAAGAAGCGCGGAAGAAACTGGAACGAGAAAGGCATATGTTTGTACATGTGTACGATCAACACCCAAACGCCCCGTTGAGACTGACGACGGGATGGATGCACCTTTTTAGCACTAGCGGCCGCACCTTTCCCCAGTTTCAACCCACCTCTAGGCGGTGTTTTGAAGAACGATATCCTGATCGCTGCGTTTTGCGCTCCGCTTCACATGGTGGCAAGAACGACTTGACTTCTCCGTCCCGCCTTGGCCCCAAGCGAAGTATTCCAAATTTGGTCAGCAGATTCAGTGCCTGATGCAACCCCGCTTTACCAAGGGGGAGTCTGTGCGGAGTGATGGCGGAAATCGCCGAGTCGTTTCGGACTTTGTAAGTAAGAGGAAACCTGCGGATCCAACTTGAATGCGCCCCGCAATCAGCCGTACACGATCATCGATACAGGCAAGTTATGTTCAGTCAGGAGCAGTCAGATATAGCGGGCAAAGGCTATTTTCATCGATTAATGATGAACGGCCTATCGATGGCGGCCCGGGCGTAACGTTGATCTAGATATATACTTCGCACACTTTATTCCGGACCGTTCGAGATCTGAAAAGGTCACCGATCACCGCTCACCTTCATCCATCTCCGGGGTCAAGTGGCAGCGGAGATATGTTGATTATTCTCGCACAAGCCCCATACAAGAGATGCAGATGAGTCATTCTCAACTCCTGTCCACGACCAACCGATGCGACTATGTCGGTCTGGGATGGCATTTCAGGTGCACTCAAGGAGAAAGCCTTTTCTGAAGAACGATCAACACGAGATGAAAACTTGAATGGCTGTTAAGATTTCAGATCATCGAGATCCGGTCTTTCGTCGACGTGGCACAGGTGGAGGGCTGCGGCGTCCGGAGCCTTTCCCCGCGAGAAACCCTCAATGCCAAGTGAGCATAAAAATAGCTGTTCCAGGGGATTTCAAGGGTCTGAGATAGTAGGCCACGGATCAATATCAGGGTTTGTACTAGTTGGGGAGTTCCGATGCTTCGAAGTTTCGACCCATATCCTACAGGTCACGCTGGTCACTTGTACGTCCCCGTTGATCTACTACGTGCTACTTGCCGAGCATGGCGACATCGTTGTCACTTAGCAACGTCCTTTTCTCGCATTATGATATCGACTCTGGCATTTCATTCCCGCTTTCAAATTGGTCAATGGCCACTCTCAGCCCCCCGCCCCGCCCCCGCAGTATCAACCCTTTTTCCCTTTTAATAAATTCAAGTTGATTCGCGGCTCAAACAACCTGTGGGGCTAGCTGTGTCGTTTTCATTCTAGTGCGAATCTAGATCTACCCGTGCAGTCGTAAGCAATTAATTTTCGAATCCACAGGTTCTATCTGAATCAAGTCATCGTTACCGTCCCATGATACGTGCGTGCTTCTTATTGTGTCTCGGATACTACACGTCCTACAGACGGAACCTAATAGTTGTAGGGGGCGCAACTGCAATACTAGATGCATATGCCGTCATTGACGAATTTGTCCTTCAAATCGCAAATGTGGCTCTGACATGTGCTACATTCGTAACGTACGCCCATCATGCATCATGTCCTGGCGAAGCCGACTGGGCGCGTGGATATGTATCATCTGATCAGGTTACAAGAGATTACACGGCCGTGTTCTTCATGCGATCCATCGGACTTATCGTACTATACAGGACATTCTACCCTTCTGCAGTCGCAACTCCGGCGACCGTGCGCAAGTACGCACCCAGGATATCGTCCCACGAATACCCACTCCCCCTGTTATCCAATTGGAGCTTCTCTGGTGTGGCTGAAACAGGTTTGCGGAAATACCACACCGTGTTCCACACGTCGTCAGTAATGACGTCGTTGAGGTATCGTTCCTGGGTCCGGCACACCGTCAGTCAGTTCGAGCACACGTCAGACGACAGGTAGAGTAAGTACAAGGATGGTACACGTACATTCTCGATGAGGGCTTCCGCTCTTCCCTGGCGCCACCCAGCGCCGTGGGTACCGTGCGAGATAGAAAAATCAATGGGGCATCCATCGTTGACGACAAAAAACCTAAGTAGAAGTCAACAACGTGCTCGATTCGTTTATCCCCCAGGGATACATACCTCAATGTCTGCATCTCATATTCATGACTGTGTTCTTTTCCCCATTGCACACGAGTAAGGGAGGCGACAGTATTCGCTGGGTACGGATTCGCACCATCGGGGAGAATAGTAGCATTTGGGGTGAGGAGGTTAAATTCGGCCCCTGAAGTTTTGACCAGGAAGTAAGCGATCAGTCTCTCTCTGACATGGAACCGGAGGAACGTACAGTCGCTTTGGATGTCAAATACGACAGCCGTCTTATAAACCCTTGGGTGAATGAGTATCCACGTAAAAGCCTGATTGAGCGACTCCGCATAACTCTTGAGCGTGTCGTTCGTGAAAGCGGACATTAGTGTCCATATAGCGGTTGTACGAAAACTGATATTTGTTGGCGTTCCCGTGTATACAGTGGCCGACCACTGTGCATACGTTGCCCAACGTGTCGGGTCGGACGTAAGGTTCGACGAGAGTTGGGAGTCTCCACCTATGATCGTCACAATCCTCTGGAGGTATTCAAGAAAGACCTTGTACTGCGCCTCAGATTTAACCCTCTCGTCATATTGTCCACCGTTAGGAATGCCGTTGAAGTAAGCCTTAACGTCTGTATTGAACTTGGCGTTGACAGATGCATTGTCGTTCGATGCCCACGCATTCTGGTGGTCACATTGCGCATGAATGAGTGCATGCCTCGGTGAGTGGAACACATACGAGTTGGAAACGCGCTCCATAGTTGGCATTCACAATAACATGTGAACCAAACCGCTCAAAAAAGCTTTTATACGCATCCAAGACGCGTTCATCGTCACCGTTGAACCGCTGCGGCAAGTCCTCCACTCCCCGCAACAGCGCGCTTTCGTTGAGTAAATCGTCATAATCCGCAAGGCGCGCCGCATAGGCAGAATGTGTGAAACTGTAGAGCGCGTATTGGTACTCTCGGATGAACGATCGATCTTGGGCCAGCACGATAGCGGCGTCAGTACCCGTGACGGCAAGGTAACGTGCAGGAAGTCCCGCGTCCGCGCGGAAAGCCTTCTGTACATCGGTCCCGGTGGCATAACTCACAAAAGTGCCTTGGGATAAGGGCTCCTGTGATATGCGCACAGCCTGGGGAACATCGTACTCCACACCATCTGCGATGCAAGTGTAGTAGAACTGTAAAATAATCAACGAGACGATAGACATACCAATGCAAACCGGACGGAGGTTGTCATCAAGATTGAAGCTGATGATTCGACGGCCCTTAAGAACTGAGAATAATGCCTGGAGTCGGATTGTTGAATCTAAATGCGATGTGATATCGTGTTTGTGGGACTTACGGCACGTAAGTCCATGGTGGGCGAGCGGGAGAGATCGATACCATAGCCAAGCCATTCGACGGCTGGGAGTTCACGAATAGTCATCTTATTGCTTAACGATAAAGGATGAAGCAGGAGGCTCGAGTGGGTTTAGGAGCGCTATATCTGACCTCTTTATACATGCTAGTGGAGGTAAAGAGCCCGTTCTGTCATCCATGGGGTTCAGATCAGGGTTCCATGACAGGATCAAGAATATGACATACTTGGTTGAAACGTCCGGGCGAGATCGGTTATAATTATTTTCTTTCTTTCTTTTCTTAAATTATACGCGATTGTTATGCCACTATAATAGCTACGTAAATTTCTTCGATTACTGTAACCATGCTTTGCTTTTTTTTTTTTTCGGTTGGTAACTTTTGCCATAGGTGTACGGGCCAGGTTTCCCTCGTGCATGACTTGAGCGCAGTTTGCCTGCTTGATGACGCTTCGCTCTGAGTGGACTGGGAAGAGAAAGGAAAGTGTGAATGTAGTAGCTAGGTACACGGGGATGCTACGTGTGGAAAGACAGTGTGCTACGATGACCTCACTGATCTGGTCTTCGTCGGGTTTTCGGGCGCGAAGCCGGCCCTGATCTGTGAATGGGTCTAGATGAGCTGTGAGGGCGGGCTAGGCACTCGCAGTCAGCTCGACCGTGGTCTCAGTGCTCACACAGATGTGCAAGCGACGGGCGTCGAGCGAGCAAACAGATTCACTGTTTGGGACTGAGAGAGGGTGTGGTGGGTGGGTGCCGACTAAAGCTGGTGACGAGAGGTGTGCTGCGCGAGCGAAGGAGGTGGCAGCAAGAAAAGGGACGCGCCACCTCGCTTAGCTCCCGCGCAGACTTCACCCTGCGTCGCCTCGTGCCTCGACTTACGCAGGCTACCACTGCAGGCTACCACCATCCCGGACTCTACCTGTCTCACAGGCCCATTGCGTCATGACTAGCCACATCTCCTGCCTGGACACGTTGTTCACGTACCGTCGCGTCGTTGAACTGCACGCACATTGTCGGCGTTGCGCTTGGCTGCGACGCGGATTGGCACGACGGTCCTCAGTGGTGTCAAGCCGTGGTCATGAACGGGGCGGGACGAGCTCGTGGCCCAGGCTCCAACTGTAACAGCAAGTGACAGGGGTCCAGTGAAGACGTTCAACGGCGGCACTCAACTCCACTAGAGCATTACTGTGCTAGTACTCAGAGCGAAAGCAACACTGGGACGTCGACGTCTCGACCCTTGGTACTATTTCCCACCCTGGATGCTGGAGACTCTAACGCTGTTGCAGAATCCAGATGGCCCACACCTCAGTCACCACTTCTCGGTGGCAATACAGGGGTGACAGAGGGTCTTCGTAAAACTAAGACACTTGATTTCCTAAAACGTTGTGCCAAATTGCGCCGAAAGAGCACGGTTGCCCAGGCTTAAATAGTAAATGTATACTGATTCCCATCCGATCATTTCTAGTGCCTACCATGGCCACCAGGTCGCTTGAACCCATCTTCATAGAAATCCCTGACAATATATCTGTTGAAGCCGTACCCGATAACTTCGTGTCGTACGTCCTGAAGCATCAAGAAGCGCTCCCACCAGTTACTTGGAAAAACTGGTACAGCGAACTGGACTGGCAGCATGTCTTCGTCTTATTCGTTCCACTCACATTTGGCCTCATTGGTGCTTGGCACACACCCCTGCGGCTGAAGACTGGTATCTTGTTGTTAGTTTATACTCGCCTCACCGGATTCGGTACGTTGTTTCATCGGTTAGTAGGGAGAGCTGACACCAACGGATAGTCTGCAAGGCATAACCGCCGGTTATCACCGTCTATGGGCCCATCGCACCTACAAGGCAACTAGGACGTTGGAATACATTCTCGCCGTTCTCGGAGCTGGGACTCTCCAGGGTCCCATCACATGGTGGGCTCGGGGACACCGCGCCCACCATCGATACACCGATACCGACCTCGATCCCTACGACGCGCGTAAAGGCCTATTTTACTCTCACATGGGGTGGTTGATCTTCAGGCCTAGGCGAAAACCTGGCCCGGCAGATATCAGCGACTTGCGATCGAATCCGGTTGTCAAATGGCAGCACAAATACTATCTCCTCATCGCATTCATCACGATCATCGCAGTTCCCACCTGTGTTGCAGGGTATGGATGGAAGGATTGGCAAGGTGGGTTCGTTTGGACAGGTTTGATTCGTCTCGTAATCGTGCAGCACGTCAGTGTTCTCTCGACATCCCAAGGATAATTCTGACGATCGATAGTCTACTTTTTGTGTCAATTCGCTGGCCCATTGGCTGGGAGATCAACCTTACGATGACAAACATACACCGAAAGATTCCACACTTACGGCACTCATCACGTTAGGCGAAGGTTACCATAACTTCCACCACCAATTTCCCATGGATTATCGCAACGGGTACAAGTGGTATCAGTACGATCCAACCAAATGGTTCCTGTGGTCGTGCGAAAAGGTCGGTCTCGCCACCCATCTCAATGTAAGTTACACTCGTTCGTTTTGCAAAATCAAGTCAACATATGCATGTACATTCACAGACGTTTTCGGAAAACGAAATAAAGAAAGGCGAGTTGACTGTCCAACTCAGGCGCCTTCTCCAGAAACAAGAGGTGCTCACCTGGCCGGCTGAGAAATCCGATTTACCAGTCATCACTTGGGAAGATTGTGAGTGTTGTATTGAACCTTTTGGATCACTCCTAATCAATCGCTTCCAAGACCAATGTCAAGCAAAGTCTCGTGCATTGATCTGCATCGGAGGATACGTCCATGACGTCAGTGACTTCTTTGACAAGCATCCTGGTGGTGCATATCTGCTGGAGAAGCACAATGGCAAGGATGCTACGTCTGCATTCTTTGGTGGCATTTATGACCACGGCAGTGCTGCGCACAATGTGTGTCTCCCATTAGATTATCCTTGCGCTGCTTCCGTTGACGCCACCTTGCGCAGTTGCTCGCCATGAAGAGAGTCGGCATCTTACTTGGAGGTGCACCGCATGGCTCTGAGGAGCAGTTTGTTCCTCCTAGCCAACATTTGCGCGTCTCTCGCTATGACGAACTCTCACTTTAGGACGCGAACCCGTTTATGCATCACTGTGAACCGGCTGCTGATCCAGGCTGGTAGAATATCTGAACAACCACATTCCACATCTGTTGCTGACTCTTTAGTACATTCCACTTGAGATAAATAGAGACGACAACATGGCGAAAGGAATAAAATTTTGGTTGACTATGCTCATGGTATCGCTGCTGCTGCTCCTTCTTCATCGTCCACTCAGCATCGAGCACATCAGGTAGAGGCAACGACGCCACGAGACCGATGGCGCTGATACCGGCCAAGACTTGCCATAACACCGCAAGACTCTCGGCAAAGGCGCCTCAGACCTCGAGCCTAGTGTGTAGCCGGGGGTACGTAGGGAGCTTGGGGATGAGCGCGTACATGATGGCAGTTCCTTGTGGGACGGAATCAATAAACGACACTGGAAGCTTCTTTGCGAGTTCGTTCTGGACGACAGCGCCGCCGCTCATGATACCCCACACCTAGAGCATACGGAAGAAGTAACCAGGAATCGGAATATCCACCCCAGCGAACGAACTCAGGAACCACATGAAGGCGAGCGCAGGGGCATTTTGTGTGACTGATAGAGGCGCTTGGACGGCGTACATGGGCGTCTCATTCAGTACACTGGCATAAATTGAAGCTTGAGCACCAAAGAAAATAGTCCTCAATAAAATGAACGGGTCATACCCTCCGCCCAAGCCGAGTATCATAAAATATCTGATGGACTTGCCGAGAGGGTCTGTCGCGTGGACCATGCTCATCAAACCAAAGCTGACGATAATGATGGCCTAGCCAACCCATATCTGTGGACGGTATCGTTTGGTGGCTTCAATTGATAACCCAGTGATGAGGGCCGACGGTACGAGTGATGAAAACGCGAGTGCGTAGACACCTGACATGACTGGAGATGCGCCATTACAAGCTTGATAACGACCAGACAGCAATCTGCCAAGGCATACTGTGAGCGGATGATGAAGGTCCTTGTGTGTACTCAGACACCCACAATAGCAACGGAACTGCAAAACGTTTGTACATATCTAGTGAATGTAAGCGGCCACGAGAGGGATTGTGGGATTAATTACGGATGCTGTTGCTTACCCACTGGTGCTGGTCAGGCTTGTCAACAGGGAGAACGGCACCTATTATACGAGATGAGATGCAATTTAGATCAACACGCTTGTGAAGCACGTACAAGGGGATATCAACAAAGCAGAGGACTAGCGGGACGAGTACAGTGGCTGAGCCCCATGGGTCAGTGACACCGCCCATGTAAGGCCAATTGTATATGCGACAGTGCTCGAGATAATAAGAAGTCTGCCTCTGAGAGTGAAACAACGGACAGTAGTATTGAATTAGCGGCGCACTCGGTCTTATATCCAATACATTTTCACAAACTTCTCTTGCGAGGAATGGGTAGATCCAAGAAAAAGATCGCCGATACACACGCGACGAGAGGGATGGGAAGATTGAGGTCTTGCACGTCATATAAGTACTGCAGATATTTGAGAGCGACTATGACACTTACAGAAAAGTCAGTGCCATTGTCCTTGTGTAGCAATGCTGCCTCCGGCGACAGGACCGATGGTCGCGACAATACAGCTTAATAATGCGGCGATTAGCATATGCATGCTGGTTGTACTGCCGCAGATATTACTGCCAAGTGCAAAGAGACCTATTGTTATCAAAAGAGCAGGCCACTGACCGTACGTCTAAGCCAGGCCACTGCTCATTGGGTGAAAAACAGCGGCGGCGACCGTAGGCAGTGCCAACCCAAGTGAATTGGGATGCGTGAATAACACTGTTGATTGTTGGGAGTGCAGTAGAGACAGTGCATGATTCAAGGGCCGAGAGAAAAAAACATGTACACACTGAGGCGAAGATGAACCAGAACCTTTCTCGGATGGCGCCGTTCCTGTTTGGTTGGCCTTCTCACCATCCTCAGACACTTGGGCAACGAGAAGATCGCTTAAAGCTGGAGAGGGGATAACGAGGTCTTCCGCTGGATGATATGAGTGCGAAACATTGTTTTTCTTACCAGTCTTTGTCGTTCGGTTCCACGAATAGCAGTAGCGCATGGTTGCAGCATGAAGCTCGTTAGATGTTTTCGCGAGTGAATGTCGAAGGACCGCGCATCCTCGTCCTAGAGCTTCACCTGGGTGTTTGTCTCAAAAGGCGGGTCGTTCACGTATGGCTGACTGTGATGCGCTGGAGTTTTTGGTTTTCCCGACCTGATTGGCCCTGGTACTATGGCCCATCGCATGACACAGACGTACAGTATTGTCCTGGATCGTAGCCACATGAAAAGTGACTGCTCACCGCTCGCATATCATGATATCTTCCACGGGTGAGATTACTTTAGTCTAGTTTCAGGTCCATTCGAAATAAGAAGTTTTGCCACGTAACAAGACCTTACAGTCGAAAGATGCCAGAGTTTGGCTAGTCTAGTGACCCCCAGCCTGAGACTAGGTTGTTAGTAGCCTAGCAGATCAGCTCGGACTGAGGCCGGGGTCCCTTAGAAGATAATAGTGCTCCTTGAACTCAAGCTCGGCAAAGTGTGCTGCATGGGGTTTATACCACACTAGCCCTCCATGTGAACCGAACCTGTTCGATAATTTGAATGTCTAAAGGTATTAGTATACCTCTGGTTCTCCGGAATGCATTCAAGTTGGTAGGGGAAAGAAAATTTCATCGTGAGAATCTAAAGCCACATTTGGACTTATCTTATCTCTGATCGCCTACGACAACTCCGAGCGTCTCCGAGTGCGTTATAAAGCCATTCGGAAAGACTAGAATTCCGTTTCTACACTCTTCATTAGACCTCATATTCTCTACCCTATTTCCTTGAGAAGCACGCCTTCATGGTCGAAGTCAAGAACAAGGTTTGCCTTATGTACATTGACCCGCTCCGATCACAATCTCCGAGGCTCACCATAATCTTTTTTGTTCGAAAGTGTCCATGATGGATGGGGAATCGCACCAGAGAAGGGTATGAAAGGAGACGCCATCGACACTGCTGATACCACCAACATGGATACCATCGCCAAGAACTACGCCTACCGCACACTCTATGCCCATGGGAACGCGGTCGGTCTGAACGACGGCCTTATGGGGAACTCAGAGGTTGGGTACGTCATTTAGACCCGCATATACGCGTTTTTCTGCGTCATTTGACACTGTTCTCTATCAGGCACCTCAACATCGGTGCTGGCCGGATTGTCTGGCAGGACATTGTCCGGATCGACGTGTCCATCGCAAAGAGACAGTTCCACCAGAACAAGACAATTCTAGAGAGCATGAAGCACGCTAAAGAAGGTAACGGGCGTCTACATATGCTCGGTCTGGTGAGAATCCAAGGGTATACGAGTTACAATCTTTGACGTCGTGCTTGCCAGGTCTCCGATGGTGGTGTTCACTCCCACATCCGCCATCTCAAAGCGCTCCTCGAGACTGCCAAAGAATCTGGCGTACCCCACACCTATATTCACTTCTTTGGTGACGGACGCGACACTGCTCCAACGTCAGCCAAGGGTTATGCCGAGGATTTACTTTCCTTCCTCAAGTCCGAATCGTACGGTGAGCTGGCTACCGTAGTCGGACGCTACTATGCCATGGATCGTGACAAGCGTTGGGAGCGTATCAAGATCGCTGTCGAAGGCCTCGTTGACGGTAAAGGCGAAGGGACGACAGATGTGCTCAAGACTATCCAGGAGAGGTACGACAACAAAGAGACAGACGAATTCTTGAAGCCCATTATCGTTAATGGTGCCGAAGGACGCATCAAGGAGGGAGACACATTGTTCTTCTTCAACTACCGCTCGGACCGCATGCGTGAAATTGTGAGCGTTGTCGGGCTACCTGACAAGCCAATGGAAGTGAACGTCCCCAAAGATCTTGTAAGCTACTCCTCTCGCCGTCACCGCTTGATAACGCACTGATCTGGATCAGCACATCACAACAATGTCGCGCTATAACGCCGAATTCCCGTTCCCGGTGGCTTTCTCACCCCAAGGAATGACGAACGTGCTTGCAGAATGGCTCTCCAAACAAGGACTTTCCCAGGCTCATATCGCTGAGACAGAGAAATACGCCCACGTCACCTTCTTTTTCAACGGTGGCGTCGAGAAACAATTCCCTTCCGAAGAACGCCACCTGATTGCTTCTCCAAAAGTCGCGACATACGATTTGCAGCCTCAAATGAGCGCCCAGGAGGTGGCTGACAAGGTTGCTGAGGTGGTTGAGAGCAAGAAACACGAATTCGTTATGTGCAACTTTGCACCTCCCGACATGGTAGGTCACACGGGTGTGTACGAAGCCGCCGTCAAGGCGATCACAGCAACGGACAAGGCTGTCGGGACGATTTACGATGCATGCGAAAAGGCTGGGTATGTCTTGCTCATCACGGCTGATCACGGGAACGCAGAGCAGATGATTAATCCGGAGACCGGAGCACCGCACACGGCCCACACGACGAACAAGGTCCCCTTTATCATGACTGGAAAGGACCTTGAGTTTATCCAGGATGAAGAAGGTGCGAAGTCTCCGGAGGGAGCGGGGGCGTTGGCAGATGTTGCACCGACCGTGCTTGCGATCATGGGGTTGCCGCAGCCTGAAGGTGAGTGTGGCGGTCGACATTTTAGGTTCGTCCTAGTTGACGTCTGTTGTTAGAGATGACTGGGCGGCCATTGCTAAAAAAGAATTAGACCTTGTACAATACATAGAATCTACACACCATCGAAATCGAAATCCACACGTTTCAAAACTAGTATCCCTCGATCGACAAGCTAAGTCGTCCAAGCTTCACAGCCACACCGACATCACCTCATCACATGATATGACGTCACGCCGACTCTAAGCTGCTGATTAGTATAACCCTCTCAACTCCTTTTTTCCTCGCCACCTATAATGGCACCCAAAAAACGTACAGATCAGTCCAAGTATACGCCTCCCACCTCCACGTCCCACGAGGCACATCATCGCCTTCGTCACACCGGCCCAAGCATCAGCACCCGTTCGAGCGCCAGCGCTGCACCGTCCAAGCCCCCACATGCACCTGCTCACCCAGAACCCACTTCCGAGAGCACACCCACTGAAGAAAGTTCTCGCGAAAAGAAATCTCTTGCACAAGTCTCTCCTTCCGGTGCGCGCACGCCACTCACCAAGTTCTTACATGTTCTCCTCGTCCTGGTGCTGTTGGTCTTCGGATTCTACATCTTCGGACTGGTTATCCTGTTGGAGAGGATGAAAGAAGATGTCGGATGGTGGGGCATCATCGTGGGTGATTTGAGAAGGATGCCAGCATGGGCTAGTTCCGAAGGGTGGAAATACGGATCGGATCCATCAGCAAGGCAAGGTGACGATTTGGACAGCTCGTTGAACGCGCTCGCGGATGCATTGGGTATTTCTCCAGCGCAGGTAGCCTCTGCAATGAAGCCACTGGTTCCACAGGCGAGTTTGTCAAGCGTGGCGTCGAAGTCAGGAGCAACGGGTGGTTCGGAGGCGCTCAGTATGTTGTACGGGGATACCAAGCGAAACGAGAGAGATAAGGCGGATACGACACGGATCGCACAGGAGTTTGCAGAAAGGTTGGGAGGAGACGCAGCACATGAGAATGTTGCAGAGGGCAGTGTGCTTTGATTCAAGGATATTAGCATCCCTGGGCAAAATCTTCAAATTTCGTGTCAATTCATATCAACGTTCGTAAATGAATAGGTGAACCTCCGAAGTGGTTGGTGACTCGGAAGATGTAAGCGGTGGCTATACGACACCAGCGTAAACATTTTCAAGCCTTTCCAGCTGCTTCCTTGGTTCCGAGTGTTCCATCCCAAATTATATCTTTATCGGATGTCTCGTTACGCCTCTCGACCTCAAACAATCTTCTCGTTGCCCAAGCGTTTGACAATGGCGCCAGCGGTCTCATAAGTAAAACGTGTCCTCCAAGAACTCAAGAATCAAGATAGGTCTCAAACTTCGACTCGCCGTATACTTGCGAACTCTAGTCCTACTGTTTCCACCGCATTCCCTACCATCGCCGATAGTTCACATCCGTCTCAATTCCCTTGGCCTTCTGCAGACTAGTCACTGGCCAAGTTGTGTGGCTGGGAGAAGATATAAGGTAATGCGAGAAGGCCAATGTTCTTATCAATATGTATGAGGAAAGTACTCCATGCTTATCGAGGGAAAAGAGTATCCTAATACTTTCCATTCGGCAGCGACATGCTGTAAGGCACAATTTGGGATGCTGTGGCCCCTCTCAGCTACATACTTATCCGATTTTGAAACTGCAAGTAGATGGCTCCGTGCGGCTTGATTACGCACGGGCTCTGCGTTCGACGCCGATTTGATGAAATCTGCGACGTTCGCAGCACCTTGGTCGCGATATTAAGTAAAGAGTAGGTGGTGTCGGATTCACCATCTTCTTTGCTATGGTCCTCGTTCTGCGCATCGCTGATGGGTATATTCTCGACAGCATCTGGGCTCGTCTCATTCCATTTAAAGACCTTTCCACTGACTACTTACAGCCCCCACCACCAACGCCTCGGCGATAGTACCTCAACCACAGTCCGCGTGGCCGCGAATTATTGTCGTTGACAGTGCTCACTCTGATCCATATCCACCTCATTCACTTCACTTTCCTTCCAATTCCTATTCAACCACAAGTTGATACAGCATCCACGCTTCTTAAAAAATCAGATCAGATACGAAATTCAAAACAGTCTGAAATCCTTCCCTGCAAATACGTTGATGATGCTCCCATGGTTCCAAGCTGATGTCATGGGTTATTCTCGACGGTACGACAACGTATCCCAGTACGGATGGCTTTACTTTGCCTTCTCGATCCCCTTGTATGTGTTTTTTCATCAATATCAGCTGCTACTGACATCCTCAGGTTCTTGGTGTTCACCGAATACTTCGTGTACTGGGCCCATCGTACTCTGCATCTCCCCATGCTATACAAAACCTTCCACAAACCCCACCATACCCTGATAAGTGCGTCATGTCGATTTTCTCACCTCTTGTTGATTGACTTGTTTTCCACAGTACCGACCCCGTTTGCATCCTACGCAGCACATCCTGTGGACTCGTATTTGCAGTCATTCCTGTTTCCCCTCATCGAGGGTTATATATGAGTCTCTTTATGCTAATCAACATTGGACTATAGTTGTATGACGAGCCCTTTTCCATCACCTCCGACGCCAGGTTAATGTTCATCTGCACAGATTCATGATTCCGAAATGATTATTGGCCATCCGCTAGAACACATCATCAACGGGCCCTCGCACCACACTCTGCATCATCTTTACTTCAGTTAATTACGGCCAGGTATCTAGAACCCGTCATCAAAGAAACATTCTTGGATGCTAATCTCCTCTCGACAGTACTTTACGCGGGCGGATCGTGCGGGTGGCTCGTACCGTCATCCAGAAGCACACCTTGATCCGTTGCTGGAAGTTACAAAGCAGAAGACGTCATGAGTGCCAAGAGATCCTGCCAGGTGTTTTCACATACGTCGATCCCGGGTACGTCTACCTGATCTATTTTGAAGTTACACACCCTCTGAGATTGTGCGTCTATCGTGACATTTTTCGTTCATCGTCCTCCTACTCTGAAATGGATCTATTTGTGTCTGCGTCACCGATGTGCAGCTTTGCTCACCTTTTAGCGTCGACTCGGTATACGCTCTCATCGTTTTCTGGCTAGCATGTCTTTGTCGTCTTATTGTTCTTACCCGCCCAACTGCGTCTGGCAATCGCGAAAGGCTTACAGTATGTTCAATGTACTTGAAGGTGCTGGACGTTATGTAAGCGAGCTAGCATGTCTTGCATCTCAAAGATTCCCAGCCTGAGGGGTTCCCTCTCTCTTTGGCCTTCTTGAGTGAGCCTGTAATACTAACTTTACCTGCATTCCTATGCACTAGCGAGAGGGCCCAGCTGGGTACTAGTGCATGAAGGGGGAGCCCGGAAGTGTTGCCTAAAGCCACTTTTCACGGTCCACTCGAGAAGCACGGGCAGACAATTTTTTTTTTTTGCTGCACAGCTACGGACTCTGAACGACAAGCTTAGAGATCCGACGAGGGTCCTCGAGATCTGTGAAAGATTCCATATAATTTGGCACTTCGCCTCCGCTCCCCTGCGGCTGGTGACATCATTCACGTAAACACTTACAGGTGAGTGGAACTTGAACCTACCAATCAACCTCAAACAATGCATTTTAGACAAAACGTCCATCTATGATAATTAAGAGGTAGTATCATGGAGAACATTATGCCGGGCCCGGCGAGCAAATATAAAGACGTATGCACGCGATTAAGAAATGGAACTGCATCTCGCGCGCCCTCGACTCAGGGACCTCCGCCGGATGATGCTGCTGCTCTCCGTTGCCTCTCCTTGTCCATCCGCAATTTCTCCACATATATAAAGGTGAGGACGATGAGGTCTAACATGTGCTCTGCATGGGGTGCGATTTCCAAGGAGGCACTCCTCCGCTTTCCTATAATCCCAAGAGTTGCTCTGTGATACCGTGCAATTTCGGTTCGTGACGCATCATCGACAGAAAGCTGCAGAATGACACATTGAGATAACAGACACCACTGAATTCGAGCATGGAACACTTACCACGACGTCCCTGCGGTACATGTCCCACCGGTAACGACGACCATCAGGCCCGGTGAACGTGCGTTTCCTAAAATCGCAGCATGCAAGGGTGAGTGCCTTCCATTTCACTTAAGAAGTAAGTGCGCCCGGTGCTTACTTTCCAAATAACCCATGACGGGGCAGGAAAACGCTTGATTCCAGCCTCATCCCTCCGATTGTGAATATCGAGGACCCGAAACAATGCCAATCGATACGACCCACAACTTCGATGGGGTCTTCGATCCGCGATTCGCTCGCCACGTGTCGACTAATGGTAGTCGAACGGACGCCTAGACGGAAAGGCGTGGTGCTCTTGTACATGGGCAGCCCATGCTCATCTGTGAAGACAGTGTTGCGGACACTTTCTGAGGAGAGCGTGAGGGTCATGATGTGTTGTTCTGTAGTTTGTGGAGTAGGAGAGAGAGAACTTTGATGTGACCTTGAAGGGGTCGCAACGCTCCCTTTTAACTTGCCTTGACGAGTCATGGTGCACCACTGGCAGAACGCCTCGAGCCCGCAGTTAGACTCTGGGGCAGTGCAGGCATGCGGTGCCAAAAGGGACTTTACGTCTTCCTTGAGTCTTGGCTCGATGAACTTACGATAGAGGCAGCATGGCACCGCCATACAAATTTACAATAGACTCAAACTGATCCATTCAGGTAATTGTGCTATGCAAGGCAAGGGAATGCGACCGAACCAGTGCCGCACCTGTTTCACTAGCCGACGGTTTTCTAAACTCAGTGCGCTTCTGGATTTCTGGACAGATACAGGAGTTTATACGGACCTTGATGATGCGCGGTCCCACTGCTTCCGTGACTGCAAGTCAAACCTATGGCGATGGCTCTGCGGTGCAAACGAAATGAAAACATGGTCGTCTAGCAAGCCGCTTCCTCAAAAGAAGTTTCCGTCGCCCTGGGTGGACTGGCAGACAAACGGACCTGCCAGTTGTGCAAGCAACCATGGCTGGCAATCGCTCTCGTACACAACCAGTGTGAGTCGGATCCTAATCCGCTTCAACATCGTCCGACGATCAGCGCTTCAGCTGCGATCCACACCACCCAACCACGCGTCGGCTTTGAGGCTGTCCCCCAAAAAAATTCCGGTTCGCTTGTAGCCACACAGTGCACACAGTTGCCTTGCGACGCACGTGGAGTTGACGATGGCGGCCAATAGTATCCATGCATCAGCCTCGAATTCCAGAAAATCAGCACAGGTTGAATCCGACGGATATGCAGACTCGAATGGGCGCGACAAGACCAGCGTCTGCGTATGCCATCTAATACAACATTTCCCTGTTGCCCCCCAACCTTGACCAACTTGAAGGCACGTAATCTCCTTGTTGTTTTGGACTCCAACTCCAAGGGCACCTCTATCTGTCTGGAAGGTCAGCAAAGATCAAACTAAGTGTCTATAACCGAGGAAACTTACATGCTGTGCACGTTCGTCGAGTTTGTCGGATTCCGCCGGAGAATCCCGGGGTCGCCCTCGCTTACCGGATTCGGCAACCACGCAGGCGACGGCGGCGGGCTCGACACTCGTCGACCCTCGTTCTCAACGAGCACGAACCCTCAGACGAGTCCTCTCGTGTGGGGATCATGTTTTGATTGTGTGGAATAGAGAGGGAACAAAAAAAACACTGTACTTTTAGATACTAACTACTGTAATAATCATATGGAAGTCTTCTTGACCCCAGGGCATGGCCTGGCTTGTAGGACATATGCAGCATGTATCCAGTACATTGAAGTGCCGGGAGGGGAGCGTCGGAGCGAGTGCACTCGCTCGGCAACAGCTTCCAAGTTGCCGATTAGCCGACGCAGGCGGAGAAAAAAAAATGAAAACAAACAAAAAAACAAACGGCACGGCAGGCAAACAAACAAAAAAAATATGTCAGCCAATCGGAGCACAGGCACGGCCGTAAGTTTTTCGGTGTAAAGTACTTTACTGCACTTTACACACTTTACTGCATGTTTTCTCACTTTACGCCCCATTCCGAGGGCACACGCAGTCGAGCGTCTATCTAGGTAGAGAGCCCCATGTCCAAGAGTGTTCCTGGTATTTTATTTTATTTTTGCGGCTGTCGTGCGCCGCTCGTTGTGCCCTCGACGGCTCGAGCTCCATCGACTGAACCACCGTGCGGGAACAATTAGGTAAGCGGCGCGCGAGCGCGGGGCGACCCGAGGGAACCCCAAGTCACGTGGTGACACGTGACGTCCGGCCAATGGGAGCGCGCACAGCACGTTTGTTTTCCGACATAAGTAAGTTTTCTTCTGGATGATCCTTGGTTATCTTACTACTAGCACTACCGGTTTTCGAGGGGCACTACCGACGTAACGTATACACAGGAATTAATTCTAACAGGGCAGTCTCCGTAAGATAGGGGCATCACACGGATCTCGCAGATATGGCGTGAACCAGTTTGGACGATATGGTAGCCCGCGCGCTGCCGGCTGTTCAGTATCGGAAAACAAACATGCTGTGCGTGCTCCCATTGGCCGGACGTCACGTGTTACCACGTGACTTGGGGTTCCCTCGGGTCGCCCCGCGCTCGCACGTCACTTACCTAATCGTTCCCGCACGGTTGGTTCGGTCGATGGAGCTCGAGCCGTCGAGGGCACAACAAGCAGTGCACGACAGCGGAAAAAATAAAATAAAATACCGGGAACACTCTCGGACATGGGGCTCTCTACCTAGATAGACACTCGACCGCGTGTGCCCTCGGAATGGGGCATAAAGTGAGAAAACATGCAGTAAAGTGTGTAAAGTGCAGTAAAGTACTTTACACCGAAAAACTTACAGCTGTGCCTATGCTCTGATTGGCTGACACATTTGTTTTGTTTGTTTGCCTGCCGTGCCGTTTGTTTTTTTGTTTGTTTCATTTTTTTTTCTCCACCTGTGTCGACTAATCAGCAACTTGGAAGCTGTTGCCGAGCAAGTGCACTCGCTCCAACGCTCCCTCCCGGCACTTCGATGTACTGGATACATGCTGCATATGTCCTACAAGCCAGGCCATGCCCTGGGGTCAAGAAGACTTCCATATGATTATTACAGTAGTTAATATCTAAAAGTACAGTGTTTTTCTTTGTTCCCTCTCTATTCCACACAGTCAAACATGATCCCCACATGAGAGGACTCGTCTGAGGGCTCGTGCTCGTTGAGAACGAGCGTCGACGAGTGTCGAGCCCGCCGCCATCGCCTGCGTGGTTGCCGAATCCGGTAAGCAAGGGCGACCCCGGGATTCTCCAGCGGAATCCGACAAACTCGACGAATGTGCACAGCATGTAAGTTTCCTTGGTTATTCTTTTTTTTTTGGACAAGTGTATTCATTATGTAGCAACCGACATAGCTAGTTCTACATAACACACTAAGGCGGACGCCCGGAGGCGGTCGGTCCGAGGAAAAATGCTCTTACGCACGCCCTATTTTCATAGGGGGTGTGGGGCTCCGTATACTACCTGGTGTCCCCGGTTAAGCAGGGGGCCTTGGTAGCTTGATACCCACTAAAACCTCAAGGTTCGTGGTCCAGTCGTGTGGTAATGTTTGGGGGTCGAGGATGATTGAGGTCCAGGTATTGAGGACTTTAGCTTTGGTGTGATGTTTCCTGTTCGCTTTTGCTAATCTACGATCAATGTCTAGTCAGGTCATGACTGCATTTTTCCATTTTGTGGTGATCACTGTGCGGGTGTGTGTGTGGTTGCCTATTACGCGGTCGCATCAAAGTGTCCATATTAGGTGGGCGGATTCTGATAGTAGGATACGTTTCAGGCAGGTTATGCCTTTTTGTTTTGGGGAGACGGCTTCTTGTTTGTCTGTGGCGGGGGTCAGGTTACCGCATCCGAGGATGTGGCCGAGGGTGGGTGTTGTCCAGTTCGTGATGGGGTCCGGCCAAAGGTTTTTTACCAGGTTCCATACAGTAGCGTTTTCTGCTACGTCACATTCTGTTAGTATGTGTTCGAGTGATTCTGTAGTGTCTTTACAGTGTGAGCAGAGTGCCCGTATCTCATAGTTTGGTATGTTTGTCCAGAAATCGCCAATGTGTAGGGATCCGGTCATTGCGCGGTATAGGAAGTTCTGGATTGGGCGACGGATATCAGGGTGATGTAGGTTTTTCCATAGTGTCGCATCGTTTTCAAGATTGTGTGTGATGTCTTGTATGGTGTGCCGGGTAATATCGAGGTTCATTAATGTGTTTCTTGTGTATGGTGTATCTCGGTGCTCTCGGATTGCGGCGTACGCTGTACTTTGGGTTATTGTGATGAGTTTTATGCCTGGGAGGCAGAAGTTTTCGGGTACTTCACAGTTAATCGTGTCTGGGTGGTCTTTCCGTGCACCTTCATTTGCGAGCTCATCGGCTCGTTTGTTTCCTAGAGTTTTTGCGTGGCCTTTAACCCATTTGAATTTTGTTGGTGCTGCACGTCGTCGTAGTTAATATGCAGCAGCTTGGAACCATTTAGCATTCTGGATACCCGTCCATCCGTTGTCTTCCCAGGTATTGAGGTGTTTTGTGAGGCCATCAATCACGTATCTGGAGTCTGTGATGATGGTGATCGGTGTAGTTGGGTTGCTTTGTTGGAGAGCGACAACTACAGCCGCTATTTCTCCGATTTGGTTTGATTGGTGTAGCCCTGGTACTCTGATGGCTTGGTTTTGGGGGTGATCATCGCTAATCCAGATTCCACTTCTGCATGCTGCGTCGAGTTTGCCGTTCCTCAAGCAGCTACCGTCAGTGTATACGGTGAGCGGTTCTATCATTTGTTCTTGTTCCTGTCGAGGGTTGGTTAATCGATACGCGGGTTCTAGGGTGTTGTTCAGGTCTTTTCCAAGCACGCGGAAACATTCATCCAGGGAGTTTCGTGAGGTTATGGTTGGGTCGAAGGTTATTTCATCGCCCTTGTCAACCGCTGCTTTGTTGTTCTTTTCAGTCCATCTATGGGTGAGGGTGAGGTTATCCTTTTTTGGGTGGAGGAGGATATGTTACGATCGCTGCGATCGCTAGTCCAAACGTGGACTTAGCAACATCAATTTCCTATTTATTTCCCTTACACGCGTTCGACACGCCTTCTATGCATACGACGCATGTTCCACTTCTAACACGCACAAGCTGCATGCTGGCATAGCTATACATGCATACGACGCATGTCCGCTACATGCACTTACCTCATGTTCTCCAATACTTACCTTATATAGTAGTAGCACTGCATGGTCTGTGCACACTTGTATTTAGTATATAAACCCCAATGCCATGCCCGGAGAACACTAGTCTTGTTCTCTTGGTCTTTCCCCCTAAAGGATATACCAGCTCCCGACTCACTGCGTCTTCAGTCCTCTGTTCCCTTTGCAAGCAACCTAGATACATTTAGGCTTCTCTTAACTGAGAGTCCTTTAAGGGTTGTTTCAGATATTATATTTGTCTGCAGTTAGTCCTGTGATATTCTGAGCTAGGGAGGCACAGCGGTGGGGGTTTGGGCACCCGCGCGTTCGGTCATGCTTGCAGCTTCTACATTTGCAGTCGGGTTGTGGTATGTGGCGGCTGTTTATTCTGTTGAGTCTGCGGCAAGTTCTGATCAAGTCTCTCATATAGACCGCATTGTGTTTGGTGCGGAGGCAGCTTGTCTTAGATTTGTGGTAGAGTTTTGGGGGGACTCCGATATGGAACCATGCTGGCATTTGTCGCTTTAGGGCCTTGGATAGTTTTCGGGAGGCGAAGGTTAGATTAAATTTCTTTGCTGTTTGCAGTAGGGCAATGAGTGGGCGGGGGGTCTGTTTTCCGGTCTTTCTGGGCCTGCCGGAGGGGCGGAGTGTGGTGAGGAAAGTGTGTATGTCGTTCGGTGTGGTGATACCATCTTTATTTATACAGTTTACTATGGCGTTGATGGCGTACGTCCAGGTTGGGCGTTGGTGTGACCTGTCCACGTAAGATTTTAACCAGGTGAGGTCGATCACTTGGTTTCTGTCTTCGATATCCAGGAGGGCGATGCCTCCTTTGTCTCTTGGTTTTGCTAAGTTTTTTAGGCTCATTCCTGGGGGGGTTTTATTGCCATTCCACAGGAAGTCTTGTATGGTGGTATGTATGGATTTAACTACGGTGTTTGGCATGCCTTGCGCTTTTGTGAGAAATTGTGTCATACTGCCTACTATCATTTGTATTATCAGGCGCTGCGCGTCTAGGGTGGGTCTCAAGTGGGCCCAGAGGTTGAGTCTCTCTTTTATTTTGTCGATGATTGGGGTCCAGGGTTGGGCACTTTCTACTTTATTTCCTATCCAGGCACCTAAAATACGAGTGGGGTGGCCGTCTTTTGCAATTCAGATGCCTTGGGGAAGGGGGGGATCATCCGGGTGTATTTGTCGTGAGTGGATTATTCGTTGTCGGTGTGGTTCTGTGCCAATGGGTATAACTTCTGTTTTTTCTAGGTTGAACTTTGCCCCGGACGCTTTGCACCATGTTTGGAGGAGTGATTCTAAATCCGAGTAGTGGTCGGTGTTGGATAGGTATACCGTGGTGTCATCTGCATATAGATTTACTTTGATCGTTCTGTTTGTGTTCGGGATGTTGTATCCAGTAAGCTTTGGTGTGTTTTGGATGGACGCGGCAAGTGGTTCAATTGCGAGATTAAAGAGGAGGCAGGAGAGGGGGTCTCCTTGTCTAACTCCTCTAGTGACAAGGTATGTTTCGCTGCAGACTCCGTTGATTATTATCTGTGTCTTTGCATGCTGGTACAGGGTAGCAACTGTGTTTACAAAAAGGTCTGGTATGCGGAAGGTTCGGAGCGTATCTAGCATGTACCTGTGGTCTATTTTATCGTAGGCTTTTTCTTGGTCGAGAGTGACGATCACTCCATTTTCTTCCATGTAGTCCGCATATGCGCATATGGTTTCGGCTAGTCTTATCGGGTCGAAGATTGAGTGGGTAGGGACGAAACCGGATTGGTCTTGGTGTATCAGTGAGCAGGCATGGGTGGCTAGTTGCGACGCTAGGGCTTTGGTCATGATTTTGTAGTCCGTGTTGAGTAATGTGATTGGGCGGTAGTTTTCGATCTTCGTTCGGTCTTTCTTTTTGTAGAGGGGGCACATCCACCCGATCGAGAAGTTGGCCTCCTCAAGTGTTCCAAACGTTTGGATGTTGTTGTATATTAGTGTGAGGCATTTGATGATGTCGAAGGATGGTTTGTTTTGTTTGTTAAGTTGGGTGTGTCGGTCTTGTAGCATTTTCCACAGTTCATAGGGAAGGCCGTCTAGGCCTGTGGCGGTACCGTTTTTTGAGGAGTGTAGGGCTTTCATGACTTGGTCTTGGGTTATCAGGTCGTTTATATCGGCCTTGGGGGCATTGAACTTTTGGGTTTCGGGGATTTGTCGCAGGACTTCGGTTTGCGCTGTTTGCCGTTCGGGGTCGTTGTGGTCAAGGAGGTCCTTCAGTTGAAGGTCGTCATGATATTTGCATGCGATCTCAGTCATGTTGGACGATTTCGTTGTTATCTTGTCTGATATGGGGTTGTATAATGCGTGTATAATATCTCGGGGTTTGTGGGGGTTATGTAGTCTGGTCCAATATTTATTTATTTTTTCTCCTTTGTCAAACCAGCGTGCCTGTGCTTTTGCTCGTTCGTTTCGGTTTACTTTCTGGTCTAGGTGCTGGTGTTCTTGGCATAGGAAAGCGAGGTGGGTGCGTAGTTCATCACTTGTGTCGAGGTCTTCTCGTTGTTTGATAGTTTGCATGTCTTTCTTTAAGGCGTTTATTTTGTTCGTCATTTTGGCGATTTGTTTTTTAGCTGTTTTTTTTATTATGGTCGTGATCTGTTGTTTAAAGACTACCCATCTTAGTTGTGCATTCCGGTCATGTAGTGCTGTGGACTCTAGATCTCTTTGTAGATCCATGCCCGCTGTTGTGATTTCGTCGATCAGTTTGTTGTCAGAGAGTAGTGCAAGGGACATTGTCCATCTCCCTTCGCCAATGAATGGGAGGTTAGGGGGGGCGATGCGCGTCAGGACCATTTTGTGGTCCGACGGGATGGTTGTGTCAGTTATTTCCCAGTTCGACAGGGTGTGGGTGAGGTTTCTTTGTACATAGATTCTATCTAGACGTGATGTGGAGTGTGTATTACTCGTAAAGGTGAAGGCCCTGGTGTTAGGGTGGTCGTGTCGCCAGGCGTCGCATGTATTAAAGCTTTCTCTGAAGTTCTGCAGTGCTTCGACAGCGGCGTAATCATCATAGCGGGCTGGGGCCCTATCGAAAAGGTCCTCCGTGATGTTGAAGTCCCCAAGTATCATGTTGACATTTTCTATTCGGAGGTCGTTCAGTTTTTGTTTTAGGTTTGTCCAGAACGCGGGGTGTTCCTGTGGGGCATTTGGGGCATATACATTTAGTATATTCAATGTGGAGTTGTCATTCCATTTCACAGAGAGGAGGGACGCTCGTCCAGGTAGCAGTTCAGTCGCTTGTGTTTGGTCCGGGTGTAGTTGCTCTTTGTTGATCATGAATGCGACACCTGCAGATGCGCTCATGTTATTTGGGTTTGTGGAGGCATGGACGGCGATGCGTTTGCCAAATATTTGGTCTATATCTAAAAGGTGTTGGTGGTCAAGGTGTGTCTCTTGTAGGCAGAGGATACTTATTTGTTTTTTACGTATTAGTCTATGTACGTCGGTCCATTTAGAGATTTGGTTGCGTACGGTTGTGTCAAGTCCAGATCCTCCGGGTTCAAGTCCAGCGGAGGTCCGAGGGTACTGGGTCTGAGGGACGGAGGTACGACCGAAGTCGTCGGAGGTGCAGAGGTGCAGAGGTGCAGAGGTACGGAGGGGTGAGGACGTTGGCGCAGGACTTATGTGTCGCGCCCTTGTCAATCCCGTGTCCTCGTATTTAGAGTAGAGGAAGGTGAAATGGAAGTCAGACTCGAAAGGAGGTGACTTAGTTAATTTTCGTACTGAAGGTACGACAGAGTAATACAGGGGATTATATAGTACTCAAAACCCAGAGTAAGTCTGGGTTCGGAACTACTGCGCGAAGGCGATGTACATAGGAAGGGAAGGCTGAGTAACGGAGCACGGAGCACAGCCGGAGAAGGCTGTAACGATCAGACAGGTGAAATGCAGACTATAACCAAAGGAGACTAATAGAGGTACGAGTCCGGAGTTGCAACTCCGTGGATGTCCGTTGGTCCTAGATCAAGGGTTGTCCGAGATTAACCGGAGTTGTCCGGAGTTGGACTTGGTAATATCTGGGTCGTGACAGGTTGTATTCGAGTGCGACCGTCCATTGATGTTTAGGGTGGCGACGAGTATATTAGCTCATGATCGTTTTTTGGTTGAGTCATGGGGGTAGGTTGTTGGGCCAGTTTGAGAGGGGGACGATCCTTCCTCTTGTTGGGCGTTGTGATTGTGATGATTTTGTGTATGATGGGCTTGTGGGCCATTTTCCGCCGAGGCGGTTCCACCTACCATCGCCCCTTGGTTTTCATCAAGGGGGGCCCCGGTGGCCTGTGAGCTGCCCTCTCTAACCTCGGGGAGTTGAGAACCGAGACCAGAATGCAGACCGAAGAGTGGGGGCCTAACGGCAGAGGTAAATTGAAGTGCAGTGGTTAGTTCTACTCGCACCCACCGCCTAACCGCTAAGTGGGGGAGGAGGACATGTTCTGGTTTCTCGCGGAGGGTTTATGTCAGTGTCGGGGAGGGGGCAGTTATGGACCTGTGTCTCTCCCTTCATGCAGACTTCGTCAAAGACACGGAAGCCCTTGACCTAAATAGGTCACCGTTTTTTCGTGCGGTCAGTATATGTGGGCGGACTGCTTCGTTGTGAACTGAGGGCATGCCCCGCGACATCAGTTTAGTTGAAGATTGGAGGTTTAGTCCCAGCTCATCCGTACAAGACTGATTTTGCCTCCAAAATTTGTGAGATGCATAGTTCTAAGAGAGTCTATTTATTTCTAGGTGGGGAGGGGTTGTTATCGATAGTACGTCTATAGTCTCTTTGTAGGTTTTGTGTGTATGCAGTGAGGGGTGGTAAGTGAGAGCTCATATGTACATCTATGTGGGAGCGGGTTCGGGTTTTATTCTATGTACATTTTTAGGTGCTTTTACGTTCTTCTACCTTTGCCTTTGCCTTTTGTCCCCACCTTGGTTTCAGCCACGGGGCCGTTCCAGAGGTTGACGTTCGGGAATTCACATAGTCCACGTGGGTGGGAGACAGAGTGGCAGAGTGTGCAATGGAAAAGGCGGGATGCGGTGCCAACACCATATAGGGAAGTCATGTAAGGGAGTCCCGCAAGGAATTGGCATAGAATGGTCCATGCATGTACGCTCGCGGTGGGAGATTCAGAGAGGACGTTGAAACGGGGGGTTGCGACACACCCAGCAGATTTGTAGTCAAGGAGTTCTGTTTCTACGGAGTCAATGAAGGTGTTTAGGTAGTGTTCGAGGAGGGGGAAGTTGTCTCGGCCCTTGAAGAGGGGGTCGTTGTTGTGCAGGATAACAGCCATCTGGTGCTTCATTTTGGGGTCATTCCAGACCTCTTGGACGATTTTACGGGTGCGTTCCGTGTTGTTGGTGATGAGACCGACAAGGTTGAAAAGAAGTAGAGGGAGGGTATGCTCGACGAGTGGGCGGGCTTCGAATGTGATGTGAGCCGAGGACCATACTTTATGGTTCAGGATAATTTCTCTGACTTCCGGCGAGATGGCGTGGATTAGGAAGGCATTTGGGCACGAGTTTAGGGGGTATCCTTGCACCGGGAAAGGGGGGTAGACTACGTAGTTACATTCGCGGGCGTTGTATGCTGTGGAGATGTCATCAACAATTTTTTTGATCTGCATCGTGGTGATAGGGTTCATTCTCGTCGGGTCTCCGCCGTCGTAGTCAAAGACCCTTGCTACTAGTTTGGGGGTATCAACATTGATCCATTCCTGGAGCGTACCAGTGTTTAGGTCCTCTATGAGTTGTCCTGGGGAGGCTAGGTGGATGGTGGGGAAACCGCAGTCCGGGATGGGGGTGTATTTCGCGAGTTTGGACATTAGGATGTTGGTGGGGTTGACGGTCATGCGGCAGTTTGCTTCCTTGACCTCGAGGAAGGAATTTAACAGGTCGCGGTCGGAGAGAGTGGATATGGGGGTGGGGAGTGGGGTGCGCGGGGTGCGCGGGATGGGGGTTTCGGGAGTAGTTTCGGAGGACAGAGTAGTATTTGTGGGGGTGAGCGATGCGGCGGCATCAGGGGGGGTGCCTCGGGAGGGAGAGGCATCGGGGAGGTTGTACGATGTAGTGTTGGTGGGCGTAGAGGGTGTGGGGGAGGGGTTAGGGGTAGCATCATGGATCTGTCCATGCTCTTCGAAACTCTGAGGGAAGAGCTGGGGGCCATTGAGGCGGCCAATTGGGTTGTGCTGTGCTGCGTTAAAGGCAAGCTTAGCGGAGGATTTGTCTTTGGCCATTATTAGAGGGTAGGAAGGTGGGGATGTTGGACACGAGTCGGGGGGATTTATAGTCCTGCGGTATTTGCGGTTGTGTGGTGGGCTGGGTCTCGGTTATGGGAAGGAATGGAAGGTGTTCGGGTATGAGGGTACCGGCGCTGTTTTGGCGGTCGGTGCCATGTGGTGCCTCACAGGGGTGTGGGACCGAACGGGGAGCAGGAATGGAGGGTGACATGTCTGTCGTCACCGTGTGGTCTAGGTGAGGGTGTTATGGGTCTAGGCTATGGGTATGAATGGAGGGTGACGTTAAATTGCACAGGGTTAGTTTGAGGGATGTATTACGGGTGGTGGATTTATGTACTGACCGGGCGGTGTTCGTGTTTGGTAGGTTTGGGGGTATCGGGCACTCGGTGCTCGCATTAGTGTGGGTCATGGGGTCGAGTAGGGAAAGCATGGGCTATTTAGTTGTTTAGTTAAGTGTTTGGTTTTTTTAGGGGGAGCGGGGGGAGGTTTGGGACTTATCGTTTTGAGGAGTGGGTGGTTTGGTTGATAGTGGTTTTATACCTTGGGTGGAGTGGGGGGGATGGTCTCACTGTTGGCGTTGGGTCTTTTGGTGGTGTTCAGGCATGCTTGTTCACGCTGAGAGGGGCAGGTAGTTATTTTTCAGACGGTGTGTCTGTCCTTGCCAGCTTTTCGAGCGTGGGAAAACTCACCATGGTAGTGGTTCGAGTTCAAGGAGCCCTCCCTTCCTTGATTATTCCTTGGTTATAGACACAAAATTTGCGACATTGACCTTCAAAAAAACAGATTTCCATGTTCACACTGTTCTACCAGGTTCACCTCGACCCATGAAGCAAATGCCATTAACACTCCCTTCTTTTGATGACGCTCCCGTTATCCGTGCAGTGTTGCGCTATGGTCCAAAGTCATGGGAATATGTGTAACGACCCAATATCCTATCAAGGACAATAGGAGGTTCTGGAAGTTGCCTGGTAGATCCTAGAGCGCTTGCAATGAGTAGTCTCGAGTAGGAGAGGAACAGTAGACCACTAGGGTCTTTATGGTATTACTATCAAGGGAGGAACAATGGGGAAAACAACAAGAGAACTAGACTAGAGACTAACTACTATAACATAGGATATTTATAGGGGCTAAGTGCGAGCACAGGCCAAGCTGTGGAAAGGCTGTGGGAATCTAAATAAGGTTAATACCACGGTCACTGGGTACCATGAGGATGCTTTAGATAAGAGCTGTTAATGCTATTGGAGGATAAGGGAAAGTGAGTCAAGAGGAAAGTCATGAGGCAAGCATAAGGATGCAATGTGTATACCATGAGGTGGCATGAGGTGCACAGCCTAGATAAGATCATGTGACCTGGTCATGTGACTAGTAGCGTGGGAGACATGTGACCTGATGAGGTAAGTCTTGGCAAGTGAAGGAATACTATGGTATACTTTGGTAGTGTTTTGTGTGCACTAGTGGGACTAGTGTTAGTGATTAGGAAATGAATGGTAGTGAAATGTAATCGAGAAATGTAGCATCTGTAACAATATGCCTACATGGAGGAGCTTTCAGGTCACCTCTACAACCGCCTTAAGCAACAGAAGCAAATTGAAATATCTGACTTCGAGGAAGTACTTTCCATTGGATGCACTTTATTGGAACGTCGTCCACCAGGGCATCCATATCGAGCCTCTGCATTAAACAATCTTGCGAGACACCTTCAACTTCGTTTCGAGTTCTTCGGAATGCTGTCTGACCTTGACGAGGCACTTGCCCTCCGACGCGAAGAGTTGCAACTTCGCCCTCAGGGGAATTATCGTACCATTGCACTTCGCCAAGTTGCAATTTGTCTCTACACCCGTTTCCATCGTATGGGAATACTCTTTGACATCGACGAGGCAATTTCCCTCGAATGCAATATACTGGAACTTCGCCAGAAGTTTGATTACCAACGACGGTTTTCATTGAGCAATCTCGCGCTTTCCCTTCTCGCTCGTTTCCGACACCTCCGACAGATTTCTGACCTCCAGGAGGCACTTTCCCTTGAACAAGATGCATTAAAACGCATCCCGACGAAACCTGGTCGAGCCGCATCATTGGGTAATATAGCGCATTACCTTCGCGCTCGTTTTGACCAACTCGGAAGGATGTCTGATCTTGATGACGCACTTTCCTATGCACGCGAAGTATTGAAATTCCACCCGCCAGGTCATCCCTGTCGGGCTTCCTCGTTGGACCTCGTCGCACGTTACCTCTTCGACCGTTTCAAGCAGCTTCAAGTTAGAGAACACCCTTATCTCAATGAAGCAATTTCTCTCGGACGCGATGCTTTGAAACTATGCCCGCAGGTACATCCGCGGCGACCTTTATATCATTGCAGTCTTGCCTACTTCCTCTATACTCGACTCAAGTACTCAATTACGCACGACTCGAAAGACCTTGAGGAAATATTCAATCTATATTCCCAACTCACGAACATCTCTCAGATACTGTTTCGCGAAACCTTCTCATATGTCAAATGTTGGATCAATATAGCTGAAGAGTACGGACACAGCACAACGGTCTTGGCCTATCAAACATCTTTGCGCTTCAATGTTCATCATCTTGCTGCACTGCCTTCTTTTCCCGAGCATCTTCCCATACTCAAAAGGCTCATGGCATCAACCGCAGTCGATGCGTTTTCGGCATGTGTTCGACATGGGTATCTCACCAATGCAGTTGAGCTCCTCGAACAAGGTCGCGGTGTCTTCTGGGGCCAGTTGATCCGCCTTCGTTCTCCCCTTGATGATGTCATAGCATCTGGGGACAGAGGCAAGGAATTGGCAGACAAGTTCATGGGCCTGTCTTCGCTACTTCGCAAGGCACTTGATACTCCCGCAAATGCTGAGTCTCGGCACGATCGGACGTGCAGTCTCAGCGTTCAATTGCAGGGTATCATCGCTGAAATCCGCGAGTTGCCTGGTCTTTCTCGCTTCCTCCAACCACTCCTCTTCTCGGATCTCCGAATTGCAGCTGCGCAGGGACCGGTTATCATCGCAAATTGCAGCCAGTACAGCTGCGACGCGTTAATAATTCTACACGACAGAGACCCGACTCACGTTGCTTTACCCAAAGTTACGAAACCCCGCGTCTTTGAACTATTATCGAAAGTTCATTCCCTCAGGTCGCGCGCCAAATTCAGTGACGCGTCGAGGGAGTTGAAGATGCTCCTCCAAGAACTCTGGGAGGAAATCGTCTCCCCAATCGTGAAGATCCTGCAGGAATTCTGTCCTCGTGGATCGCGCATCTGGTGGTGCCCAACTGCCGAGTTCTCACTTCTTCCATTGCACGCCGCCAGCCCGTTTAGGAAGGGCCAACAGGTCTCTCCGACCTGTATGTCCCTTCCTATACACCGACCTTGGCAGCACTTATTCGTGCTCGTCGGGAAAGACCATCAGTACCAGCTATCGAACGGCATCGTTTTTTGCTTGTAGGGCAGGCACAGGCTCCAGGACAGTGCGAACTCGCTTCGGTTGGCACCGAGCTGTCCAACATATCGCGGCGTATGGGGTCTATCGCAACGCTCACGTGCGTTCAAGGCCAAGACGCAACGGTTGCCAACGTTGCTGAGAACCTGAACAAGAACGAGTTTGTCCATCTTGCTTGCCATGGAGTCCCGGATCGGAAGCAACCATTCGAGTCTGGGTTTGCTTTAGGTGACGGATTGCTCAAGGTGGAGAATATCATGGGATACGAGTTGCAGAACGCGCAATTTGCGTACTTGTCTGCTTGTCACACGACGGTCGGAGACGAGGAGAGTCCAGACGAGGTCATCCATCTCGCTGCAGCGATGCAGTTTGCTGGGTTTCGTTCCGTGATTGGGACGATGTGGGCTGTGGACGATGCGCACACGAACGCGATCACGTCCAAGTTTTATGCGGAGATGATGGATGAGGATGGGCGGTTGGATCATACTCGGGCAGCGCTGGCGTTGCATAAAACGATGCGAAGTATGCGTTCGAGCGACGTGCCTCTTGATCAACAAATTCTTTATGTGCATATCGGAGCCTAGCGGAAGTTCTGCTTTCCGGTGCGTACGTGTTTTCTGCACGCGCTGTCACCATCTTCCTGCAGTCGTGTCCACTGCGAAGTTAGTCCTTGTTGTCGAAGCCGTTTGTGTTGTAAAGAAATATCAATAGGTGGAACAAGGTGGCTTACATAATAAACAAATAAGTAACTTATCAACGAAATTTATTTTATCAAAGAAAAACATAATCGATGACTGTCAGGGATGAGCACGTCCGCATCATCGAAACGCATCAAATTCGACTCACCACCATCCGAGAATGACCAGAATCCAGTGGATGACCTCGAACAAGAGCACTGCACGATCTGCTTGCAGTCGTTCCTCGACAGAACCATCATCCCCTTGTGCGCCCACGAGTTTTGCTTTGAATGTATCCTCTTATGGTCTGGTACGTGTCCCTGACTTTGACGACTCCTCAGCTGAAAAAAAAAAAACTAAAAATTGTCTTTCTCTAGAACAATCACGCAAATGTCCCCTTTGCTCGAGGTCGTTCAACGACTCGTACCTCATCCATCATATCCGCTCGCAGTACGACTACCAGAAGCATTACCTCCCCCCGTTGCGGTCGTCTTCGCCACCTCCGCTCGCACCCGAGTCTCGCGCCAACGCGCTTAGAAATACACGGCGAGAACGCCAGTGGGGTCGGAGGCAACGACGAGAGCGCGAGGAAGCAGAACAGCTCGAGCGAGCAATCGCGCGGCGTCGATGGATATACCAACACCATCTTTACGCAAAGGTCGGTCGTTTGTTTCTTTTTCCATGACTTGTCACAGCACCAGGTGGTTGACCTTGGTTTGCAGCACGTCGCTTCCAATCCATATACCCGTTACCGCCCTTTCCCCGCCCCCACTCAGTTTGCTGCTTCCCCGGACCTTATCAGCCGCATGACTATATTTCTACGCCGCGAACTGCGCGTATGGCCTAATCTGGACGTCGAGGTGAGCTTCCATACCCAAGAATCGTGTACGCCTCGTGCTGATTTCATTCATATCTGTTATCCGATAGTTCCTTACAACCTACATCATATCGCTCATGAAATCAATAGATATCCGCTCAGAATCTGCCGTAAAATTGTTGTCAGAATTTCTGGATCTCGACACGCCGTACGATGCAGGCATGAGGCATGTCAATGCCGAGCACTTTGCGCACGGTAAGTGCGGCCTTTGTGCTAGTCGTTGGCGGTTCTGATGCCGTACGACGTGATTTACTGTAGAGATTTACAGCTATCTTCGGAGCCCGTATCGTGACCTCAAGATGTATGACCAAGTAGCCCAGGTATGAGTTTGTGCTTTCATCTACAGATGGTAGGTTGACATCCTGGTTATCCAGTATGACAACCCCCCAGAAATACCCCCGCCACAGGAAATAGAAAGAGGCAGCCGTTGGAGCGTAGAGCGTTCGCCATCCCGCCGATTGCGTTCTCGGTCTCGTTCGAGATATCAGTCTCCGGTGCCCCACCGCGAAAATAATACAATGCATTCGCCAGCTGCAGGACATAGCAGAGACAGCTCCGCGGAGGCTCGCCGTGAAGACAGACCTAATTACAGGCGCAATCCCAACTGGTCGCCACGCGGTAGACAGGACCACGACCTTCGTAACCATCTATCAGGTAGAAGACATAGCCCTCCCGACGGCGTTCGGGATGGTTTACCCAACAGCCATCCTGGGAGGACGTCTTATCTACAGGCGTCAAATTCTGTCGTTATACCAGAAAACCAGAACAACGATTTACCTGATCAACCGAATATTCCAGCCGACGAAAAGGAAAAATCCCAGACGGTAGCAGACAAGGAGGACAACGTTGCAACAATAGACACCCCAATAATGAGCGCGCCTCAAGGTGATGGTTCTGAGGCCGCTCTGGCTGCCAGTGAGGCTGATGTGACTCGTCTTCGGCTTACCGAGGGGAATGGTGATGGCATGATCGTGGATTACGTTGACAAAGTTGCTAGTTCTGCCGCGAACCCTCAGCCGTCACGTAAGCGCTCGGCTGCTATGGACGACCGCGTTCATCCTTGTCACCGTTCATTATCGCAGTCCGTGCAAGCCTACCTCTCACGACCCGCTCCGCCCTGGCGTCCATCCAAGAAGTTCCCCGAAACAAGGGACGAATCGAGGACTGATAACTGTACCATGGACACGCGTCCTCAGCTTCTGCTTCGACTCACGCACGGCCCGACCAGCCCAGCCATCGGCAAATTCCCATCTCCCCGCCAGACGACCGTTGAGAGGACGGCTGACGGTCCGCCCATGGCCGACGATATAGCATGTGAGCGACCACCCTACGGCCGCCGTTCTCAGCCATGTATTTTTTCGCCGGGCCACACGTTGCGCAGTAGCGCCCAGGACCTGGACACATCCCTTGGCGTCGCGTCCTCGTTGCACGGGGACGAGCGGGGTGTGTGTGAGGACAATGTAGTGTTGGCTGATGACACATCACGATCAAGGGGCGGGTCCGAGTCTAGATCGGGCTCTGGCTCAGGGTCGACGACCACGCGGCCGTTTGGAACGGATAAGACGATCGAGAATGAAGCGACAGACGTGGCATTGTCGGCACTCGAGACAAGGCTGAGGGCGCGGGCACGTGTGCGTATGCGGCTTGCAGCGATCAAGGATGTGGTGGGATCGGTGTCGGGTTCGAGATAGGTGGTTTTGCTGACGCGTATCGTACGCGTCCGTCTGTCGACGTGGCCTCTGTCGACGTGACCGTATGCGCTCAAGATGCTGGAGAGCTTGACCGGGTGGAGTATAGGAGCCGGGTCGCCCACAGCATCCCTAAATAGGATTCACAAGGACAAGCGAGGACACCAAACGTGCGGTGCGCAGTCAAATCGTACCAAAGGACTGGGCATGACTTGAGCATGTCGAATCGGGACGACTGGGATGGCGAGGCAGCGGACACCGCTCGGAGCGTTCGGAGCGTCGGAGGTGGCGTCGCATGTGGCTTGATTATTGATGGGGTCAGGTCCAGACTCCAGGGGGTTGGGGTTCTGTTTTCAGACGCAATGGAGAGGAATTCTAGAACGTGTCGTTTTTGTACTTGGGTGTATGGTGGGTTGGAACGTGTGTGCCACTGTAATGATGAGCAGATGGTGTTTATTGCTGTCAGGACTTTGATGACGGTCTGGATCGACTCCGAGGAGGACCACACGATCGCCACTGGCACTGGTCATACGGATCTCGGCTTGCTGACTCGGAGCGGGTCAAAATGGAACTGGCCAGCAGGTAGGCACAACACTAGTACTGATAAGAAGTTGCTCTGGATGGGTAGCCTGGTCTTGACACATGGATAGAGATTTGATTACTTACGGCTTGCTGGCGCGGTCCAACGGCATGTCACCACACATACCAGTGCTCGTCCAACGATGCGGCCCGTCCGAAAAACGAAAAAAAAAAAAAGATAAAGAGACATGGATAGGATATTAGATATAGTAGATCGAGCGACATGGAAACAAAAAAAAAGGCGCGTATCGTTCGACGTGTTTTTAAAAAGCGTCCACGTTCTATACTCTAAGCTAAAACGATGTGTATCATAAGACTAAGACTAGGTACTAGAGAGCTAGGCGTAGGTAATTGGTATTAGGACGAAAATAGGTCCAGAGCAAGGGCTACAAAAGTGTTCAATAGGTGAAAAAAATAATAGTGGTATGTACGATGGACGACTATAAACGAGACGGGTCGATAACGTCTGGGGGGAGACCGGGACAGTAAAAGTGTGAAGCGTCTTGATGGAGCAACGAAGCAGTCGGAAAATCGGGATGTGGATGGTATGGGAAAGGTGGTAGGGAGGGGCCAGTCAGGACAGACGACCGTGATGACGATGGCAATGGCGATGATGATGATGATGATGATGGACGCCAATGAGTGACTCAACCCGGGAGCGTTTCCAACCTCCAACCTCCCGAATCCGGAAATGCTGCATGCTGCATGATGACTGAGAAACCAAATATGCGTTACGCATGTTGCGTAACTTGCGTATGTGTGTGTCTGCAAAGGCGCTTCTCGGAGAACGAGGGCAACGAGGCAGTGTGGGCGGAAAATAAAAAAGGACAGGGTTGCTTCCCTTGCCCGTATCTATGCCCCATCTATTATTTTTTCTATTCTTCCCGGTTCTTCTTCTTCCCCTGTACGCATGGGTGTCAATTATAGGAAAACATGGGCTGTACTGGGAATTAGTATGAGGGGGCTTGACGTTTCCGTAGAGCATAGCAATAAGCAATAAAAGGGAAAAAAAGCAACAAGGGGAGAACGGGAGAGAGGGATATATAGAGAAATATGATAAGAGGAGAGATTATAAGCAATGAGATGGTAGAGTTTAATGTCGACTAGTTGATGGTGTATATGTAAAAGGGGGACCGTTAATGGTTTGTGAGCGAGAACAACATGAAGCGAAAGCGAGGGTGTGGGCTCCAGAAAAGTGAGCGATGATTAAATGCACGATGTGTGATAAGTCGAATTCTCAAAAAAAGGGCGGCCGAATGGAAACACAGTGGTGGGAGGGAACAAAAAAAAACATACAAAAGAGCGAATGGATAAATGAAGGGACAGGTACGGGTTTAATAAAACATACAAGACCAAAAAGGAGCGAGAGAAAAAAGAGCATCGTAAAGTGTTTTCGTGGAGAGTGCGTAAAAATAACGAGTGTCAATCGTAACGCGGAGGGGAGTGGGTGTGGTGGCGGTGTGGTTGTCATTGAAGGGGACCGCCATGTCGCGTATAACGGCATCCCGAAATGTGTGCGATCACGCTTCTTGAACGTCGTTCTCTGATCTCGCGTGAGTTTGTCCTGATGCAGAAGTACGAAAAGAAGGCACGGGCGTTGAATGCCGCTGACCCCGGGAAGGAGAGATTATGTGATGAGGAAGAGGAGGATCTAGCTGCCCGCTACGGCGTGGTTCGGAAGACGTATAAAAGTGTCTACCACGCGGTGACAGGACGCGGTCGTGTGCGCCGACGGCGGAGAAGCTTGACCTTGCCGACCCCGACGGATGAGACCAAGATGCAAACTCTGGACGAGTGAACGGGACAAAGGTCTGAGGATCCCACTGCGGCTGGGGTTGCAGCGCAAACGGGGGTGGGATACTCAGAGAGACAGGGCTGCTGCCTAGTTCGTTGGCAGAACGGGCGGAAGCATCATGGCGTTGAGCGGTATTTACGAACGTGCGCGACGGGAGTTGTGGTGGGAAAGGAGAGGATGCCGACACAGAGGGTTCAGCACTGCTGCGTGGTTCCAGGGCACCAAAGTTTATGGGAGGAAGGACTCTGGAAAAGTGGGGTGAAGTCTCGATGTGCGTCGCTTGGGCGGCAGGGTGTGGAGCGAGACCGCGTGTGCACCCTCGAGAATCACGAGTGGAAATACCGTCCGGCGACCGAGGGGGGAAGGGAGACTGGGAGTTTCCCAATGGAGTTCCAGGGCTCATAGGCACTCGTCGCGGGGGATCCCGTTCTTCTGGGGACGAGTGTCGACGTTGATGAGGTGAGGATGACCAACCAGGCATGCCTGGACCTGACAAGGGACGGCTGGAATCCAAAGACCCTGCGGAACGGGCGCTGCCAGGACCTGAGTGCGAGACCTCAGAGGCGTGACCACCGGTGGGCGGGGAGGGATACGAGGAGGAAGAAGGGCCAGCGGTGGTCACGATAGGGAAGGGACCAAACTGAGGGGGACGCGTCAAGGGGGCCGATTCGCCCAGTGGCCGCCTAGCCTTTTGGCGCTGATTCTAGAGAGCAAGATCAGCAGTGATCGATAGGACAAAAAATAAGACACCGACTTGGAACCAAATCTAAGAGAGAGGTGAGCGTACGGAGGGACGATCCATGATCTGAACGTACCTGTACTTTACGGGCGCTCAAGCCTATTTGACGACCGACTTCTTCTCGCATGGCTGTTGTGGGGAAGCGGGACTGGGGGAAGAGTTGGAGAGGGCTAGAAGGAAGCGGAAAAAGGGACGTACCTTTGCTAGAAGCGCATGGAGGACGGCAGACTGGTGCGGCGTCGTAAGCGTACGGGTGCGCTTCTTTTTTGGAGGGGCAGAGGTATGCAGGGCAGAGTGCTCGGAGAGTTGGCTCGGGTCTGCCTCGGTCTCGTTATCTGCCATTCCGCTCTGGGAGGAGGAGTCGGAACTGGGAGAGGCTCGCGCAGCAGCCATGTTTGGGAGTCGGGACGGTCGTGGTCTTTTAGTTGGGCGGTTTATGCTTACGTCTTTGTCAGGGTGACCTTGTTGATAGTTATGCGAGAACGTGTGATTTGCGGTCGGGGGAGGTGAACGGAGGTGCTCTGAAGGGGTAGCTGGCAGGGACATGGACGAAAAGGAATTAGTGGAAGGGGTAGACGACATTCAGGAGGCGAAATGGGGTAGAAATAATGAACGAAGGAGGCTCATCGGGGAGGAGGACTTTGTGGACTAAAATCAAGGACGGGGTGGGTAAAAAACAATCTCAGCGATGGGCATTTTGAACTCGGCGACGAGGATGACAAGGAGGACATCATATCATCCGCTGTCAATTCAAGTTCAATTCAATTAAAGTCACGCTGCTGCAGGCTCGTACTTGATGCACTTCATTTCGGATCGCGACCAGGCAGGAGGGAAAAAAAAACAAGACGACCCCAGGATCACCATGACAATCCACCGCAATGGAGTCGTGTGATCGACTGGCCTCATTTATTAAACGGATCCGTGACATCGCATATGTAGTACCTGCAATACGCACGCGAGCAAGGGTGAAACAATACAATCCAGTCATTTAAACTTTCTCATAATTGCGGGAGCGCCCCGGTGATAGCGTACAAAGTTTGAGGCCAAATGAAACCACGGCTCTACAATTTTTGCAGTGGTCCTTTTGGCAGACATCTCGGAAAATCCCGAACTACCCTGAAACGTCGACATCCTCCTCGTCCCTGCGCTAATGTCGTATTTTCTCCCTCATCTTCCCTCTGGTTGGCACGTCGACGAGGCCATCAAGTCTGAAGAAGATCGCGTCGTCGTCATTCGCTTCGGTCATGACTGGGATCCACAGTGCATGACAATGGACGAGACCCTGCACTCTGTCGCGGAAAAGGTCCAAAACTTTGCCGTCATTTACCTGGTCGACATCACTGCGGTCCCGGATTTCAACAAGGTTGGCCCGTTTCACTTGTAACACGCATGTCCTAATCGGCGGAATTAGATGTACGAGTTGTACGATCCCTGTACAGTCATGTTCTTTTACCGGTGGGCGTCTGACCGTGCTCCGATCTGTTCGCCATGTGCTCATTTCTTCTACACAGGAACAAGCACATCATGATTGATCTGGGAACGGGTAACAACAACAAGATGTACGTATCTGGGCCCAAATTTTGTCGTTTCAGCGGCTCACATGCATCGCATCGACAGCAACTGGGCCATGGATAGCAAGCAAGAGGTACGGCCCTCGTCTACCCGCACACGTCTATTCACTCTCCCTAGCTTATCGACATCATCGAGACGGTCTATCGTGGCGCCTCGAAAGGCCGTGGTCTCGTCGTCTCGCCCAAGGGTCTGTCCCCTTTCTCTCTTGCGCTCGTACTTCTGACGAGGTCCTGTAGACTATTCCACTCGGTACAGGTACTAGCCTGTCTGTTTTGCTTGTAGATTGAGCTTGTATTAGTACTACTTACGATGGAAATGAGGGCAGGCCGTTTCGCGTACTGGATGACATAATCCAATACAACCTCCTAAGTTTTTGTTGCTTGTCGTCGTCCTCGTCGTCGAGCACAATGTCCGCGAGTCCAGCGCCGTCGTCCACAACGCATTTCGTGTCGTCTGTCGCACCGAGCACCGTCGCGTCCTCGCCACCACCCACCGAAGATGACCCCATCCCCGACACGCGCGAGGTACGTCCACGTTCATTCATCGTCATTCCTACCCTCACCCCACCAGTCCTCCGCGGCCCCAGACACAGTCGAAGACACCGTACGCACCCCCTTACACACACCTCACCATGCCCCACTCACACATTCCCACTAGCAATTCCGAGACCGATTCGCGCGTCTCGAACGTCTCCTCGAAAAATCCTTTACGTACTCGAATCTCCTCGGACAGCAAATGGACAAGGAGAAACGCACCTCGGCATTACGCGCCGCGATGCACGTCGCACCATCGCCCTCGGACACCGGCACCGCACGCAAACGTACGACGCGTAAAGCGCCCAAACGGCGCGTGCCAGAGCAGCCCGAGGAGGAAGCCTCGTTTGACAAGCCGTCCGCTGTCGAACACGTTGGTTCGGACGTGGCGGGGGCGCGTCCCGAGTTTTTACAACCGGCGTTGGTCACGGGGGGCAAGTTGAAAGAGTATCAGCTCGAGGGCGTCGAGTGGATGGTGTCGCTCGACAAGAATGGCGCCTCGGGTATCTTGGGTACGTCTTGTTGTATGCGTCGGGCGTGCTGCTGACGCGTGTCTGTAGCGGACGAGATGGGGCTGGGCAAGGTGAGTCGCGTCTGGTTGTCTCGCACTGTCTTGCAATCGACCAACACATTGCTACAAGACGCTTCAAGCAATTGCATTCAATGCGCATCTCCGCGAGCTAGGTCATTTCAGACCTTTCTTGATCGTGTGTCCGCTCAGCGTCATCCACAACTGGATCGATGAATTTCATCGGTTTGCACCTACTGTAAGGGCCCTTGTTCTTATGCTCTTGCGCGCTTACGATGTTTTCAGATCCCGGTGTGTATGTACCATGGTTCACCCGAGGAACGCGCCGAGCTTCGACGCACAGTGATGCGCGAGCCGGATGACGGGTCTGAAGCGGTTGCTGCCCCTGGCGAACGAATCATGGCCTCGCCAAGGGGGGCAGGTAAAACCAGCAAAGCAAGGACACGTAAGAGCAGCCATGTCAAGCGACGCAAGATCAACTTAGACGATGATGAGGATGAGTGTAAGGACGACCATGAACGTATACCTGCTACACGTCATACCCATTTGCATTTGAAAGCGACGCTGCCACGTCAGACGAAAGAAACATTTCCGGTCGTCGTCACCACGTATGAGATGATCATCCGAGATCAACCCCATTTGTCAAAGTACAACTGGGGTTACATCGTCGTTGACGAGGGCCACAGGCTGAAAAACCTCAATTGCAGACTCATTCAGGAGATCAAGAAATACCCGAGTGCGGGACGGATGATTTTGACGGGCACGCCACTCCATGTGCGTACCTTGTCAACCATTGGTACCACGCGTGTTTGACCAGTTTCATTTTGTCACAGAACAACCTCGCGGAGTTGTGGTCTTTACTCAATTTTATTCTTCCCGATATCTTTGACGACTTGGATACCTTTCAGGAATGGTACGTCCCACGGCACCGTTCCTCTCGCGTGGCCCCCTCCTTGTTCTCGCTTTTGTTTGCCGAACATGTCTCATGACTCACGTCAACGTTAGGTTTAATCTTGGCACCTTGCAATCTCGCTTGTTACCCACCCAGTCCACCCACCTCATCTCCACGCTTCACGGGATACTCAAGCCGTTTCTCTTGCGTCGTCTGAAAGCCGACGTGGAAGGGCTCCTACCACCCAAAAAGGAATATGTTATCTACGCACCACTAAGTGTGAAACAACGGGACCTGTACGACGAAATTGTCGAGGGTCGTATTCGTCGATTTTTACTCGCAAAAGGGATACAGGATCCGTTGGCGGAAACGATCGAGGTAGATGTCAATGCGCCAAGAAAGTTGAGAGGGGGGAAGAGGAGGAGATATGATGTGGATGGGAGTGATGATGAGTACTTCCAGCGGATGGAAAAGGGGGAGGAACGAGAAACGAAGAACGCGGACGAGGTAGAAGAGCTAGGGAGACAGCATCGGATCCGGGAAAATGGTGCGTAGGCCCGTCTAGTTGCCACGGTGGTAGATGTTGACCGGTGGGGAACATAGTCAAGGGCATCAACAACATGCGTCTTCAGAACACGGTGATGCAATTGCGCAAAGCGTGTTCGCATCCGCTCTTGTTCAGTGATCCGACGGAGCCGTTGCCAGAGACGACGGAAGAGCTTGTCGATGCGAGTGGAAAGATGATGCTACTTGAACGGTTGCTGGACGAACTGTTTCGTACGAAACACAAGGTGCTCTTGTTCAGCCAGTTTACGACCGTGATGGACATTATCGAGGTGCGTGTGTGAGGTGCCTCGCCTGATCAGATAGCTCATGTGACGATAGACGTGGGCGACGCAAGTCAAGGGATGGCGGATTTGCCGTATTGATGGGTCGACGAGTCCGTTGGAGCGTCGCGAGCAGATGAATTTGTTCCAGTCAGCAGGGAATAGGGCAGACGCGCCAATGTTGTTCTTGTTGAGTACACGCGCTGGAGGGCTGGGGATTACGTTGACGGCTGCGGATACCGTCATTTTCTATGATCAGGACTGGGTGCGTCGGCGCGGTGGACGGGAACGTCATGTATGCTAACTGTGTATGCGCCAGAACCCGCAAATGGATATCCAAGCGCAAGACAGGGCGCACCGAATTGGTCAGACCAAGCCTGTGCTCGTGTTTCGATTGGTGACTGCGCACACGGTCGAGACGCGGATCATGCAGCGTGCGACGGAGAAGCGCAAACTAGAGGCATTGGTGATTGCCAATGGTACGCCTTTTGCATTGTTCGTGTCTGGTGTTGCGTGTCGTTGACGGTGTGGGATAGGCAAGTTCAAGATGCCAGGACAGGCGGGACGCACCAAGGCGGACAATATCGCTGACATGGCAGCAGCCTTGCTTCGACTCGAGGGTGATCACATCGAGGTGGTACCCGAGACGCGCGAGGGCAAACAAGACGTGTTGAGTGACCGCGATTTGGGCATCTTGTTGGATCGCAGTGACGCTGTGTTTACGGATCGACGCAAGGGATGGTCGAGCGAGGAAGTGGTACAGGTGGGTGGAAAGAAGGCGGCGTTTGCGGTGTATGAGGCGCCTGTGCATAATGGGAATGAGTTGGTGGCCAAGATTATGGGTGAGGATGTACCAGAGTAGATTGTCTCCTGTAGCAGTTCAATCAATGTCGATGACTGAGATCGGATGTAAGTAGATGATCGACGGGGGTTTATTTAGCGTTTTTAACTTGAGTTCAGGCTCTCTACGAGCGACATGCTGAATCTCGCTCACACTCGAGTGGAATGCCACTGGGTCTCACGTATTTGTAGACAATGACGCTGGTTGGAATGACCTGGCACGGCCCAGGGGGTTACTGCGTGAGACTGCCACGTCCGCATGACGGCGATGGCGAACGAGGTTAAACATCACGCGCACACGTGAAATTGATCATGATGCATTATCTAGTCGTACTGCCGGATGCCATGCATGCTTCCCGAAGAATCGGAAGCAGATGACAGATCGCAAAAATGGAATCATGAATGGACGGCCAGAGTCGTCCTTGGTCAATCGATCAATCAATCGGCTTCTCGCACACTGCACTGCCAAGTACATAGCCGAGTAGCAAAAAGTGACTTGAGACACGAGTCAGAATTGTGGGGGGTTGTCAGCATCAGAGTCATGATTGCTGTCAAATTCTGACATCATGATTCAATCATGATAGCGACGCGGCGCGCGTGGTCCCAGGTACATACAGCCCCCAGGGAATTGGCACCGACGCTTAGCAGGCGCTATCGGTTTGCAGTGTCTTGCAACCGCATCCGAGCCGTGACGATCGCGGGAGCGAGAGTGACGTGCGAGGGTCCGAAGCGTACGGAGGCACCGACTCGGAAAGACTATAGCCTAGCGATGTCGAACGTCCCAACTTTACTTGCGATTATGTATTTTTTTCGGGGCCGAACGTGTCATCATGAATGAATGATGAATGATGAATCTGATATCGCGATCATCGATCGTGGATCTTGGGCCGTCGTGCTGGCAGTGAACGTGAACACGTGTAGTGACGATGTCGATTGAGAGCCTTGGTTATTGATTCTTAGGGTTCTCCGAGCGTATGCATACATACATCAGCGATTACATTACAAACCTTGTAGCAGTACACGCTAACAAAATAAAAATCGCGACAAAGACAAAGCATGGAACACCACCGCGTACAACAGAGCAACTCGGAACCATAAAACTATCCACGCCATCATGTCGTCGTAGACGTCATCACCGGCATCAACCTCTTGGTCGGGGCAAGAGCATGATTATCGATCGCAATACCTAGTATTAACAATAGAATCAGTACGGGCAAAAGGGAGAGCAAACGCCACATACTTCGAGTCGCATTCGCAGTCTTGTAAATCCCAATCAACCGATGACTCAGTTCAAACATGTCGTTTCTACCAATACCGCGCTCGGATCATGCAAAAGCAAAAAAAAGAACGAAGCACCAACGTACCTCAATGAGATGATGATAAATTGCGCATTCTTGGTCCGGTCCTTGATGTAATTGGCGACAATAGATACGTTGCGGAAATCCAGCGCAGCGTCGATCTCGTCCATGAAGTAAAGAGGTGTAGGCTGCACGATCAAATCAGCTGGGGACATCTCGAAAGCATGGTGGACCTTACCTTGAAAACGTGAAGCGCAAACACGAGGGCTAGAGAACTCAATGTCTGCGGTTCACGATACTCGTCATCATCTCCTAGTACCAGAAAAGAAGAACACGCACCTTTTCGCCGCCCGACAAATTCGAAATGTTTTTCCAGCTCTTTTTAGGTGGCATCACACTAAAGATGATACCCTCTGAGAACGGATCCATGCTGTCAACCAACTCGAGCTCCGCATTCCCTCCTAGAGTGATCATCTGTCGACGGATACGTAAGAAAAGTATCGCTCGACAAGAAAATAACACACGAACCTGGTACATCTCCTTTAGCTTCAACGAAATCAAATTAAAGCCCGCCATGAACTCGTCCAAACGCTGTCTCCTGAGATTGTCATATGTCTGCTTCTGTGCGTCGCGCGCATCGGTAATCTGATCAAGATCTTTGGCACGACGAAGAAACTCTTCCTCGCGTCGTTTGTAATCCTTGAGCACGGACAAATCAGGTTTGGCATTGTTCAGTTTTTCTGTCACGTGGAGATCAACGTCAAGACGTGGCGGGGAGCGGCGAGCTTACCGTCGAGATACTCGGAATCGGCTACAAGGTCGCGCTTTCGGAACTGAGCCAGTTCGTCGACGCTGTAGATGTGCAACTCGTTTGAGGATTGACGTGGCTTGGACGGTTTCTTGGGTGGCTGCGCTGAGGGTTCGCCATCTTCCTGTTTGACTTGAGACTCTGAAGGCTCTCCATCCGCAGCCTTCGCCTCTGCCTCCGGCTCTTCTTCGTCCTCATCCTCATCGTCGCTACGTCCTTGTATCAGTAAGGGGCATGCACAACTGTAATCTCACTCACTCGATTTCCTGCAACTTTAGCTTATCATGCTCCGTTTGCCAATGTTGCAACGCCTCCTCGTTGGATGCAGCTTCCTTTTTGATATCGCCCAATTTTTGCGTCAACTCCATCTAACGCAACTAGTCAGCCACGGCTCAGAATTAACCCTCCACCACACGTACCTCTTTTTTCCTAAACTCTTGTATCTCTTCCCTCTTGGTCTCGAGCTGCGTCTTGAGTGTGTCTAAATCGTCCTTGGAGTTCTCCGCCGCCGTCTGCGCATCCTCCACCTTTTCTTTGAGCTCCTCCAGGTACGTCTTCACCTCATCAAGCTGCGTCTCCAACTGCTTGATCTCTTCGTCCGCCTCCGACACGGCAGTCGCGTTCCCAGCGATCGCAGCCGCATGCTTGACCACATCCTTTTCTGCCTTTGCCTTTGCCACTTCGGCTTTCGTGATCTCGTCGTTGGCGAGGTTGATGTGCAATTTGATCCCATCGACCGTCGACCGTTGTTTCAACAGTCGCGAACCACCAATCTCGAGAATTTTGTTCTCGAGCTCCCCGATGGCGTCCTCGATCTTGCCCGATTTCGTTTGGAGCTGTTCCAGTTCGGCCGTCGCGTTTGCAATCACCTCCTCGAGGGCCTCGATTCGCGCCACGTCCCGAGCGTCAGGCTTACTCTGGGCCCTAACAGATCAAACCGATCAGTGCCAAAACACACGGAGGCAAGAAAAAAGGAGAAAGAACGGGCGCCGCGCGATGCATGCGACACTACGCACTTGAGGTCACACACTCGCTTCTCCGCATCTTCGAGCCGCTTCCGACCATTGTTCACCGCCATCGCTAGTTTCTCCACACCCATCTCCAACTCTGGCCCTGCAAGTGCCAATCGCTCTCCCTCACCCTCCAACGCCCTGAGCGCTTTCGTTGCCTCTTCAAGTTCCCTCGCCGCTGCGTCGCTTTCCTGTTCGTACTGCCTCAACACCTCCGGTCTCACTACATCCGCCGCCAGCTTGGAGCTCATTCCCCCACGTGCGACGTGGTTACCTCCCCCAGACATCGTTCCAGACGAGTCGATCAGTTGGCCCGCGAGCGTGACCACACGCCACCGTTTTGCACTGCCAAACGCAATCCGGTTGGCCTGCTCGAGGTCGTCCGCGACAAGGGTGTTCCCGACGGCTTTATAAAACGCAGGCAAGAATTTAGGATCTTTGGGCTTGATGAGGTCGTACAGCCGAGGAACGTTTTCGGGCGTCTGAATCCGTTCGTTGACGCGCTCGGTGGAAAGCTTCTCGAGGACCATGAAGGAAGCACGCCCGACGTTTTGAGAGCGCAGAAAGTTGATACAGGCTTGGCCTTGGGCGACGGTGTCAACGACCATGTTGTGGAGTGCACCACAGGCAGTGGAAATGGCGACATCGTATTTGTCGGGGATCGTTCCGAGACTGCCTAGACGGCCCTGCAAGCGGTATGAGTGATCCGTCTGCGAAAGGGCATGTAAGGCGCACGCACGTGAAAACCATCGATGCGCCCAGTTTGCTTCAGACGGGTGAGGTGGTCGAGAACTTTATTTTGCGACGTGCTGGCAGCTTGAGATGCTTTTGCTTCCTCCGTTCGCTGTCGAAAAGACGATACTTTGCCCCGCAGTTCCAGCACACGAGCTTGGGCATCCTACAAACACAAACAGTTGTGAGCGACGAGCGACCTTCGCGTTCAAGCGTGCTTACATGAAAGTTCTTCGTATGGGCTTGTAGTTCCTTCTGCAAAGTCGCCTTCTTCGCCTTCAAATCGTTTAATTCACCGAGCTACAGCAAACGTGAGTTGGATCCGCAAGCGTGTCAAGTAACTGACCTTGGCCTGTTGTGTTGCTTGCTGTTGCTCAAGGTCTTGCTGCGCATTCTTGACCGCATCCTTGAGCCCGGCGACCTTCTTCGCCAATGCATCCATTTCGCTCGTCGCTACACCGATCCCCGCCTTCTTCGCGTTGATCTTGTTGACCCATGGCTGAAGCTCTTTCTGCTTGACCTCGATCTGATCGTGGAACACTTGCGTCTTGTCTGTCAGCAGAGCGTTAGTCAATTTACGGGCGATGCGCATATATGGCAGACCTTTCAAGCTATCTCGAATACTTTCGAGAAGGTCCTCTTCTTTCTTCAGGTTTGCCTCGTGCTCTTCGATCTCTGCACGTTTTCGATCGATTTTGGCAATGCTCTCTTGGATTGTGCGTTCAGCGGCTGCTTTAGCTTGTTCGTCCTATGGGGAACGTCTGAGAGAACTATACAACACGACGGAGATGAAACAGCGCACTTCTTGAAGTGTCTTCTTGAGTTTCTTTGCCTTGGCGTTGGCATGTTTGCGCCGCTCCTCAAGCCCAACAGCTTGCTTCCCTCGCGCAGTTTGGTCTTTGGCGGCTTCTTCAGCTGCAGCTTTTATTTCCTATTCGAGTGGGAGAGACATGACGGATGATCAGGACAAAATGTCTGAAACAGATCACTAGCGACGAACCTCGTATGCCTTCTCACGTTCCTCATAGTGCTTTTCCAGCATCTCTAAGTGAGTAATATCGTCCTTGTTTCTCTCCGTCTCCGCATCTAGCTCTTTCTGGTATTTCGCCTATCCACGAGTAGTCTCAGCGCGTTGCAGGTGACGTAGGACAAACATAAAAACTACTCACAATCTGCGCGTTAAACCTGCCCTCGTTCTCCAAACACTTCCAGAGGTACCACTGCCAAAGTCTACTCTTTGCTTTGACGAGGTCATTGAACAACCTCAGGTAATCCAGAGCTTCCTTCCTCTGTGCCTCGAGCGCGTTCTTCTCCCGCTCGACGATCCGGAGTCGATTCAGCTTCTCGCTGCGCTGGTCAGTGAGCGCCTCTACCTGCGCGAGTGCTTCTTCGATCGGGGTCTTGTATGAGGAGGTGCCAATGATGTCTTCCAGGTACTCGAGCAGCCCATCCTCGTGCTCGTTCTGGGCTTTAGGCTTCATCTGTGCGATTGACTCAACTTCGCCCTGACGAATAGATATGCGAAAGTCAGCTAGGAACGGAAAAGGAAGAGTTGTTGCAAGGGAAATCACCTGCAAGATGAGGAACCGTTTATGATCGAGGTCGATACCCCGACCTTTGAGGAGCGTCTGTACTTCGGTAAAATTGCTGGCTCGTCCATCGATTGTGTATTTGCTCGCATTATTCTTGTATGCCGTCCGCGCCACGACCAATTGCGAATTTGGTACAACCTTGTATGCATCGGGACCCGGCTATCGTGCGCGTGAGGATATACAAGAGTAAATGCCGAAGACAAAAAGGCCGTACCAAATCAATGATTTCCCGAAAGTGGACCTCAACACTGCAGTCGCCGAGATCGGGATGCCGAGCCGAATTATGAATCAACTCCGAGAGTTTACCCTGACGCATTTTTGCTGCACGGTATCCAAACACGAACAACAGCGCGTCAATCGTGTTTGATTTGCCTGAGCCATTGGGACCAACGATTGACGAAAAAGACTAGCCAGACTTGATGAGGACAAACGCTCAAGTACGAGCATGCCAAGACGTACCTTGTGAAAGGGTCCAATCTCCTGTCTTCCCGCGTAGCTTTTGAAGTTGACTAACACTATTTTGTGAATGACCAATCGAGTCTTGGGTCCGTTCTCTTCTTCCTTTGGAGGCGGTTGCGACAAGGTTTGCGGTCTAACTCTCGGTTCTAAAAGTGAATGCTCTTCTTCCTCTTCCTCTGCGACTGGTGGTGCACGTTTTGGGGTCCGGGACGCCTGACTCGGTGAGTTGTTCTCGTTAGTATCCTGTCGTGGTTCGGGTGTCGGATCCTTGGGCGACGTGACAGGGGCTATCTTGTGTGGTCGTGGTGTAGAGGCAGCATCCTCTTCCTCCTCCACTTCTTCGACGTCACTCTCGAGCCTCAGGGGTTTGCGGGCTGAACGAGCCGTCTTTGTCGTTCTCGAGGACGGGGGTTTGGCCGAGGAACGCCGACTCCTAGGTGCGGGCGGAGGTTGCTCTTCTTCCTCCTCCTTGACCACCTGACGAGATCGAACCCTCCTGGAAGGATTTCGTGCTGGTGCCTCATCCTCTTGGTGAGAGAGATCTGTTTCGTCTGCTGCGACCGACTGGCCGCGTTTCCGCTTGCCGGTGGTGGCATCGGAAGGTACTGAGCTCGAGCCTGCTGATGTTGGGTGCGCGTCCAAAGTGCGCGTGCGAGAAGATCGTCGTGGGGCCATCGGACACGAAGGTGAACGCGTCGCCGTTCAAGCAGGAAGAAGGAACGCGAGCTGTCACACGTCACGAGATTGTAACGCGGTCATGTGATATGTCACACGTAGAAAGAATGCGAGGGGCCGGCGATACGATGTCCACCACGCTCAAAGAACACCGCGCTGCGCGAATCCCAGTGTGTCGAGCCCCAGCACCCTGCAATCTCGGTACACCTCCGTCGGCGCCATCAATCCTCCGAGTCGTGCAGGGCACACGGCCAAATTTGTGCCATTTCGATTTATCGCTCTGGTGGGCGAACCCAACTTGATGCAGGATCATGATCACGAACGATACGAGATTGCCTACTCGAAACTCATGCGTCGTTCATACCAACTCGGGCGCCGGTTGTCACTTATCGAGGTATCTGTCGTTTTACGAGTACAAACGCGATCATCATGGGATCGCCGAGATGATAATATATTTCTACTATGATGTAATATGGGGAAGGTGACCGAGCAATCCATTCGTGTACGTGAGGAGGGATACGATACAAAAGACCTACATTCAAAGACCTACATGGATAAACGGAACCCACTCGTTGAACGACGCTTCGCCACTCTCTCGAAGACGCCCAATAGCTTCATGCAGCGCTCGTGCAGCCTCCCGATAATCCGGCCTTGTGCTATTCCGAAAGAGGTGCTCATACACGTCCCTCGCCACGATGGGCGCAAGCTTATCGCTGATCGACCACATCGTACCGATCACTCCTCCATAACCTGCAAACAACATCCCTGCTGTGATATGGATAGCCTCGTCGGAGAGCTCCTCGTCACCCGTCGCCGTTTGACATGCGGAGAGAAAGGCAAGCCCTCCACGGGTACGTGACAACCCGATCATGTCCGAAATTTTCAAGCGGCGTGCATTGGCGAGACAAAGACCACTGTCAGTTGGACTCACGGCATCTTGGATTCCGTGGCATGCAAAATGGACCCAATCCGCCTCCGTCATGAGTCCAAGAACTTCCTCGACGGTGCCAACAGAGGATTCCAGGAAGGTCGTGCATGGTGAAGCTGAATCTTTGATTATCTCCTTGATGTGCTCCAACTCGGTGTATACACCTGGAAGTCTGGATTGGCCATCTGTGGGTGGCTGCCGAATAGCGAGCAGGCGAAAATCGCTGTTAGGTGCCGCACGGATGTCGCGTGACGGTGCAAGAAGACTGAGAGTAGGGACATATGACGAGACAACAAAGTCGAATACTTTGTGCCCGGGTACTGAATGTTCGACGCCATAAAAACCAGCTGCATGGATAGGAAGAAACACGAAAGGGCCAGTCGGACACCAAAAAATGCGTGATAGATCTCCAGGTGTCTGTTCAGAGATATGGATGAACGGATTATGAATGGAGGCGACATGACAAGACGTACTGAGAAAGCCAAAGCATCCATGACTGGCATGACAACGCATTTCCACAAGGGGGATAAGAAGGATTCCCAGCTCCTGCGGTCCCATCTTTCGATTTTGCCGACCCTTTCAACAGGAGCGTGGCGAAGGAAACTTTTCAAGATTCCCTTGAGGTCAGTGGATCTCTGGAAAGTGAAATTGGGGAGCGGGACATGAATTACATGATCCACGTCGGCAAGAACGATCAATGCATCGCATCGGTGTTTTGCAGCGTTGAGGATAACGACCGGTCCAGAGTGTGCTGAGGCATGGAGCTGAGAGAAATGTTTCTGGAGGAGGAACCGCTCGAAACCAGGAAGGCGTCGAATCTCATGGAGCAATTTATCTCGCTCGATCGCGAGCGTACGGTGTGTATCAGCTTCTTGCTGCAACGTCTGTGTCGCACTGACACGATGCATTGTATCATCAGTCGAATGCGAGAAGGTGGACAATGATTTTTCGCGAGTGGCACCAGCTTGCTCTAATACGGCAGACAGTTCCCGAAGTCGGCGGGCATGATCTGGGTGAGCGGACGACAGATCCTCATAAGAGCCGCGAAGCTGAAACAGCTCCCTCCAAACGATGGAACGTCCTTGCTCGAGCCACTCCACAGCAAGCTCTGGTAATCCCGAGTCCAAAGCAGCAGCAGCCTCTCGCACAACATGGGCACCTTGCTTGAGTTCGGCGAAACGGTGTGTAAGGGAAAGGCCAATCCATGCAAGTTGGGGAAGGAGGTTAACGGCAACCGAATATGCATGGAGGAGAGAACGATGATTTATAAGACGAGCACATGATATCCATTGTTGCGATGCATGGAATCGAGAATCAATAGGACCGATGGGAACAGAAGCAGCATGCGAATGCAGTGAGATTGCATCCTCAAGATCACACCACTCCTGGAGACGCTCGAAACGAGTTCCGAAGGAGTGACCGAGGTTGCTCAGGAAGGTGGGCTTGTGAGGGTGACCATGAGGGGTGAGGTCAACAGCAAGCCTGAGTGTCGATATCGCGTCCTCGAGATCGCTCAGCTCCTCAAGGCGCTCAAAACGAGTGACGAAGGAGGTCCCGAGGCTGTTCAGCATGATGGGCTTGTCAGAGTGACCATGAGGGGTGAGGTCAACAGCAAGCCTGAGTGTCGAAATTGCGTCCTCAAGATCGCTCAGCTCCCCGAGGTGCTTGAAACGAGCTCTGAAAGAGATCCCGAGGCTGTTCAGGCAACCAGGCTTGTGAGGGTCACCATGAGGGGTGAGGTCAACAGCAACCCTGAGTGTCGAAATTGCGTCCTCGAGATCACTCAACCTCCCAAGGCGCTCGAAACCAGTAACGAAGGAGTTCCCGAGGTTGCTCAGTATGGCGGGTTTGTGAGGGTGACCATGAGGAATGAGGTCAACCGCCACCCTGAGTGTCGAAATTGCGTCCTCGAGATCGCTCAGCTCCCCGAGGCGCTCGAAACGGGTTCTGGAGGAGCTCCCGAGGTTGTTCAGCATGCCAGGCTTGTGAGGGTGACCATGAGGGGTGAGGTCAACAGCAAGCCTGAGTGTCGAAATCGCGTCCTCGAGATCACTCAGCTCCCCGAGGCGCTTGAAACGAGCTCTGAAGGAGGTCCCGAGGTTGCTCAGATAACCAGGCTTGTCAAGGTGACCATGAGGGGTGAGGTCAACAGCAACCCTGAGTGTCGAAATTGCATCCTCGAGATCGCTCAGCTCCCCGAGGTGCTTGAAACGAGTTTTGAAGGAAGTCCCGAGGTTGTTCAGCATACCAGGCTTCTGAGGGTGACCATGAGGGGTGAGGTCAACCGCATTCCTGAGTGTCAAAATTGCATCCTCGATATCAATCAGCTTCCCGAGGCGCTCGAAACAAGTTCTGAAGGAGTTCCCGAGGGTGTTCAGATGACCAGGCTTGTCAGGGTGACCATGAGGGGTGAGGTCAACAGCAACCTTGAGTGTCGAAATTGCATCCTCGAGATCGCTCAGCTCCCCAAGGTGCTGGAAACGAGTAACGAAGGAGTTCCCGAGGTTGTTCAGCATACCGGGTTTCTGAGGGTGACCATGAGGGGTGAGGTCAACCGCATTCCTGAGTGTCGAAATTGCGTCCTCGAGGTCACTCTGCCCCCCAAAGCGCTTGAAACGAGTTCTGAAGGAGTTCCCAAGGTCGTTCAGATGACCAGGCTTGTCAGGGTGGCCATGAGAGGTAAGGTCAACAGCAACCTTGAGTATCGAAATTGCATCCTCGAGATCGCTCAGCTCCCCGAGGAGCTCGAAACGAGCGACGAAGGAGTTCCCAAGGTCGTTCAGACGACCAGGCTTCTGAGGGTGCCCATGGGGGGTGAGGTCAACAGCAACCCGGAGCGTCGAAATTGCGTCCTCAAGATTACTCAGCCCCCCGAGGCGCTCGAAACGAGTTCTGAAGGTGTTCCCGAGGTTGCTCAGATGACGAGGCTTGTCAGGGTGACCATGAGGGGTGAGGTCAACAGCAACCCTGAGTGTTGAAATTGAGTCCTCGAGATCGCTCAGCTCCCCGAGGCGCTCGAAACGAATGGTGAAGGAGGTCCCGAGGCTGTTCAGCACATTGGGCTTGTCAGGGTGACCATGAGGGGTGAGTTCAACAGCAAGCCTGAGTGTCGAAATTGCATCCTCGAGATCACTCAGCTCCCCGAGGCGCGTGAAACGAGCGATGAAGGAGCTCCCGAGGTTGTTCAGCATACCGAGCTTGTGAAGGTGACCATGAGAGGTGAGGTCAACAGCAACCCTGAGTGTCGAAATTGCATCCTCGAGATCGCTCAGCTCCCCGAGGTGCTTGAAACGAGCAACGAAGGAACTCCCGAGGCTGCTCAGACGACCAGGCTTCTGAGGGTGACCATGCGGGGTGAGGTCAACAGCAACCCGGAGTGTCGAAATTGCGTCCTCGAGATCACTCAGCCCCCCGAGGCGCTCGAAACGAGTTCTGAAGGAGTTCCCGAGGTTGTTCAACACAATGGGCTTGAGACGGTGACCATGAGGGGTGAGGTCAACAGCAACCCTGAGTGTCGAAATTGCATCCTCGAGATCGCTCAGCTCCCCGAGGCGCTCGAAACGAATGGTGAAGGAGGTCCCGAGGCTGTTCAGCACATTGGGCTTGTCAGGGTGACCATGAGGGGTGAGGTCAACAGCAAGCCTGAGTGTCGAAATTGCGTCCTCGAGATTGCTCAGCTCCCCGAGGCGCTCGAAACGAATGGTGAAGGAGGTCCCGAGGCTCTTCAGCATGCCGGGCTTGTCAAAGTCACCATAAGGGGTGAGGTCAACAGCAAGCCTGAGTGTCGAAATCGCGTCCTCGAGGTCGCTCAGCTCCCCGAGATGTTCGAATCGGCGCACCAATGCCACACCAAGATTCCCTAGTCCTGTGCGGTACCCGTCATCCCAAACTGGAACAGTTCCGACCACTTTTTGTAGAAGTGTGATTGCTTGTTGAAGGTCGGCTAGATCACCGTATTGATCGAAACGCTGCAACAGCTGGACACTCGAGATCAATGGGTCCTCGTCTGTTAAGCGTGACTCTGGATGCGACTCCACAAATGATTGGCCCCTTGGATGGCGAGGGCCTACTCTGTGGCCGGCATATAGTTGCAGCATGAAAGACACAACTCGGTTTTCGTGACTGTCAGTGGAACTGAGCTCCATCGCCTCATGCAACAGTGCCTCAGCTCGTGCCCCATCAACTTCGTCCCTCTGCTTCTCGAATCGCGCCAAGTGCACTGCGGCCAACTGAATCAACGTGGATGCTCGGTTAGCATGACCGACAGGACGTGCGGCAAGTGCATGGCGATTCAAGCTAAGGGGGATCTCGAGAGCAGCGCTCGTATTTTCGACCTGACAGAGGATGAGTTTAGCCGTCGCTAGGTTCGACTGAGCGGCTGCACGACTAGGATGGTTCAGCGGGGAAGCACTGAGCGCCCGCTCAAACTCCGCAATCGAACGCTCCAGGTCCCGTTTGTCCTTATGCTTCCGGTAACGCGAGAGAGCGCTGTGGCCACGGTTCGTTGTGTCTTCCGACTCGCCTGGGGCACTGGTGGTTGACTATAGACATACAATGATCAGTGAGGATCGTGTTGACAGAAGTCGCCCACTTACGGAAAGAGGGCCAAGGACCCCCGACGCTGGTGCATCACTGCTCTTGTCATTGCGCCTTTGGACAGTCACAAGAATAGATGAACACGGGGATACAATCTCGCCATCCTTTGGGAAGAGGGTAAATGCTGCCATGATGTGAGCACCCGGACGTCGTGCAAAATCCCCTCCTGCTCACGAATGTGATTTTCACTGCGATCTAATAGTCGTTCTACGGTGATTGTCAACTTTCGCAGCTGTTCGCCAGTACCCAGCATGGGGTGGAATTCGAAAGATGCGTAGACCTCAAGACAAACGGTTGCTGATGGATCCGACGGTCTGAGCACTCTGTAAGCACTAATCCAAGGTAACGAAGAAAAAACTCACATTGAGATCGGCCCACTCCACTCGACGACATCATCGTTCACTGACGAACGCTTATTTTCGGTTCTCCATTTCAGGCCACTGTGATGCACGACGGTGTAAAACCCGGCGGGAACGCGTCGAAGGCCACAGGTTACACCTGTCGCTCGAATACCTGCCTTGTCATTAGCAATCTTCGCAACCATGTAAAGATAAGAACTTCATACATGTAACAACAGTGTGTGTGAAGGTTTCTTCCTGCCCCGTACATTGGGAGTAAGCGCCAGAAGCACCGGGGGCCTGTATACTGTCCTGCAGGACAGGTCAGTCGGAAAATGAGCAACCAAGTCTCCGAAACCCACAGTTGGGGCAGTAGACTGCGACGAGCTTGATTCAAGTGGTGGTGGCTTGTTTCTCTCGAAACCCTCAGCTAGGTTATCTGTTGCCTCCGGACCATCAGGTCGTGATCGTCTTTCTCTGGCGTCCGATTTGCTATCCATCGCTGCTTAGACCGGGAATGTGGGCTATTGAGGTACGCAGGTGCGAGGGCATGCCTGGAGTGGTTTTAAGTAAGCCCAACTCCCCCTGCCACAGCTTCACAGCAAATCGAGCCTCGTTCATTTCTATCAGAAACATACCTGGTCAGCAGGCTATGCCTTGCGGCGTATAGCATGCTTCTGAGGGCTGTGTATGTTTTTGTAATGATGCTGTGAAGTCGGAAGATCTGATCGGCGTGGGTTTAATGGTTTTCAGCAGTACTCGGGTCTTCTCCTTGAATAATTCAACGACGATTCGGACGCTATCGTGCCTCTAAGTCGGGTGGCATACATATTCCACCCATTGTCGGTCCCAAAAAGTGCTCCATTGGGCGTCCGCATATGACTGCTCGCCACTCAGGTTTCTTGAAAACCGAGATGCGCGCGCCGCGCATTGTCAAGCTGAGTACAGATCGCTTCGTGCTGTTTGGTATTGACGCGTTCCGCACGATATGGGCAATGTCGCACCGTTGCTGATTCGCCTCCACGTCGTACGTGCGCACAGGAAACCCTGGGTCCTCCGAGACCGCCTTCGTCCAATGAATGGAGCAATCAAGTGTACATTCCGAACCCTGAGCTGACGCACAGGATACAGGCAATGCGTGAAGAATGGAAATGTTGACTGTTGGATGTGTGTACGCTCCATCCATGTGCTGGTCCGAGACACCAAACAAGGTTTGAGAACTCATTCTTGTTACAATGCACCATGTTTATAAACTCGCACCGAACGTCCTAAGCAGCCTCACCTACTACAAACTGCATTTCGACATCCCGTTCATCGCTGAACCCCCTCGCCACCTGCTCGAGTGATGCTCGAGTTCGACTATATGCCTTCGGGTGGATGGATGGAGGGGTACACAGGCTACCCAGCGGCCATATAAGCGGTGGATCAGTCGTCGGCTGATGCTGAGTCTCTAGTCGTTCGGGATGCGGAAAAGAACTGGAGCGAGATGAAAGCCTGCCGTGGCCAACGGCGGACGGACCACGCTCTATACGGGCGACTACGAAGTACGTGTACAAGGATCTCTAGCGTACGAAGTGTGAAAGGGAGGTGTGTATGTAGCTGTACACATGACTGTATGGCAATGGGGCTTACACGAGAGCACGCTAGCTACTCTTGTGCGGCAACTCACTTATCCTTTGCTAGTCATCATTGCGTGTGTGGAGAGGGCGACTGTGATGTGCAAACACAAAACCAGCCATAACCAGAACTACAGTAGACAAGTATGCCGCAACAATGACAACAGGCTGACGTTTCGTTTCGTCCACCACTTCCAAACAAATCGGTATACTTCGATATAGAACATGACCAGGCCAGTAAATTTATCCACGCAGTTGGCAAGGCATACATACAGTACCGTGAGCCGCTTCCATTCTGACATGGAAGGTAAGGGTCTGAACACTATGGTAGAAATGATCGGGGGATGATCGGCTTGATCGCGTACAGCAGTCGCGTGAGTTCACAGCAACGGGGTGTAAGCGGATGATTCTTCTGATTTGAGGAAGGTGGGGTAGAAGTGGCGGAATATGAATGGAAGAGAGGGATAGTACCAGGTACACGATATCAGAACATGTCCACGAGATCAGCTTCCCGAGGCGCTCGATACGAGTGACGAAGGAGTTGCTGAGATAGACGGGCGAGCTTGCGGGGGTGAGCATGAGCGGTGAAACCAACAGCATCCCTGAGTGTGAATTGCGGCCACTGCGAGGGGGCCAGTCTTCCTGCCCTGCACATGCGACGTAGGGATCAGAAATGCCGGGTGCTTGTATGCGGTCCTGCAGGAAGTTGGCAAACGTCGCGTCAGTCAGTACTATCGCCGCTTTAAATATATAAGCCACAAGGCGGAACCACGCCGGTCACAGAACATGTCTTGAAGGATTGCCCTGGATTGCACGTCGTACAGCATGCTTTTCTGGTGAGATTCACGTTCGTAAGCCTCCCGCAATGCACGCTGAAGTATCCCTTCGTCCTCGGTTGCAGGTTCCTTGTCAAGAAGGTTATGTTTACACTTTCGGGTTGGCGGAGATTTGGGCGGACGAATCTGGAGTCTGGACATCTTCAAAGTTTGGGAGTAACGAAATAGTGGTGAGCGTCGGAGACTGTGCGGCGCTGGCAGGAGTACAGCCCGGATCTGCCGAGGCGAAAACCTCAGGAGTCTTCACTGTATCTTGGGTTCCATAGCACAACTCCGTCAGGCTGAGTCCGGTCCAGCAAAGGATCCCAGGAGGGTACTGATGTGTTCCCACTCAGTCTCCACAGTAAGAGTAGGGACGTACGACAAATGGTTTGTGGCTAGGCCGCGAATCATACGAATGAGAAGGGGCCAAGTCGGACGCACGACAGGTCTCCTGGCACGCTTGCCAATGCTGCATGCACCTCCGCATCGAGTCAGCACATCCATGGTTTATAACAGTGTCAACACGACCCCACTCGATCGCTTCCAAGCAGGCCCATCCGCAAACCCTCATGCAAAAGGACTCGACGCCGCCAACATGACCAGCCGATTACGATCCCCAGAATACATGTTACACACCTCTACGTTGCTTGGAGTATGTATCACACACATTCAATTTTTCACCGTGACTGATTTTTCTGTCTGGGCTGACTCAGAATGTAGCACAAATTCTACACTTATGATGGGATGCCCATCGTTTGGCCGACTCACCGTTGCTGTCGTCCCAATTCTAAGCTCGTCTTCGTTCGCTTCGCAGGTCAGTCGTTCATCTTCCCTCTTCTCTCTCTCGAGGGCCAACCCAAGACGTCGTATCCGAACCCCACAGCTGATTTTTTTTGGCGTTTAGGAAAAACAACTCTGTACAGATCGCACACCGTCATCACCACCCCTTTTCTCCAGTGCAAGCTATACAGCTGAGTTTGCGTATCACTTGACGAGGTTCAACAACGAACGCGCAGCATCAGGAACGATACAAGGATACCGAATCATGGTTGGACAAACGAGTATATCTGCGACACACTAACCGATCACAGATCATGGACGTCATAGTTGCATTTGACAGTGTAATACCCACTCGCCAGTCGCACAAGAGACGGGCTGTCTGCGATGGCCGGGTCACTGCTGCGGTGAAATACAAGGTCACATTTGATCCATTTCCCGTCAAGTACGTATCGGCCTATTGAGAAGCGTTCGATTCACCGACCGAACACGCACGCAGTGACAGGTAGCCAACCTCGTGTGGAATGGGGACATCGTACTGTTAAAGACTGCATAAACAGCGTCGGTTGCGAGACACGCTGCAGGGCCACGCATGGTCTAGACATAGAAACCCTTGCACATTGGACCGAGGTGCCACAAAGTCCATTGGATCTCCGAGGATGAATGAAACGGTGACATTCAACATGAATATATAGCCAAGCATGTCATTCTATTCGTTTACATCCTAACCATTACCCACATGGATGAACGGAACCCACTCGTCAAACAACACCTCGCCACTCTCTCGAAGAGGTGGGAGGTTATGCTTTTTTGCGGTTCCTAGACCGAGTCCCATCATCCTCTATCGCTGCAGTGTAGCTGCTGCTCACCGTGATGAACGAGAGGCAACAAGAATCACGCGAATAGACTGGATCAACTCCTCTATTGGTGACTGTCGTTCTACGTAGTACAAACGACCTTTTATACTGAAGGGGACTCCAAGGGCTGGGAACGAAGCTGGGAGAACGGTATAGCAGCGTATAACGGCGTCTATCGAGGTGAAACAAATATAACGGTCTAGCGAGGTGGCATCGGAAGGTACTGAGCTCGAGCCTGCTGATGTTGGTCGCGCGTCCAAAGTGCGCGTGCGAGAAGATCGTCGTGGGGCCATTGGACACGAGGGTGAACGCGTCGCCGTTCAAGCAGGAAGAAGGAACGCGAGCTGTCACACGTCACGAGACTGTAACGCGGTCATGTGATATGTCACACGCCGCACATGACCTCAACTTTCTGGAGGCTCCAGATGCGTACAGCTCGGCCTCACTCATTCGGAACATGGACATCAACCATGACGAAACGGGCCATGCGTTGTTGATGACACTATACCAACTCGGGCGCCGGTTGTTACTTATCAAGTGTCGTTTTTTTACGAGTACATCATAGTATCGCCAAGATGATAATACATTTCTACTTTGTAATATGGGGAGGTGACCGAGCAAGTCAATCAATTCGTGTACGTGAGGAGAGATACAATACCATGAAAGTAAAAGACCTACAATCAAAGACCTACATGGATAAACGGAACCCACTCGTTGAACGACGCTTCGCCACTCTCTCGAAGACGCCCAATAGCTTCATGCAGCGCTCGTGCAGCCTCCCGATAATCCGGCCTTGTGCCATTCCGAAACAGGTGCTCATACACGTCCCTCGCCACGATGGGCGCAAGCTTATCGCTGATCGACCACATCGTACCGATCACTCCTCCATAACCTGCAAACAACATCCCCGCTGTGATATGGATAGCTTCGTCGGAGAGCTCCGTCGCCGTTTGACCTGCGGAGAGAAAGGCAAGCCCTCCACGGGTACGTGACGACCCGATCATGTCAGAAATTTTCAAGCGGCGTGCATTGGCGAGACAAAGACCACTGTCAGTTGGACTTGCGGCATCTTGGATTCCGTGGCATGCAAAATGGACCCAATCCGCCTCCGTCATGAGTCCAAGAACTTCCTCGACGGTGCCAACAGAGGATTCCAGGAAGGTAGTGCATGCTGAATTCCTAATTACCTCCTTGATGTACTCCAACTCGGTGTGCACACCTGGAAGTCTGGATTGGCCATCTGTGGGTGGCTGCCGAACAGCAAGCAGGCGAAGATCGCTGTTAGGTGCCGCATGGATGCTGCATGATGGTGCAAGAAGACTGAGAGTAGGGACATATGGCGAGACAACAAAGTCGAATACTGTGCCCGGGTACTGAATGCTCGGCGTCATAAAAACCAGCGGCATGGATAGGAAGAAACACGAAAGGGCCAGTCGGACACCAAAAAATGCGTGATAGATCTCCAGGTGTCTGTTCAGAGATACGGATGAACGGATTATGAATGGAGGCGACATGACAAGACGTACTGAGAAAGCCAATGCATCCATGACTGGTTTGACAACGCATTTCCACAAGGTGGATAAGAAGGATTCCCAGCTCCTGCGGTCCCATCTTTCGATTTTGCCGACCCTTTCAAGAAGAGCGTGACGAAGGAAATCTTTCAAGACGCCCTGGAGATCAGTGGAGCACTGGAAAGTGAAATTGGGGAGTGGGACGTGGATTACATGATCCACGTGGGCAAGAACGATCAATGCATCGCATCGGCGGTGTGCAGCATTGAGGATAACGACCGGTCCAGAGTGTGCTGAAGCACGGAGCTGAGAGAATTCTTTCTGGAGGAGGAACCGCTCGAAACCAGGAAGGCGTCGAATCTCCTGGAGCAATTTATCTGGCACGATCGCGAGCGTACGGTGTCGATCGGCTTCTTGCTGCTGTGTCGCACGATGCATTGCATCATCAGTCGAATGCGAGGAGGTGGACAAAGATGTTTCGCGAGTGGCACCGGCATGCTCTAATGCGGCAGACAGTTTCTGAAATCTGCAGGCATGATCTGGGTGAGCGGACGACAGTTCTTCATAAGAGTCGCGAAGCTGAAACAGCCCCCTCCAAACGATGGAACGACCTTGCTCGAGCCACTCCACAGCAAGTTCTGGGAATCCCGAGTCCAAAGCAGCAGCAGCAGCCTCCCGCACAACATGGGCACCTGGCTTGAGTTCGGCGAAACGGTGTGTAAGGGAGAGGCCAATCCACGCAAGATGGGGAAGGAGGTTAACAGTAACCGAATATGCATGGAGGAGAGAGTGATGGTTTATAAGACGAGCACATGATATCCATTGCTGCGATGCATGAAATCGAGGGCCAATGGGACCAATGGGAACGGAAGCAGCACGCGAATACAGTGAGATTGCGTCCTCGAGATCACTCCGCTCCCCGAGGCGCTCGAAACGAATGACAAAGGAGTTCGCGAGGTTATTCAGCATGGTGGGCTTGTGAGGGTGACCACGAGGGGTGAGGTCAACAGCAACCCCGAGTGTCGAAATTGCGTCCTCGAGATCGCTCAGCTCCCCAAGGCGCTTGAAACGAGCTCTGAAGGAGTTTCCGAGGTTGTTCAGCATGTCGCGCTTGTGAGAGTGACCGTGAGGGGTGAGGTCAACAGCAACCCTGAGTGTCGAAATCGCGGCCTCGAGATCGCTCAGCTCCCCAAGGCGCTCAAAACGAGCTCTGAAGGAGATCCCGAGGTCGTTCAGCACGGTGGGCTTGTCAGAGTGACCATGATGGGGGAGGTCAACAGCAGCCCTGAGTGTTGAAATCGCGTCCTCAAGATCGCTCAGCTCCCCGAGACCCTCGAATCGGCGCATCAATGCCAGACCAAGATTCCCTAGTCCTGTGCGGCATCCGTCATCCAAAACCGCTCGAATACCTGCCTTGTCATCAGCAATCTTCGCAACCATGTAAAGATAAGAACTTCGCACACGGAATAACAATATGTGCACAGGTTTCTTCCTGCCCCGTACATTGGAAGTGAGTGTCAGAAGCACCGGGGGCCTGTATACTGTCCTGCAGGACAGGTCAGTCGGGAAATGAGCAACCAAGTCTCAAAAACCCACAGTTGGTGCACTAGACTGCGATGTGCTTGATTCAACTCGTGGTGGCCCGTTTTTCTGGAAACCCTCAGCTAGGTTATCTGTTTCTGGATCATCAGGTCGTGGTCGTTTTCCTGTGGCGTCCGATTTGCTATCCATCGCTGCTTAGACTGGGGAGGTGGACTGTTGAGGTATGCAGCGAGGGCATGCCTGGAGCGGTTTTTAAGTAGTAAGCCGCCCAACTCGCTGCCATAGCACCACAGCAAGTCGAGCCTCGTTCATACGGTTAAGTAAGCCTAGAAGCGTGGAATAACTATCAGAAATATGATACCCTGGCCCGGCATGCCTTGCAGTGTAGCATGCTTCTGAGAGCTGTAGCTGTGTATTAGTCTGGTGACCAGACTACCCGCCGGGCCACCACCGTCGCGATCTATGATGGCCCGTGGGAATCGGGATGCCAAGTCGACTTGCCCACTTGCACGCCACGACCAGTCATCGATGAGGTATGAACACGAAGATTGGGGAGAGCGTATGTCTAGGATAAGAGGCGAACTGCGGTGCGATCGTTACCCCCTTCCAGCCGGCGCTGCTTTTCGGTTCATGGTAGCAGGAAGGATCGAAGTTAAGGCTTGTGGACATTCAAATTTCATGGCGAATAGATATAGATTTCAACACATACAGTACACAAGCTTAGCCTATATAGTACAACACAAAAGCAACACAAGCGAAAGCGAGACCAAAGCACAAGAAAACTAGTGTCCAAGACGGTCAAAAAATCATCAGTCATACTCACCAAGATTCAACGGTGATCACTGCAAAAACCTTATATCACGATCACATCGTGTACACGTCCACTTCCTTCATATCCCCCGTCAGAAACGCCGGATACTGTTTACCACGATCAATCGTCATCGTCAAGACGTCAGTAAGACTACATAGTATTACGCTCAGCGTCAGCGACGCACCTTGAGCGCGATCAGCCGTTCGTCGTCGATCATCACCCCCGAGTAATTGCCCTCCACCTCCCGGCGCGCTTCGAGGTAGGGCAACCCGCTCTCGACTGGGTCGACAAAGATGCTCGGCATGATGATGCGCGTGGGGTAGTCGACGCGTTCGAGAATGGTTTTACTGAGCGATGGATCTGCGTCCCCGTTCTCGTGTCCATCCTCGTGCAAATGCTCGTTGGAGGTGTTAGTGTTATCGTCGTCAAAGACACGCCGGAGGTTAAAGTCGAGCACTTGAAGCGTGCTCTTGCTCGAGTTGAACGTGGGGAGGAGCATTACCACCCGCTGTCCATGGACGTATCTGTGTACCATCCGGACAAAAAAAATTATGCATCAGCATCGACGCGACGTGCGCGCGTCCAAAGTACAACAGCGATCGACAACCCACCTCAACCACTGAAACATGCCCACATGGGGCAACATCCGCGCCGTCTGTCCCCACTCTGACCAATGCACCTCTATCGCCGCACTCCTGCCTGCGCCTCTTCCAGCATCCGAACCCACATTTGAACTCGCCATCGCAACGCCCTTTTGGTTCGCACACTCACCCATCCCCAAATACCTTTCCAACATTCGCTGATGCACAAACACACACACCCTCGGACGCGTCCTCGGCCCGTCCACCGTCGGCGAATGTACATACTGAACCGTCAACACGTAGATCCGGTCCTCGTTAGCCGAGGTAAACGACGCGTCGGCTGGACAACCGGCCACAAAAGGGCCCGTGTGTGTCCCGATGCTCAGCACGCGCACCGAAGGGCGGACGGGGGGGAAGTATAGGGTCGCGACATGGACGAGTGGTGATGTGGATTCGGGTTGTGGTTGGGATGGGACTGAAGACGAGTCGGCGTTGGCATCGGCGTCGGCGCGATCGCAAGTAAAGGTAAACAACTCGAGGGACCCGTTCCCACTGACGGTCGTGACGAACAGCGCACGGCTATGGATGAACGAAAAGTCCCATGTACCAAGTGGGAGGTTACTGCTGGCCCGGTCCTGCCGCAAGCGTCACAAAGAGTTAGAGTAGTATTAGAGTGTAGACTTACCACGACAAGGCGTCCCGTCTTCCAATTCCATATCGTAATCCGCGGTCGTGAAGGATCGACGCAGTGCATTATCCCCACGACGTCGTCGACGATCTGAACGAATACGCTCGTAACGGGGTACAACACGGGCGTGCACAACACTGGCACTCTCGCCTCTGGATGCGTCTGATTCGTCGACATTGTCCGAATGTGCAACTCGAGCACGCCAGGATAGACGACTGCCATTGGCCTGTCATCGTCGTCATCTATTGTCAATCGAGCGCACAAGGAGAGGAAGAGGCAGAGACGTACAACCCAACATCCTCCCCACCCTTGAACAAGACTATCAAATCCTGCGACGGGTCCATCGCAAAATCACGCGTCGGAATCCCCAGGTCGTCTCTCACGGCCGTACGCACTGGATTGTGCGTTCCCGGGAGCCACGTCGCACACAGGGTACGCGAGCCGAGGACGTGGGTCGTTTCCAATTCCTCCTGATCGTCGCCTTGAACGCCGTGTCCCGTGGTCACAAACCCAGGCCACCCAATCAGCGCACCCCGAAACCCACCCCTCGTCTTGCGCACGGTCGGCTGCGTCTTGCAAAATACACCCCCGACGAGCTCGTAGGCGCAACAAGGTCCGGGCATTGGCACCGTCACGCAGCGCGTCCAGCTCAGCGTCGACCATGCTTTTCGGAGCTGACGGAGACGCGCGAGGCGATCGGACGTCGTGAGATGTGTGGTAGGCTGAGCTGCAAGAGCGAGTGTCTGCGTGTGAGCATGAGCGTGAGTTGAAGTTGGAGTTTCAAATCGAGTCTGAGTTTCAGATTGAGATGGGGCTTGAGTGGGAGAGCACGGGCGGGACAGACTCTGAGAGCCTACTATCAGACCCTCATCGATCATCCCGTCCCGCACGAGCTCGGTTTGGTACTGCAGCTCGAGCGACCCATCAATGACGTCTCTCAGTCGTCGACACACCTATAGTCAGCGCCCAGTCGTGAGTCGACCTAGGACCTTGGCAAGAAAAAGATAAACGACGCAACTAGACGACACCAAACGACCGTCGGACAGCCCACAAAGGCACATATCGCTGTGAGGAGCTCCGGCGGGAGATCAATGAGCGACGACCGCTCACTCCCCCGCTGGACGAGCTCCAATGTCGTCGTCATCGATGGCTAATGGCGATGATGGCAATCGTTGCGGAACAAGGTGTACGCGTAATCACCACGAGGCGAATCTATTACAATTAGTACTTCTGGCACGTCTTCGTCAATTTCTCGGTCATCGTAACTCATCCCGCGCTCATGCAATGCACCGCAACAAGTTGAAATGCCGCCTTTGATCACCTATTATTTGCCTGTCCCGGCATTTTGGACTTGCACGCATACACCGTCAACGACCCTTTTCTTTCTTGGTGCGATACAGGCCCTCAGTAAGATTATTAGAACCGGAAAAGCAGTGGCTATGACCAAGTCTTCCTCCAGGCGACCTAATCGGCTGGCCCAAGGAACGCCGCTGCTGTACCTCTGCTTTTGGACTGACCCTAATTCTCTTGATATCTAAAGATCCGACCGTCGCTTTCATTCTTATCATGAAATATGTTCTCCAGGAAAGGGACGAGGCGTTCGGTATACTGTACAATTGCATGATCGAACTGGTAAGTAGTTCGCCCCTTGCGCTCATCCTTAATCACTGCGATTTTTCCAGGAAAGCGATGCCATAGGGAATGTCTCAGTAAAAGTTTAAGAATTGCATCATTTGCAAACCCATGTGTTATGCTACCAGGCGTTACTCGAGCATTTCCGTAAATCAGTTGCATTTGTCAGGGAACTTACTCCAAACCCAGTGACCAGTGCCAAACCAATCAGTGATCGAGAGCGGAGGTTTTCGGGGGATCTCATGAAAAGTGAACTTGCTAATCTGCTCTTCAACACCAGTAGGTTGGAGGAACAGATATCGATGTTTTCTGATCAGATTCAGAGAGTCGGGCATTTGGTTCGTCACGTCCATATATCGTTGACTCTTTTGACCCGTTGTTATCAGAGCTGAGCCGCCGCTAACATCACCATTCGAGAGGTTGCCGGCCTTGTTGAGGAAAGGCAATAGCCTTGTGGCGGCAAGCATTTTTGGTTTTTCTGTTTTCCTGTACCGCACAACACAGTTCGCGAAACTCTTGAAGGTCATCTTCCCTTGTTTTTTTATATATAGCTGCAGTGAGTTTGTCACCTTAGCCCATTTTCACAAACCTTACTATTGTGCAGCGCGTGTTTTTCATGAACGTGAGGGATATAGACCCTCGTACAACCGGGACCCTGGCTCAGTATGTTGGGGCGACGATCGCTCTGACCCTTGGCACTGGGTGGCTTGTCGTAGTGCTCAATCCCCTCAGTTCTTTCCATCTTGGGAACACTACATCATGCGAAGGCTCATATGGCCAATATTTTATGTATACCACACAATTTTCAGGACGATCTGGATGATCAGGTCACATGGATGGGCTAACTTGTACGATGTTGATGTATTCTCTGTTTTACCAATATGAACATATGTAACGCTCGGCTGGCTCATTGAAGTTGACGGGAATCAAGGTAGGCGGTTATATGTCTCCACCCAGAACGCCAGCGCTCACCTCATCGACTGTAGTGGGTAGTCGAGAAAAAGGCGACAACGCTTATCGGCTCAGTGTCGGTGGATATCCATACACCGGGGCAATGGAAGACAACATTTCTGCTTCCATCAACCCTGGGCAGAATTTGGAATGGTTTGCCACCTACCAGAAGTTCCAGAGCGCATACACGTGAGCAGTACTCACTACACATGGTGATTCCATGTTTCACTCAGCCGTTGCCTGTTCAGTATCTCACCAGTCATCGACTTGAGCAAGGGATGGACAGTTGCTGAACCATCTAACCCCAATTCTGTGGTATTTAGCTATCTCCTCTTTACACCGCAGCTTCCTGATTCATGTCACAGATTGAGCTCGAGCTGGTCATCGTGCTGCCTTCCGAGCCCCCGCAGTTTACAACTGCTCAGTTGTTCAGGTTTGAGCCGATCTGAATGAGAGACTGTGTGTGAACCCAGCGTAGTACAAGGTTGCCTTGTATGATTATATAGTGCCGTGTTGTCGAGTGAGAGGAGAATACCGAGTGACTGTTTTGGTTACATGTCTGATCAGGCTTGGTCCCAAGGGAAAATGGTTCAGTCCATAAGTGAACAAGTTCAAATTTTGTAGCCACCTACGTCGAGCATGGAGAATCGGCCCAGTTCTCTTGGATTAAGATCTTGAATATCGAATATGCAAACTCAAGAAATTGCCATCGAAGCCTGGCGTGGGTTAGCGGCTCATGTGTTTCATTATATTCAGAAAAGAATACTCGCCAGAGAACAAGTAGAGTTTTCAGAAAAGGTGCCTGTGAGAAGGCTAGCACTGTCCATTGAACCTCTAGAAGGCACGAGAAGAAGGAAATTGATGACGCTGGTAGTAAGCGGGGGTTTTACGGCCCGGGTGCCTTGTTGTACATGCCTGTCGCTTGCTACTTATCCAGATGGGATCAACTTACCCAAGAGACAATTTTTTTGAAAGTCGTTGAACGACTGTCAGGTAATCGCTGCTTGCAAAGTCAATGGTTGCCAATTCTTTGCTCTTGCGTCGGCCTCATTGTTTGGGTCTCTACACGAGAAGACAGGAGAAAGGGAATTTTTTATCAAAGGACGGAAACGAGTCGACGTTACCATCAGTACTTGGAACTTCAGCCTCATGGCCATGCAGGAGCATCAACGGATCATAATCGTTTCCCCACGAGAAATTTCATGAACGCTCAAACCCCAAGAGTCGGAGCACACCAACTCTCGTCAGTCTAGGCAGGGAGATGCAGCTCGCAGTGACTGTTGAGTTGCAAGGTTTGCTTGCATGCAACGGAAGACTCTTGCCGCTGCCAATGGTTTGATGAATGACTCGGTGCCAAATAATAGGTGTCGATTTGGGGTCGTCATCACCTGTCTAAGGCTGTCTTGCTGAAGCGGATGAATATCCTGCCACATGGGACAATCCTGACCGACTCCTCAGACTAAACCACGGCTCTTGGCCAGAAGCCCCTCAAAGCACATTACCTGCAGACCGGAGCAGGCTGAGCTCCCAGGATTGTGTTGTGTTAACGCGGTGACTGCGAAGGGCAACTGTAAATTCTCCGGGAACTAGTACTATTCATCCGTACTAGAGGGGCTGCGAAATAACCAAGAATCAGGCACACAAAAGACACAGCGAATAGATCCTGAGACAAGGGGTAACTTGAATTGAGTAGCGTTTTAGTTTAGAAAAACATACAAACGCTCGAGCTCCAGGCAGGAGTACCGTAGTTGAAAGAATGGGGGGAAGAGGGACGTGAATATAAGAAAGAGTCAAAGCACGACAAATCGAACCGGGTAACCGTACGCAGTCGTATCAACCTGCAAAGAAATCCCGCGGACCTCGGGGTAGCATGAAAATGTATCTAAAAATAGGAGGGTATGAAGTGAAAATACGGGTACCAAAGGTATCAATAACTTCCAGCGTTGGAGGGCGTAAAGGGACCACATTCGACAAAAGGACATCACGCAAGAAAAAAAAGGCGAGGAAACAACGCAAGGGGAACAATCGATCCTATGAAACACGGACAAAATGTACAAAATTTTTTCTTTTAAAAAAGTTAAGAAGACCAACACCAATGGAAATAGATGGTGCGCTCGGCAAGGAGCATCAAACGTCACAGGACGAAGGAAACATCGCGGACGACATTGCCATGTCCTTAACTGATAAAGGTACCATAAGGATCAATGGACGCGTACGATGACGTGTACCTCTTCTCAGAATCCATTGTATGCGTGACACTGACACGAACTGCGGTGTTGGACGACGAGTCCACAGCTGGAGGGGTTGGGGAATAGAGAGTTCTCATAGTGGACCCACTGTAACTGAGAGTGCGTGCGGGAAAAGCAATCGGGGAGGTAGGAGGAGATATCATCTTGCGTGTGGCGTACGCACGCAACATCTCATCTGGCGACATCGCGTTGTCCTGTAGCGGAACCATACCGGATGTCGGGGATGTCGGTGCAGGCGCGGCGTGGACAGGGAATGGCGGCGCAGGTAGGTCAACACTTCGCTTTTGCAGCAAAAGGTAGTCATCCCCAGCTTCGTGCCCGCCGCCAGTGCGCATCACTATGTACTAGGTAAATATCATGCAAAGGTCGGACACCAAATGTACTTACTAGAGAGAGAGGGTAAAATATCATCCATATTGGAATGCGATTCCGCGGTGTTGCCACCTTGCATACGGACTTTGATATCCTCAGGAGTCAAAGAGAGAGCACCCATGGTCTGCGTAGGAGACATGTCACCGGTATCGTTTTGAACGGGAAACGGGAGAGGGGGAACAACCGACGATGCGCGGGACGAGCGGAAAGCACGACTAGTTGCGGTAGTGCGACGGGATTCCATAGATGGACGAACGTCAGCCGCAAACGATACCCTAGAGACACGCTCGCCAAATGCCTCGGAGCGGATACCAGGACGAAGTTGACTCATTTGAGATATATCGATAGACAGTTTCCCCAAGCTCGCTGAGTCGCCTTCGACAGCCATGGTGCTCGCGGGGCGGATCGCACCAAAAGTAAATGCAGAGGAACGATTTCCTGTGCTCCCAACAGCTATGCTGTTGCGAATCGCAGCAGTAGCACCAGCGGCGGTGATCGACTTCCAATCGGTAGAGATAGTCGACATGCGCTTGTCGACCACCTCAGAGAAGCGTCTGCGCTTCTCTTTGCCCCTGGCACGACTCCTCCTGACGTAGATGTAAACACCCAGGGCGATGAAAAGGAGTGAAATGAGAATCCCCGCCGCGATTTTGCCTTTTGAGAGAGATTTGTTGGTGGGGAAGTTGTTGACATATGTAACAGTATTTGGGTTGTTTGGATTAGCATCGGCAGGCGTGGAACCAGACTTGGGAGCAGTGTATGTTGCAGTGAATACAGGTCCAGCGGGGAAAGGACTGAGGAAAGGTTGAGAACCAGCAGCGACGATCGAGAACTGAAGCGGTATCGAGGACGAAGCGTTCCACCAGCTAGGCTCGAGGGTGGCTTGGTAACTACCCAAGGGATAGTTGACGTGTTGCCACTCGTGAATACGGCTGTTGGCGAGGCTTGGGGCAATGAGATAGATGTCGGCGGCTGCCGTGTTGGACAAGCACGACGTGTCCCAGGTGATATTGACGGGGTTGGCACTTGAAACAACCATCCCTGTAGTCGGGTTGGTATAGAACCCGCCAGTAGCGCAAGCTAGGAAGTAACCCGTCATGGCTGGAAGGCAAAGACTGGAAGTGGGCTACACACAATTGCGCTTGCGGAGGGTATGGTGGGCGCCGGCAAGTCCAACACGGGCACGGGTAAAGTCTCTCTTGCCCATATCGCTAGATGTGAACGATATGTGGATGTGATCAGAAACGTATGTCGAGGGGTTTAGAACCTTTTTAAATAGTAAAAGAGCGGTTCCGCAACAGAGGGCGGCCTGGCAGGAAGGAAGGGCGCGAAACGAGAGGACAAAGGGCGACTCTAGCCAGTCTGGACGACAACAGGGACGACGGCGACGGCGAGAGTCGTCTTCTCATTCAAACTCAGCCACACCGTTCTCACAAAACCGACCCCCAGCCACCTTCGCCAGCCGCCGTCCAATCAGAGCGTAGCAGGGTTGTCAGGGAAAACGTCTCATGTTAGATTGCATGGCAGCGTCAAAACAACCAAATAACCAGGTACAAAATACACCATCATTTCGCTGTCACCAATCTCTGAATCTCTTGTTCGTTCTTGATCTAAAGCGTTGATTAGAATGTACAGCGATACTCCTCGAGACCCACAACTTGCCTTCCAGTTGTGAAAATTCGCCGCCCGAATATACCCCCTCAACGCTTCTTCAGGAGTGTACGGCCTACATCCCAGTGAATCAGAGGCCAACTTGAGCGATTAAAGGACGCACCTATCCCAGTCATTTTGCAATCGGGCGGGGTATGGCGTCGTAGATGCCATAGCGAGCTTTATCTGCAACAACACGGCCGACACACTGGTGAACACAACCCGAGTGAACGCCGGCACTCCCTTGTTTATGATTCAGACCTACCAGTAACTGGGCAGCCAACCTGAAATCGACCTTAGCACTGTCTCATGGAGTTGAAAGCGTGAAAGCATACCATCCGAGGTGAGTAGATCCATACAGATGGAACCACCTAATGAGTGGCAGTTACTGCGGGTTAGCGTCTCTCAAGCCAAACATGCCACCATACCGATTGTAACATGACCACCACCTCCCTATACACGTATGGATTAAATGCGTCCAGCAGCAGTGGTCAAACATACCTGCATGAACGGCCGGAAACGGGGCCGAATCACACGGAAAAATGGCGGTGCATGTGGGAAGCTTGGTGGAAACCGAATCTCCATCGCAATGGAGGCGACACCTCTGTTGGTCGTCAACAGTACACTCAATGCTACATGCCCATGGACCCACTTTGACGTCATATCCTTCGCGATTGGCAGTTCAGGGTCAAAGGAGTGAAGCTCCACCAACCACTGATACAGATTATTTTCATTGTGCTGAGGGGGGAGGTACCACCCCAACGTTGCCAAATCACCTCTCTCAATCGCCATAATTTGTTCACGCATCATTGATCTGAACTCTCTTTTCAGTGCTACCGAGGCAGTCACCGAAGACTCCGTTGGAGGGGAAAGCAGCTCCGTTGCATTCTGTTCGATCCACTTGTCGTCTGGTTCCCATACCCTAGTAGGTCGAGGTGGTGTGTCTGCAGTCGCTTTGGTATCTCTTTCTACTCTGGTTCCGTCGAAGATGCCATGTGTCCCATATTCTATGTCCGCGATGTCTCTTGAGGAACTTGGGGTCTCTCCTGAACCAGATGGTTCCTCTTTGGGTCCGTCGAGCATGGCACGGTCTTCGTCCTCGAGCGTAATCTCCTTTCGCCTCAAAACGCAAGCTTTCACGAGCTTGTCAATCTGATATGAGGGCTGAGGGACATCAACCGTTGTCAATCCCAACCTCGTACACAAGTTTCGTTCTTGCTTCAGATACTTCCCCACTTTCTTTTTTTCCGCGGGCCGCTCATTGACGATCAACTGCAAATCGGTCAGCGGCGAAGGATTAACCTCGCACTGCGTTAGTTCAGGCGCAGTCTGAACAAGCAAGTAGCGGCTGTTGACAAAGTGAGCACGTAAAGGGCAACGATCCCCACGTAAACGAGCTGACCACATAATCCACTCTGTATTATCCACGACGAAGTACGGCGGACTATCGTATACAAATTGCCGTCGCCGATTGACAATTTCCGCAAGGGTGCAACATGACGTGGGCTTTATCGTGCTGTTCTTCCACAACGTTGAACTTCGTTGCGCATAGGAAGTCAGGGACACAGAAGCGTCCTGACAAAAATAGACACCTGTAAGCGTCTCTATGAGTGCTCAAGCAGGGAAAGAGGCTCAAGTCAGATACCATTTCCGTGACTTCGTCCATGCAAGGTACCTTTGACCCATAGTCCATGTCGAATAATCTATCCATAGACGGTCGGGAGGATGCAAACGAAGTGCTCGCATGACTTACCGAATGCCAGTTCCTGAGAGGCGAGCCATGGAATGCCTAGCTCCTGATCGTCAGCGATCTCAATCAAGTCCCATGACGCCTTGTACTTGCAAATACGGCTGGATGGTCTCCCTTAGGCAGCGCATTGAGAAACTTCTTTTCTCTGTCGGGCGCTCCAACCAAGAAACGAAACTGCCGGTATTTGTCTATAGTGGTGCGCTTCAGTGTTAGCCACCAGTTGGACGACTGTCTGCTAAAAACTGCTCACCCAGATTACTGAGGCGATCCTCCGGTTCTGTTAACTCTTGGACGTGAGCGGTACACGAAGCAACACACCTACACCCCTTTTGAGCATTCTCGCAAGCCAAAGGGATCCTCGACACCTACCACCTGAGAGCAGACCAAGCTGCAGGCAGAACATCAGGATCCATATCCTTCACCCGCGCTCTGGTGTTTCCAGTAGAACTTTGGCGCTGTAGATACTCCTTCATCTCTTTAATCTACATTCAGCCTTAAGCCAATGGAGCCAAATTGATTTGAAACGTATATGTGCGACATCACTTACAGGCGGCAATGACGACAACAGTTCTGCGGTCGCTTTTCTCATCTAGTGAAATATCTCAATGACACAGTCAGATAAGGTCTAATGAAACCACATACGTCTCCCAATACCAACGAATCAAGTTCGCATAGACCATCGTCATCGACGGAAATATCGGCATTCGCCGGTCGTCGAACGCGCAGGCCCATACCACGTGGTAACGGTTCATCCAACACGCCTTCAACCGCTGCAACGTACGCGAGAGAAACGAGTAGATCCACCCCTCCAGTATTGGTGATGATTTCGTGCTGCTCAGATGGTAATCGGACTGAGAATACGTCCCAGTCTACGAGCCGGTGACCATGTACATACCTCGATAGAGGGGCCAAGATTCAATGAATAGTATTGGAATACACAAAGCCCAGAAGAACAAACGTATGGCCGGAGTGCATCGTGCGTTGGAAGCTTCTTATGACACACGACGCAGTGTTGTGTCGAGAGCTAGTCGTAGTCATCATATTAGGCGTGGCTCCAAGGAAGAGAGATCTGGAATATACCGCTAGTCGACGCAACAAGAAGACAAACGCGATCTTCAGGATATTCATTTCGGAACCGCTGGTGCCGACTGGGTCACTGGGCAGGATGTTCGAGTCGAACAGCTGCTTTTCGTCCGACTCCGCTATTTCTATTTCCTGTACGCATATTAGAGCCTAAAGAGTTATGAGAGTTGGGAATGCACCTTTTTCTTCTGTTGGATTACGGTGGCAGGATCTGCCTGTGCTATTTCTGATTGCCACAAAAGCTCTTCTGCACCAGCCCAACCAAGACTAAACCTTCGTCGAAGCTGCAACAACCGAAGTAACTGTTGATCGAGCAACGATTCGAGGGGAGTGCTTAAACTCATCCTCCGAAACATGCCTTGAATGCAACACATATAGCTTAAGCCTGTTAGAGTATCACAGACCACCCACCTGGATCAGGATCGCTTGCAAGGTCTAGCATGTCTGAGCCCGAAGTCGCGTCATTTGCGTCATCTTTTTTATCCTTGTCCATATCTCTCAGGAAAAATTCGCGGAAAGCGCCCGCGGCATTATTCCCGGTAGGCTTGTAGTTCTGTGTAAACCCGACTTTGTATTTGAGGGTTGACCCTGTACGAAGGTGATTTTGAGAGTGTGTGCCGTCCTGTTGCAAAACGGGGTAAACTCCACTAAATCCAGATATCAAGAGTGTCAGATGCAATCCTGGTTCTAGGAAGTGGCGATCCCAAGCGAGCAGCGCATGTGGAAGGATGCGTTGAAAGAGATCCACAACCGGAAGAGATACAGAGAGGATGAATTCATTGCTTCCCGTCCACAGGATGCCTGGATTGTATCCAGCATCTTTGACATCGACGAAGTCCCTAGGGAACATCGTTAGCTACAAACTTGGCGACATCAGAAGTGCATACTTCATAAGATGACCAAGTGATAGCCGGGTTGTTTGGGAAGGACCCGAATGGCTAAACTGCTCGTAGTCCTCGTCTAACATCATGAGGTCAACTTCGTCGTCGTCGTCTTCCTCGCTGCTAACACTGCCTTCACAATCGTCGCCACGAGACATGCCCTCCACGAAAAACTCTACGATTTCCCGTAGCGTACATCCTGTTTGTGTCGGCAGCTTGTCAATAACGCGAGCGACATCCGACTCTAACGCTCCTGCGTCTTGAGAATACCCAAAGTAAGTATGTTCATCAGGATATTGAGAGGAATCTGCGTGGGTTGTTAGACTGATTCTAAACGAGCCTGGAAGGACCTGCCAGATACGAGCAGGGTGATTGTTTGGGCCTTTGCTTCGGTGGCATTGACTAGAATGATCTCCAGAGTTGCTTCTTCGTCCCCAGACTTCACACCTAGGGTCAGAATCAAAACATCCAAGTCAGCAGAAGAAAGACACAGAAAGTGAAGGAACATACTCTTCACCGACCACTGTCCCAACTGAGAAATCGATTCCGGGTGTGCTTTCAACTCATCGAGATCCGCAGAGAACTTTTTACGACCTTTCAAAGGCCTGGGACCTAGTGTAGGTATAGAAGCGGCATTGCTGCCATATGGGTTTGTAATGGATGTAGAACACCGGTCGCCGTGCATAGATCTTTTCTGTCGTGGTTTGCGCATGGGTGACCACAATACGTCTGTCTTGAGCCTTGGCAATGGATGAAACTAGAAAAGGGAGCTATAGCCCCTCTTTGTATTCAAGACGAGATAGGGGGAGTGTTTCACTTCTCGCCTTCTTCGTGAGGGGTCTCACCACCCGATTCTAATGGTAAACGTCAGTCGAGGTCGAGATCGCTAGCAGATATCGAGGGACGATTAATCCTCTTGGACTCTGAGGTCACTGGAGAAAGGTTTGTTCGACGAATGGGCCAAGGGTGGTCAACTCCTCTAAGTGATCATCACGTAAGCAATGTGTGGTTGAGTTGATCTCTGTTCGATGTTCACACGAGGAAGCTCTCTTGGCTCTGCGACGATTCGGGCCACGGCGTCGTTCCCCACCCTCCAAAATACTAAGCAGCTTGGCGGAAGATTCGGCCCTCTGGTTCATGATTGTCATAGAGGATACAGGAGAACTCATGGGACACTCAGGGTACCAGTTTGGGGAAACGGTTACGACACGGAGGCTACCATGTTCACGGTGAATTATGCATTTCGGGCACTTGGTCTACGCTTGTTGTTGTCCGTCCTCGATGGAAATGCTGCAGCTCGGAGACTATATGCCAAGATGTAGGAGGAATCAACGTCTGACATTGCAAAGCGAACCAAATGTATTTTATGTAGCGGCTTTCAAGATGAGGGTAGAAAGCGGCGAGGCAATTGGGCTGAAAGACATAATGTACATGGGGATTCTAGAAGAGGAATCATTGGACCAGGTCGCACAACGAGGCAGCAGACTAGTAGAACCAGCGCCAAAAGTCCAGAACATGGCTACAGCAATAGAATCGGCCACCTTAACCGAATGCCCTTCTACCGCCAGCTTTACTGTGTCTTCGCATTACTAGCCTCGTTCGCATCGGGTCACCCTAAACTTCGGTATCGACATGGCCTTCCTACTTCAGCGTGACAATTCATGCACGGACTGATCGGCTCAGCGCTCAAGTTCAACATGGGTCAACCGACTTAAATGGATTGTTCGAACGTCCTGGAGAAGCAAGATAAAACTGTAGCATCATCTCTGGGGAACGTACATTAGGCAACTACCAGTCCGAAAATCAAGACATATTCTCCCCACCTACATGCCCCCAAGTACCGACTTGGGAATCATCATTCCGATCTTATCGATGTTGAGTATACCATACACAGGCGGGGAACGAACACGAAATACATACAACATAATTCGGCATGTCGACCTGGCATGGAAATGACCATCAGTCGCCCATGCATCACAATCAAAAGAACCCACCACCTCGTGCATCTTCAGGTCGCCCGCAACGCTACACAGCATGTACGCCTCCACCCGGTCCAGCCCATGCTCGGCCACCAGATACGCGATCATGTTGCGAACTGCCGAACGAGTCGCTTCCCGAATATCTAAACGCACGCATTTGAACTCGTCCATTCCACTTGGACACACAGGCGAACTCACCAGTGTCGATGCCGGTCGTGCAGTAGTACTCCTCAGCGTTTGCCTGTGGTGTTACGGTACGAAAGTGGGGCGTCTTGGTGTATGGTTTGTCTTTGCGCACCGTGAGCCGCACGGTGACTTCCATGGGAGTCTCGATGGCCGTGCCTTACCATAATCAGTCGAAACAGAATGTCTGCACATGCGACGACTTACCGCAGACCTCTTCCGGCCCAAAGTGTTCCGTTCAGCAAGCTCAATCAATGGACGTTGTTCACTCACCCCCATCGCCCTGCGCTGCATGTCCATCCTACACAACGTAACACGTACCACACAGCCATCAGTAAACGTGAAAAAAGGAAGAAAACAAAACGCACCCCAATAGCAAACAATGCGCCCTCCACCTCGACCGGTAAATACAATGTCGCATCCTTAGTCAGATGCTTCGTATCCAAATTCCCACCAGTCACATATGGCGGAATCGTCGACCATGCTCCTCGTTCACCCCTCGCGACGCCCATCTCACCCGCAAACGGGCGAAGCTGGACACGGATCCTTCGATCCTTGTTCAAATATGCATACTTCTCCACCTCACCCGCGCTGTTTACCGTTTGCTCGGTGAGATCCCAGATCTTGATCGCGGGCTCTGGAAACTCATCTGCCATCAGTCCGAAACCGGGGATGAGCGCCGTCCAGCCCCAATCTGCTGTCTTCACGTCGAGTACGTCAATCTGGAGGGTATCCCCAGGTGCCGCGCCTTTGACGTACACAGGCCCGTTGACTTGGTCACAGAGCTCGATTTTGAGGGCAGCGATAGAAGCGTTGGTCGAAGTGGGGTTGAGTTGACCGTTGGAGGCGTCAAGACAGGAAAAGTGGACGGTGGAACCGGAAGAGATCATCAAGACGGGTGGGATACTAAAAGGATGAATAGAAAGGAGGTGAAACAAAACAAGGAGATCATGGCGTACCTGTTGTCCCATGCTAGATTCGCCTGCTCGCGCTTCACTGCGTGGATCGACATGCTGGTTAAATGAACGAGTCAGTGAGTATCCAATACTGGTGCGATGGGAAGTTTGTCCAGGTTGTATCAGCGTTATATATACCATCTGGGATAACCGTGGGTGGCGTAGAGATAACAGCCCAAAAGCACGAGGGCCGGAGAGCCGTCAACAAATCGACCCGTCCCCGTGATCGCGCTGTGCGAGAGCGGTGCGAATGTGCTGCCTTATAAACCACCATCGACGGCGCTTGCAGTATTAGGACACTAGTAGCACGAGCTTTACCTTAGGTCCATACTTATATCCCATACACTGCCAGTAGCGACCCGTCCCAAAATGGGGTTTTCGGTCTCTACCTCACACAACAGACCGAGATCAACAATGTTTTCGAGTGTCTTGGACCCTCAATGCAAGGACGGAGGTACGTATCGAAGCCGATCGGCCTGTTGTAAATCAAACCACCCCGCGGCGGCACTGAGTGAGGAACATCCAACGCTGCAGGGTGAACCGGACACCTACCTGTCTTTGAAGTCTCGCCCTTTGTTATCCATGGCACACGGCACCGTGCAAAAGACTCGATGCCTTTAGAAAATTGCGCTCCGCTTTCCTTTGCACCAGTTCCCATTGGCGAAAGTTGCTGTTTGGATGTGCCACCACCCCTAGGCCTGCTTTGCGGGCGCGCGGGCGCTGGCTCTCACAGAGTCGCAGGTTCGAATCCCGCAAAAACCATCGGGGGTTTTAGTGGGTAGTGCGCCTGTCAAGTGCGGTCCTTGACGTCGAACTTCGGCTCCTCACGCACAGTCTCCATAAAAGGGATTTCCTCCGGAGAGTAGGCGTTAAGGTCCCCCCTATTACCATTCATGGTCCACGCCTTGTGACGTGTGTCTGGGGCTAGCTCTGTCAGTTGCCAGATACCGTAGTGCCTCTCAAAAAAGAAGAAAAAGAAAGTTGCTGTTGTGACTGTAAGGCGCCAATGTATGACAGTCCTTCTCCACGAAAACCAACAGTAAGGACAAATTTTAGATGAGTTCAAGGGCGAGAACTTTGAGGGACATACTTAAGCTGTTGCAACAAGGGTAGGCTAATAGAGTGACGGTTCGTGAAAATGGTGTGCGGAGACTTTCCAAAAGAGGTATGTTTCCGGCATTCGCCATCTGACTTTGTGAGGCGTGACTAGTTGGACGTCTCCAAGTCGAGATGGACGATTTGGATGTTGCAGGCGAAAACTCACCGTCGACGTCGACCGGCCAACAAAATGGACACTCTGGCATCACCCTCGTCCTCCCATCTCTCCGCGCTCTCAAAGCTGCCAACGCAGGGAAAAAGTCCAAACCCAAGCAAGCGAGTGCAGAACTCGAGCAACGGCTTAGAATTCCTCGGCCGATCAAGCTGAAACCTCTGAAAGAGGTATTAACAAAGTTGATTACACAGATCAAAAAGTGAGCGTGTGATGCCGCGTCATGTCTGGTTCGAGCTGACGACAATGGGCAGGAAAGACGACTATGCGTTTTTCATTCAGCCTGTGGATCCTGTGCAGGTACCTGGGTATACGGACGTGATCAAGAATCCAATGGACCTTGGGACGATGACGGTCAAGGTGGCCAAGGGAAAGTATCGTTCCCTCGAGGAGTTTACGGTGCGTCGACGATCGAAGCTGGGATGGCTTTCAACCATGACTCACACATCGCGCAACAGACCGACTTTCGACTCGTAACGACGAACACAAAGACGTTCAATCCTCCTGGGTCGATTTATAACACTGAAGCGGATCGGTTAGAAATTTGGGGACTGGATCACATCGCACGGGTCTCTGCTCATGTCATCGAATACGAGACAGATTGGAACATTGACATTGAGCAGGACGACGATGGGTCTACATCTCAATTGCCCGTGAATATCGATGATGAGGTATCTACACCGAGAGACGTTGATGGGAGCTTGGCTGCTGGGAGCCGTGCACCGTCGATGACGCCTGCTCCCGGGCAGGCACCGACGCATGGGATGGGAAAGAGAGGGCCAAGAGGTCCGTATAAAAAGCATGCGCAGACGGCATTGCAGGAGGGCCTGGATGCAGAAGGGAGGATGCCTGGGGCCAAGGATGGAGTAGGGACGTTTCCGGCTGGGAGTGATTGGGCAGAGCTAATGATTGCACTGAAAATCAAAGGTGCGTCTCACTTTGTTTTCTCATACTTTCTTCCACTAAAATTATATTCATAGGCAAACGATACAAGACGAAGAAAGAACGTCTCCGATTCGAGAGGGAAGGACCACCATATCATGCAGATGGGAGTCTTGACTATGCAGAGAGTGAGTTCATCTGTCTGTTAAGGAAATGGCAATGTCTGGATACCACAGCGTTCCTCGTATTTCAGTGGAAGATCCATTCTCGGTTCTCAATGTATTCGTACCCGGGCCCCCTTCTCGTCCGCAGGTCACCCCTCTTTATCCACCTTCGTTCACAGCGACGCCTGCATCGGCAACGACCACGGACGGCACTCAACCTCAACCTCAACCTCAACCGCATACGTCTCAACCACGCATACACGCGCCTATACCTGTCACTACCCCTTCCAGTCGTCCAATTCCCATTTTATCAACCGTCACGAACGTCCTCATGCAGTCTACCTCAATAGCTTCTACCACTACCCCTTCAACAGGACCCCCGAAAAAGCGTCGACACTGGACAATAGTACGAAACGCCCCCGCACGTTCACGAGCCAAGGACAAGGAAGCCGATGCAACAGTGGACGAGGCAAAGACGAGTTGGAAAATCCCACGAGATGCAGGACCAACGGACTATGGCACGTTTGCGGCCTTTTTTGGCGAGCTCGCTGCCTCTGCCGTGGGCACATACACGAGTGCTGCAGGGATGGGTGCTGCGGAGTACATTTATGGCTCTGAACCTCGACTTTTTGCGACGATACGGTCGACGGTCGAGCATCGGGGCGTGAAGCGGAAACGCGAGGCTGAAGCGGACCACGCACGTACGGACGAGGAGGTAAAGGAGAACGCCGAGACGTTTTGGACGGATGAGCGCGCGGAGGAGGCATGGGATTATTTGAGGGACGTCGTGTATGGGGGTGCTGATGGGTACGCATACGTGCGGAGTCTCGCCGAGTTCGTCGCTCGCTCCGTCTATCTCAACGACGCGCGTAAAGACATGGACGCAGACAAGGACAATGGCAGTGACGATCACCGAGATACTTCCGGGGGCGTGGATCAAAAGGTCGCACACACGCCTGAAGAACATGACGACGAAGCCCTCCCACTCGGCGTGTCTCTCGCACGATACGTCGAGGACAATCTCATCGACATGGTAACGCGCGGACGACACGGTTGGTTGCGGGACGTCTTTCTCCCTGCTGCGGTGGTCGCTCTCAACCCGGTTTGCACCTCTTTTCGCGGCGACGGGTCCACCTCGCCTTTTCTTTTGCGCATGTCTGCGCTTCCGGGTGCTGCGCGTGCTATGGCGTTGTTCAAGACGTGGTCTGAGGAACCGTTGGATATGGCGGTGCTCATTCGGAAGCCGGAGGAGTTGGCAAAGGAAGGTGTGCTGGAAGGTGGTCCCGGCGAGGGAGGGGAGCATGCAGATATTGAGCGCGCGTTGCAATGGGGTGTTGGGGTGATGGAGGAGCTGGGTAAGCAGGTCAAGAAGGACGGGCTTGAGGATCACGACGGCGGTCGTGAGGATGTCGGGGTGAAGGTGGAGGTGAAGGTGAAGGAGGAGGAAGAGGAAGAGGAAGATGTAGCAGAAGATGCACGCGTTGCTGAGGAGGAAGAGGAGGAAGAGGAAGCCCATGAGATGGACGTGGATCACAACGTCGGCCCGACTCAACCCAAACCCGAACTTGAACTCGACACCGACACCGAGGAAGATGCATTGGTGAAACGCCTTCGTATGAACCTCCTTGCGCTCGCCAAGCGCGCTCCCTTGGACAGGATTGCGAGGCTACCGATTGAGCTCGTCCCCGAGAGCATACGTGCGATCGTGCCCACAGCATGAGTGAATGTTGCTGATCATCATGTTGCCGTTGTACAGCCTCTTTTTGCCAGACGTAGAGAAACATTGGCCATGGGGATATATACATTTCACTCTATCCTGTAGTGGTTCTACAGTAAGCTAGGTAATAATAGTACACAGCTGATACGAGTTGACAGAAAATTCCAATAGGAATCTAGTTAGAAAGAAATCGGACGTGCATACATAAGGAGGAGTATGTGGAAAAGCAGCGAGACAAACGAAAGGAATAGGTAATACACAACAAGTGCGTTTGGTGGTGGAACAGTGTGGCGACGAGGACGTACATCGATGCAGTATGGGTATGTGAGCGAGCCAGAGATTATGTCTGGGTCGCATAGGTATTAGCAACATCGATCAACGATGAGCAGTCGGGTTAAAACGCGCGCGTCTGGGGAATGACTGGAGTGTGGGGGAACCAAGGTTCGGGCATGGCAAGGCGCACTGAATCAGTTGGGCTGCTGAGCGGGCTTATGACATGAGGCGCTGAGTGGTGAGGGACGACGGTACGGTCAAACGATGTAGAAAGCGACTCTATACGAGGCGGCGCGAACGAGTGCGAGTGCAGATTCTGCATGCGGTGCTCGTTGAGCGCGTGCATCGAGGGCCGACGTTTCCGCATTGGGGCATAACTCTTCCTTGACGTAAAGTCGTCAGACGAGATCTGAAGCAATCTCACCGCGTCCTGGACACGGTCCTTGAGCTCGTCGATGCGCTGTGGTTGGTAATTGTCGTATCCCATAGGCCAACACAGCGCCTTGATCCAGTTCTCCATGATCTGAGGCGTCCACTGTACGCCGTTGAGCTTGGTTCCGTGGCGGAGCATGGCGACGATGTCTACCGGGTCTTCCTTCTTATATCGGACGAGTTTGAGTGCGACGCCCCAGAACATGGTCACGCTGATCAGGACGAGTCCTGGGGATGAGTAGACCGTGTTCATCTCGATGTTGTTGGGCTGCTTCGAGTCATAGTAGATGGGATCGTAGATGTGACCTCTAGGGCTGTGGACGGGATCGGCGTCAGCGCGGGCGCCTCGTGGCCATGCAAAAAACGACGCACTCTCGGGCAAACGGGAGTGCGACGTCGGGGTCTGCGTTCATCCAGTCTGTACTGTGGGACGTTTAGGACGAGGCGGGGTTAGAGCGGGTGAGCACGCACCCAACATGGAACTTGTGTGCGGTTGCATTGATACACGACTGAAGACGATCCTCGGCATCGTAGACGCCCTTCTTCCGCCACTCATGTCCAAACGCGCGTCTAATGTAATCTATGTCCCGGGTCGTCCTGCGAGTGGAGGAGGCAGAGAGGTGAGGATGGAGGAGCATGACTGCGCCGCCATGTATGAAGAGACGAATCTGGCAGCCAAAGATGTGGAGCGTGTGTTGCTGGAGGTCGTTGAGGAGGTTAAAGAGTATCTCGCGTGTGAGCTGGATGTCGTTGTGGGTGTTCATCGTGAGCGACGGCGAGGACGAGGACGAGGACGAGCGAAGGGAATGATTAATGATGAGTAGCGATGCCTCGTTGCTCGTTTTAAGTGGAACTGCCATTCTCGTCGCTTTCGCATTGTATTTTCCGCCACAGGGCCACAGGAAACCGCACATGAGTATCAGAGCGATCGACGCACACTCGGTCCACCACATCAGCTCGGGACAGGTCGTCATTGACCTGCAGACAGCCGTCAAAGAACTCGTCGAGAACAGCCTCGACGCAGGCGCAACATCCATCGGTAGGTCCATCCTTGGCTCATCCACCACTGCCGTCCACAGCGTGCCCAGAGGTCCGCTTTCAACACTATGGACTCAAAACAATCGAGGTCGTCGATAACGGGTCTGGAATCGCACCAAAAGATCACGACAGCATTGGTCAGTTTCCATTCCGTGCAGGTCCCTATACTCATTGTTGTCACAGCACTCAAACACTATACCTCAAAGCTGTCGTCCTTTGAAGATTTGTCCCGTGTCTTGACCTTTGGTTTCCGTGGAGAGGCCCTGTCGTCGCTTTGCGCCTTATGTGATGATTTCACGGTCACAACAGCAACTTGCTCTGAAGCACCAATGGGAACCGTCATCGAGATGGACAGAAACGGTAAAATGCGGTCAAAGGGTAAAATTGCCCGGCAAGTCCGTCATCCTATCATTGTCCGGCAGACCGTTTTTCATATACCGTTTTTCCGTTACAGAGAGGAACGACAGTCACGGTTTCGAACCTGTTCAAGCCACTCCCTGTGCGGCGAAAAGAGCTCGAGAGAAACGTCAAGCGCGAATTTCAAAAGGCACTGAATCTCTTGCACTCGTATGCCCTAGTGCCGTGTGCACTGGAGAACAAAGGGGTGAGGCTTACGGTCAGCAATCAGACCGAAGGCGGGTATGTACTCGGTTCGCCCCGCAACGGTGGATGCTCCTCACTCAAAGTAGCCGCAAGGTGGTCCAATTCAAAACAGACGGATCGCCTTCCATCCGTATCTCGGTCCTTGCAGTGTGGGGATCCAAAGCGCTTGAAAACATTGTCGATCTCGATTTATCCTTTGACGTGGAGACCGAAAAGTCCGTTATGAAACGTGTGGACCCGGATAACGACATGTGGGTATCACCACAGGACGAGGGCGGTATGCTGAAACTATGTTGGGTGCTAGTTCAATCGTGACCCCTGTCAAAGTGCAAGGCCTGATTTCCAAGTTTGCTGTTGGAGCCGGGCGGACCAGTGTGGACCGACAGTTCTTCTTTGTCAACGGGCGGCCATACAATCCCGGAAAAGTGGGTCCCTACCATGCTGTGGAGTACATTGTTCCCTATGCTTGGCACTATAGGTTCAGAAAGCCATCAATGAGGTGTACAGGACGTTCAACATCAACCAATCACCCTTTGTGATTGCCAACGTCATTTTGCCGACAAGTGAGTTCTCCGTTACCACTTATTCAGACTCCCCCTTTTTTGCTGGATTTGGGGCTGATGGTGACGCATACAGACGCATGTGACATCAACGTCAGCCCTGACAAACGTACCATCTTCTTGCACAGCGAAAACAACCTCGTTCAAGCTCTCAAAGTACGTCGTTGCATCAGCCAAACTCGGTTTATCGTCCCGTCTCACGCTTGTTCTCACAGACCGCACTCGAAACGGCGTTTTCGTCATCCCGGTCGACGTATGATGTGACTTCACAGCCTTCACAGACTCTGGTGACACAGCAACATGTCCTAGCAAAGGGCCGGGGACGGCTACCAACACAAACGCGGGAACGGACGCGAGAAAGGGGTGAGAATCAGACACAGCCCGAGCCGACCTTGGCCCCGGACGAACCGGCAGAATGCGGTCACACGTCGCCACATCCGCCTCCGTCCAACGATATTAGCGGTGCACATGGTGGGGACGAACCGATCACGACGGGCGTTCCGCGTCTCCTCTTAGAGGGTGGGGATAGGGATGATGTAGGGTCTGGATCGGAGTCTGAGCCTGGGCCTGAGCCCACGCTCGTCGCGCAGCCAAGGCCGAGTGGTAAAGGTGCTGAAAGCATCGCGCAAGATGGGATGGGCAAGGGCTATGGTGGAATCATCGATCGTCCGAGGAGCCGAGCACCATCCGAGCCGCTTTTCTTCCCCGAGTCCGACGAAGAGGAAGAAAACGACACTACTGGGCGAGTCGACAAAGGGAAGCAGAAGGAAGATGCAGAATCTAGACAGAATGGCAACAAGCGTTCGTGTTCACTGCAGGCCGTGCGCAGTGCAGCCATTGCGACGAGTTCTGCTACTTCAACATCGGCTTCTATGGCTACAGTAACCCACGTCGCGCGTTCGTCGACTAGCATCCCTGACAAACCTCGCTCCGTACAGACCGTTTTGAGCACACGTGGTGCGGTTTGGAACCTCCGGAGGGATGGCAGTCGGGATGCAGAGGGTGGGAGGGAACGAAAGCGGGCGAGGCTATCGATTGAAGGTGATCGTGTGTCAGGCAAGAAGAGCTTCAGGTCGAGTTTGAGTCGGTTTCTTGGCAGTGGGAGCAAGGCGTTGCCCGACGAAGACGAGGATGAAAGCGGGAGGGAGAGCAACAGTGATAAAGATCGAGATCGCGGGGTACGGGAAAGAGACAACCGCAGTGAAGTGGATGTACTTGATGAAGATGATGAGGGCGAACGACGTTCGGAGAAAGCTAAGAAGAAGCGACCAAGAGCAGGGAGTGATTCGTCTCAAGTGACGGTGGCCGTTCCCTCTGATGATGAACGTACGATGGATGTTGACGAATCGCCATCCACCATCTCTAAACCTTCACGCCCTGCCGCGCCACCACCTTCGAGAGGGGATGCCGCAGATCGAACGGAGGACACTGAAACCCTCTCGGAAGACGACTGGACATTTTCATCAACTCTCGTCGGGACTTACGTTCCACCCGTAGGCAAGGCAGTCGAACCATCGTCGGACTCGAGATCTCCCCGCCCTCATGCGGACACGGACACAGATTTCGTGACGCTGCACATGAACCTCGTCAGCATTGGGTCGTACTACCTTGACATCTACAACTACCTCTCATCTTCCTCGGAGTCTTCCTCAAGTCCTCCCGTGCCAACACCGAGTTCGACCCTCCGTTCCGCTGTTTCATTTGCCAATCTCGAAACCGCTGCTGAAGATACGGTCGCCTCGGCGGCACTGTCGCGGATAATTTCTAAAGCCGATTTTGAACACATGGTAATCGTCGGGCAGTTTAATCTCGGGTTCATCATCGTGCGAAAGCGCAAGGATCCCACACAAGGGGGTGGTGATGGGGCGATGGACGACTTGTTCATCGTCGACCAACACGCTGCGGACGAAAAGTGGAATTTTGAGACGTTGCAAGAGAAGACGGTCATTGCGTCTCAAAAGCTCTTTCGGTGCGTCTTTCTTTTCCGTTTGTGCGCTCATCCTCACACCTTACCTTGCGGTATAGACCACAGCCGTTGCAGTTCACAGCCGCCGACGAGATGCTCGCGGTCGAGAATATGGACGTGTTGAAGTTGAATGGGTTTGAACTAGAGCAAGTAGAAGAGCGAAAAACGTTTGGAGATGAGGACGAGGAAGAATCGGGGGTGAGGATGCGGGTACAGCTGGTCGCGCAGCCCATGTCCAAGGATACGGTATTCGACATCAAGGGTAACGTACCTCCTTTCGTCTCATCTCAATCGACACAATCCGATGCTGACAGAACGATGTGACAGACCTCGAGGAGCTCATCCATCTCATGCAAGACCGTCCAAAGGGGACGATGGTTCGCTGTTCGAAAGCGCGGGCCATGTTTGCAATGCGTGCCTGTAGGCGGAGCGTGATGGTAGGCAAGGCGCTCGATAAGACACGGATGACGGCGGTACGTCGTCTCGATCACCTCGTCACTGCTCTGCTGTGCTGTGCTGACTCGTTGCGTCTTTGTGATGTCGCACGCATAGATCGTTCGACACATGGGAATGATGGATCAACCCTGGAACTGTCCGCACGGTCGACCGACGATGCGGCATCTCTCGGATTTGACATCATTTGGGCGGTACGCACCGACTCGGCGGGTGATTGATTGGGAGGCGTATGGAGCTCGGATGGAAGAGGAGTGACACCGCGATCGCGATGGTTGTCCTGAATCCTGATATTGCAAGCCTCTCGTTGATGGGGCGCTTATCTGTGGCTGACGGAAGCACTTCACACCGTTGTTGGGTCGCGCGATCACGAGGACGGGTCGAGTCGTGGACGGCTCTCGGGCCTTTGTGTTATCTCTACGCCATTTAGTAACGGGTATCTCACTTGGTATATATAGTACTGATGCGCAATTTAGATGTACTTTTTCATCGCACACCTACCTCAGGCTCGTTCTATATGGCGCAGTGCAAGGCCTCGTAAGACTTGCTGATTCGTTTGTTCCAACAGAATGGCGGTCCACGCTGTGTTACGGTGTACGAACAAAGAGCTGAGCAAGTGCGTCATATATATGATATGCATGAAGAGTTGGATACAAAGTCTCGAACGCTGATCGTAGCTGACCATGCGCCCGGTGCATGTCGACTTTGCACGACGCGTCATTGTCATTTCGGGCTACCGGCGACCGGCCGTTCCGGGATTCCTTGCGAGTTTTCTTATTGTCCGTTCCAATCCAACCATACACTGTGCAATCCAATACAGGGAAAAGATGGTGGAAACGAGCGTAATCCAGTGAACGAATTCAGAGCGAGCTGACTGCTCTACAGTGATTCCAAGAAGGAACCACGAGACGACAAGGCAGGCGAAAAGGTCACCTTCAGTAGCTGGTGAAGCGTATGCCCACTCGAACAACTGAATCAACATGCTGAGAATAGAATAGTCAGCCTGTGACACCTTATACTGAAGGTGGAGCTCACAGCGAGAAGAGTACAGACACCTCGGTCCCGCCTTGGGCTGGCGTTGTAGCTGCATCCACTCCGAATGCTTCAAAGGCACCGAGAAACATGAGCCCCAGTACCCAGGCATGGTATAGGGAAAAGAGGAGGTGACAGAAGAACCAGTCTCGTATATCCCGTGAAGGTATTTTGCTTATTTTTCGATATATTCTCTGAAATGTAGAAATCGTCTGTCAGTGGAAACACTCGCGAACGTATGCACAACAAACAACCCCTCCCCCGCAAAAAAAAAAAAACCTTACATTCACTACCATATAAGTGACGACGATGCAAACAAAAGCTACACCAACAGGTTGTCAGAAGAATGCGACACTGTCGTAATGACTGAAGTTGGATTTACCGTATTTGTACCTTTGGGTACTCCAGCAGCGGATGTAAAGGCCGTTCGAGATATGAAGCAGCGGGAGCTTCCAGCCGTCAAGGATACTCCTCTCCTGGTGAGAGAATTGATAGATGCAGTTGCCCAACATCAAGACATGTATGACAGGCCTATGAATAGTTGGGTTCTCAACATCCACCGGCATCGAATCAGTGAAGTGTGACTGACCACGTGTAGAACGCCCATGGCGCGGGTGTGAAGTAAGTCTGCTTGCCGGGGTAGAAAACACCCCAACGGAAGGTTATCGTGTAAACATGCCTTCCAACCATGTAGAGTGTACACAATATGTTTATAAGCTGGAGAAGACGATACCAGTCGTTGCTGAGTCTGTGTCAAGCACACCCCCAACGAATAACATCGGATCAAGACCACCTACAAGGCATGGGATTCCTCGACCCCTACAGCGTTATCGGATGACGCATGATTGTCAACTTCCACAGTTGGATCTTTGTTGCGCTTCCTAATTTTGCTGAAGAAGCCTTTCTTCCTCTGTTTCTCAGGTAGAACGGAACGGCGGAGACGTCGCATGAGTTGGTTGTAGACCCCCCAGTCCGACGATTCCAGCAGCGAAACCGTGCGGCTGTGACTCCGGCCTCACGCATACCTCATGGCGTTCATCATCGAGGTGGGCGTAAAAGAAACAAAGAAACATGCGTCCTCATTGGTCGCCACAGGTTCGGTTAGTGGTCAATCGCGCCACCAGGGACCAGCTCGTGGTCCACAGCAATCCTTCGCTGTCCAACTATGTCCATAGTACTTTCTGCTTGCCGCTCGTGTTCCAGAGAAAGTACTGAAACTCAACTTATCGAGACCTTGTTGAGCTCCGAGAGTTCTTGCGAGTTCGTATCCGCGACAATGCGCCCACCGAAGGCAACACGTCCGTCGGGAATGCATATCTTATGACACGGGCCTGATGCCACGCGCCCCAAACCGGCTGGCGGGCACAATCACCTACTAGGCAGAACTTATCAGCGGCGCGCGGTCAGGCTGTGCAGTACTCGTGTTGGCCAGCAGGCAACCCGTACTGACGTTCAACAAAACCACGCCCTCATTTCTCCCCTTAGCGCAGTTCCGGGAGACAATACTCACGGCCTACATCGCCAGAGCTATCATGTTCTCCTGGTTCGGTGACAAACCTCAAACCCTGGCTTCACGAACTGTAGACGCTGTGCTTGGGTTGCATCTACCGCCCACCTCCACGCTAATGGCACCACTACCAATACCAGGAACGACGCCAGTACTGGACACACTACTTTCCTGTCCGTCCCCTACACTACCTGGTAATCCTGTGCCAGCACACGAATCGCCGGTCCTTTCCATCTTGGCGACAGCAACGCATGTACCGTTACCAGTGCTAGTTTCCTTACCGGCTCCTCCCCCGCTCCCCCCGCCTCCGCCTCCTCCGTCCCCCTCGTTTTTATCGTTGCCTTTCGCGGGTCTCAGAAACGAGCTGGAGGCCGGTTATGCGGCCGCTTGTCAATCTCTGTTGACCAAACTTCAGACAGTTCCATGGTTCGCATCTGCGTCAGCGATGATCAAGAACATGGTGGGCCAGTACAGTGAGGTCTTGGTGGTGGCCTGTGTGGCCGTCCAACAATCTCCATTCGCTGAGCTTGCCATACCTGTATCATTCGTTGGAGGCGGAACTCTGACTGTGAACGACCTTTTAATGACTATCCTTGGTGATCGCTCGTTTGACCTGCTCGAACCTGCGATCCTATTGGCCAAGCAAGCATTCCGTGCGCACGTCGCCCGCTACAAACTTTTCATGGTGTTGAATAACCGTGACATCTTACGGCCGGAGTCTTTACTGGCTCTGCTTGAAACCGCTTCTACGTCCATCGCAGCCGACGCCTTGCCATTGCCTCGCTGGCTACGGGTTTTGCTCGAGATACCTCTTGTCTTCCGGTGGTTCAGGGCACTGCTCTGGGCAGCCTTGTCCTCCTTCAGTGTCTTGGCGCACTCGTGGCTCAGGAAGCTTACTGTATTATTTCCCCAGTGGCTTCGAGGGCCCATAGAAGTGCTATTACCCCCACAGCATCAATTCACACTGTTCCTTGAAGCGTTCGACGACTATGTTTCAAACGAACTGCCCACGCATCTGATTCGGCTCCAGGACATGAAGCTTGTAGGGAGAGATGATATCAGAGAGGCTCTGCGACCGCGTATTGCAAGAATGACGGAGGCAGATTTGACGTACCAGACGCTCTGTTATAACCTTCTCAACCCCAATAACCAGGTTGGCTACAACTTCACCCTAGCAATCCAATGCTACCTGAAGTTTGCCATCTTCTCGCACCGGTGGGGACCGCAAGAGCCCTCATTTCGCGCCATGATGGAAGCCAACCCGGAGGCTTTGCGGATGTTCCCTCACGGTCCTGGGTTCCAAAAATTACACAAGTTCTGCAGGGAAGCACGACGCTTTGGATGTGCGTATGCATGGTCAGATACTTGTTGCATCAACAAGGAAAGCAGTTCAGAGCTGCAGGAGGCCATTCGGTCGATGTACCGGTGGTACCGGAACGCGGAGATCTGCATCGCATACTTGGGGGAATCGGTTTCGGAGGATGATTTTATGTTCGAACCGTGGTTCACTCGTGGGTGGACGTTGCAGGAACTTCTCGCTCCACGTAGGATCAAGTTTTATGGGAGGTATTGGAACCCAATCAGATCGCGGCGCATGTATTGGACGAACGACAAGCTGGATTCCAAGCTTATGAAGGCAATAGAGCAGGTTACTATGATCCCACTAGAGGACCTCAAGCAGTTCACCCCCTCGTGCTCCAGGGTGTACGAGAAGATGATGTGGGCATCCAAGAGGCGGACAACAAGGGTCGAGGACAGGGCGTACTGCCTTCTAGGCATATTCGATATTACCATGTCAATTGCCTATGGGGAAGGTTCCTGGGCTTTCCATCGGTTGATGGAAATCATTCTCCAGAGATGCGGAGAGTCGGGAATCCTGGCTTGGTCGGGGGAGACTTCACCTTATTCGCTTGCAATCCCCGCCTCGCCGGCATGCTACACCGCGCTTTCGTTCATTGAATTTTATCGCGATCTTCCATCCGCCACACTCCGAGCCCTATGTTACGGCATGGACGAGATACAGGAGGTGGAAAAAAGACTCGGGCTGACAGATTCAGTCTCATTCACGTTGACAAAGGATGGTCTCGACGTCGAGTTGTTCGTCGTAGATGCCATGCCACGATGACCAGCGCTCATCAACGCGACAAGGGGTCGAAGCTTCCATGGGATGGACCACGGCCGTCGCTGAATCTGGCAGACCTTCGGTACCACGATATTGTTCTTCACCCCAAGTGGACTTTACGAAGGAACCGGCCGAAGAAATCCGTCCAAGCAAGCGCGGATGAAAGGGATTTGCAGCGTTGTTCTACCTGGGCCATAGGTATCTTGTGCAGCCGAGACGCTGATGGGCATGCCACGTTGGAAGGTGGGAAGGAATACATGTGGTTTTTGATTGGAAAGGTTCGAAAGGGGAGGAGGTCGGTGTGGGTGAGGTTCAGGACACAGAATATTCCTACTCTTGTTATCGAACGCAACGTCCGGAGTCGCCTCCAAACCATTCATATCCCACATAAGCGGTAGTTCCTACCGTCATGTGAATATCATACTGCGTCTCTATGTACTGTAACGGAGCACTGACGTCGTCGTTGTAAACAAAGGCAAATAGCTACTAGCCGGGCTTCGGTCAAGGAAGTTGAAGGTCAACATCACTGACCGCCATCTCAAGTTGGTCTGCAGGACGTTGAGCTCTTCGTATTAAAATTGCGCATGAAGATTGCGCGACTACTGACTCATCTACCACTGCGAAATATCGGGACCACACAAAGATCGAACATCATGGCCAAGTCGAATATCCATCACGGAGGACAATTGAACTTCCAGGCCGGCCCTCTTGTCTGGATAGATTGCGAAATGACTGGACTGAATCCTAAACACGATAAGATTCTCGAGATTGCGGTGCGTTGTGTTTTTACAATTTCGAGGTGTATTCAGGATACGTATATGAACGTTGTGTACATCGTAGGTGATTATTACCAACGGTAACTTGGACCCGGTGGACGATGGCATCGAATATGTGATCAAAAGGGACAAGCTGATACTAGACAAGTACGCCCTGTTTCATTTTCAGTGCAGTTTCACCTCAACTCACATCGCCAAGCATGGATAAATGGTGTATAGAACAACACGGCAAAGTGAGCTCCACTCATCGTTGTCTAGAAACGCACAGATCGCTGAAACGGACTAGTCAGGGCTGACGCAAGCATGCCTCGAGTCGCCACATGGTAAAGATGACGTTTCAAGTGCAGTTCTTGAGTACATCAAGAAATGGGTACCGGAAAAGCGGACAGGCGTGCTTGCGGGTAGTTCAGTTCACGCGGACCGATCTTTTTTAGTGGAAGAATTGCCCGAAGTCGTGGATTGGCTACACTACAGGTGAGTATAACCGCCATTAACCGTTTCTTCCTGATTCCCTGTCCGCTTGAAGGATTGTCGGTAAGCACCTTTTGTCCTTTGATCTGACAGCCGCAGTCTGATGGGAAAGTCAGACGTGTCTTCAATCAAGGTTAGCTTCGGCTCCCTTTCAAGTCTCATCACCCTGACATGATATTCCAGGAGTTATGCCGTAGATGGTATCCTGGAACGGAAGCCCCATCAAATATTTTTAGTGGAAGACACAGGTACGTCTCAGTATACTTCAGAATGCGTTCTCGGATGACCTCCGTGTAGGGCATTGGAAGACATCAAGGGTTCTATTCGAGGTTTTTTCTTTTTCTTTGAGTGAGTGATGTAACCAATTCTTTTCTGCAGAACTTGCGTGGTATCGAGAAAACATCTTCCGTACTCCGTAACTTCTCAAGTTCGAATGACAGTTCTGTCTCCGGAGAAATCTTGGTTGACCGTATCTTGTCACATATTCCTTTTCAAAAATGCTCGCGTGCAGCCTCGAACTATATCATAACCTTAAGGAATCGTATGGATAGTAGAAAGGCTGAATTTCAGCAGATAATTCACTGAACCACCAGATTCAGTGACTTTTTCTGCTCAAAATGCATGCCGTTAATTTCAGTGAGTCACTGAATGCCTAGTTTGCACAGATTCAGTGAAAAATTCCGATGAAAAATTTAATGGTCTGTTCACTCTCGGCAGCCATCCAGTGTCCCCTTTTGGCACATTTGGACAAGTATTGAGTGAATCCAAATAATTGAACTGATTTTCAGCAGGTAACTTGAGTGGAATTCAGCTCTGTGTACACTAAATACTAGTTACTGAACCCATGAAACCAATGAGGTAATGTACTGAAAACATTAGTCAGGCGAGGGATGTGAGGGCAAGGTATGTGAGGCAAGGGCAACCACGAGTGGGCAAGCTGAATTTTTATTTAATAATTATTTATTATTAAGCAAGTGGGACTTGGGCACGACAACACAGCGACAGCACGCAACATGAGGGAGATGAAGAGTGAGGTGGGTACTGGTATGGCATGTGTTGAGGGTGTGTACGATGAAGGCAGTGAGGAGTGTGCTGGGCCAGAAGGTGTGAAAGTGCGTGCAAGCTGGACAGGGAGAACAAGTATTATTAAACAAATGAAGTAAATACATAAAAGGCTTTGTAGCCGAGCGGTTAAGTGTGCCCGGACACGTGAGTTCGATTCCCGCTGGGTGTTGTTACTTCCGAAAAAATGGAGGTAACTGGCACAGTACATAACCTAGTATGCTAGTAGTGCTCCGTAGTTCTCTTACTGTACATTTTGATCTGGTAATCGGATATTTCGCCACCGATTTTTGACTGAAAATGAGTTCCTAAGTCTTTTAATTTCAGTGGAAAAATACCATGAAATTCAGAGTGGATCGATGCCGGTTCAGTGGATTTTTTTCCAGTGATCTTCACGTCAGTATCCTTTGATCCCCCGGTCAATATGCACTGAATTCGCCGCTGAAATTCACAGATTTTACTTCCCACAGTGCAGTCATCCACTAACTTGTCTATTCCATGGCACTTGCACAGATTTTGGCCTCAGACTTCCTCCGAAGCTGTGGTACAGCGGTTACTACAACTCTCGTTCGACCTTCATCACCGTTTTCCGCAGAGAGATGATCCAGGGGTCTCAGTAGTTCGGATAGCCTAACACTTGATCCATCATACTCCATCCCTAACGGCACACCGGTTTGGCGCTGTCCTTGCTTTTTCTTTTGCTGCATGCAACGACCTTTCCCAATTCGACCTTTCCACCCTCCGACATCCGAACAAGCAGACTGTTATCGCCGTGGAATCATTTGAGATATTTCCAGATAGGCTGATATCTGGGCCAACGCGTATGTTTCACGAGCGGCCTGGTGACAAGCCTATCGATGTCAGTCGTGACTATCCTTTTCCATCTCCATGTGTTGAATACTCTCGAGACAGGTGGAAGATCCCGGCTGGATTGTGCTACATTTGCGACCCATGGAGTCCGACTCAGCGGCGATCACTTCTTGTCTACTACTTCACTAAAGACGACGAATCAATCAGACAGGTGCCATTGGGCTGCGGGCCATCTTCCCGTCGGGCTCTGTTGCTTTGCAGCAAAGTCCGAGCCAATCGCCTCGCCGCCCGATGGTCTCATCCGAGCCATCGTGGAAATCGTACTCTGGCATCAACGCCAAGGTAAGGGGCAAGACGCCGCTTGGGCGTATCGGAAGAGCGACGGCAAGCCACACCTCATTGTACACGCGGACCTTGACAGCCCTGAAAATAAACCCGTTTGATGTTACCATGGAAGTACACCGCTTCCGGATGGCAGGATAGGCACAGGATGATGTCAAGATGCCAGAGTGTCAACACTCAGCTATCTAATGTATGTGACCTCGCGTATCATGCCCGTGCTACACACTGACTAGTCTTGACCCAGACGTTCTATGCACATTGACGTGCGTTCGACATTGGCATTGCGGTACGAAGCAGACTTGTTGTGCGAGACAGTGTATCCCCGCCATCCTCGTTAATGCATACATACGTGGATCGACACGCTTTGCGAAGTTGGAGCGCGGTTTGGGCACCGACCCACCAAATGAAACCGTCGCACAGTCGTTAATTCATATGTTCTAGTACCCCGTTTGGAGAAATTAACGAGGAATGTGCATGGTGAGGACGATGTGTCGTTTGCCACGCTCCACTGATCGGGACCTTTGACGGATGACAGTGACGATACCCACGACATGGCAAAATTGATAGAGGAAGCGACAAGTAGTGTCGCAGAACTTGTCATGGAGCAGCAGGTACCGTGGCATGCTACGATGAAACTGCTCACGTTCTAATCAGATATAGTAAGAATCGAGTATGACGCGAAATATCGTTTCGCAACCAACTATGCCAGATTGACTTCTGACACTTCAAACAAAGCTGACTCAGCTGTAACTATACCATCAGACTCGCTCCACTTGCATGCTGAGCCGACAGTGCGGCGTACACAGACAACTTCTTCATGTCCTTTCAGCCAAAGAACTGAAGACTATGCGAGACAACGCGTGCTGTCAATCATTCAAGCCTTCGGTACCCGCTGTGATGGCTCCGGGCCCATCCAGGAAGATCCATTCGAGGGAAATTGGTAGGCGATCGCATGACTTCTCCGAAATTACCTGGTAGCGTTCCAGTAAGCGACTAGCATCAGTTGAGCCCCGATCGCCGTTACTTAATGTGATGGTTGCCGCTGCTTCCCACTATGAAATTGAGGGGCCATATTGACGTCAATCTGGTTCGAATTAAGGTTCATTTCCGCTCCAGTAACATTTAATGACCTGAAGAATTAGTTGGCTAATACATCTCTCTCGCCATTACCCCCGCAGTCTCGCGTCTCCATGGAAGGCCGGACGGGGTGTGTCCACTTATCACAGGTTTCGACCTACGGTTACCAAAAGGAGGAGATTTCTGTACGTTGCCATACTTTGAGGAAGCACGTGTGTTAAGTTTCAGCGTCCCGATAGACCACCTGCTGCGCAACAATCATCTGTCTTCAAAGTTTTTCCCTCCATGGTGACGCGGGTTCACGACTCACCAAGCCCTTCGGACGCACGACTATATAAATGCGGAAGTATCGTTGACACTCGGTCCACAAACGATAGTATTCAGGCGTTCAACTCCCATGGGGATCTTCTCACTCGTTCTCATATCACTCTTTACTTTTGCCAAGGCGGCAGTGCCGCGGGCGACATCTAACAACTGCGTGGGCACGATCTCGTCACTGAGTGACGTCAGCGCTGCAGTTCAGTGTACAACCGTAAACATCCATTCGTTTACTGTGCCAGGTGGGCGGACATTCAGCCTTGACTTATTGCAAGGGACCACTGTCAACGTTTGTGAGTAATGTTCTTGTGATTTCTTTTGCGTTGGTTCGAGCTGACGGCTCCCCCAGTGGGGGATATTCAGTTTGGAAACGCAACCTGGAAGGGTCCTTTGTTTCTGGTCACGTACGTTGCTTTCATTGACTAACGCGATTTCTCGCTTACTAACCTCTAATTGCTGGACAGAGGGCAAGACATCACATGTAAGCCTGCTTGGAGCATCCTTTGTAGCTTGATGCCGATGACGTGGTTTCAGTCAATGGGAATGGGCAGGTCTTCGATGGCGGTGGAGGTTATTACTGGGTAAATGACGTTGCGGTGATCGAGTGCTTTGTCAATATCTGACCCGTTACAGGACGGTCTCGGAGCCAAGGGTAGCACCAAGCCCAATCCGATGATGAAGTGCGTGCAACCTAGTGGAAATTTGCCATACCTGACTTCATACAATAGGATTAAGATGTCGGGAACGTTCTCTGTATGTAACTACTACTTGGCATATGCGCGTCACAACTGATCCACCTCCAGGATGTCCACGTCGTCAACTCCCCAGCAAGGTGCTTTTCCATAAACAACGTAGGCCCCCTGGTCATCAGCGGTGCCGTTGTTGATGACAGTGAGACAATCATTTTCACTCGTCACGGACTTCCCTCAACTTTTTCAATTTCAAGGTCAAGGGGATTACCCAAACGATAAGAGCAACGGACGACCTGCTGGTAATGGGCACTCACTAGTACTCCGTGGAAGAACTTGAACGCTAATATAACCCACAGGGCACAACACCGATGGTTTTGATGTCAGTGGCAATGACGTTGTGATCAGAAAGAGGTGAAAAATCCGTTAACCGCCTATTTTCTATGTAGCATTGACATTGGACGCACAGCTCGGTGATCAACCAGGTAATCGAAGTTAGGTTTTAGGTTTCTGATGGATTTCTTACGCATCCAGGATGATTGCTTGGCTATCAACAGGGGCAAGAATATTGTATTCGAAGACAACTACTGCCATGGTGGCCACGGTGTATCCATCGTGCGTGGTCTTACTTGGAGACTGGAATGCATAAAATCTCATGATCCAAAACTAAAGGGTTCGATCACTTCTGACGTTGTCGTTGAGGGTGTCATCGTTCAGGGCAATGAAGTTGTCAATAGGTCCCTCGTCCCCGATTGATGCATCAAATCTGTTACTGAATAAACGGCCTATATAGCGTAACAGCATTCCGTATCAAGACTGACAAAACTGCAACCAACAGTAGAGTCAGCAATGTGACCTATTCTGTGCGCAAGTCTTCCTTGTCTACCCAGAATCGCGCTCATGTTACATCATCAGGGCAACACTGCGAGAAACTGCAGCTCATACGGTCTGTTGATCGATCAAAGTTATCCTGCCGTTGTCGGAACGCCCGGAAATGGCGTCGCTATATCCGTGAGTTGCATTGACAGTCAAGAACAAAGGTATTGATTGGATGTTTTTGATAGGACATTAACTTCAATCAGGGCTCGACTGAGCTCAGCGTCGTGCAAGATGCTCAAATGGTTGCCGTGAATTGCGGTAAAAATTCTTGTACCGGTATGCTCTCATTCATTCATTTCCGAACAGTAGGTGATACTAATGGTTACAGGGCCCTGGGATTGGTCGGACTTGAAAACGAGTGGTGGCAAGATTGGAAAGTTCCAAAATACCCCTACCCTCATTGGTTATGCCGCCCCGTACTAGATTCAATCTTTTTCGAGGCTTGAGGTATTCATGTATGCGCAAGGTACTTTGTAGGTACTCGTGCGAAGAGGCTCAGCTGGTCTGAACTCCGCCATCGCCCTTCCATTTTGGGCAACCTTATAAGCTCTCCTATATCCTTGAACTTGAAATATGAAGTTTTTCCGAGTCCTCTCCCTGCTATCTCATTGAACAGTCTGAGTCGGCCCTCTGATGAATATTTACGACCAAGAGCTTTGCTGGCTCTGTTTCAAGCCGACTTCGTGCTGCAACTGCGAATTTTCCGATTCTACTTGGTCGAGGTCCACCTCCCAAGGGTCGTTTTACACATTTTATGAAGAACCAGCAAATTTCCGTGTGGACGAAGTGGGCGCTTTCGAAAATCCGGAACTCGAAATAGATGACATGATACCCTTGACATGGTCCAGGCGGCGTGGGTCACACCAACCATGCGCGGCGAGTACTCCGAAGAACAATAACGACCCCCCAACATGGGCATCGCCCGGTACGATACCTCCTCCGGAATCTTCCTCGCCTGTTGGTCTCGATGCCGACTCGTCCCCATTCTCGACCGATCCGGCCCTGCCGATGGTACACCACGAGGACCTCCGAAATGTGGACCGAGTGCTGTGCTGTCACACGCACCACAGTGGACAATCGCGGGTCAAAGCACTATTCGATCACGAGGCGGATTCGAACACGCTTGTCTTTTCTACCACAACGTCGATGAGTCGCTCACCCCCACTGCCTGCGGACTTCTCGATGCCAGCTCCCGATGAGCTTCTGCTGGCGATTTGCCAACACCAAGTTCCAGCAGATATGCACGATGTATACGTGCCGACAACCCGACCTATCGAAGGAACAAACGATATTGAAGAACGCGACGAAATCGACCGTGTGTCTCTGGATTTTCGCGAACTTGAAGGCCGCATTCATTCTGCCATCTTGGGCTTGGAGAGATCGATCAAAATGCAATCTGCTTTATCGCGCGGAACTGACAGTGGGTCCCTCGATGCCACGACTATAAGCAAGGAAACAAGAAGAGACGGCATCCCCTCCAAGATGCCTTCTCCCAGAGGATTTATCAACTCAGTTTCTTGCTCTGCGATGGATAATCGTCTGAAACGACGCCGTTCCTCTGTCGACTGTCTTTCGGAATCCAAAAAGGCGAAGTTTGATAGGACCGTGTCTCATCTTTCTGTTTCCTGTGCCAGCGAGTCAAGCCCCCAACTCAAATACGGGGCCACGGAACCCGCGAGTATACGACGCGCGCAGTCATTGATATCGGAGGCCTCTGCGTTTTCAGAAGAGTTAACGGTATGTTGATTGCCACCGTGTGTAATAATGCATTTATCAAGGCGCATATATGCGCCTGTCACCCAGGATTCGCTTTTCAACCCTTCTCCGCTAAGTACACAAACTGCTCGACCTTACGTGGACAAGGATTATCCACCGACGCTTCCGAGCACTCCGCTCCCCGATTCCATGGACTACATTCGATCAAAAGCGAACCCCTTGGCTCGAACTGTCGCAGTCTACTGTCGCAGATCCTTGGACGTTCGTGCGATTTCGCCAGTTCCCATCATTGCACCACCTCCACATGTCGCACCCGCGGTTGTCCGTTGCGCTGAAGACTACGCGATTGAGCGTCTCAAAGCCCTTCTCCTCAGAGAGCGCGCAGAACGCGAAAGGGACGGTTCAATTGTCCACGATGAAAGACGCAGGGAGCGGTTGAACGCGATATATGGGACCGATTCGTCTTTTTCGCGACGAGGCAGTGGAAGCAGCTCCGACTCGAGCGACGTTTGCGGTCAATGGGAAGAGGAGAGCACGTGCTCTACGATCGAGTTCCAAAGGAGCCATGAGTTAACACCGAGCGTCAAGATCCAGATGCTCACGGAGCAACATCGGCTTGCCGACCGGGAAATTTGGTCCAACGTATTTGGTATCGAGAACGATTTTCGAAAAGAGATAACGAGATGGATACTCGAGGTGCGATCAATATCCAAGTGGATCGTGTTTTTTTGATGCCAGCCCCATTTTTGCGACAGAAATGTCCGAAAGAACCCGTAATGTCTGGAGAGGAATATCCTTTCGGTTTCGATCTCTATGACCAGCTCGTGAACTCACACCAGACGCGGTTTCATGCAGCACAATTGTTTCATAGGTATTTTGCTCTTCCCGAGCAGGCCGCGTACTGGAGCGAGGTGTGCAAGTACGATCGTTTCGAACGGGAATCCTCGGGAACGCATGGTGATGGTGACTCCGAATATGAGAGGAGCGTCTGGGACCTCGCGGTCGCATGCATGGCTTTGAGTGTCAAGGTATGCATTGGCTTGTTCTTTTTTTTCGGGAAACCAACTCAGTGGTCGCTAGCTTCACCGAGATTGCCTCTCGCCGCTCCGCCCGGTACGCGCTGCCGAGTTTCTAGATATGGCATTCTATCCAATGACCCATAAGATGCTTGAAGTGAGTCTTTGATGACTCGAGTCGATATCAAACGTGATTAATCTTCGATGCCCAGCTGGCACAGCGTGATATCCTGTACACGTTACAGTTTCAGCTGGGAAGCTGCACGCCGCAAGATGTTTTGGACGAGTTGTGGAATGCGTTGCCTACGTTGCGCAGGGCGACTGCACCGATTGGTTGGGCAGCCGTGCAACGCGTGACTTGGGATAAGCTGTTCGAATCGCTCCTCGGTAAGTATCCATTGGTCCGGACCTTGTTTAACGTCTGAAAGTGAGGCGCGACGTACAGCATTAGATATGTTGCAATATCCGATTACCTTGCTTACGGCTGCGGCACTCGTCGATAGTCTCACTTTTGCACTCGCATGTCAGTTCAGGAAGGAAGTGGTGCCCAATGTCTGTCAGTGCAAGTCACTAGCCAAGACTTCAGTTTCTGACAGTCTCGATGAAATCGACGAGTCGTCGTGGCAAATTCACCTCCACGATGCATCTAGGTTGGTGAAAGACGTCGTTTTGGACGTCAAAGCTGTGCTTCATATTTCTAGCGTGCGTCACACTGAGTCCTTGTGATAACGTTGGCTGACAGTATGGCTTGCAGATAGAACTGGATGAATGCATGAAGTGGTTAAGCTGTGTTGATCAAGTGTAATTCGCTATTAAGCTCTTTACTGGCATTTTTGGACGGACATGCTTAATTTGTACATACGATCAGGTGGATGACGTCGATACATTGACTGTATATAACCAAACGAGCGTTGGTTTTTCGACTCAGACTTGAACATCATGGCACACTCGAACAATCTTGAAAAGGGAGACCAAGTGTCGTGAGTGGTCTCCTCTCGCGGGCGTGTCTCATTGACTAGGTCGAAGCTGGAGCTGGGGCGGCGGGCAGCCTTCTGGCAGGATAGTGGACATTGTCGAGGAAGGCACTGCCAAGGTGACGAGCAAGAAGGTGCACACGTCTCATCCGTCATTAGACTAACTTTGCTGACACACCTGCAGGGTAACGTGGTGACTCGGAACGCGAAAGACGGAGATCCTGCCGTCAAGATTACCCGTGACGGGGTGCGTATTGTGTTAATATAAAAGCTCTTTGTTGATTGTTTTTGGCACAGAACGACGTTGTCAAGCTCGCGCACGAGTTGAATAACGCGGGTGACAAGTGAACAAGTTTTGTTTGTGTTGTTATGTACGACGGCGTGGGAAGAAATGTAATTTGGCGGAGGAGTACATGTCGGCGGTGAGAATTTAGGAAGCAAGTCGCTCGGGTCGCCTTCCGCTCTCTCCTTGTTGTTCTCTTTTACTCGTCACGACCGTCAGGATAAAGGATAACCACGACCAACAGTCTCTTGCTTATCTTGCTTTCGAATCTCCTCATCGCTCTATCAGATCCATCTATACCCCGATACCAGCATCCGCCAACTAATATCTCATACTCGTGTAAAATCTGTAAAATCTACCCAGTAAGCTCTTTTCGAGCCGCAAAACATGGCCCCGGGACCCAAGACTGGTCCACCGCTATTCCTTGGTCTCGAACTCGCTACCGATCAGCTCCGCGCATCGATCGTCGACGAAAGCCTGGAACTCGTAGGAGTCGACTGTGTGGACTTTGATTCCGAACTATCTGAATATCAGTGAGTATCCCTCTTTGTCCTTGCACTATCCATGCCGTTCCTGTTCACTCTTTTTACTACTTCTATCACATCTTTTGGCCCTTGACCGTCCATATGTCGCGCGTATCAAGTAGTGCTGACGCTCGATCAGGACTCAGGGTGGTATATTCACGACGCCGGGAGATGCGTACACGACCCCCGTCGATATGTGGATCAAAGCCCTAGGTGCGTCGTTTCGCGGAATCAAAATTTTCAAGAAATCAACGATTTACTAATTTGGACTTTTTTTAAATATCCTCGATCGTAACCTTATTTGGCACGTGTCCTTTCTCAACATCAAAGACTTTCTCCTCGAAAAGCTCTCCAGAAATTATGACCTGACGAGAATAAAATCGATTGGCGGTTCTGCTCAGGTGCGTTTCGTGTCGTCGTCATCTCCCTGGCTTTCTTGGTTGTCGTCGGTAATCCGACCTTTGGTGTCACCTTTTGTAGCATGCTGTCGTCTGGTGGAAATCAACCCCGATTCCTTCATTCCCCGCGTTGGACCCACGACTTCCGCTGCATTCGCAGCTTCCTCCAAACACGTTCTCACTGGCCAACACCCCCGTCGCTCAAGACACATCCGCACATACCCATGCCTTGGCGGTCGAAGCGCTCCTCGGCGGCCCAGATATCATGGCTGCGCGCGTCGGTACGTGTGCCAACGCGTCAATTCTCGCGGCTCAGCTCCTGCGCATCCGCGAGTCTTGGACGTCGGACGTGTGGGCACGCACAGGCAAGGTGCAGCTCGCAAGCACCTTTATTGCGAGCATGGTCGTCGGCGAGTGGGTGAACATGGGCGAGGCAGAGGCGTGTGCGACTGGTATGTGGACACATACCGGTGGTCAGGGCAGCTCGACCCAGGGACACTGGGACGAGGGCGTCCTCGAGATCGTCGGCGGTAGTCGAGAGGAGGGACGGAGAATCCGAGGATGGCTTGGCGAGGTCGACTCGGCGAGCGGCAGGAAAGTCGCCAACATATCACGGTATCTGTGTGAGAGATTTGGGTTTGAGCCTGGTGCGTGTCGCGCTTGCTTTGCCAAGATTCTCAAGGCCAATTCATGCTCTTCCCACCAGACACTGTCGTCACACCATTTACGTCTGATTATCTTTCTACATATCTTTCTCTTTGTCCGTCGCCTGGAGACGCTGTACTGTCGCTTGGACCCATGGATACCCTCCTCACACCGGCACAACACTATCACCCTACTCGCCTTTACAACCTATTCCCGCATCCAGCACAGGATACTGGAGAAAAACGAAGATACATTGCCATGTTGACAAGCAGGTAAAGCTGCTCCTCTCGACTGCATCATATCCACATCATTCCTAATATATGATCTAGGAACGCTGATGTTCCTCGTGCGTTGGTACGAGACATGTACACCAAGAGCTGGAGTGCTTTTGACCGTCTAGTCGCTATCGTTCCACCTGGTGGCTCCATCGGGTAAGTGGTCATCTGAGAGGGTTCTGATGTCGATCCTCAACTACACATCCACTCAGGCTCGACGACAAGCTTTTCAGCTTTTGGCTGTTGCAGGGCGATAGCTACCCACTATCACAAGTCAAGGGAATTTACCGCTTCGAAACGGGAATCAAAGTCAACGAATTCAGAGATCTTCGCGCAAATCCGCGGTGTCTTCTCGAAAGCCAAGTTCTCTCATTCCGGGTCCGATGGTCCCGGATGATATCGACAGGTGTGCTCGGGTCCAACGTCAACCGCAATCGTGGGAATGTACAAACACCCGGCCCGAGTCCCATCACAGCAACTGCGCCAAACAGCCGTGCAACAAGTCTTGGGCTCCCGTTTGATCCGTACGACTACTCACCCTTGCCAGCCCGAATTTTGGTCACGGGCGCGGCAGCAAACTTTCCTTCGGTCGCCAATTTGGCTGGGGATATTTTCAACGCGCCGGTGTTCATGCCCAACACGCAAGTAGACTCTGCGCAAGTCGTCCCGCATCGCAACGCTCCCGCGAACGGTTTCCCCAGTCGAGCATCTCTCGGTGGGGCATACTTTGCACGCTGGATCTGGGCCAAGGAGCGTAGTTCTGCTAGCGGGGGTTCTGGAACTGGTAGGGGTCTTGGTGGGTTTGAGGAGGAAATACGGCGGCTACATGGGAAGCGGTGGGTTGCATCTGGCGCTACGCCGTTACGCACCAACGTCAACGGACCTCTCGTGGGGGGAAACGGCGGGAGCGGTGCCAACAGCGGGACCAGCACGCCGTATGGGCACCCACGATCAAATCTTGGTTCCAGCATCGTCGTGGAGGAAGAAGAGGACGAAGTGGAGGAGATGGAGCGCAGTGGTGGAATGCTGAACGCCTCAGTGTTTGCAGGCGGCTTTGCAGATCGAGACCTCGGGCGGGACATTGGTCGAGTGCGGACGCTCACTGGATCCACGGTCGACACGAACACGAGCGCGGGCTCGGGTGCGCCTTCGACGGCGTTCACGACACCTGAATTGGGAGGAGGTGGGGCGAGTCCTGGGCCAAACGGTGGTAGTACGCCGGCGCCACAGACGACGAGTCTCACCCCTGTCACGGCGATGCCGACTGCGGATTCAGAGGCCCAGATTGGGCTGGCAAAAGTAGCGGAAGCGGACGTGGATGCGTTCATGACCTATGCGGCCATCGTTCCCGAGTATTGCAGGCTAGAGAGCATGCTGTGCAAAACCCTCGTGTAAACGTGCGTGCTATTGAACTGGGGCTGGTGTTCTTTTTCTCGATCGGCAGGGTTGGGAGGCTTGCGCGGTTTTGGTAACGACAGTAGTACGACTCGGAGTTTTGATTGGCGTAAAGAGAGCAACCCAATACCCTCCCTATCTTCCATCTGTACAGTACATATATTAGGATCACGTCAATAGGTATGCACCTTTGAAGAACATGGATGATGTGTGGATTCAATGGTATGCCGAACGGTCGATAGGGGACGTCGGCGCCACCCATAGGACGTCACCAACGACGTAACTCGCTCGTGTGTACTATAAAAATCCGACCTCAGGACGCCCCTCTCTTCCTTTCTTCCCCCAGAACATCATGTCCTCCGTTCAAGCCAACAGCTCTTACTCTCTCACCAACGTCAAGGGAGGTACTTGTTTGGATCTCTCTGGTGGGGACAACGTCTCCAGTACGTCCATTCGCTTCCTTCGCTGTGGCATCTCACAGAGCATGTCAACGTTTGACAGTCATTGGCTATGGGTACCACCAAGGCCCTAACCAAACGGTGCGTCTAATCACGATCGCTCATTCGCTCACTCACGTGAAACACAGTGGACCTTTCAAGACGCGGGCAACCAGACGTACAACATCAAGTCTGCGGGGGGTGGACAGTACCTCTCGGTTGCGGGTGACCCCAGTGACGGACAGCGTGTCGTCGCTTCTGGATCTGCGTACCCGTGGCGCGTCGAAGACCAGCAGGGGGTCGACGGTGGCGTGAGGTGCGTCGAGTTTGGGTGTTGGTGCTCGAGTTAAGCTGATCATGTATTACCTTTTCCGCCTTGCAGACTCTTGCCCGCAAACAACACCAACTTTTGCGTCGACCTCGCTGACCATGGGAGTTCAACGCCTGGAACGTCTGTCCAGTTGTGGAGTCGTTGGGACGGTCAAAACCAGATCTGGAAAGTGCAAAAGGTTCAGTAGAGGTTGATTTTTTTTTGTCTCACGAGTACTTGTAAGAATAGGGGGTAGAATTTTGTTGTATGGTATTTGCGACGTCCGGGGATGTACACGTTACCGTCCCCTCAGGCTAATGCTGTGTCTTTCAATGCGTGCCATTGCATGGACAGATCGTATCCCCAGATTTCCAGCCCATACGATATGGGAGGGACTCGGATTCGCTTGATACGATAGGTAGACCGCGGATGAGGGAGGCATTCGACACAACGCCACGAGGCGTCACAGGTCGACATCTTTATAGCGTTCCCAGAGTATACCTGAGTATCCCAAGTTGTATTCCTGGACCCAAAAGGTCCAGGTCTCAGATTAAAAAATGCATGTCGCCAGCCTACTACCTGGTTAGGCAATCTGATTACGTACTCTGTGTTTGCAGCGCCCCTCATGTGGGCCAGTTCCCCGTGCAGTGTGCATGAGCTGTTGCGCTTCACAACGTGAAATGGTCATGTATGTTTCTGCTAGTTTCGTTTTCCGGTTCTCTCTTTTACTTATGCATTGTGCCCCACGTACTTCTGTTGCTCTTGCAGTCATTCCGAATTACGAGTCCTATTTCTTCATGTCTGTAAAATGACCTGACTCGGAACATTTTTTGGTTGTCTCTTGTGGGTCCAGGGGTGCCCGGAGGGCCGTTGGATTCAGAGTCACAGCGCGTGACTCGTGTCTCGAGCCATCCGTTTTGGGAGGTGACGAAGGTGACCGCAATTACGTTTGGTTCGAGACTGAGTCGAGGCTTGGTCGAGGCTTGCTTACTGATGTGTGCGATAAAGATCCGCCCGCTGGCCCTGGACGCAGAACACCCCCTTCCTCTTTTTCTTTCTTCCTCCATCTCCTTTGCATCATGTCCTGCATTCAAGCCAACGGTATTTACTCTCTCATCAATGTCAAAGGAGGTACCTGTATGGACCTCTCTGGCGGTGACAACGTCTCCAGTACGTCCATCCGCCGCCTTCGTTCGTGGTATCTCACCGGGCACGATTTGGCAGTCATTGGCTATGGATACCACCAAGGGCCCAATCAAGCGGTATGTGGCATCTGAACCCTCGCCTCATCGCATCGCCTCATCGCCTCGGATGGCGGGTTGATTCTTGTCATCATCATCTCGATCGCTTACTCGTTCACTCACGCTGAAATGCAGTGGATCTTTCAAGACGTAGGCAACCAGACGTATTATCTCAAGTCGGCGGGGAGCGGACAGTACCTCTCGGTCGCGGGTGAACCGTACGATGGCCAGAGGGTCATTGCCGCTGGGTCTCCGTATGAGTGGCGCGTCGAAGATCAGCAGGGGATTGAGGGCGGAGTGAGGTGCGTCGACGTTCAAGTTTGAGCGTCGGGTTTTGATTGCGGTGCTCGAGTGTGCTGACCACAATATCGATCCTTGGTGCGCTTTTCTCCATTCTAGACTCTCGCCCGCGAGCGACACCAACTTTTGCGTCGACCTCTCTGACAATGGGAATCCGACGCCTGGTACGCCTGTCCAGTTGTGGGGTCGTTGGGATGGTCAAAACCAGGTCTGGAAGTTGCAAAGAAATTAGTAAGGGTCTCATTCACGATGAAGGCGATTCGCGAGTGCTTGTAAGAATTTTGTTGTTGAGTATCTGCGACGTGTATGTACTACTAGTAGGTGACAGAAACGTATCCAATGTTCCGAGTTGATGGCCATCGTTCCTTCTTCTGTCCCTTCCAACGCCATCCTCGACACTCTGGAAAATGGCATACGTCGTGGGCCGTAGACGCGGATGATGTGAGTATAATATACGACAAGCATCGACCACGTATAGTTACGCTATTCACAGCATCTAGAAGAAAGTCCAGAGGGCCTTGAATTCATGTGTGAGTTGTGTAGCGTTCATGCTATATGTCGCTCCCTCACTGCCCCTGTTTATTCCCTTGGTGCACCCAACGCGGGAACGCAGTCTGCGCCTCCCAATATCGACTACGGTGGGACTTCATCGAAAGGTCCTTCTGGATTTTGGACAGTCGAATACTGTCAACCCTATTTCGACGGCGACACTTCCACAGTTTTGAAGCGCTGCTACACAACATTACTCCCCTTTTCTCCGACGTCTCCTCTGGCTGTGACCCATACGGCCCTTTCTGGGTCCCTACGACACTCATTCTTGCGCTCTTCCTCCCCTCTTCACTCGCCGCTAGCATCTTCTAATACCTCTCGGTGCAGTGATTTGTTGTCAGAACATTAATTCTCCAGGCTGTGCATCTTGCTCCATGGTGATCACTCCCACGTCCTTTTCATTGACTATCAAATTGCTCGAGGCTGTTGAATGATATCATTTGTGCTTGGATGTCATGTCCGCATTCGGGAGCGATCATCTTGATCAAACGGGACATGAAACGGATCTTCTCATTTCAGTGAGCTTTCGATTCTTTGGATTTCTTTGTTTTTTGGGGGGCGCACGATATGAGAACCGCTGGTGAAGCGAATTCAAAGGTGCACACGTCACGGTCTGGCTACTACTAACACGGACTACATGGTGTATACGCAGGGCTTTTGTGTCCATCGTCCCAAGGGGGAACAAATTTAATCTGGTAAGCACTGCGTGCGCGGATGCCAAAGTACATGCGATTTAGAGCCGTGAAGCTTGGAGGGGTGACGCCAATTATGCTTTGTCTCGATGACAGACATCGCTGGTGGAAGATTCACTTTCTGTCTTGAGCCGCTCCTCCTCTGGGACATGCCTGGAAGATATTTTCGACGAAAGAAAGATGTTGATTCAAAGAGTCCATCCGAACAAACGGTACATCATGCAACACGAACGGCCGCTAACCCCACTTCAATCACATCAAAAGAAACACTATCCGTGACTTCGACACAAATTTCATCAAAGTGATCACATCCACGTCCTGAAGAGCGCATGAGCAATGGTGTTATGTGTTGAAGAAGAATTCTATTTCCGTACCAGTTGCTTCAGAATATCCCGCGCTCAGCAGGAGACTTGAAATGCGGTTGCGTTCACAGCGCCTGCTGCCACACCAGCGCTACCCGCCAGGGTCGTGAACGCTTCCTCCGCGATATTGTAGGTGAACGCCTCATCAACGGCGAAGATCTCCACGCCGAATATGGTGCCATCAGGGGCAATATATGTGAGCTGCCAGCAAGTACCGCACAGCGTGGAGTTCCAGGTGAGTCCTGGGATTCCACCTACGAAGGGGAAGTTGGGGATGGTTCCCAAGGTGGGGTACTTGTTTTCGAGCCCATTAACGCCATTGGAGCAGGCGGTTCCACTGAGAGGATAGTTGGGATCGTCATACATGTTGTCATACGTGACGCGCACATTCCCGCTCTGTGCGAGGCATGACAAAACGGCAGCGGAGAGGATGGCGAGGGATGAGATGAACTTCATGATGAGAAGAAAGACTTGAGGTGTGGTTTACTAGAACACTTCACAGACGAAGGATGGTAGGAGCGTTCTGTAGGCTTCATCTTTTATACTCCTACGCGCCGGGAATATCTGACCGTGAAGCCAGGTAGCACCCTGATATCGGCAGTTATTGGCAATGCCGGTCTGGGGGATGGATTGGTAACGCGATGGCGACGGTGATCCTACCCCGACATTAGCATGAGCTGCGGGGTGCTGTGTCTGCGCAAGGAGAAGTTTCCGTTATGTCGCCGGCAGCTGAGCGTTAACAGTTGAAGGCTTGATTGCCGACCCACTCGGAGGGCCGCCGAACTATCGAGACCCCTGGACGTCTCCTGGGTCCCACAGCCATATTTGCCGTCAAACTCGTTTTGAGTGTAAGTCATACCTTTACAAATGAAAACCTCACCGGTAAACAGGTTTATTGCTTTGAAAGAGGTTGAATATGACGTTCAACCTTGGTAAGGTCAACTTCTGTCAGGAATCACCACACAGACTGGAGTTCCGAACAATGCCTAGTTTAAACACGACTCGTCCACTTCCGAGTGGACAATGAGTATATCCTCATTTTTCCCCTGGTGATCTGGCAACTTGAAGATCAAATTGAGTTCTAAAATCACGAGAACCCCATAATCATAGCCTAGCGGAGAAACCCCGCACCTTACAGATGGAGTTAGAGAAGCAAGAAGGCACTACCAACGATTATAGACGGTACTGGGGACATAGTACCAGCCGCCTTGAAACTATCTCACCGGGTTTGCACAGGATGGGCAAAGATTAGACTAGCGCCAGGGCACTTGCAGCGCTTTTAGTCACAAGCTATGCTCTGCGTGGTATCCGCCAAGGATTCCAAAATGTTGTAGCGGCTTCAACATAGGGGGCGTTAGTTGGAATCATTGGAAACGCCGCATCGCTCCGACGGCGCGGTATGCAATCGCCCCATCCGTCGGGACATCCATTGCATCGTGCAGGGAGCATCATCGTTGGCCCTCTCTCCCTGTCCCTTTTCTTACCTGCCTTTCCTAGTACTTATACCTCCGTTTGCCTAAGTTCTCCTCAAGTTAGACATAGCGTATATTGGTGCCCTATCATCTCCACCTTCGTACCTCCTTCACTGTATCGGCTCGTGTCTCATGTCGCTTAGCACCTCTGCTCTGCTCCTTCAGAGTGTCTCCTATGGATGCCGTATCCGCTTCTCTCTTGGCGCATCACATCCAGCAACCTGTCCATCCCGAGCCTGACTTGTTCTCCTTTGGGAGTTCGAGCACACACCCGGCCTGGCCACCCCCATCACCTGGAGACCCTCCTTTCACCTTGGAAAAGAGAGGGACAAGCCTGAAAGGTATTTTTGGACCGGACCGCAAACAATTTTCACTGTATCGTTCTGCGGTACAGTCTGGAATCGACCGCCAAAATGAGGAGCTTATGCAAGTAAATAGTTTTCAACGTATCATCGTCCACGCAAACTTGTTTTCAGCAGAGGCGTGCCTGGTGTTCGTTATTCGTGCAAGCAAGGTTTCCCGTCGACTTTGGACGGCGCTCGTGAGCCGTGACGAGCGGTGACAGAGACGGAGATGAGCGGCGACGGAGATGGAGATGAGAGTGACAGAATGGAGTGGGGACGGGCGGCAGCGCGAAGCGCTGTCCGGCTCCACGAACTATCCTGGGCCAATGGTGAGCTGCTTACCCTGATCAGTAGTCGTACTACGACGTATGCAGCAAATGCTACAGGCCCAAGGACTGGGAGAAGGAAGACCGGTGGGGACGTAGTCCACGGCAGCGGCATGTGCCCAATCAGTGGGGACGCAGTCCACGGTAGTGATCAGGTGGTCCATGGCATGATTGGTGGGGCGTAGCCTCGGCCAGCAATCATGCGAGTTGAGGACACAGCTGGTGGGGAAGTAGTCCGGCAGCAGCAGCTGGTCAGAAAGGGAGACCCGACTGGTGGGGCGTAGCCACGGCAGCGGTCAGGTGGGACTCGCGGCTTGAAGGTCGCGACTGGTGGGGACGTAGTCCGGCGGCAGCAGTCGAAAATTCGATTGCGGGATGTGGCGCGAAAGAAAGGCGCGCTGCGCCACTTTCCCTCGCTTGTCCAAAGACAATGCATTTCTCCAAGGTCGATGCTGCTGCCCGACTCCCAAGTCCCCATTCGCATTCCAAGGCCCCGCAGGGAATGAGCGTTTGGCCAAATCCTTGGGTCGAAAACACGACGTCGACCCTCAAAGTCTGGAGAATCAGTCTTGCCTCATAGCAGACAGCGTCGAGCTTATCCGTGACGCGCGTGACGGTTGATGACCCTAGTGCATGATACGACAGGTAGACCACGGAGGCATGAGTGGACATTCGGCTTACAGCTCCCGTACCCCATAGGTACTCGAGTCTCCCGAAAGCGGATCAACATGTCAACAAGTTTCTTGGTTTGTCCAACTGAAAATGAAACTGAAAATAAGAGGTTTGCATAGACCCGCCACGTATCTCATTATTCTCCTTCCCTACCTCCCTACTTTGCTCCTTTATAGCGCTCCTAGCGGTTCACTTCGGCTGAGAGCACAACCTGAATGTATTTACAAGGCTCAAAGACTATCCCTCGTGCCACCGAATTGTATTCAAATGGAAACCTGCCATGGCCAACGGCAGAAGGGCGGACAGAACTGGACTACGTTTTATACGGGCGACTACGAAGTACGGGTACAAAGAGATCTCTATCTTTTTTCTACGAGGCGTGATGACTCATTTACTGCTTGTTTCGGCGCCGCGCTCATGGCCATTGGTCAATTCGTCGAGGCTGACTTGGGGGAGAGATCGCGGCTGCGGGTGAATTGCGCAACGGGCAGCGGGTCGTTGCAAGTAAGTCCCTGTATGCGTGGCGCGTCGCGGGCAAGCCAGGGATCGACGGGGGGGGAGCCAAACTGGCCTTCACCTCTGGCTTTGGTTTTGGTGCTCGAGTGTGCTGACCTCTGAATGGCCTTGATACGCTTCTTCTCTCACCAAGGTTCTTGCTCGCAAGCAGTACCCACTTTTGAGTTGACCTCGCTGACCATGGGGATTCAACGCCTGGTACGCCTGTCCAGTTGTGAACTTGCTGGGGGGGGGGGTTCAAAACCAGTCTGGAGGGTGGAAACGATTCAATAGAGGTGGCGTTGTGTGATCTGTTTGTTGTCTATTCTTTTGCAACGCGTATGCGATGAGCTGAGTAGTAAAGACGAAGGTTCCGAGTTGACCAGTGATGGCTACTGTTTCGAAACCACCAGTCTGAGACGAGTCTGGCTGGAATCATGGAGACTCGATGGGCCTCGGATGAACACAAGATGGAGATCCGAGTCAGTCAGCTTGTACAGTCATTGAACAATGTTGGGGCAATTTTCACAATGGCCCCTTTGAACTCGAATTCAAATTTCAAAACCCGACAGCGAGGCACATTTGCGTCTTGAACCACCCATCCTGTTGCACGGATACTTACCCCCACAACGCCAGAGAGTTCCACCACGACCACATGAGAACGTGCGTATTTCGGATCTGCTTGGCAAGCAGAGTGAAGACGGCATGAACCAAGCATGCATCATCGTACATGACCCCCTGCAGTCCGACATCGGACCCGTCCTCTGAAAATGAAAATGAAAATCGACTTACAAAGACCCGTATTCATATTCAAACATCCATGTCATAAACGCGATCAAATGATCGACGAGCCAAGCCATTCAGTCAAAACGTTTGGATATGGTTCAAGTTAGTGCCGGCGGCAGCGTTCGGATATGATCGACGGCGCCCCGCTTCGGATGTGTAATCCGATGAATCATCGTGTTTCTGCGCGTATAGTATACTGCCGAGGGCGCACCGTGTAACACGTGTGATGACAAGGCGTTGAACACAGTCAGTGACTGGTGCCTTCGAGTCGGGATAGTCTGCATTCTTGACCATTTGGAACTGGGTTCGGTCCGGTGCGTCGTGGACATATGTAGGCGCGTCATGAGGCCCGCGTGCCTGACATGGACGTTTGGCAACGCGTTGGCCCCATGATGACATATGGTCATGGTCATGTACGCGACTTGTTGCCTCCGCCACGCCACACCATGACCCGCGCCGGCCGCCATCCACCTCGACTCCGATCGCGTCGCGCCCAAAAGTCAACCAGTCAACCGCGCTCGCGTTCATACCGTATTTCCAGAAGGGTAAACACCGCTTCAAGTCAACGTAGTCCACACCCACGTGGATCGTGGGGGTGCAACGATAACGATGGTGACCGATGATGACGATGATCCATCCACTCGAAGTGCAACGTTCAGGCGGAATATAGTGTGTGTATCGTGCATGTTCTCCCGGGCCGCCCATATGACCGCGTCGAGGCCGTCGCCACCGCGCGCCACATTGCGCCCCGGGCCGTCGCAACGGAACGGTGTAACAATCAAGCTCAAGGTTCGAACTCCGTTCACCCACTTCCAGCCCGATAAACCCTACCAGTGACTCAGCCCGACGCTGCTCGATCACGTATAATCATTTGTTCCGCTCCGGCTCTTGGCACTGTGTAATAGGAGGCTCGGGTCGGCATGTCGGGGAGACTGTCAGCTCAGGGGTTAAACTATGCCGGGTTATCGGTATTAGCGCAACCAGATCAAAACACATCTATTAAACGAAGATACGAGCGATACGATTAATACACTCATCTAATCTATCATAAATCAAGTGTGCGTGCATGCAGGACAACCGGGAACCTCCAAGGGATGATGATATGGAATGACCGTGCATGCTGAGAAATAGTGATTCATAAATATGTGTAGATCAAGAAAAAATACAATGGTCAGCATGAGCATGCGATACATACGTGGTCGTGGAATTAGATGACGCTGAGTTTTTCGAGATGGCCTCTCAGGATGCCCTCTCGTACGCCTGAGAGAACGACTTGCGTGGCTTGCGTGTCCTGGGAATCGAGACCATCAACACGCGCTGCGGAGAGGAACGAAGTAGACGTACAATGGCAGATGTTCCGTGACAAAAAAAGGAGCGTTGCTTTGGTGACAGACGTTTCTGTCAAGGGTCATCAGCACAGCCGCATCAGAGCAATAGAATGACGACACACATGGTATGCCCGAAACTTGTCGCGAAAGTCTGTGAAGAGCCCGTCAGCGCGTGGGAGTGAAACGAAACACATAAGCGACGTGCATCTAACGACATGTTCCATATTGTTTGGGTTTGAGCCGTAGGTGGGTACAAATGTCTTGACCTGGACGCCAGCCTTGAGCGTCGACTCGAGAATGTCCATTTTGTTTAAAAAGAGAATAATATTGGCGTGGGCGAGCAAGGAGCTCCCACAGACCTCTCTCCAAAGGCTAATCGAGTCTTCCTGAGGGTATGGTGAGCGCCATCAAACGAGAATGGGCAAGGACGTACCAGGCGGTTGATCATCTTATCTTCGTCTAGCATCTGGTTGAATACAAGGGGGGCAAGAAATATGATCGCTTGGACTAGATATGCAGATCAGACGAGTGTCCAACCATGAGAGGATCGACCCACCATCATCGAAATAGGGTACCCATTGACTTCTTGAACCACGGCTACCACCCACGTCATAAATGTACCAATCCGAACCTAGGAAGAAAGGTCAAACGGGACAAGGATGGTAGACAAGACATACCATTCTCTGCCGAAAATCGATATTCTTCTACCCCAAACGTCCTGAGTCTAGCGCGTACAATATCGTCTACCAGATGTGTCAGCGCATGAATGGGGGAGTAGAGTGGAGACACGGACCTATGCCAGGCCTCCAGCCGGGTTGACCAATCCTTGTGACATCGTTGAGGAAGAAACCTGCGCTGTGCTCCATTTGGACACCCCTGCGCTTCAAGAGGGCTTTTACGGCGGGGTCTGTCCAGAGGGCATGGATATCGGAAGCGAGGGCTTCAAGAAGGGGAGTCGGATCAGAGGGATGGTGACGCATGCTGCGGGTATTGAATTTCCCCGAGGATGGCGAGCGAGGCTGGATGGGCTGAGACAAGAAGTGATCGGGGGGATCGTCTTCCGAGTTATCTGAGGGATTGCGGAGAGTGCCTGTGACGCGCTCTAGGACGGACTTCCAAGCGCCACCAGCACGGACGCAAATCTCGCCATGACCGGAGAGGAGGGTGTGTGACGAGTAATCGCCTGTGCCGGAAGCCCATTTCGTCCAACCTGTGGACGAAGGGAGTGGTGGGGACTCGCCGCCGAATTCGGGGAGGAGCTGACGGGCAAGGTTTATCTCTACGCTGAGGAGGGGGAGGAGACGGAGACGAAGCGCAGAGTGGGCTTGGGTCAAGGGAGGGTCTGTCGAGTGGTGTTTGAGGTCGAAAGAAACGTGCTTGGATAAAGATGATGTAGACACGTGGGGGGAAGCAGAAGCTCGGCTGGCTGTGGCTGGGCGAGAGGAAGGACCGGCGATGGGCTGGTCGCTACGGTTGTTTGAACGGGAAGATGACGTGTCGAGTTCGTCTTCGATGATGGCGAGCAGCCTCTTGACGGAGCTGTGGCAGCGTGGGGTGAGGAAAGGCGAGCGAGGTGGTGTAGGTGGACGTACCCAATGAGGTTGAGCTGTATGATGACCTTCCAAATGGGAATCTCGCGGCGAAAGTAAGTGGGACAAAATGCGAGCTGAAAGTCTGTCGAGAAGCGCGGGTGAGCGCTAAGAAGGGGTGGGACGGGAGAGACATACTTCTGAGCATGGTGGACTTGCCCGACTCTGCCTGGCCTGGGAGGGATGAGGAGATATGGAGGAATGTATGAGGAAGTAGCACGCACCGAGGAGGAGGACCTTGACGGCACTTTTGCGTTTCTCGAGTTGTTTCCTGGACTTTTCGATGGCATCGTCGATCTCCTTTGATATTCTGGCAGCTTCCTGTTGTCTCGCGATGCGATCCTGTTTTTCTTGGAGAGACTCGTTCGGAGAAGGTCTGAAAATTGCAGACCACGAGTCACTGTCGGTGCGAGTAATTCGCGGCGAGTCGGTGATCATTGCAGTTCTGCGGCGATGGCGAGCGGACGACCATTGCAATAAAAGGAAACCCGCTCGCCCAAAAAAGGAATTTCATTGGTCATCCGTACAGGATCGAGATCTAGATGATTTAAAATTCATCCCAACGTTGACCCGGGATTACGTAATGAGACATCCGCCAACACGTGACTCGGTGCCTCGCGCAGTGCACACGTACCAGAGATTACACATGAAACCTGATATGAAACGTGGACGTAGTAGTATGCGTGCAACGTGTAAAAGTACATGTCCACATGTTATATAAATGCTCCGTTCTTCAATCTGCATCGTGTTAATGAACAGCACAGCACCAACGGAAATGAAACGAACCTTTCTAGGAGCGCGAACAAGAGTGGCAGTGCAGCACCTTTGAAAGTTCAACTTGGCGTTGAGAAGAACAACAACAACGCGGTGCTAGCCTGGGCGCGCCCCGGATCAACCATGGAGAATTCAGGAAAGTGGAGTTCGTGACAACATCGGAATGGCGCGCGACGCGGCCGGCCCGCTGGTCTCCGGCCATCCTCACAGTTCTCTCACCCGATAGCAAGTAAAAGCCATCCGTCACGACGAAGGACTACTGGGCCCGCTTTCCCTTTCGACGTTGACGTTCCACACGTTTCCCCTGTCCATGACGTCCAAAGTCATCGACTTTAAGAACATCCGCGTATACTGTAAGTCGCAAGCGACGTCGAGCGTCTTTTTCGGCACAAGTGCCTTAACCATTCCATCGTCAACAGGGCTGGCGTTCGTTGCCTACTGGGGCATCGTACTATTTGGTTATGATACGTGCGTCTCCCCGACATCCAGTCAATTGCGAGATTCCGTGGCTCACCCATTCACTCAGAGGTATCGCAGGCGGGGTCGTGTCTCAACCCTACTTTGAGGAGCAATTTGGCATTATCGGTTCCGACGGCAAGGTCAACAAAAGCAAGGCAGTGACCATCTCGTCCAACGTCGTCTCCGTCCTCCAAGCCGGTGCCTTCTTCGGCGCCCTTGGAAGTGCACCACTCTCAGGTAGACGACGTCGCCACGTCTCTTATGTTTCTGTGCGTCGTTACTAATCATCGTGGACACCTTTTCTATTTCGCAGCACACTTTGGACGTCGGTGGACGCTCGCCGGGTTTACCCTCGTGTTTTGCGTCGGTGCCGTACGTGTAGACTTGACGACCAGCCACTATTCACACTCACACGTCCAACGTGCGCACACTCGTAGATCCTTACTACGGTCGCAGGCGGTAGCCGAGGCATCGGCTACATCTACAGTGGGCGCGTCATCTCAGGCGTCGGCATCGGCGGTATATCCGCCGTCGCACCTGCCTATGTATCCGAGTGTTCACCCAAGGACGTCCGAGGCCGTATCACGGGCTTGTTCCAGATCATGGTGGCGATTGGCGTCATGATTTCCTACTTTATCAATCGTGCGGTTTGCGTGGTCTCGGTTGTGTCTCGAGTGTGTCTGATGTGAATACAGTGGGTGTTGGGTTGCACATACCGAATGGTCCCAATATGTGGCGGATTCCGTTTGGTTTTCAACTCCTTCCTGCGGGGTTGATGTGTCTCGGGTTGTTCACCGTCAAGGCAAGCCCAGTGTCCTTCGTTTTGCTTCCGAGTAGCAGCTCATCATCCCTAGGAATCACCCCGTTGGTTGGCGTCCAAGGGCCATATCGACGAGGCCCTCAAGACCCTTGCCTACCTTCGCAAAGAACACCACAGCTCCTCTTCGGTGAGACACGAGATGGCAGAGATCGAGGCTGCCATCAACGAAGAACGTGAAGCACGTCAGGGACTCGGTATCAGAGAAGCCTTTTTCGGCAAGGGCAACCTGATCCGATTCGTGATCGCCATTTTCATATTTTTCTTGCAACAATGGAGCGGGCAGAATTCCGTTGGGTATTATGCACCCCAGATATTCAGTTCAGTGAGTCCGGTGCAAATGGGTTGCCTAGGTGTGACGCTCATTGTCACTCGATCTCTACAACCTCTTAGATTGGGTATTCTGGAACGCTCAACTCCCTTCTCGCCTCGGGCATCTACGGCATCGTCAAAGTGATCGCCACCATCATCTTTGTCTTCCTCCTCGTCGACAGTCTAGGCCGCAAACCCTCGCTATTCATCTCGGCGCTCGGCATGGGCACCACCTTTTTCATCATTGGCGCGATCCTCAAGACGCATCCTGTCGTGGTGCCTGCGCCTGGTCAGCCTACGCCATCACCGCCTCCCACCTCCAAGGCCATGGCTGCCATGTTGTATATCTATGTATGCTTTTATTCGATGGGGTGGGGACCGTTGCCGTGGGTGTACGTGGCAGATATTTTCCCGACGCGGACGAGGCACTATGGGCTTGCCGTAGCGTCGGGATCGCAGTGGTTATTTAGTCCGTCGTTTCGTGTTGCCACGTGATTGTAGTGTTGGGTCTGACGCACGCCGCGTTAGATTTCGTCGTGTCCAAGGTGACCCCGACGATCGAAGCCAAGTTGGGGTACAAGTTGTTTCTACTCTTTGCAACGATCAACATTGGGGGTATGGCCGTCTTTTCATTGTGAGTAAAAAAGGAAAAACGAACGAGGTGGCGACGTTTGTTGACGATATCTCCCCCCCAGATTGATACCCGAGACCAAAGGACTCAGTTTGGAAGAAATGGACGTCATGTTTGGTGCGGTGAGCTCCGATGCGCGCGAAGCGCTCATTCGAAAGGAGGAAAGGGCGCTTGGAGAGGGGAACGAGGTGAGGTCGTTGGAGTCGGACGATGCCAAGGTCGTGGGCGTGTGAGGATGATGATGCATCACAAAAAATGCAAGTTTCTGATATGCTCTGAGATGATCATGTAAGCCCATAGCTGACGTGGCTAGTCGACCGGTCAAGCGCCAGATAGACAAACGCTTAGATGGCTATCCTTACAAGCGCTCTTTCGTGCCAGACCAGTAGTTAGATCGGTATTCATTGTAATTCTGGCAACATCTGCTATTCTCTGAGATGGACTGGCATGTAGACATAACCATATATGCATTGGACAATATTTACGACGATACATGTGTCGCTCTATGCAGAAGCATATCTACAATAACATGGCCAAATTGATTGCAGCGCCTAGAGAAATGTGTAATCGGTAAAGACGAGAGCGATCGGGAAGCGATGTAGTTTGAAGCAAGTGTTTGAGCGTTGTACATGGACTTCAATGAAAGGTGAAACTGGATCGAGCATGGTGTATACAGGGAGCGAGCAAGCTTGAACGTAGCAATAAGACATGGAACGGCAGAGTGTTGAGTGCGAGTTGAACGATGTTGTGGTGGACCGGAGCGAATTTGCCTGAAAGCGAAAGGTCAGAAACCGGTGAACTCATATAAATGAAACAAAGAATGTAACCTCACTTCTTCCCATTTCTCGACATCTTATGACGAGAACGCGCTGAGTCTATATCGCATGTATCAGTTAACTTCAGTTGTCTATATGTGCATATTGCATATACTCACCTTGCTTTTAGCCCCCTGGAGATAACAGGCAATCGTGCTAAATATGGGACATGGAAATACTGAGGAGATGGCGGAAAGCGGGGGTCAGAGGATCCGGAATTGATGATGATGAAGGTAACCAGACAAGAGGGAAAGCGTAGAGAGACGATGATAACCCTGGGCCCAGGTACAAACAACGATAAATAAAGGGCTTGTAACATGACGATAGTGACAGTCAACGACAAGCCTGCTCGCAAGTTGACTGACTCAACGTTTAGTGAAGACTTGGACGACAATAACTTAATGTCTGCCCCCCCCGTTCTCCCCGATGCCGTACATACCCTCCACAGATACCCCTGGTTTCACAGGCGACTGCGCCGATGAAAAACTACTTGTACTTGCTGCCAGTGGTCCAGGCGGTTCTGCACTTGCCAGCACGCTCAAGTCAAAACAACAGCGAGAGGGGTGACGCTTGTTGGGCAACGCGAGGCTACAGTGGGGCGTGTTGTTACAGACGACAGCGAGGACCTAGATGAAATGATTTGGGCGGAGGAAGGGTACTATGATGCACTCTAACTACGTATTTCAGTCATACATGAGATGGTCTTGTATACATTGGCAGAACAGTATGTACAAAGATCGATTCTGGCATGATCATCTCTGCACGACAGATCTGTTGGGTTGCGACATGGCAGGCGTTCGGCATGTGGTGGCGGAGTCCGCCAGACGCGGCAGTGCAAAACAGAAACTTGCATTTTTTGTGATGTGGTATTGTTCAACCTTTCGTCTGTGATTGTATGGACGGGGCAGCATTGAATATTTGAATGTTGATTCTCTTGTATAAATATTGATACTAGTATATGCTTTCGAGGTGAGGTGGGTCCTGTTGTACCAATACCCAAACATCTTCAGCGAACACGTCGCAGCACATGGAACGTTCTTCTTGTTCCCTTTCTTGTCTTGCCTCGCCATCTGTAATATTGTACATGTTCTCCTAAATATATGTACATTGCATTGTGGTAAGCAATCCTTCCCAACAGATTACCGGCGTCTCGTCTGCGTAGATGTCAGCTTCTCTGTCACTGGAAACACGGCCCGGGCGAACAAGCGCCAAAAACGCCTCCTGAGCTATATCAGCTTGAAGGGACAAGGCGGAAATAAACGGGAACAATGCACAAGGACCACAGCGTTTCCCCTTTCACCAACCTCGTTCCGTTGATGGCGGGCCTTTGTTACCCAGAATGACTGGTAGGTACCAACAGACCCGGGATGGGACGGTGTCCATGCTGACTAGACTGTTGAACAAGACCCTTCTTGCCCATACATGGAAATTGACGCCGGTAGAGACGTATGCCATGGACGATGGCGTTTACAGTGAATGGCGAATGTCTCGTAAGTAGCGACAACGAGACGATTCGACTCGGAGTGTGGCGCCTGGAAGACGGTCAAGAAGGCGACAATCATGATGCCCATGGAGCACAGTGCGTTGTGCCTCGCGGTGTCCCAAGATGCCGGATGGGGAGGCTCCTTGTTTTCACATGAGGAGGTTCACAAAAAATACGTCGAACAGTGATCAACTCCCCCATACGATGAACACCAACCAGACTGAGCCCCCAGACCCTGAAAAGAGTGCCCCTACTTGAGCAAACCCTCTAACCAACCCCGGCGGGTGATGATACCCGTACGCACCCGCCCCACCACAGACTCTCCAATGTTCTAACGCAGGCAAGATCAACCATGCACAGGCTCCCCAGCCTAAACACGACCTAGACCAATGGGCTAACACCGAGAGAACCGAACCTTGCAAGAGAGCCCCTTACTTGGGCCCCTGACGGGCACCAGTCCCCCAACGCTGAGTCCAAACGCCCCAAGATACGGACAGCCTAGTCAGCGAGCCTTCCAAAAACCTTATGAAGAGCCCTACGTGAGCCTCTGATAACCCTGATGGCCATGTGCTCCGTCGGCCATCATTCTACACCCTGACATGGGTGGAAGGTCAACATTGAAGTGATACATGACCACAAGCTATGCAATTACCTTGTACGTTGTGTCAAAGTGTTAGTACATTCGTTGTTGCGCCGAACGAGCATGATTGTCCAGCTTTCCGTAGTATGACGACACGGGACATTACATGCGTCACGTTCACACCGATACTTGGACTGGTACAGCCATCGACCAAGAAACAAAAAATCTCTACATCACCAAATCACCATCAATTGGTGTCATGACCTGTATCAGCTTCGAATAGATAAATATCCTCTCACTGCGATCAGACCCATGAGACAGTGGCAAAGACTCACTCGTTTCCAACCACCCTTGAACCTTCTCTCGAGCGACTTGATGTGAACGCATTTCAGCTTCTTCCTCCTGTTTCTGAAGTAACATATCGAAGGTTGTTCCAAGTGGGTAACCATTAACAACATAGAGAAAGCAAAGGCAGTATCGATAGCCCGACAATGTGCTGACTCCGTGCGCGTCTGATGGATTCCACGGCGGTGTACAGTCCTCGGAGGCGCACGTAATCAGTGTCATTTGGGTTATCCTCTCCGGGGATAAAGGATGGTGTGTTAGGTGGAATGTTGGAATAAGTCTCGTGGTGGCGGTCCCTTGGCAAATTCTGAATGTCTGTGGTGGCCCAACGTTGGATGACAGCGACCCCATACATGTAATCGAGGAGTATGCTCGGAGGTGCGTCCTGGATTCCAGCCCAGTCGACTCGGACATCTCGCTGCGGAACGGGGGCCAGGCCACTGAATGGTTCAATGTGTTGCATTGTCGTGCGTGCAGCGGGTGTTTCGCCAAGCTCCACTCTTAGGATGTCAGCGGGGTCTAGGGCAAAGTTGGGAGTCTATAAAAAGTAGTCACTTCGTATCAGAAGGCAATAACCAAGACGATTCACATACCTTCAAAAATGCACTCGCTCCCCCGGACAAATCGAGTGTGAAGATCGGGTCTCAGAAACATCCCGTTCTCAGGAGAATCAATATTGAGGTCACTTCGAAGGTAGGCTTGCTGATCCTCATATAAACTCCTACGGTCCGAAATAACGAAGCGGATGTACTAGCAAAAAAATTATGAGAGCCAGGGTATACATCTGCTACAAAATTGAGAACAATACCTGATCGCCCTTGGAATGTGGGATAATGTGAGCAGCATGGCATCCCTTTCTTGGAGTTCCTGTTATCACACAACAATTGTCATCACGCCGAGCAACGTCGTCACGAAAAGTGGAGCGACGTGGAGTAGAAACAGATGAAGTGGTGCAGTCAGCTAGCCCATGGGAATCGACGAGATGGAAGCATCCTGTGTGAATGCACCTTGTCAGTAGAGGATGGCTGGAGACATGAGGGCATTACTGTCAGGAATGAAATAATAACTTTCAGCAAGGTCGGCGAGCGAGACAGTTTCATAATTGACGAGAGTATCAAAAAGATCACCTTTGGCACCGAGAACAGCAAAGGCAACAAAGCGAAGCCACTTGAGAGGCCGACGAGAGCCTCTCAATATCCTCCAGCGGGATTTCTAATCCACTAATGCCAGAAACGGGGGAGTGTGAAAATCAGGACCCCCTATCTCGCGGTCATCTATGCCAATGGTGAGGAAGAAAGTGGTGGAAGCACTGAAAAGCTTCCAAGTAAGTCGTCTTTGTTTCACACATTGGTTTTAGAGAATAGATATGTCGGTCTCACTGGAATGTAGCGAAAGTGGTATCGTTCCAGCTTGGAAAAGGATATTGATGCGGCCAATGGTGTGTTCTTTCACCGCGCACTCGGAATGTCACTTTGGATTGACAGGAAAGAAAGAGGGAAAAACTCGTCTGATGAACATCGTCATGCAGGTAGAAGGCTACTGTTTCTTCCGTGGATTCAGTACGTTCAAGAACGGCCGTTGGGTAGTTGGTAGTTCTGACGCGTCTTTCTATTTTCAGAGTACTGCCGCATCGATGGCAGTACGGTGCACGACGACCGGATCGTCGCAATCGACGAGCACAATAAACCTGATAGCCACAAGTTCATCTTTTTGCTGATACCGCGCTGGGGGCCTTGGCATTAACTTGACGACTGCGGAGCTTTCCAGTTTCCGACCAACTGACATGAACGAGCTTATCGCTGACCCAGGAATCCACAAGCCGACTTGCAGGCCATAGACAGTGCTCACCGAGTTGGACAGACGAAGTAGGCGTTGTGTTCCGCTTCATTACGGAAGGCAATGTCGAGGAGCGTATACTCGAGCGTGCTGCGTAGAAATTTCATCTTGACCAGCGCGTCATTCAGCAAGGTTATCAGCAACAGTCTAAAGGTGAGTATCATTGGGTCTCATCTGGATAGTATTGTCTTGAAGTTTAGCTGCGATCTCTGACGGAGAGATTGATGCCGACGTTTCATGATGCAAGCACGACGGCTCGTCGCCTTGATTACTTCACAGTTGAAGGAGGATGTTTCGTTGGCTGATATGTTCAGTGTGTGCATGTTGCTCTTTGCATATTACAGAGATCGGTATCATAGATGATGACACGGACGCTGATTTCGATCGAAGCACCCGCCTGGTTCGTTCATACCCCATCCGAGGACCGCACATCGCGGAGGCGATAATCATTGGCACGGCAAAGTTGTCAATGAATTCGGCAGTGAGTTGACGAAGTAGCACGGTCGCTTCTATGCCTCACGTCGCCACCCACATACCAACTAAGTTTTCAATGTATCAGTTTGTATCCTATACCTCGTCTGTGAAGTGAACGAACAAGATAAATGAGTAGCTCCATGATTGCTGTCTTCTGGGTGGGTAGTAGGGGTCAGGGCATGTGGTACTCTGTCGCTCGCTCGCCGTGACCGCAGCGTGAAACTAGTGCTATCAGTAACTAGTCTTTTCAACCCAAGCATTTTGTATTCTATGTCATTGACTTCAAGGTCAAAATGACGACCCACTGGTATAGCCATTTGAAAGACAATTCACATATTCTCCACTCGATTCCTGGGAACTCGAGACAGTCAAAGTTCAGACGTTTAAGCCAATCAAGGGATCAAGGGAGAAAAGGTGTATGAGAATTCTGCAGCGTATGCGTCAGCGTGGTCCAAGACATCGCAATGGCGAAGAGGCTCTTGCCAGCCTAAGCCTGTCCCAAAGGCAGAGGATGGAATAGCTCCACCAGGATAAGGTCTTCAGGAACTTGGCGTCGTCCAGTGAGGTTGCGGTCAACTATCCCGCGGCCTAGGCCGAGCGACTGGTTTGGCACAGTAACTGACAGACGATGACCCATCAAAGTGACCAACGGTAGATGCGCGCATTCGTCGTCAGGATAAGCAGTTGATCCCCCACCGTCGCCTTTTCCGCTTTGACATAGCGACTGATTGAGCACCGTGCGTTACAGGCATCTACAAGAAAAACTGTCATATACCGTATACTGCCCGAGCGTTCTCATTTGCGCGCTGCATCACGTCCACCGGGTCCCACCCGTCCCCGACGATATCCGCCACACACTCGGCCACCCACGGGATCATCGCCGTATGACAAAGCGGAAGTCTGCCCTTGACTTCGGGAAGGGACGCGTAGATGTTGGAAGGCACCATGAATGGCGCATCGGTTTCGAGGAGGATGCGTGGGCCAGGTTTGTCTTTGTCTCCATCCGGGCTCGCAGCCCCGGGTCCAGCTTCAGTCTGGATCATCTGGCGCACGAGTGCGGCGGTGTTGATGTTTGTAGAGTAGGAGATGACACCTGTGATACCGATATAGAGATTAGGAAAGTGGGCCAGCAATCGTTGAGCAAACTCGGGTGTATCGGTGAAACAATGTATATGAATCTGTGCAGACATGGCGTCAGCGTCAGTAAGCATGGACACGCGATAGACAAGGGAACACACACCTTGTGATCAACCGGCACCTCTTCTTTCAATATCCGTTCCGTGTCCTCCTCCGCCTCTCGCGTGTGTATCGTGAGCGGTTTTCCGAGTTGGACGGCCGCGCGGAGTTGTCGAGCGAAGACGCGTTGTTGGACGTCGCGTGGGGAGTTGTCGTAGTGGTAGTCGAGGCCAATCTCACCCCATCCGACACAGCGTGAATGGGTCATTGCCTCGAGGCTGGCGGAGGTGAGGGTGAAACTAAGGGCGGGAACGGGGGCGAAAAAGAGGATCAAGGAACGTACATCGATCGCTCGACGGCGTCGTCGTAGAGCTTTGCCTCGTGCCTAGACGAAGGTTAAAAGCGAACAATGAGGTGCGTCAAATTGGACGACGTACGGGTGAACGCCTTGTCCGATCGACGACGGAGGCGAGTCAGCTGATCTCTCCGAGCACAAGATGATACTGTAGCCCTACATACCCATCACGAACCAATACTCGATCCCACCCCATTTTTCTGCTCTGTCCTGCGCGCTGACCGCCGAATCCGCTACCTCCTTCCATGCGGGCTGTACGGGTGCCTCGCACCACACGTCGACGATCGCCTTGACGTTCCGCTGGTGGTACATTCCCCGAACGAAATCCCATATGGTATCGTATTTCCCGGCAGAGTATTTGCTCTTGTAAGCGGAAAAAGTGGTGAGGAGGTGCGTGTGGGTATCGATGATCGGGGTTGTCGCTGCGTTGGGATTGGGGAGCAAGAGGTGGGATTCGTCGGGGACGTTGTATTTTTTATTCTTGTTTTTGCCCATCTTGCTGAGTCGGTGAGAGTGACGGAGTACCGTGCGAGGGAGCTGACTCGGCGAACGCCATGAGTAGATTGACCCGGGTCGCCGGAGACAAAGCATGACAAAGGGTCGAGCGTCTTGCAATCACAACCATCATCACCATGGCACAAACCCTCTGTTGAAAGCGCGACCGCACCGGCGCCGACGTACTCTAGTGTGAAGGTGAAACGGAGGGTGACACATTGTTGCTCGCTACGATCCTGGTCTTTTTTTTTTCTCTGCATTGTGGATCCAGTGGTCTTTATTCTTGTTGCTCACTATGTGGTCGCATCAGGTCATGCTCGGTACTCCTTGACGATGGACAATGATGCCCGACGGCGACTAGCCAGTAGCAACTAGCAATTGGTATCCGGCTGACGACGCCCAAAAAAACCATTCACGGGTAGCCCATCCTCTAGTCGAGCATTCGTGTCGACTCGGAGCGCAAGTACGTACTCCGCCCTCCAAAGATCCCCCGTTTCTAAATCACCCTCGTCCACGTTGCCATGTTCGTTTTGTCCAACCGCTGCCGTCATCCGCATCAGCGCTGAGGCTTCCAAACGGCAACACAAAAAAAAAAAAGACTCTGCAAGGGTCAGCGACGCCCCTCCGGCACTTCTTGTTCGAGTTCAAAGGCCACATCGCAACGACGATGACGCAAAGTCCCTCCTGTACGTCATGTACGTTATCACGTCGCCCTGTCTCCCATTTCCCGAATCTCGAGGTAAAAAAAATACAACATCGACGTGGATCTGAAGGGGCATTGCACTTCCGGTCGACGTACAATACCCCATTCAGAACGGATAGGTGACACGACCCGTGCGGTGACCATGCCATGTGGTGTTTTTTCTCCTGATCGGCACTCAATCCATGATTCTAGCGGTCGACAAGCGGGTCCTGCATCCTGGCTTCGGTATTAGACGGGCGACGACCCTTGCGTGGACAGATCACGGAAGACGGGGGTTTCGGTCTGATTGGATGTGGCCCGGGTGTAAGACCGCCCGTCTCGGCCAGGGGAGAACGCACGACATGCTCCCCGCTTCCATAATTGTGCCTCGCCTGAAAATCATCAGCCTTCCCTTTCTATGTGGTTCCCAATCGTCCACATCGACACGAAATCAAATCATCCTTGGCATTAAACATATCATCATTAACAGGCTCGAAGTCATACTATGCATACCCCTACAACAACAACGATGTGGGAGCACTATTTCCAGCATGCAAAACGAACGCAGAGCGATGTCCATGTGTGTTTGAGAGAGAAAAAGAGAAAATTAAGAAAAATGGGTGGATACGGATGAGTAGAGAGGTTCGTGTTTTCACGACTTCAGACCAGTGGGTAGGGTTGTGCGTCAGCATTTACGCTGGAAACATGAAGGAACGTCAATTTCGTCGGCATGTAGAGAAACCGTGTGATTGGTGGCTCAAGGAGAGGTGCGGGCTGTGGGTGACGATGGGGAGAAAACAAGGTATGGTCGAATCTAACTCGATCAATGTATGTACAGAATTTTGGCCTTAGTTGGAAGAAAAGGTCCCCGAGGAGAGTGAAGATGGAGAGCCGGTGGAATAACCGGGACAGTCAAAGGGAGATACGGCCGTCGAGAATGTATAAGGATCCACCGGGATGGTGGCAAGGGTGGAAAAGGGATCGGTAAAGGTCGTCCCGATTGCTGAACGTTCCAAATCCGCCAACTCTTGCATGGTGAATCCGGGATCGCATGTGCCATATAAGAACGTCTATCTCGGGATGAGTGAACGATCAGACCAAAGGATAAAAGGCGGACGTACAGGTTCGAGTTTGTCGTTAAAGAAGCCGTAATTTGGCGCTGCGCAGGACTCGAGGTTCTGGTTCTGGTCAGGGAGCCCATACAAAGGATCCAACAGCAATGGATCGATCTGTGGCAAGCCAGGCCAATCAAATTCTTGCGGAGCCGACGAAGGATTATACTCAACCGGTGGTGGAGCGACTGGTTCGCTAATGGGCTGTGATGTCACCGACTGGTACATGATGGTGCGACTTGGGCGACGTTGCATATCGTCCTGACTGACGAGAGTAGGCGTCCATCCATCCAACGGAGGCTGGGACGGAACTGGAACAGCCCCGACGGGGGGACAAGATGAGGAACGTCTCCTAGGTAAAGGTCGAGGGTACGGCCGTGGGCGTTCGGACTGGCGCCATGGCTTTGGGTTCTCCAAAGGCGAGGCAGCACCCATTCTGGATACCTGGCGCGGCGGGCGATCTTCCACGTGCGCGTTATCATTCTTTCCTTTCTTGCCCTTGGCGCCATGATGAGTTGGCGCGTATTTGTAGTCGGGATAGAGGAGGGCATGGCGCGCCTTCTCCCGAGCAGCGAGCTCGACCCACGGTTTCTTTTGACCTGCGGTCATTTCGCGCCATAAATCTCCTGCTATACGGGAGATGTTGGTGTCGTCTAGATCTGACCTTGGCAGCACTTTTCGCTGATGAACGAGGTCGCAACGGAAGAGGATAAACGGGTTGCGAGGACGGGGGACGTGATGACGACCATTGGCGAGTCGGATGGGTTTGGGATGTACCTCGCCCGACGAACCAGGCAGAGGGAGCGGCTTCGCGGGAGCAGCGGTCAGCGCTGTGGCGGAGAGCTCAGGCAGCTCGAGGGGCCTAGGGAGAAGAAAATACGGAGGGGTCGTTATGCCTTCGGCGCACAACGTTGGCGCATAGTGAGGGAACTCGCTGGCAGCCCGCTGATCGGTGAGGGGAGAACGAATGCGGCGACGTGACAGAAAGACGTCGCATGTATCATCGAGGCTCCTCTTCTTGTTCATGTTGTGGTAAGAGGTAAAGAAGACCTGGAGACGTTCAATGCATTCAGTGGCCCTTTGTGACGCTGAACCTATGAACATTTCAAGGGGGAAGCGGTGAAAGGAAAAATTATATACTTCCAGAAGGCGGTATGATGTGATAGGACAAGGGAGTACCTACCACGGGACCAATCGAAGATGGATCTGATAGTGAACTAGTGACGGGCGGCTTCGCTGAGTGGTATGTTTGCTAGTCCGCCCAATTGTCGTCTTGTTTTGGCATTCCCCCTTTGAATTTGACTGACTTCGGTGCCATCGCCAAGCACCACGTTGCCCAGTCGTGCCGACTTTGTGGACTGGGCGTAACAGGGTGTAACCGGTTGACCTAATTGCACGGTACGATCGCAGTTCAGACCGTTCGGTAACGACACTGACTCTGCTTCTAATCCTTGTGCTGCCCAGTAGTCACGTAAAAAACTAACAAGCATCTCGGCGACGCACAAGCTTGACGACACCTGTGTCACCAGCATTAATTCAGCGGCAACAGCGCCTAAATCAGGGCATGATCCAGCTTCAAGAGGTCATCTCAGCTGCATACAATCTTGACGACGCGACCGGTCATTGCCTGTGCCACGCAGGGAAACACTTTGCGAGTTACCTCACATGTACTTGTGTGGTCGTCCCTGTCGCTTGCCTAAGTACTAAGTTACTAGCTGGAGTCCCCCTCTGCAGCTTGAGACGATTTGCTGGGGGGAAAGTGGCATTAGTTTCACAAACCGCTGGGACAACTCGTGACCCCGGGGCGGCATTGTCAAACACAAAAGTTTGGTAAGACACGAGAAGACGCGGAGGTATACAAATCGTAACAGAGACAGACAGGAGAATTGAGTGTATTGATTCGTTGTCTATAGCATGCATCAATACTAGGTCTTGTGACATTTAGACACTAGACGTACATGATTAAAGATTCATCCACTGAGGTTCATCGGTGGTATCCAAAAATTTCTTCAACTTCTCCACCTTGGCGCGGATGAGCGCATGGGTTGTCGACCCTCTCATCGGGCGTAAAAAGTTGCGTGCCACATAAATCTGGGCTACCTCGTCGGGTTGGCCGTGCAAGAGGAACCGTACTAACGCGAACTCCCCATCCATCTGGAGCTCGTCGCGGATGAGCTCGACGTTGTCTGCAATGAGGCCAAACTCATTCTTCAGACCTTGAGGGTCGACGTTGCGTTTCCGACCAAAGTCGATAATCCAGTCGAACCGGAGGACATAACCAAACACTTGTTTTCGTTCCCTGCTGGGCCGTGAAATGCGGGCAGGTATCGGAGGGTCGGACAGCGGTGTCGACCTGGAAAAATGTGTAAACAGTCGGGATGGAGAGTCAGCTCGACGTACGCCACGGGCTAGAATGTCATAAAAGTGGAGAGATTATGTAATTATGTTGATCCTCCCATTGCTTCCTCGGTTTTGGACAGTGATGAACCAATGACCAGTTGGGTCAACTGACCATTGGCATGTCAGGTCCTAACCGGGACCATCATGACGCGTTTCAGACTGACGGTGATTATATCTATTGTTCTCCAAATTCGAATGTGATGTGGACACCCATATAACTGCGAGTCTGAGGACTCGGATGCGACCCCATTACTGCCGGTCTACATGCCTAACCACAATCCTGATACTCCTCATGCCGATTTTGCGTTGTCGGGCTGGGTGACCACTCCTTTCGCTCGTCAGAATTGAGTGTATGATTCGTTGTCTATCACATGCATAATAGCTGGGTCAGCGGTACTTGTGACATTTCGAGACTAGACGTACATCATCAAAGATTCATCCACCGGGGTTCATCGGTGGTATCCAAAAATTTCTTCAACTTCTCTACTTTGGCACGGATGAGCGCGAGTGTTGTCGACCCTCTCTGGCGCGAAAAATTGCTCGCGACATAAATCTGGGCTACCTCGTCGGGTTGTCCATACGAGAGGTACCATACTGTTGCGAACTCCCCGTCCTTCATGATCTCGCCACGGATGAGCTCGACGCTGTCCATGATGAGGTTAAACTCATCCTTCACGCCTTGAGGGTCGACATTGTGTTTCCGTCCAAAGTCTATAATCCAGCTGGACCGGAGGATATAACCAAACACTTGTGCTCGTTCCCTGCTGGGTCTTGGAATCCGGATGAGTTGAGAGTCGGATTGCGGAATCGACCTTGGAAAAGTGTGTAAATCAGTCGGGACAGTGGCCGGGAGAGTTAGAACCTCGACATACGCCATGGACTAGTACTGGTAGCTATTCGAGCACTTGACACAACAACAGCACACAGTGCGGCAAAATCCGGTAAGACAGGCGGAGGGTTGAAGCTCCTGCCGTCTTTGGAACTTTTCGCTGTATTCCATCCCATCTGGTTGGCGACCTGATGCGCTCCTTATGTTCTACTCTATCTCACAAGGGACGAAAGACTTTCAGGACTTTGTTACACAGTTGCAGACTGCTCGTAATGCGCTTCGTTGTGCCGGTGTAGGTTATACTATCTCGGCTCCATCTTCAAGAACCACCTTCGCTTCAACTCGAATCTGGTGCCTCAACACCGTGTCCGCATGCTGTCATCGCTCATCTACGAGAACCTGAAAGTTGGCGGTCTCTATGTCGTGCCAATGGGCCAGTCTCGTGGCGGAAGGTAGAGTCAAGAGCGACGACGACGACGATTCTTGCAATTTTCACGCTGATATTGGTACACGTTCGTCATGATGGTACGTTGAATGATCTATATTGGCTGTATATAAAGGACATCAACCAGACACTGAACAAGTGCAAAAAAGCCTTCGCTGGTGTGCCCAGTGCTAAATGGTTAAGTGGAGCTCGTATTCCAGCAGTGAGGCCGCTCTGTTCGATCGACAGGAGTCACTCGAGGGTGGATCACATTTCGGATCTGTCCTGTCTCTTCGAAGCCGCGCCGTGCACAAAGAGCGCGCAATGCTACCGTACAAGACAGTGACGAGGAAGATCTTGAAGATAAGTAAATACTACTTACATGGATTTGAACCGTACATGTTTCCCGGGCCGAAAGGGGCCAGCAGGAAAAAAAAAAGGATTGATCCATTTTCCACACATCTTTGGGGTCCCAGAGACCTGATCCCGGTCCGCACATTTTAGGGGGGTCTCTGAGGTACTTTCAAGGGTCCTATGGCCAGCTGGCCCATCTGTGGACTGTATCGGCTTCCACCATGACGCGTTTCAGGCTGACAGCGATTACACCTATTGTTCTCCAAATTCGATTGCGATTGCGATGTGGACACTCTGATCGATCTGTGGCAAGCCAGGCCAATCAAATTCTTGCGAAGCCGACGAAGGATTATACACAGACGGTGGTGGAGCGACTGGTTCGCTAATGGGCTGTGATGTCACCGAGTACATGGTGCGACTTGGGCGACTGACGAGAGCAGGCGTCCATCCATCCAACGGAGGCTGGGACGGAGCTGGAACAGCACCAACGGGGGACAAGACGAGGAACGCCTCCGAGGTAAAGGTCGAGGGTACGGCCGTGGGCGTTCGGACTGGCGCCATGGCTTTGGATTCTCCAAAGGCGAGGCAGCACCCATTCTGGATACCTGGCGCGGCGGGTGATCTTCCACGTGCGCGTTATCATTCTTTCCTTTCTTGCCCTTGGCGCCATGGTGAGTCGGCGCGTATTTGTAGTCGGGATAGAGGAGGGTGCGGCGCGCCTTCTCCCGAGCAGCGAGCTCGACCCACGGTTTCTTTTGACCTGCGGTCATTTCGCGCCATAAATCTCCTGCTGTACGGGAGATGTTGGTGTCGTCTAGATCTGACCTTGGCAGCACTTTTCGCTGATGAACGAGGTCGCAACGGAAGAGGATAAACGGGTTGCGAGGACGGGGGACATGATGACGACCATTGGCGAGTCGGATGGGTTTGGGATGTACCTCGCCCGACGAACCAGGCAGAGGGAGCGGCTTCGCGGGAGCAGCGGTCAGCGCTGTGGCGGAGAGCTCAGACAGCTCGGTGCCACGCAGGGAAACACTTTGCGAGTTAGCTCACATGTACTTGTGTGGTCGCCCCTGTCGCGTACTAAGTTATTAGCTGGAGTCCCCCCTCCGCAGCTTGAGACGCTTTGCTGGGGGGAAAGTGGCATTAGTTTCACACAAACCGCTGTGACAACTCATGACCCCCGACATTATCGAACACAAAAGTTTGGTAATATACGAGAAGACGCGGAGGAATACAAATCGTAGCAGAGACAAAATTGAGTGTATTGATTCGTTGTCTATAACATGCATCAATACTAGGTCAGCGGTACTTGTGACATTTAAACACTAGACGTACATGATCAAAGATTCATCCACTGAGGTTCATCGGTGGTATCCAAAAATTTCTTCAATTTCTCCACCTTGGCATGGACGAGCGCATGCGTCGTCGACCCTCTCATCGGGCGTAGAAAGTGCGTGCCACATAAATCTGGGCTACCTCGTCGGGTTGACCGTGCAAGAGGAGCCGTACTAAGGCGAACTCCCCATCCAACTTGAGCTCATCGCGGATGAGCTCGACGCTGTCTGCAATGAGGGCAAACCGATTCGATGACATCAGACCTTGAGGGTCGACGTTGTGTTTCCGACCAAAGTCGATAATCCAGCCAGACCGGAGGATATAACCGAACACTTGTTTTTGTTCCCTGCTGGGCCGTGGAATGCGGACAGCGGTGTCGACCTGTAAAATGTGTAAATTAGTCGGGATGGCCGGGAGAGTCAACTCGACGTACGCCATGGGCTAGAATGTTGAATAAAAGTAGAGAGATTATGTAATTATGTTAATCCTCCATTGCTTCCTCGGTTTTGGACAGTGATGAACCAATGACCAGCTTAGTCTGGTGACCAGCCCGTCTAAAAGAGGTTGCATGAGGCAAACCGTCGATAGACGGTCTGGTAAATCTGGGTTTCAATTTGGCGTGAGGCGCGGCTTCGTACTGTCAGCTGACTGACAAGTCCATTTTTGACCTTTCAGTAGTCACGTGTACATAGGATAAGTCGGCAGGTTAATGATAAGTCCCCAGCCTAAATGATAAGTCAATTGCTCGACTCGATCATTCCCTTGCGTCCGTTGTCTGGCAGCATCAAGTTCGCGCTATTCCTTAAGGCTTCCAAGACTCGAGTACTGGCTTTCACCATGGATTCCGATGACCCGATGGACCTCGATGATGCAGCAGGTGGCACCGCACCGACGCGATGCACTCGTGACGAATACATTCGAAATGCTCTTCAAGTTCTTCGAGGAGGCCGCCTGTCGCTTCTGGACTGTGTCCTGCACGTTCTTGACTCATCAAAACAAGATTTCACAGTGTACCGAAGGCTCTTCCTTGCCAATCCATCAGGAAAGCTGATCAAGATGTTCGATCTTTTGTTCGAGACTGAACAGGGTCGTGCACATTTTCTACGTTGGATGGAGCCTCACGCGATCGATCTTGTGTCAAAAAAGGTCTCCGATGAGATGGACGCCGTCAAGAGAACACTCGGTGGGACTGTTGGCGCGATCACTCCGGACAGCCTTCGTACATGGGACATCAACACATTTATTGGATCCTTGGTTGACACGAAGGCTCCCGTTACTGGTCACATACTTCAAACGCGGCTTCACCGTGGTGCGGGAGGCCTGCCGTATAGACGTTGTGAGCTTCGTCAATGTGGACGCGGCTGATCTTCTTGCTGAATGATCGATCTTGACGGATGAGACGTGCTAGTCGAGGGAGGTGGCCGTTGTATGTCCCGAGCTGTTCCGGCGAAACGATCAGATGTTGGTACTTTCCTGCTCGAATACTCTGTCGAGTTTTGTTAAATGTTCACGCAAAAGTTGCGAGATCTATACCTCCCAAAGTTTTGCATCGTCTGGAGTATCCTCATTGATAGCGATTGTACTGATAGCGTACTTGTGACACTCCAGAACCTGTGCACGGATGGTAGTAATATTGATCGCGCATAGACTCACATTAGCACCGATCACGGAGTCTGAAGTCTCACCTGGCTCGTCTGCAGGCGCTTGAGTGGAGATATGGTGATCGATATGGATTCCGGTCGTAATAGCATGGGAATTAATAGACACAGTGTCTTTCCGCAACCCGTGCCGGCAATGATAACTGTGTCACAGCGCTGTAGTGTAGCAAGGGAAGCTTCGAGTTGAAAAACGCGCGGAACGAGACTTCCTTGGGTAAGGATCCAGATGATAAGACATGCTCGGAGGGCATCGATCTTCTCCGTGCCAGACAGGGTTGTTAGATATCGTTCAGGCAGTCGATCTTGGATCAGATTACGAGCTGTTTGGTCGAGGTAGTCGAGCGGAGCATGTCGAATACTGTGAATGATAGAATCCACGTCCATTTCTCTTTTGCTGAATACGTTCTCGACGATCGCGACGTGTACCAGATCGTTCGTGATGCGTCGCTCTCAAATTGATAATTTAATCATTTCATTTATCGCGTCAATATGTTTTCTTGGATTTTTCGTGGTGAAAAACATCATTATTTCATTGGCTGAAGGTCAGCTGACAGTACGAAGCCGCGCCTCACGCCAAATTGAAACCCAGATTTACCAGACCGTCTATCGACGGTTTGCCTCGTGCAACCTCTTTTAGACGGGCTGGTCACCAGACTATGACCAGCTGGCTCAACTGACCGCTGGCATGTCAGGTCCTAACCGGGACCATCGACTTCCACCATGACGCGTTTCAGACTGACGGTGATTACACCTATTGTTCTCTAAATTCGAATGTGATGTGGACACCCATTATGTATAACCGCGAGGTCTGATGATGCGACCCCATTACTGCCGGTCTACATGCCTAACCACAATCCTGATACTCTTCATGCCGATTTTGCGTTGCCGGGCTGGGTGACTACTCCTTTCGCTCGTCACACTTGCCTCTTATCACTCAGGAGAATTGAGTGTATTGATTCGTTGTCTATAACATGCATCATAGCTAGGTCACCGGTACTTGTGACATTTAGACATACATCATCAAAGATTCATCCACTGAGGTTCGTCCGCGGTATCCAAGAGTTTCTTCAACTTCTCCACCTTGGCACGGATGAGCGCATGTGTCGTTGACCCTCTCATCGGGCGTAAAAAGTTGCGTGCGACATAAATCTGGGCTACCTCGTCGGGATGCCCATTCGAGAGGTACCGTACTAACGCGAACTCCCCGTCCTTCTTCAGCTCATCCCGAATAAGCTCGACGCTGTCGATGATAAGGCCAAACTCATTCTTCAGACCTTGAGGGTCGACGTTGTGTCTCTGACCAAAGTCGATAATCCAGTCGGACCGGAGGATATAACCAAACACTTGTTCTCGTTCTCTGCTGGGCCGTGGAATGCGGATGGGTATTGAGTCGGACTGCGGTGTGGACCTGGAAAGGTGTGTAATTCAGTTGGGATGGTGAGAGAGTCACTGGCAATACCTCGACGTACACCATCATGGGCTAGAGCGGACACAGTTGTTGAACGCTACGTTAAGCGGATCCAAAGCGGATCAATTATAAAGGTGGTGTGATTATGTAATCACGTTCGTCCCAGGTCCTGCCAGTGACTGGGACCGTCAGCTTGTGCGATGATTATTCTGTTTATATTTTACACGCGTTTCAGACTGACAATGATAATCCCTATTGTTCTCCAAATTCGATTGCGATACCATTTCCATATCGAAGATCCGACTCCCCATAACTTGCTGTAGCCTGCCTTCATACAATGTTGGTCTACTCATTTTCCCTCTCTTTCGACTGCTTTGACCCGTTTTACGTGGGGCACGTGCCACAAGACGTAACAGAGACAGTGAAGAATCGAAAGTACTAGTATTAGTTCGTTGTCTCTAGTATACATTGGTTCGTTGTCTATAACATCATAACTGGGTCAGCGGTACTTGTGACATTTAGACACTAGACGTACATGATCAAAGATTCATCCACTGAGGTTCATCGGTGGTATCCAAAAATTTCTTCAACTTCTCCACCTTGGCGCGGATGAGCGCATGTGTCGTCGACCCTCTCATCGGGCGTAAAAAGTTGCGTGCCACATAAATCTGAGCTACCTCGTCGGGTTGGCCGTGCAAGAGGAACCGTACTAACGCGAACTCCCCATCCATCTGGAGCTCGTCGCGGATGAGCTCGACGTTGTCTGCAATGAGGCCAAACTCATTCTTCAGACCTTGAGGGTCGACGTTGCGTTTCCGACCAAAGTCGATAATCCAGTCAAACCGGAGGACATAACCGAACACTTGTTTTCGTTCCCTGCTGGGCCGTGGAATGCGGACAGGTATCGGAAGGTCGGACAGCGGTGTTGACCTGGAAAAATGTGTAAATCAGTCGGGATGGCCGGAAGAGTCAACTCGACGTACGCCATGGGCTAGACAGGAGATGTTGAACGCTGCGCCAACCGGATCAGTTATAAAAGTGGAGAGATTATGTAATCATGTTCATCCTCCCATTGTTCCTCGGTTTTGGACAATGCTAGACTAAGCTAGTGATGAATCGATGACCAGCCGGCCACCCGTGACTCAACTGACCATGTCAGGTGTCCTAACCGGGACCATCGACTTCCACCATGACGCGTTTCAGACTGACGGTCATTATACCTATTGTTCTCCAAATTCGAATGTGATGTGGATGTGGACACCCATATAACCGCGACCGGTCTGACCCATTACTGCCGGTCTACATGCCTAACCACAATCCTGATACTCCTCATGCCGATTTTGCGTTGCCGGGCTGGGTGACTACTCCTTCCGCTCGTCACACTTGCCTCTTATCGCTCGCCTCTGCATACAGCAGAAAATGGAACCCTCGCAACCTCGAACACCCATGGTACGAACCGTGGGCTCAGATTTTACAGGCTCTAGTGGCGGATCTTCCCCCGCTTGCAGTGGCTCCACAATTGTATCTGTGGTACTACCGACATCCTAATTCCCGAGACCACCGTATCCACCCTCCTACACACTATGAAGATGACTGGCTCGAAGAAGGCAACACTACGCTAGACTCCATCCAGAGTATCCATGTTGGGAGTCGTCGCAACAAATACCAGCTTGTTGATCTTGCGATTACCCGCAAAGTATCAAGAACTCGACCAGCCCCTACTGTACCACTAACACATGCACCTGATGATCAGTTCTATTTGTCCCGAAAGGTGGATTACATGGGCATTCCGGTTCTCTGCGAGCTGAAGCGTGGAGGCATGTACTATTTTTTTGACGTCCATCTCAATCCTGACATCTTCATATTCCCCGCGCGTTACAGGGCCCCGTACATCCAACTTTCCCACCAGTCTGGAGCATGCCCACCGCCTGCTTCACGTCGCATCCGAACAGCTTGTCCGCCAAGCTCATCATCTCTTCGAAATGTATCCACACCAAGAAGAAGTCTTGTCAATTGCAGTTGCTGGCTTCTGGTGGTCGCATCGTATACTTCCCCGAAACGAGTCCAAGGTTGCAACTGCAGAGCAAATAGAATCAGAAGAGCATGCTGAAGCTAGCACTGATCCTGACACGTTTGAAGAAAACGAAATACCTGCCGACATGCAAGATGGGGTGGTAGACATGAATGTTGGACCTGACCTTGCACGGGACGAACAAGACCTGTCCGGCTTGCCTTCTATCTTCTGTGGATTGGAGAATGTTGCCTTCCATGACCACATCCCTGAAAAATTGCCGCTTCACTTCCTCATGACCCCAGACAACTTTCGGCTTTCCACCGTCACCTGGTCTCGACCCCTTCTCTTTGGCACACCCCCATCGAACCAAGTGCTGTATTTAATCCGGGAGCATTTGCAAAGTATTGTCAATCACGGTTACAGTGGTACGAAGGGCTGACTGGTTTATTGTGTTGGCCTTATGTATCACACAATTTCCGCGATCTTCGACACTTTGTTCTCTCTCCATTTCCACATCGTAGTCTCTGAATATCCGACTCCCCATAACCTGCTGTAGCCTTCATACATGGTTTTACTCCTTTTCCCTATTTTTCGACTGCTTGACCCGTTTTACCTGGGGCATGTACCACAAGACGTAACAGAGACAGACAGAAGAATTGAAAGTATTAGTTCGTTGTCTCTAGTATACATTGGTTCGTTATCTATAACATGCATCATAACTGGTTAGCGGTACTTGTTACATTTCGAGATTAGACGTACATCATCAAAGATTCATCCACCGGGGTTCGTCGGTGGTACCTAAAAATTTATACTTTGGCACGGATGAGTGCATGTGTCGTCGACCCTCTCTGGCGCGAAAAATTGCTCGCGACATAAATCTGGGCTACCTCGTCGGGTTGTCCATACGAGAGGTACCATACTGTTGCGAACTCCCCGTCCTTCATGAGCTCGCCACGGATGAGTTCGAAGCTGTCCATGATGAGGTTTAGGGTTCCGCACGGGTAACACCGCGGGTCGGAAAATCAACACCGTACCCGTACCCGCAGACACCGTACCCGACCCGTCATAATGACGGTGTATTGGAAACACCGCGGGTATGTTAGACGAAGTGGCAGTAGCAATTTGCAAAACAGATTAGTAATGTATACTATGTATTTTTCTCTTCCTCTACTGGTTCTGTATCATTCTGCTTCCTCTTTCGGGTTTTCACAGCTGCTAAAAGCCATACCCTTAAGAGCGTTGGTGACAGCATCCTCTCCGAAGCACCCAATTGCGTGATGCTTCAGATTCGTAGTCGAAGATTTATCTTTAGTGTCTTGATAGCGGCGCACGCCACCCAGCGCTGTCTTACACTTGCGTGCTGCACATGGAAAGAAGTGGCATGGGCGGCTATTGTGGTGCTGTACCGATACATCGTCTGAGAAAAATGTGTAGATTGGCAAACACCATGTCTTTTTTAGGGCCTCTACGAAAGACTGCATTAGTAGACAGATTCCATTCATATAGCCACCTACCAAGCTCAGCGATTGGATCGGAGTCTTCATCTGAGGCCACAGTAGGGTCAGGACCAGCGGATGGCTCAGTGTCAGGCTCAGAGCCCGAGTATGTCAAGTCAATGTGCTCAGCTGACTTGGAACGACTCGGAGCGCGTGAAAGAGCTTGACGAGCCTTCTTCAATGGCCGGGCCAGAGTTTTTGCACCAGAAACGGTTGAAGCGACAGAGGAAGCGACAGAGGGAGACAATGAGCGAGACGAGACAGTGTCGGCAGGTAGCGAGACCTTCAGCTTGATTCTGGATGGCATTGTGAATCGTAGTCCAAGCAAAAAGTCAACAGCCCCCACCTTTATACCCATAACCTAGCGGCCCATCAGACAATGTCCTCGGACGCCAGGATGCCCAGTACCTTAGCCCGTCTTCGTTGATGGCCCCATCGGTTGATATCTGTGGCTCCGAGAGGCATGCAGAAGGTGGGGGGACGCCGTGACCGTCACATCGACGCCGCAAGCTGGCAAGCAGAGGCACGGCGCGGACATCGATCGGGCTGACTAAGCTCAAACCCGCAGAACACCGCCAACCCGCGGTGAAAGTGCACGGTGTGCATGCAGGTCCACCTATCCCAACCCGTACCCGCACCCGCGATACCCGTTAATCAGACACCGCGATGTTAACCATACCCGTGCGATTCCCTAATGAGGTTAAACTCATTCTTCACGCCTTGAGGGTCGACATTGTGTTTCCGTCCAAAGTCTATAATTCAGTCCGCCCGGAGAATATAACCAAATACTTGTGCTCGTTCCCTGCTGGGCCTTGGAACGCGAATGGGCGTTTGAGAGTCGGACGGCGCGGGCGTCGACGACACTGCTTATGTAATATGATTAGATAAGATAAGAAATTAGTTATGATAACTATCTCTTTTAAATAGACACCTTTGCTGTTCCTCATCACCACCAGCGACACCCAGCTATGTCGAGACATCCAGAAGTCCTCTGGGCACAGCGCAGCAGCAGCTCCACCCCAGAGAAGGTTCGTCCTCCTCATCCTCATCTTTACCATCCTCGTTCTCACCATATCCGATCTTTGTAGAACATCATCTACTTTACTATCAATCTCCCTCATATCGTTGAATCATCCCTCACATATGCGTTGACCTCTACAAGCATATCCTTCAAGGCGTTCACTGCCGAGTAATCATAATATATCTATTACTACTCAACGCGTTCCTTAGTCCACTGGCATCCCGCAGTGCTGAACAAACCAAGTACGAGTTTGACCTCGAACTCTTCGCAGAAGTCGATCCCGAGGTCTGGCTTTCTTCTTCATGTGTTCAAACACATTCTCACAGTCATTCAGCGATCCGACCGCCGCCTCACTTCACGTTCCCTCGTCGCCGTCCTGCGCAAAAGAGAAGCAAAGCTCGAGTACTGGCCACGGTTAACCAAAGAAAAGCTCGAAACACCAATCAAGAGAGACTTTGAAAAATGGGTCGATGAAGACGAGCAAGACCTACCCAGTATCGAGGACGACTTCGGACTAGGTGTTACTATCGCAGAAATGGATGTGGACTTTTCAAAAGTACTATTTTAGCCCTAACATGTCACAATGATTCACCCAATCTTTTAGCTAACTGGCGACTTGGGAGCAGACAAGGTTACCGAATCTGATTCCGACTAAGATGGTCCACCCCATCTCTAACTCCAGGTGTATCATGTAAATAACCTTCTCTTGCCAAAACCTAACCATCTGTGGCTTTCCACATCACCTTGCTTGACAAGGTTTCTGGGTCATAATACTTGCCGTTTGTCGCGACTCGCAGCGTGGGAGAACTTACCGGAGTCCGCTGCGCCCAACGTAGTGTTGCCGCGAGGCGAATCAAATCGAATCGAAGTGGCGGTTTAGCCTGAGTTCGACTTAGTTCGTGCGATCGAGGTGGCGCGAAGTGGTCCACGTGGTCCCTCACGCGATTGGTCACGTAATCGCACCTCGTCCGCCTATCATTCAGGATTCTCGGTTTTGGATATGTATGACCGGCCGCACTGTACAATGGTACGAGTGAGTTTCACTGAGCCAGACCTATTCAATGTTCGAGATCAGAGGATAGTTGTACATCAGCGCTCTCTCTCCGTTTCCATACTAGCCTCAGCTGACTCACAGCACGTACTTGACCCCCTCTCTTTGCTCCGTTCTCACTGGGACATGTGTACCACGATCATGGCGTTTGGGCCTTGAAGTATGAACATTCGAGATGTTCATTTTCCACACGGCTATACACTCCCTCGACTCAAGCACGTATCAGTTTTTGGTACAAGTTTGGTGCTGATCATGGCAATAAAATACAGTAAGCTGCAGTTTCTCCACCCACGTGACCCTGTTGTGCCCTCAATCTGGCTTTCGATCGATCGTCAAGCTCAACGTGACTGTGTCGTGCGAATCGGGGCTGTGTAGGTGGCTGGCGCTGTTTGTCGTCGCGGAGGTCTCCTCTTATCTGTCGCTCTTGCCCCGTGCTCTCATGCACGGGAGGTGCTGTTTCCGCTCATTCCTCCATTGAACGTGCTCGCTTCCTCCAAGACGTGATATTGGCTGCGATCGTCTCGCGGGACGCCCCCTACTGGCTCCTATGTAACTGCAGAACAACGTTGTTCCCTTCCTTTTCATCAGTAATATCGTCATGGCCTTATTCGGACTTGGCGCCCTTGGCCGTTACGCAAAAGTGCCGAAAGTAACTAAATTAGCAAAAGTGTACTAAGGACGATTTAGATAAGTGTCACAATTGAAAAAAGTAAACTAAGTAGGATAAGTACAATAGTTACTACACTGTACTAGTAGGATTAAAAAATGCGATGCTAAGTGTCCATCATGGTGCGACCTGTGATCCCGGGAATTCCAGTCATGCAAATCACCCTTGCAATAATATCATAAATCGAATACCGAGAGGTTTGAGTCCGGACGAGGTCAAGTTCCTGTTCGTGTTCCCACAGCGGTGCTGCGGCAGCGGCAGCGTCGGCGAAAGAAAGGTGAGGGCGGGGGCAACACTCACACCCAGTGAGAATAAGATATGTTGAGTTATGTTCGGATGTGTCCGGAAAGGATTTCTTCGATGTACATAACATAACATAGTCAAGCACATATGATACATAGAATGAGAGTGTTCTGTATGCTCGTACATTACTGTATCTGACTATAAATGATTCTTTCGAATAGACATACTGTAGCAGATCAGATCAGATCCCATCCCTCGCTTTCCAGCTTGGGGTCCATGCTCGCATCGGACGACATATGACCATGTATGCTACTTATCCGCTACGTTTTCTGCTTCAATCTGCTCACTAATGATAATTGTATCTGCTTAGAACTGAACAAATATGCTCATTTATTACCGAATCGTGTACATGGATCTGCTGGTATATGCTGTACGATGCTAGTAAGGAGAATCTAAGCAGGCTCGATGAGTGAGACGAGAACGCGGGTCCAGAGCGACATAAAAGATATGAGCGAGAGCATGGCAAATAAGAACTTGAGTCCAGAGCGAGGACAAACTTGAGACGAGCGAGAGCGCAGCAAATGGGGTCCAGAGCGACAAAGAGGGAGAAGAGTAGACGAAAGTGGAGATGAATATTGCAGCGGTGGTGGCGAGAGATAATAATAAGATCAAGCCATTGAAGCCGCCGAGGGCGAGGAGGAGCAAGACCGTGACTTGATAAATGGAGCGAACTTTGTTGACAAAAAGAGGTATGTGAGGGCGCTAGTAGACCGTTCCACGGCACACAGAATCCCCATCCTTCCAGGATCCATTCTCTACCTATTTTGTATCAGTTAGTGACCGAGAATCTGCAAATGACGCACCAGTTCCTTGGCTTCCTTTACATAGGCAGTGCGCTGCTCCTGACTGAGTTCCTGGTTCCAGTACACACGGAATTCTTCCGATGTTCCATTGTGGATTTGAGTTTTCCAACGGAGAGCGCACAAGTTGCTGGTTTCATCATGTAGATACGTTAGCAATAAATCCTGGTACAGTAGGGCACTTACTATGGTGTTTTATTCTTTGCAACACGCATCTTTCCTTTTGACCCTCCCTTCGACCTGCTTGTGCTGACCGGAGTGTCCGTGCTCTTCCCTCTCTTGCTGTTTGACTTGGCCTCAACAGCAGGTGGAGGTATCTGAGGGAGGGGAGGGAGTTTCAGTATGACGCTCTTCTTTACGAGCTTTGCTCTGTCAATTCTGTCAGTAAACCTTTGTAAAATGTATTAGTTTACGCACAAAGTGAAACAACCCTAAGGACTCACACTTAAGTGAAGCCTTATCGCTAGGTTGCTTGAGCTAAGAAAAAGACAAGAGAAGATAAAGGTGAAGTTGCCAAAGGGGAAACTCCAAGAGAACAAGACTAGTGTTCTCTGGCGCTGCATTGGGGTTTATATACTAAAGTACATGTGTGCACGGACCATGCAGTGCTACTACTATATAAGGTAAGTATCCGTTATACCGGGTAACATGAGGTAAAGGCATGTAGCGGACATGCGTCGTGTGCATGTACGCTGTGGCAACATGAGGTTGCAATGCGGATCTAATGTGAATAGGAAGCATGGATGTGGGAGATTAGATATGCATGTGTGAATAGAAGCGATAGAGCGGAGATGAAAAGGAATGCACGTGAGTGCGTGAAGGAAATAGATAGGGGTTGAATGAAAAGAAAAACGTTAAGTCCATTATAGCTTTGGAGCGATCGTAACACTTTCCCCGTCCTATGGTCAAACTCTGAGTGACCTAGAGGGTTTCGGCGTCTTGGAAGTTTGCATCACCCCAAGGGTTGTCACTTTCCGGATCACTAGCCTGAGTGATCGGACTTCCCGGCATGTCATTGTCCCAGATGTTCAAACCGGCGACTTCTGGTTCGACGTGTAAGGGAATGGGATGCTCCTGAGAGTCTGGATGGAAGTATTCGAAATCCAGAGCGTTCCGTCGGCGAAGAGTCCTGTTGTAGTTTAACATGGGACTGGGGTCGAGCTGATCAACGCCGATTTCCCAAACTTCGTCGTTCATTGGTTGGAGCATCCCTGTCTCTGTTTCTCCGTACACCGAGTAATTGGCACCGTCGTCATTCCATGTTTCGTCCGCATTGTAGATTACGTCCCAGTGAGCTGGCTCAGGGGCTACGTGGACGCTTTGCGGGAGACCATAGGGATATGGAGCGGGGTCTGACGAGGAGGAAGAGGAGGACGAAGACGAGGGTGCGACAGTGGAGGTGAGAGCCCTGTGGGAATAGGACGAATTGGTGTGGGGGACATGCAGGTTCCTTGGCCAATACCCTTCATCAAAAGGGGTCAGGCGACGACGGAGGATTCCTGGGAGAGGAGTGACGTATCGCAAGCGTTCTGGGGGAAAGATGAGAAGGATCCAAAGATAATAGACATGGAAGAAAGTGAAATCATAGGCAAAGAAGAAGAAAGAGAGCATGTCGTTCCAGGATGGAATGAAAACACATAGGTAGTAGAGCATATAGAGCTCCAGGATGAAAGGCAGGAAGAATGAGTATAGCGTGTATCCAAAAGGCATTGTGGGTGAAAAGTGGGCTGGATGGGATGGTCATGAAAGAGCGAAAGTGCGTCCTTTTTATACAGAAACCACCCCCGGCCTAAAGATCGACTTCCAGGCGATCGAAGGGGAGACGGCGCGGATTACACGTGGTGAAGTTCTCATATACCCTAAAGAGGGAGGAGAACGCCTCAGGAGTCATAGACAAGGCCCGAGGGGCAGAAGGGTGTGCTCTGTGAAAGTCGGAAATAGCATCCTGAGCATGCGTGAGATTAGCCCGTGGCTCCCACGTCTGATCCGTTTCATCATAGCCTTTCCAATGCACCAGAAACTCGAGGCGACGGCCCTTGTACCGCGAGTCAACGATAAAATCTACCTCATATTCGTCATCTCGGTCCTCGGTTACCAGAACCGGACCGGGCTTAAAGGTGGATTGACCAGGCAGTCTATCCCTGTAGGGCTTCAAGCGTGAGACATTGACGACAGGGTGAATCCTCATGGAGGAGGGGAGTCTGAGTTTTACAGCATTGGAGCCCATAAGCTCCGTTATCTCATAGGGGCCGAGCCATCGCTCAGTTAATTTACGAGAGGCACGCGTCAAGCGCAAGTTTGATGTGGATAGCCATACCTTATCTCCAATTTCATATTTCGGAGATTCGGAACGGTGGCGATCCGCGTTTCGTTTCATGCGGTCCTGCGCCGCGGACATGTTATGTTTAACTTGATCCAACGTGTCAGCCATGCGGTCGGTAAACTCGAGGGCAGCCGGTGCCTTAGAGTGGCGTGATTCTATACCCATTCTGGGCTCATATGACCGTGTAACTGCGAAAGGGGACTTGCCCGTTGCAGTGGCTTTCTTGGAATTCATGGAGAACTGGGCTACAGGTAACCAAGCGGCCCATTCATCTTGCTTTTCAGATGTAAATAAGCGAAGGAATTGCTGTACTTCGCGATTCATGCGTTCAGTCTGACCATCTGTCTGAGGGTGGAAAGACGTAGATAATTTAGGTTTAATTCCGAGAGAACGGCATATGTCGGCCATGACTGTGCTGGCAAACTGGGGTCCTCTGTCGGATACAATAGTGGTGGGAAGACCGTGGTGCTTCCAAACGTGGTTGAGATATAATTTAGCTGTGTCGAGCGCCGTTGCGGTCTTTGTGCAGGGAATGAGTTCGACTTCCTTGGAGAACCTGTCAACTACTACCAGAATAGAATCATAGCCTTGGGATAGGGGGAGATCCGTAGTGAAATCCGCCGAGATGTGTTCCCAGGGGTGATCAGGTATGGGAAGTGGCTGTAACAGACCAGCTGGGGCCTGATTAGTTCCCTTGAACCGTTGGCATCGATCGCATCCAGCGATATAACTTTTAACAAATGTAGCCAATCCTGGCCACCAATAGCTGCGTTGCAGCAAGTCAAGTGTCTTGTCTGAACCGGCGTGTCCGGCCATAGGGGTATCATGGTGCAGCCGCACGACTTCCATGCGGAGATCATCGTCATCAGGCACGTACAGCCTGTGGAGTGTGTCGTAAAGGAATCCATCGTGTTCCTCGCACACTTTCCAATTTTTACATAATGTGACGATATCTTCTTCTGTGAAACGGCTGATTGCGTCAGAGATTTTGTTTTTTATGTGGTCCCCTTCATCGGAGAGCAGAACATGTTGTGCTCTAATCTTCTCCGGGGAAATTACTAATACTCCTTTATTGTCGTCTTCTAGACCGACTGTATGATCTTCTCGTCTAGAGAGAGCATCGGCTTTTCCCATTGTGGCTCCTGGCTTATGTAACCATTTGAAATTGAAGCGCGATAAGTACTGCGCCCAACGTGCTTGCCTCCTGTTGAGGTCTTGACGAGTCATGTAGAATTGCAAATTTGCATGATCATTCCAAATTTCAAATTCATGTCTTGCGCCTTCTAAATAGTGGCGCCATATCTCGAGTGAACGAATCACACTGAGCATTTCTTTATCGGCGATAGGGTAATTCCGTTCCTGCGGAGACATGGAGTGAGAGGAGTAGGCAACTGGGTGCCATTTGTCATCTTTCTGAATAGATAGTACTGCTCCTGTTGCGTAATCAGAAGCATCGCATTCTAAGCGGAATTGAGCGTCGTCATCGGGGAATGCGAGTACAGGGGCTGTGGTGAAATGATGTTTCAACGTGTCAAACGCCTCCTGTTGTTCCTGCTTCCATTCAAAGGGGTTTTCCTTTTTCGTCAGATCATTAAGTGGTCTAGCCACCTTCGCGTAATCTTGGATAAACCTTCGGTAAAAGTTCGCTAATCCCAAGAAGCTTCTAACTCCTCGGACATTTTTGGGTGTGGGCCATTCCAGAATGGCCTGAACCTTTGTTTCGTCCATCTTTATTCCGTCCACTCCCACGATCATCCCCAGAAATTCAACTTCTGTGGCGTGGAATGTACATTTTTCTGGTTTTATGAATAAATCATTTTCCTCAAGGCGTCGTAGTACTTCCAGAACGATCTTGTTATGCGTTTCGCGATCGTCTGTTTTGGTAAATATCATTAGGTCATCGATGTAGACGACGACACAGTCGTCCATATCTGCAAAGATCTCGTTCATCATGGCCTGGAACGTTCCAGGGGAGTTGCATAGCCCGAAATACATAACGAGGGGTTCGAATGCTCCTCGGAAGCAGACGAAAGCCGCCTTCCATTCGTCACCATCTTTGATGCGTACGTTGTTGTATCCCCATCGGAGATCCATCTTTGTGAATAACTTAGCCCCTTTTAGCTTATCGACCAATTGCGAGATTAGGGGTAACGGGTAATTGTTTTTGACCGTGTGTTCGTTTAGATATCGGTAATCCTGTACCATACGTTTTCGTCCATCCTTCTTTGGTACGAAGAACACGGGTGATGTTTGTGGAGATTTAGAGGGTCTAATATATCCCTTTTTGAGCTGATCATCAATGAATTCGGAAACTTCCTGTTGTTCCGTGACAGACAGGGGAATGATGCGTCCTTTCTTGGGTGTGAACGTATCTTTCATATCAATGGCGTGGTCCCATGGTTTCCGGATCGGCATCCGCTCAGATTCTCCTTTATGAAATACTTTTAGATACTGATGGAACTCTTTTGGTACGAGTTCCTCTGCTGTTTCCTTTTTAGGAGTAGGCTTATCCAAAGCCGCGCGTACTGCGTATGCAAGATAGGCGTTTTCCTCTTCTTCTTTGTCAGTATGACGTAAGAATGATTCCTTATCCTGAAGGAAAGAACATGTTCTTGGGCAACGTGTCATTTCGACCGTGCCTTTGGTCCAATCTATGATAGGGTTATGCTTCTTTAACCAGGAGAAGCCGAGTATCATTTGGTTCTTTCCAAGATCCGTGATCTCAGCGGTAACACGTTCTCTGTGTCCCTGGTATTCAATAATTACTTCTGCGGAATGAGTGATATTTCCAGCGGAGTTCTTAGTTCCGTCCACGTTGTACACAGGAATAGGGTGGCGTAAAGGGGTTAGGGGCAACTGATGTTTCTGTGCCCACGTTCGATCAATGAATATTACGTTTGCGCCACTATCTAGCAGCGCTTCTGCGGTGATGAAATTCCTTGTGCGAGAAGGAGAGACTCGAATAGTCATACAGATCTCCTTCTGCAGATTTGTGCTGCGAACGCACGCTTCTTCCGGGATTTTAATATCGGTGTTTGAAAGTGAATTAAGTACAGGTGTGAAGCCCCTGCCGAGCTCCACTAAGGGAGACCCACTTGGCATTTCAGATGATTCATTGTCTGATTCTTCAGACTCTTCACCAGCCAGTGGCAAAAACCTGTTATCGTCAGTTAAGTTAAATCGTACCCTTTTAGTATCCCCATGAACACCCGGTGCGTTCATGTGGCTTTCCCTTTTCCCTTCTTGGATTCTGTGACTTGAAGGTCGAAGAAGTATGCCTTCATTTCGTCATATGACATGCCGCGGACAACCTGTTCCGGGCCGGATGACTCATTGTCCCACGAGGTGGAACCTTCTTCTTCGACGTCCCTGACCTTGCGGCCGCCTCGTCTACAAGTCTTTTTGTGTCCTCCACCGAGATACTTGCAATCTGGGCATGCGAGTTTTGGTTTGGGACACTCTTTGACGAAGTGACCTCCTCCACAATTGTAGCACTTCATAGGTGCTCTGGACGTTGATGTAGAGGGGCGACGTTCGAAGGCGTCTATGTCCATGGCATTGTGATCTCTGGATCTTCGGGTACTGCCGCCGTGTAGGAAACTTATTAACTGCTTCCGTGTGCCGATATCTCTGATCTTCTTGAGATAATCGATTACGGTATCAGGGCGGGGTCCTTCCATAATGATCCGATCTATTATCGAGCGTTGGACATTCTGCTCGATGAGTTCTATCAGGTGGGAGGTGTCCATCCCAGCCTGTGGTTCGTATCTTTGGAAGTCGATGATCCAATCATCTATGGGTGTTGCTTCCGTTTGTTTAAGGGCCTTCAACTTCTGCCTGGCCCATTCTTGTTGGTTGACAGATCGGAAAAGAGCTTCGACTTCTGTTTCCAATTCTGCCCACGTGTATGTGCCGCCGTTTAATAGGCGATCTATCCTTGTGCGGGCGAAGCCGCCTGCCTTTTGTCCCTCAAGGCGTGATAGCACGGCTGTCACTGCCTTTTGTGAACCTTGTGGGAATACGGTGGGGTTTTCGCCTATCCAGGCTTTCATCTTAGTCCACCACTCTTCGAACTTTCCTTTTGAGCCATTAAAGTTTCCAGGGTCTTGGAATACTTTGCTCATTTTTGGTACTGTTGGCTGTGCCTGTCCTTGCGTTGCCAGCTGCAGTTGCATTGTGTTTATTTGTGCGAGGCAAGCCTGCACGTTGTGATTTTGCATATCCCTTTCTGCGATGAAGAAGTCAAACATAGCAAGGAGTTCTTGAGTGAGGACTCCATTGACATTGTTACCGACGAGATTTTGTTCAAACAAAGCTCGGTCGAAAGTGGCTGCCATTTCGTAATACTATTTTTAGATACGAGGGGGAAGAGGGGGGTTTGGTGCTTGTAAGCGGCGAACTCGTGGTTCTGCCGTGTGTGGTGCTAGGGTGGGGCGTCTCTTTACGCCGTAACACTTCTTCCTAGGCCTGAGGTAGTTTAGGAACTGTAATTCGTCCTCAAACGGCCAGAGAACCCTTGGTTCTGCTTCTCTTATCTTAGTGGCTGCTGGCCACACTTTCCTCTGTCGAGGTCTTTGGACTCGGTGATACGGGGTTGGTTCCCTTTCCCTGATCCGTTCTCTCCTAACTCGGTCCACTAGCCCTTCGACGAGCCAATCGACTACTCTCTCCGGCACGAATAACGGCACTAATGCCTGCGGGATCTGCTGGTGTGCTGGCGGGTCGAACTCGTTCGGGTCGTAGCTTGCGCTGCGTTCCGATGGGGCGTGGGGTGCGACTGGCGCTCCCTGTAGACTCTCGTAGTCCGAAAGGACGAGAGACGATGGGTGGGGACTTCCTAGCTCCTGCGCTTGTCCTGTGGGCGCTGGCTGTACCTCCGCTGCTTCTACTACTGGTGTTGGAGGGTATACTAAATCTAACGACTCGCTTCGAGCCGACCTGAACCACTCCCGAACCTCTGATACGTGCCCGTTGGGTACGAGCGACGATCCTTCTACCGATGCGACGTAAGATGGTGGCGCAGACACTAAAAAGATGTCTTGAGCCCCGTATAGCGCGTTGTACCTTCCTAGACGTACTGGAGGGTTTGAATGAAACGCGAGCGTATGGTGGGCGGTAGGAAACATCTTGGGGGTCTTCGATGGTCTACGTCAATAGCCGTTCGCAAGCAAGGTAGCGATGTTGAATAGTCTTGTTCTAGTGAAACAACCCTAAGGACTCACACTTAAGTGAAGCCTTATCGCTAGGTTGCTTGAGCTAAGAAAAAGACAAGAGAAGATAAAGGTGAAGTTGCCAAAGGGGAAACTCCAAGAGAACAAGACTAGTGTTCTCTGGCGCTGCATTGGGGTTTATATACTAAAGTACATGTGTGCACGGACCATGCAGTGCTACTACTATATAAGGTAAGTATCCGTTATACCGGGTAACATGAGGTAAAGGCATGTAGCGGACATGCGTCGTGTGCATGTACGCTGTGGCAACATGAGGTTGCAATGCGGATCTAATGTGAATAGGAAGCATGGATGTGGGAGATTAGATATGCATGTGTGAATAGAAGCGATAGAGCGGAGATGAAAAGGAATGCACGTGAGTGCGTGAAGGAAATAGATAGGGGTTGAATGAAAAGAAAAACGTTAAGTCCATTATAGCTTTGGAGCGATCGTAACACAAAGGGTCTACCGTGATTGTTTCTTGAGGAGGTGAGGTCTGTGAAGGTGTTGTCCCGACTACGATTGGTGGTTCTGCAGACCCGACAGCGAGTGATTCTGAGTCCAAAGTGCTCGGCAAGGGGGAAGTTGTTGTCCTGACCACGACTGGTGGTTCCGAAGTGGTTGCCGAGGGAGAAAGTATTGTCCTGACCGCAACCGGTAGTTCTGAAGTGGTGGATTTGGAGGAGGACCCGACAGCAGGCAGTTCTGAAGTGGTGCATGAGGAAGGAGGAGATAACTGGATGGAATTGGATGACTCGAAAGGCACAGGTGAGGCTTCCAGACTAGACGAACAAGACTCGGAAGGGGGTGCCTCAACTGTGGTGGAGGGTTCTATGCTAGGCGGTGGAGACTCGGAAGCGGACGACTTGACAGGTACAGATGGCTCTGGGCTAGACGATTCTATGCTGGGCAACGGAGAAGCAGATGGCTCGACAGGTACTGGCACTTCCAGATTAGACGAATCAGAAGGGGATGCCTCGACCCTAGCAGAGGGTTCTATGCTGAGCGAGGGAGAAGCGGGCGACCAGACGATGGCGGACGGTTGTATGCTGGGTGAGGGAGAAGCGGACGACCCGACAAGTACAGATGGCTCTGGGCTAGATGAAAAGGAAGCATGGGTAGTAGACTCCTCTGCTTGACGACAAAAAAAGTTAGTAGGGCGAATACATCTATCTCAAACTTACCTTTGAATTTTTTCGCTGGAACGTCCGACTTCTTCGTCTTCGCCTTGCGTTTCCTGTTGTCTGTAGTAGGTTGTTCATCCACTCCTGGGGTCCCCTCTTCCTCCTTGACTTTCCCGTTTTTCAACAGGTTCCCGTCCTTGTCGAGATTGTTGCGAGCCCAACCAGGGTAATCGTTCGAGCATAGAGTGTCGAGCTTCCAATGGTTTTTTGCGAGCTTGAGAAAGGGGAATTCCCTGTAAACGATGGTGAATACAAACTCCTTTTCAGAGGCGTCTGCTTTGCCCCAGCTCGGTGGACCTTTCTTCTTTGCCAGATCTAACCAACAGGCTCGCATGAGTTTGCGGATGGCTTTGAGTGTTGCGTCAGTGACTGCGGGCACCGTTCTCATCCTCTAAATAGGCCAGTTTCCAACGGGGGTCTTTGTGTGCCTCGGCGGTGTGCGTCCACTGGTTGTATTGATCAGGCGTCCAGAATTGAACCAATGGGTACATCTCCGCTGAGGCCTCGGCTGTCTTGGTGGGAATAGTGGCGGCCTCCGGCTTCTGTAAGGATGCCGAGAGCTGTTCGAACAGACATCTGTTCCGAGTAATCTTATCAGTACCTGGAATATGTATGAAATACCCACTTTAATGTGTCCCGCTCAGTTGTAACCTTCATTAGTTCCGCCTCGAAGGAGTTGCATCGCTCCAGCAGTCCTTGTATGTATGCCTGCTGCATGACACACGCATATATGCTGTGTGAATATATGTAACAAGATTACTCACCTGATTCATATAACTGTGTACCTGGTTTCCTTGGGGCATTAAGGGGGTGGCGTTGCGACCAAAAATGTCCGGCATCTGAGGACGTATTCCCTCCGACGAGAACCCTAGATTACCAGTGTGAGTCTGAACAGCAGTGCTGTTATTACTAAATGAAGAGAAATCGTAGGTATTCATGATCAGAAAGAACTATCTAAGCGGTGATTTGAATGGTGGTATAGGGTAGAGATGAAAAGATGGAATTGAGATAAGATGAGGAGAGTAACTCCGATGCGGCAAAAGCCGCGAGTAGTGCCGACACACCTTGATGAAATTTTATCAAGATATTCGCCTAGCTGAATATGTTCGCACTACCAATGTTACCCCCGCCGATCAAAAAAGCTCCGTTGCTTGATATGTCGGGCAATGTTATTCTTCTTCATATTGACAACATTGTCCCGCAATGGGACACTTATACCTTTGTACTTGATATCAAGGAACCTGGAAGAAAGGTAAGTTTGGCTCATATTGATTGACCTGTTGGACTAAATGATCGTTAGCAATTTGTGGTTCGCGTTTCACGCGATCCTATTGAGAAAGTCAATGCGTACGTCCTCGTGTTTTAATCTCATACACGTGTTTCACCCAAACTTTAAAGTGAGACTCAGACCGAGCATCTCGGCCTTCCGAACTCGAAGGACATGGCTGATACGTACGTATATTTCCATTTCATCAATATGTACTAACTTTACTCCAGGGCGACTCAAACCGAGCCCAAGATCCTTGCCATCAAGTCTGGGGAACAAAAGCAAATTATCCTCAAGCTCGAGGATGAGGAGATCTCGCTTAATACCGAGGCTAATTTCATAAGGTATGCCACTCGCTTAATCACGATGGAGATTGATACTATAGATTATGTAGCTGTCCAACCGATCCATGTGTCCTTCTTACCTGTCCCCCAGGCTCAAGAGGAAATCTCGAGAAGTACCTAGTCCGTCCATTTGAACACTCGGCTATTCAAGAACAGAGTGCAGCCGGACGAGCTGCTGCTGCTGAGATGAAAGAGCGCCAAGAGGAACGTATTCGCAAACGTATTCGTTATGAGTACTAGTAATTACTTACAACGAGGCATTTGGGCCTTATCCTAGTAATTTTGTAAAGTACAGTAATGTTCACTTCGCCAAGGCTGTTGACATCGAGTCATTGGGAACAAAATCATGTCGTATTCTAGCTGATAAGTGGTCCACATGCTGGATAACCTAATCTACTCTGTATTGATATCTGTGTTGTTGTCGTCCTCATTCAGATCATAAGCCACACCGAGATCGGAGACATTTAGACCAGGCTTCTCGATCATACAAAATCTCTCCTCCTCGAACCCTGACAATAAATGAATTTGATGAGGCACCATCGCCACGACACTGTATATAGCCTTGACATCGAGAATGGTAATTGAATTGAGAAATGTTGAGGTGGCAACAACCTGAAACGACTCTTTGAGGATGTCCTGGTCAGGTTCCGAGTATAGCTTGAGTATAGCAATATTGTTGAAAAAAGAGCGACCATCTGGTGATGTTTCAGCAAGCTGTGCAAAAAACTGAACTTCCCCGATGCGAATCATGTCGTTTTGCTTCACCTATATCATGAAAAGGTACTCAGCATTTTGTTAAAACAATATGGACAAAAAAAGTACCTTGACATTGCGAGATATTCGTAAACGAGTGGGCCTGATGGAGAGTTCCCCCCAGTGGGAGCGTGCAATCTGGCCATTGGGAAGACGGAGTCGCGCCCACTTGGTGATACGCGGGATGGGCTGACCGACAGGCAGATAGTCTCGAATAGCAGCAAGAACATCAGGTTCTAGTGGAGGAGGGTTTTGGTCTCGCTTGCGAAGAAATACGAAGCCATCTCCGAGATCGGTAGATGGCTGCGGGAGGGGTTTGGGCGGCTCATCGAGTTCTGGTATGATGGAAAGCAACGCGTTGACTTGGCAACGCCTTACACCCTCTTGAGCGAAGTTGGCATATGGCTGCGAAGGTTGCCGTAGCTCTTGTCCAATGTTTCCGATCGTACGTTCCATAGTCCACTGAGCATAGCATATCGGAGGCCCTTTGTAGATTGCCTCTGGAACAAGATGAACGACTTGATGTACTGCTGGACGAACAAAGTAGATGCGGGAGTGTTTCATTTGATAATAGAGCAACTCGAACTCGTGCTCCCATGTACAGAGGAGGTAATGAGCATCTTGGAGTTGTTGCGAAGATATCTGATGCTGGCACATAATTTGGAAGCCGCGGACGAGTTTGCAGAAGTTGGACCAATATTTCAAGGGAAGAAGTGTCTGGAGGAGGAAGGGGGCATAGCCGAACAAATATAACTGGAATTCCCAGGTCTTGTACTGGGTATTGATCTTCTCCGCAATATTGCGGGGTTTGCAATCAAACGACCCTGGAAGAAAGCTCCCCGCCTTCTCGACGAGCTCGCCATGCCTCGTCCACGTAGCTTGATCCTGCAATACTGCCCAGTCCCACGTGGATTTATCGTCGTCGGGTCCTGCATCAATTGAACCACGCCATAAGGAGATCAAGAGGTCTGATAAATTTCCAGCGAGGTGCATGATATCCGTTGTCATACACAAGGGAACGCCAAGGGAACGAGAGGGTTGGAGGCCAAGAATAAGCGGGGGTTTTGTTAGACCAGTGTCTGTCTTCATTTTGTTCCATTGTGTCGTATTGTTAACGGACACAATCTTTGTCAGGTTTTGAGCATAGTCGGATGAGCCACCAGAGGGTAGGTCAAAGACGTCTACATCGTCATGATCACCAGGACCGCGAGGACGATCGCGGGGACATAGGAGGGCAGGGTAGTAATGTGTGCCTTTTCGACGACCGAGAACACCGCAGTAGAGGCGACAACCGTTCTTCCCACTATGGCCCACCATACCGTCCCAGTACACAAGTCCGGGGCCATCAGCTGTGGTGAGATAGAAATAGACTCGAGAGATATAGCGTGTACCCATGAGGGCATCCCAAATGGAGAGTCCCTCTCGTTGGATCGCAGCAAGATGGTGAAAACCTGGGAAAAGAAAGGAGTCGACATTCTTGGGTTTACGAGGGCCTGGGATAAAACCACCAGGGAGGACATTGACTTTGCGGTATCGGGTGTCTGGGGAAAGATTGACAAGGATCCAGATATATACCCAGCAATCCGACTCCTTGCTATCATAGAGTTGGGCTCCATCAATTGAAACCATAAGAACGACGTCATGTTCTTTGATGTCGCCATCAAGAATAGCAGCAAGGAGGTCCCACCCTGCTACTAAGTCGTCTAGAATAGGTATGGTGCCTGCATTTTCATCAGGACCCGCTTGTCGAAGCTGGTTTAAGATGGCCTGGGTGCGTTCCCAAAGATAATGCATTGCACGGGCGCTGGACTGGCTACGAAACCGGGCTTGAATTTGAGGACCAATAGGGATCGTTGTGAATTGTTGAGCTGGGAGTCTAATACCAGACTGGTATGATGTTGTTAGTAGAAGCTAAATTATACAGAACAATGTAATACTGACTTCGAGGTATTGTTGCTGCCAGCGAGACGTCTGACAAAGAGTGCATTCATCGAGGTTGGTGTAGGGGCCGGTGAAAGCATGACATGAGTTTGGACACATATCATGGCGAACGGCCTCAACACCAGTGTAAACAGCAATGAGTTTCTCGACACCCCGATAGTTTTGGATGTCTTCAACACCAGGTACATCACTAAAGTTTGATTTGAAGGAACGGATAACACGATCGTATGCAGCTTGGGATGCATGTTCGAGAGCTAGATACGTGGCAATGGAATGCCGGATACCACGACTGGGGATATGAAGAGGCATATCGGGAGGGTCACGAAGTCGTTCCAACGCTTGGTTATTTAGTTTGGTGACCAGATCCAGCGTCGATGCTTCGACAAGCTGCCGAATAAACACCATTGTGTGAACAATTGGCATGAATGTGGCGGAGCGAGAGAGCTCCTCTATATCGATCTGAGGACGTTCCCTTCTTTTATAGACAATGTTACGACCCTGAGGTGGATCGAATCGATGGGGAGGAGATGGCGGAGGACTAGGAGAAGAGTGGTGACGTGGCGAGCGAGCATCCACAGGAGGAGGACTAGCAAATCTAGATGGGGAGAGGTGGCGAGGAGGCGACGGAAAAAACGGTGATGGTGAGCGATTTTGTGACATTTCAATGTCTGCATCGACTGGGCTGGCCTTTAGGAGATATCAGAGAGGTGAGGATGAAGGAATAGTTTGCGAACTTACTGGACGGCTACGTTTAGAGGGTTCGTCCAACTGTCGGTCCTCTCGCTGGTCTCGCTTTTGGCCTGGTAAGACATTGTTGCGCCTGCGAGCAGCTGTTCCTCTGGAGCGGCGAGGAGCAGCCTGAGATATGTCGCTGAACTTGGCTTCCTGGATCCACGCGCGCTCATCGTCAGAGGGAGCATCACGCAAATGACGAAAAAAAGTCGCAGCAGATACAATATGAGGTCGGCTTCGACAGTAGCGAGAACAGATACAAGTGAGCTGGGCAGCCTCTTGTTCCTCCATGGAGGAGTCCCAGAGGCAGAAGACGAGTAGGAGCAGAAGTAACACTGCTCGCTGCAAAAGGCAACTGATGTGATTAGATTGCGGGCACGTTGTTGCAGCGTTGCAACGTTGAAATTGAAACATTGATGCATGCATTGACGTGGACGCTGCAAGTTGCAGCACATGCTACGGTGCATTGAAATATTGAAAGTATGTCACGCGCTGATGGAAGCAGGTATATAACATGTAGAATCAGATACTAACATATGAAACATATACGAACATCCGAAATCATGCCTGACCATAAGGAGTGTTCACTGGGACTCACATGTGAACACGAACAGGAATGCTGACAACGCATTCCTGTTTGTGTTTGCATGTGAGGGCAAGTGCGCGCGACAAGTGCATGTGGCCATTTTGGTTATGGTCGTCTGACACGTTCCCATTTCGTGTCTTGGTGGGTGCGACAGGTGGCGAGTGTGTGGGTGCGTGTGCCGGGATGCTGGGTATGTGCATGGACCAGGACAAGTCCTCGAGACAAGGAACAGGAAGTTCGGACTTTGCGAATTTTTTGCGCGCAAAAATCACGTGACCACTGTTGAAAAGCTGACCGACAGTTCCTTACCTCCTCCACCTCACAACGACAACGACAACGACGACAACTACAGTACCTCGCCCTCGCCAGTCACCACACTCACCACATCCACCTTGGGACGACAATGACACGATGACGTCCCCACTGGCGCTGTTGCAACAACGACAATGAAGACAAGGCTACCCCTTCTTCTCACGACGATGAAACGATGCGCCGATACGCTGACGACGAGGATGCAACGTCACGACGAGGACGAGGCTTCCCTCTTCTTTGTCCTCACTCAACAACAACGACAATGAGGATGCTGACGCAACAACCTGCTGACGGTGAGAACACGACAACACAATGAGGATGACGCACCTTCGCCGAGCGCACGAGCACGCATGCAGACGTCTACCTCCGTGCTATCTCGTCCACCCTTGTTCACTCAGTCACCTGCAGGTATACCCATGGGTACAAAAATCCGTACTCGTTCGATACCCGTAACGGGTTTGACTACTACTCTAACTGCCTCTTTTCGTACCTAATATACTTTTCTGATGGACTTGGCACTTGTGCCACTTTTTCCACTTTTTCCCATTAAAGTGGCCCATCCTAAGTGTGAAAAAGTGTGGTAAAAGTGATGTACAAGTCGAGTTTAAGAAAACGAGTGGCCTTATTCCACTTGTGCAGCCCTTTTCTGCAAACCGAAAAAGTGCCGAAAAAGTGCAAATAAGGCCGGATAAGGCCACGACGATATTACTGATGTACCTCGCTCGCATTGTCGAACAGACGGCCGTCCGTAGTGTGTGGAGGTGCGTGTCGCCGAGGTGCCGCCTCCAGTTCTCTCTCGCTCGACCACGGCACATGCGCACGTGCGTACCAGAGCTTACATGCGCGAACGTAGTGTACCTTCGGAAAAACTATTACTCCAATCGCCACATCCGATTTGCACGTCCGAAGGGTTCGCCACGCTTGTATGAGCGTATCGATAAGATCAGTCACGCGGAGCCAAAACTCGCCACTTGTCCGATCGCTTCACCAAAAAAACCTTGCAACATGTCTCCCCTCTCTCATCCCTCTATTCTAGGTACGAGGTCGTCACGAACCCAGAACAAAAAGGCTCATGTCCTGCAGATGGTTGGTTCCGAGAAGTCTCTTCCCAATGGCCTGGCCAAGCCATGACCCTCAAAGTCAACAAAATCCTTCACATCGAAAATTCGCTCTACCAAGACGTCCTTGTCTTCGAGTCCGAGACGTACGGGAACGTCTTGGTTCTCGATGGTGTCATACAGTGCACCGAGCGCGATGAGTTCTCGTGCGTAATGGCCTACACGGAGGATCACAGGGCGGGATGCTCATGCGTGACGCGATAGGTATCAAGAGATGATCGCACATCTCCCTCTTGCGAGCCACCCGAACCCAAGAAAAGTACTTGTCATCGGAGGCGGCGATGGTGGCGTCGTCCGGGAGGTCTTGAAGCACGACACGGTCGAGCAAGTCGTTCTATGCGACATTGACGAGGTGCGACATCCCTCTAACATGTCATCGCCGATCTTGATCTCCAACATAGGCTGTCGTCCGAGTATCCAAGATATACCTTCCGCACATGTCCTCACTTTTAGAATCCCCTCGCGTCAAAGTCTTCATCGGGGACGGTTTCAAGTTCCTTGCGGAGAACGAATCGACGTACGATGTCATCATCACCGACTCTTCCGATCCCGTTGGTCCCGCGGAGTCTCTCTTTCAAAAGCCATACTTCAAGCTACTGCACGATGCGTTGGCCCCAGGTGGTCATGTATCTACCCAGGCCGAATGTCTCTGGCTTCACTTGCCTCTCATCTCTCAGCTACGAGACATGACGCGCGAGATCTTCCCAGTTTCACAATACGCGTTCACTACTATCCCGACATACCCCTCTGGACAGATTGGATTCATCGTATGCTCAAAAGATAGAGAAAGAGTACTCAGTGAACCAGTTCGGAAGGTCAAGGATACGCTCTACTACAATGAACAAATCCACCGTTCTGCCTTTATCCTCCCCGAGTTCGCACGTATGATTCTCGATGAAGGAAAAGACATTCGACCCCTCTTTGGCAAGAGCGCTTTCGCTGCTAAAGCCAACGAAGAGGGTCACAAGACGCGCAAAATCCTTCTTCTTGGATCGGGTTTCGTCGCACGTCCGTGTGCCGAGTATGTCGCCCGTAACCCATCCAACGAGCTGGTCATCGGTTAGTATCCGCCTTCAATCGCGTGATCAGAGGCTAACACTTGCCACTAGCATGTCGGACGCTCAACAGTGCCAAGGCCTTGGCCGAGGGTCTCCCGAATGCTACTGCCATCTCCCTCGATGTTAATTCGACGGTCGATCTCGAGGCACAAGTGGCTGCCCACGATCTCGTCATTTCCCTGATCCCTTATACCTACCATGCTGCAGTCATCAAGGCGGCCATCAAGGGAAAGACACATATTGTTACGACGAGTTATGTCTCCCCTGCAATGAGAGAGCTTGATGAGGAAGCCAAGGCAGCGGGGATCGTGGTCATGAATGAGATTGGTCTCGATCCAGGTATCGATCACCTTTACGCTATCAAGACCATCTCAGAGGTGCACGAAAAGGGTGGAAAGGTGGGGATCGAAATTTTCGATGACGAGCGATGCTGACGATCATCGATATGGATAGATCAAGCAGTTCCTGTCGTACTGCGGTGGGCTGCCTGCGCCGGAATGCTCGGGAAATCCCTTGGGGTACAAGTTCTCTTGGTCGTCTAGAGGTGTCCTGCTGGCTTTGCTGAACTCGGCTTCCTACCTATCGGAAGGCAGGCAGCTCGACATCGTCGGAAGCGATCTCATGCAATACGCCAAGCCGTACTTTATATCCCCTGCGTTTGCTTTTGTGGCCTACCCCAACCGCAACTCGGTTCCTTTCCGCGAGTTCTACAACATTCCAGAGGCGGAAACTATCGTTCGTGGCACCTTGCGCTACCAGGGATTCCCAGAATTCATCAAAGGGTTGGTCGACTTGGGCTTCCTCGACGCCACCGAGAAGGAATGGCTCGCGGCGGATCTCACGTGGGCAGAGGTCACTCAAAAAGCCATCGGTGCTAATGACGCGTCTGAGAGGTGAGTAGTAACACACATCTCGTGATTCGTTCCTGACCACGTAGTCAGCTCTCTCGTATCCCACATCAAGTCTGTGTGCAAGTTCCCAAACGAGAGCGAGAGCGCGCGCATTATATCCGGCTTACGATGGATCGGGTTGTTCTCGACCGCCAAAGTGGTTCCGAGGGGAAAGAACTTGCTAGATACCCTCTGTGCACAACTGGAAGGATTGATGAAGTATGAGCAAGGCGAGCGTGATCTCGTCATGCTCCAGCACAAGTTTGTCGTGGAATGGGCTGACGGGACGGAGGTGAGCATCTACATCGGATGGAAGGAAAAGGAAACGTGCTGACAGCGTACGCCAAAAGCAAACTCTGACGTCGACACTTGAGCAATATGGGAGCCCGTCTGGTCACTCGGCGATGGCGCTGACTGTTGGTCTCCCATGCGGCATTGCTACCCAACTCGTTCTGGATGGCGTGATCAATACCCCTGGCGTTCTCGCACCGTACACCAAAGAGATTTGCGAGCCCATTCGAGTTGTATTGGAGCGCGAAGGATTGGGTTTGGTCGAGAGAATTTTGTAGAGTGATAAGCACTGTACATATAAGAGACTTTGCTCGACCAACAACCACACGCTGACAGAGGTCTTTGTTTTCGCTCGTTCAACTTTGCATACGTGTGTAATTAGTGCAGTGCTGACTTGGGGATACTAGGAGAATACAAGAAGACGCGGTCCAGGGGAAATACAAAACGTAACAGAGACAGACCTGAGAGTTGAAAGTTGACGTTGTGGTTCCGACCAAAGTCGATCATCCAGTCGGACCAGAGGATATAACCAAACACTTGTGCTCGTTCCCTGCTAATATGAGAGTCGGGTTGCGGTGTCGACCTGGAAGAGTGTGTAGATAAAGGTGGGATAGTGGGAGAGTCAATACCTCGACGTACGCTATCATGGGAGTGGCGAAGATGGTTGATTGAGCTCGTCTCCGACAGACCGGGCCCATCGCGCATCAAATCATGCCGCCATTCGTCACAAACCGAGCCTTCAAGACCGCATTGAACAGTACCGAAGATAACAGCCAGAGCAACCCTTCCCATGCTAACCACTTTATCGATCCGGGTCGCTCTCTATACGAAGCCAATTCGACGTCACCGCTGCAGAAGCCCTTGATTCAGTGCCTCGGGTCTCCTCTCGAACGACATTCCGGACGGGGGAGCTTGAGTCGGATCCATTCTCGATCACATCGTCAGATGAAGATGGAGAGCAACGCGGCAAGCAAAAGAAGTCTTCCATGCGGCATTGCTTTGCTACCCAACTCGTTCTGGATGGCGTGATCAATACCCCAGGCATTCTGGCGTAAACCAAAGAAATTTGCGAGTCTTGTATTGGAACGAGAAGGGTTGTAGTGTAGTAACTTGAAGCGATTAAGACTTTGCTCAACCAATGACCACACGCCTATGGAAGATCCTTATTGTTCTCCAACTTGGACTGAAAACCCTCCGCAATGTCGATGGATTCACCACGGCGATCACCAGACGATCACCACCCCACAGACACCTCTGAGCTCCAACTCGAAATAGAGTCGATCCTCCTCAAACATCTCCCACTCGATCCAGATTCCCTCCCACCTCTTCAACGACAACAACACCTCCAATATCTCGTTCGAAACCTCGTCCAAGGCTTTCCATCGCGCTACATCAGCCAGGATGCGAGCCAAGCTTGGCTCTTGTACTGGACGCTCCAGAGTTTTGGCGTGTTGGGCGTCGTCTTAGACCCTGGTAACAAGCAACGGTGCGGTCTTTTTGCATCACACGTTGACATGAGTTGACCAGCATCATCATCTTCAGCGCGATCGACAAGATTTTGGCATGGCAGCATCCAGAGGGCGGGTTTGGCGGTGGGCCGGGACAGGCTGCACATCTCCTCACGACATATGCGTCCGTTTCTGCGCTCGCGATCGTTGGTCGACCAGGTGCGGGCGGAGGCTGGGACCAGATCGACAGGTGCGTTTCGCGTCATCTCCGTTATCTCGTGCTCGTGTTTATCTCACACGCACCATGATAGGGAAAAGCTGTACGCCTTTTTCATGTCTTTGAAGCAACCCGATGGCTCGTTTCTCGTTACGCACCATGCCGAGGTTGACGTCCGGTGAGTCACCGTCTCGCTTGCTCTCCTCGCAGACTCATCTGACATGCTCATTTGATCGTAGGGGCATGTACTGTCTTCTCGTCGTCGCGTACCTCTTGAATCTCCTTACTCCCGAGCTCCTCCAAGGCACGCCCGGGTTCATCGCGTCGTGCCAGACCTACGAAGGCGGGTTTTCGTCGGCCTCGCAACCGTATTACACCGCGGTCGCGGAGGGGTGGGGGACGCTCCTCGAGGACATCCGGCCATCACTCGGTGAAGCGCACGGGGGGTACACCTTTTGTGCGCTCGCGTCGTGGGTGATGATACAGCCCTATCTCGAGGTGTCTCAGTCTCGCTCGACCACCGCCGCCACCACCACACCGACGACGACGAGGGGCAACCCATCGATCGACTACAAGAGGTTGTTGAGATGGCTTGTGCAGATGCAAGGTTCCGAGACCGAATTGGGAGGGTTCAAGGGACGAACAAATAAACTCGTCGATGGGTGTTATTCGTGGTGGGTCGGGGGGTGTTTTGCGTTGCTGGCGTCGCTCGGCGTTGGTGGTCATGCACACGATGCTGGCAACCAGGAGCACACCGCGGACGGGAACGGGGAGTGGGATGACGATACGGATGGTGCGTACACACGATGGCGGTTTGACGCGGTCACCTATTCATGCTCACGTTCACGCACGCAGAGTCGGTGTGGGACAAGGCGGCGTTGCAGAAGTATATCTTGTGTGCGGCGCAGCACCCCGCCGCGGGTCTGCGCGATAAGCCACCCAAGTACGTCGCGATTCCCTGTCGCTATCCCTATCCCGTACGACCAGGTGCACGCGAAACTGACGCAACAAGAACAGGGGCGCAGATGCGTATCACACGCTGTATTGTCTTGCTGGGCTCTCGGCGGCTCAGCATACCGTCCGCCCACTCCCTGCACGGCGCGCCGAGATCGACCAGGCGTGGTGCGAGACTTTGGGTGAGGTCCCTTTTCAGCCCTCGTGTGTCGATCAGGATGCTCAACGCGGACGATGGCCAGGGTCGTCGCATCAGCAGCTGCGCCGCGTTGCGTTCGCAGACGCACTAGCGTGGTCCGAAGAAGAGGGATTGTCGCACGTCCTTGGCGGCTCGGTGAACCGCGTGGTACGTCTTTTCCTGACCTTGGTACCATGCGTGACGTTGAATGCCTCCTCTAGAACGCCACGCACCCCGTGTTCAACTTGACCACTACGCACACCCAAGGCATCATGTCGTATTTCTACAAACAAACTGTTCCAAGACGTACTTAGTTTGACCAGGACAGCGATAACGATACGAGAATAAATGAAAGCTAGAAATTTAGCATGTATGATGTGACCCAGACGCTTTGTACCCCAACATTAATACTGTACGAACGTGATATCAATATACATACACCGCGACCGCCCGCATCACACGATGATGCACGAATCCCTCGTCTTGGTATCCCCCTTGTCCATCAACAACCGATTCCGCACGCGCAAGTCCTCGACTTCCTCTTGCAATGCACGCGACCGCTCCTGTTCATCTCTTCGCAGCCGTATCAACGACGGCAACAGCTTCTCGACAACATGCCACGCTGAACACCGTTTCTGCAGCGGATACCGCAACTCGGGGGGTAAGAACCGCTCCTCCTCGGTCCCAAACTCGGTCCAGGTGATGCCCATGTCGAGTCGACACCGAACGGGGCAAATCCGGCTCAAAAACATGGCGACTGCATTCGTGTGCCGGACCTGCGACGTCCCGAGCGACAGCGTGCGCAGCGCACGAAAAGGCTCGAGTGGGGTGTGCGATGAGGGGATCTCGGCTTCGGTGGCGTTGATGTAGAGCCCGAGCACGCGGAGACGTGGGCAGTGTCCTGCAAAGGGTAAGAGTGCGCAGAGGTCGAGGTTGAACGCGTCTTCGTGGATAAAGAGAGGTTCGGCGTTGAGCATGAGGTTTTCGAGGTGGGGCCATTTGCTGGCTAGGTCTTCGAGGTCATCGAGCGTGATCTTCAGTGGGTATTTGTGTACGAGTTCAAAGGAGGATAAATTTGGAAAGCTGAGGATGGGTTTGATGGTGGCATAAGAAAGCTGTTGGTCCGCGGGGAGATTAAGTGGAAGGACTTTGTGGTAAAGCTGAACGTTTAGCTTTGATAAGAGTTGACATTGTCGGGACAGCGTGGTCAGGAAGGTGTGTACTTCGTTGGGCGTGTGGTCCGTGTACGAATTGATATACAACGACGTGATGTGGATGGGCGCGAAACTTGAGCGGAAGAAGCGGTCGACATCGTCAATTCTGGCAGACAAGTTGAGTTCACGTAGGCACGGGAATGCACCTTCCTTGAGGACGGGGGCAAAGGATGCTACATTGGCTGGGTTACCGTAACCGAGTTTGAGGTCTTGGTTGAAATCCACGACAGTCATGTTCTTGGCTTGGGAGAGCTGTTCGATGACTGCGGAGGTATGGTGGAATTCTGGTAGGACGATCTTCTTGAGCTCTGGCAGGTTTTGTAGAAGAACGCGGAGCTCAGCGTCGATGGGTGCACCGGGGAGATTGACGAAAAGGGTGAGTGAGTGGAGGTGGGGCGCACGCGCACACAGATCGGTATAAAAGTCCGGCCGTGGATCCAGCTGTGAGGGTGCGGTTACGGAGAGGTGCCTGAGACGTCGATGGAGGAACAGTTTGCACCGTTCCATGTGGGCAGTACTGGCATATATCCATTCCAATGTATGCATATTGGGCAAGATCTCCAAGGACGTTCGCGTTCTGGCAACGTCGTCCAACAAGGGGTAGATTTCGAGATCATACTTGGCTGGTCGGAACCTCAGGGTCCGAACGCGAGAGGCATACTTTTCGAATCTGACCCAGTCGTTTGCTTCTGGGAGTGTCTCAAAACACTGTCGAGCACAGGATGAGTCGCGGATAAGAAAAGCCAAACGGAGATTGCTCACGTATTCGAACGTGTCGTGTTGATGGGATATCGGTTTTAGCAGACGGAAGAGATGGAGGAGGTCGTCGACCTCTTTCCACACGACGTCGAGGGCCACTTCGGACCATCGTTTGCAGACGCAGGCGTTGGTGACGTTGGTGTCTCTACCCAAGAAATTGAAGATGATATCGAGAAGTTCTGGTATGAACAGAACGCGGTGAGCTGGCACTGGCGAGTCGGGCCCCATGTGAGTGACTTCGTGATGGTTGCCAGCTGAGTTGTCTGTTTCTCACCCTTCTTCCACAACCGTGAGGCGAATTCACTCCGCTGTATATGACTCATGCTCACGAACTTGTGCTATACCTTGGACCAGATGGCCAACTTGCAGGTCTTTCACGCGTATAAGACGCCATGTATTCTGTCCATGGACACATCAAGCTCTTTCATGGCTGCGCTGGGAGTTTTGTGGCTCCAATCTTGGAAAATAATGATGCGCCACTACCCAAGTACGTACGTTTCATTCCTTGTATGACAGCGTGCCCAGCTTATCACCTTGCGATAACTATTAATAACCCCAGCAACATGACAAGCCTTGATCTGAAATCTTGATCCCCGTCTCAATTGATATGAGTCGCTCCCCGCAGACATTGACGCCGACATGTTCAGCCACAATCACTACTATACAACGTGAAATCTTTCAAGGTATTTCAAGATGCAGCGAGCTAGTAGAGCTGGTTGATAAAGTGTCGCATGCCTCTTAACCAGTTGCGTAGGTCTGCTTCCGCGGCTTCTACGCGTTGTTCTCACCATCCCACACGGTTAATCAATATTTTCTCTCCCCAGGCACTCGTTCCTGGGGGCTTGGGCCCGGTACGCTAGTCCGTCGGAGGTCTGTCCGCATGCTCTCACTGCTAACAGGGCATGCAGCCCACATGCGAGGGTTACAGCCTCGGATAACAACCACAAGGTCCAGTTACACCCAGGCACGATCAGAAATTTGTAATCCTTCAAAAGCGACCGATTTCCACCCTTCCCTCCTTCTCTCACTTTTCCTAGCGACTTGCCATGTCGCTCCCTCTAGCGGCTGTCGAAGCTCACGACCCTCGCGTGCACCTTCAGGAGAATAATGACGTGGTCGCTCCCGAACATTTTCTTCTCGGCGATGGATTAGCACCCAACTTTGAGACATATCTCTTCTACGCTCAGGAACAGCGAGACAAGGAAGCTGCTGAAGCGCGCAAGGAAGGTCACCGCCCTCCGACTGGCTGGCTGAGCGAATTGTTCGGTCTCAACCGACTCGCCGATACCGCCTCCGTTGTTTCTGACGAGAAAAAGGCTGGATCGGACGAGGCTGCCATCCTTGCTGTCTCTCCTGCAGAGTATCGCGCCGCCTCCAGCGCGCTAAGGACAGCTACCTGGGGTGCAATCTTCTATCTCATCACCACCGGTATGATCGGGTCGTTCAATCAATTCGTCATGATCTCATCAGCGAGGTAGATATTCTTGGTCCCTACTCTGCGCCTTATGCATTTGCCCAAGTGGGGTATGGCCCTGGTGTTGCATGTTTCGTTGTTTTCGGTGTTATGGCGGCCTATAGCGGAGTTCTCCTCTGGCACATGTACCTCAAACTGGATTCCGAGCGGTTTCCCCTCAAATCATTTGGTGACCTGGGTCATCGTATCTTTGGGAATTGGTTCCGGATCGGTACGTCTCACACATCCTTGAACGATCGTGTTACATTGACGATCTTGTAGTGTGCCATATTTTACAGAGTTTGCAACTCATCTTCAACGTCGGTCTCATCATCCTTGGCAACGGCCAGGGTCTTTCGCAGGTAGCGAAATTCAGGGTAAGTATGCATTTGGACACCCCAGTTTACAATATTCTTACGAGAACAGCTTTGCTTTAGTGTTTGTAATATCGTCTGGATGATTGCTGGTCAGTCACGTCCCCAACCTTCGAACACGAATGAACTCACTCGTTCGTAGGCATGATGCTGGGTCAGATCAGAACATTACAAAAGTTTGGTTGGGTTGCAAACTTTTCCATTTGGCTCAACATTATTACATTGGTCGTGACGATGGGAGCTGTTGCACACACCGTTCCCAACTTTACAGCAGCTGAGGCTGCTTATGGCGTTGTAGCAGGGCCTGTACAAACCCTCGCAATCAACCAGCAACCTTTCCAGCCTCAACTGAACGGTATCATGCAGATCGTATTCTCTTATGGTGGCGCGTAAGTCAGCTTTTGCAAAGTCTAGAATGGGCCTCATCGAGAGGTTATCCTAGCATGATCTTCATCGAATTTATGGCTGAGATGCGCCGCCCGATGGACTTCTGGAAAGCCATGGCTTGCGCCCAAGTGTTCATCACCGTCGTGTACATGTTCTTTGGGTTGTTCGTCTACTCGTACCAAGGCCAATTCGTCATCAACGTGAGCACGTTCCCTGCGCAAGCTGCCCAAACAAGTAGCTGACCTGCGATTTCAATCAGCCTGCAAACCAGGGCATATCTCTTTATAGTCTTCAGACGGCGACCAATGTTATCTCTCTTATCGCGGGTCTTATTGCCGCTGCGTTATACGGGAACATTGGCGTCAAAGTCATCTACCAGAACGTGATGATGGAGTTATTCCATGCTCCGCCTTTGACAGCCAAGTCTGGAAAGTACCTCTTCGCCGTATCAGTGATCGTTTACTGGGCGCTCGCTTTTCTTGTCGGTTCCGCTGTCCCTCAGTTCAGCAATCTCTCCGCTCTTGTCGCCGCCGTCTGCATCTTCCGTACGTTTTTCCTTGCGGTGTCTGAACCGTGCTGACGCATACTCTGTAGAATTCTCATATACCTTCCCACCTTTCATGATTCTCGGCTATCTCGTGCAAGTCGATGCGCTGTCAGAGGATCGTCCATATGACGTCAACAATCCCCGCACATCCAGGATTGACAGCTGGCGAAACGTTTCCCGATGGATACGAGGCTGTACGTGCAACCCTGATCCACTCCTTTTTTCGTTGCTAAACATCATTGATTGACCTGCCTTCTTCTGACAGACAAGAAACATTTCATCTTCAACACGTGGAACTTGATCATCTTCCTCGCGTGTCTGGCGACTGCAGCGCTGGCGTCATACTCGGCGATCACATCTATTATCACTGACTTCCAGACGGGTACCTCTGGGACGTCGTTTAGTTGCCGTTCCCCTCTGCAGCCAGCTTGATTGGCTCGGACTCTGCTGACTATCTCGGGTTTTCAAGTATTGGAGAGGGATGGTGACGATGGGTTGTTTGATTTTTTTTTAGTCGCTAAGCGTCGATGTTTTGATTTTAAGATAATGTGTGTAATGAGCAGCAATGAATAGTACAGAATGCTTCTTGCCTCAGACGGACTGGTCACCAGTCTAGCACCCACCAACTACAGTCCAATAGGGCAGCCCTCGTAAATGCTAATAATATTGTGTAGAACTGTATAAAAAATAACTCGTCCAAAAAAAACAAATACTATCCCCACCAGTGACTTCGGCGGTCACAGGGTGTCACGATTGGTCACACTCTGTCACCAGGCAAATTTTGATCTCCGTTCGGATTCCTGTCGAAGCAGCCTGGAATTGAAACAGGGTATTAGATGGCAAGAATGCTGGGTAGCTAATGAATGTTAGTATTCATGATGTACTGGGGATGTCTAGCTGAAGTAGAGGCCCAGGGTGGTGTATCGACATGAACGTAGCGACAAGAAGTGATGGGTTGCATTGAAGAAATGAACCACTGGAGGTAAGCTGCATAGCTATGTTCACACTTTCCTACCATACTGACATAGACTTAGTATTCACTGTCTCTGTATAGCACGTCAGATTTCAACAGGCAGTTGCCCTGCAACACAGTGCATTGGAACATCACCCACAGGGGGCATTCTCATGAAGCCTGTTCGCTGAAGAGCTCCGCGAATTCCCTCCATTCCCACTTCCACCAGCTCAGAAGTTGGAACGTTGTCAGACCTTGAGGATGCGGTTGCGCTGCAACGCAGTGCGTTGGAACTTCGCACACGGGGGGATCATCAGCGACCCGAATCACTGAACAACCACGCGAATTACCTCCACTCGCGTTATTGTCAGACCTTGAGGAGGCAGTTGCGCTGCAGCGGGGTGCATTGGAGCACCGCACACAAGGGCATACTCATCGAGCTCTTTGGATGATCAACCTCACGAGTTCCCTCCTTACCAGTTTCGAGCACTGGCAGCTTGGAACAATGTCACGTAGTCGTTTTCCCAATCGTGAAAATCCTTCAAGCGTTCTGTCCTCATGGATCGCGCATCTGGTGGAGTCCAACTGCCGAGTTCTCCCTCCTTCCATTGTATACCGCCGGCTCGTTTCGGAAGGGTCAACCAATGCGCTCTCCAATCTTTATATCTCTTCCTATATACCTACCCTTCATTCGTGCACGTCAGAAGCGACCATTGGACCTGTCCATCGAACGACACCGTTTCTTTCTGGTCGGGCAGGCGCAAGATCCTAGCCAGTGCAAACTTGTTTCAGTCAACAATGAGCTTTCCAGCATATTGCAGCGTATCGAGTCCGTGGTGATACCCACAAGTAGGACACAACCATCGTCAGAGTTGTCGAGGAATAGGGCACGAGTTTGTTCACCTTGCTTCCCACGGCATCTAGAATCCGAAATGACCAGAACTTCGAGTCCGGGTTTACTTTGGGAGATGGGCTGTTGAAGGTTAAACACATCATGGGGCTCCCAGTTTACGTATCTGTCTGCCTACCATACGACGGTTGGAGACGAGGAGAGCCCGGACGAGGTCATCCATCTGGCTGTGCAGCCATGCAATCTGCTGGCTTCCGTTCTGTGATTGGAACGATGTGGGCTGGTCGTCTGGATCACACCCGAGCGGCGCTCGCGTTGCACAAGACGATGAATAGCTTTCGTCCGGGCGAGATACCTTTTGATCAACGGATTCTCATGACATACTCATTGGTGCCTAGTATTTGTTCATACTCTCCTGCAAGTACTACGATTTCAGCGTCGCTGTCATCTAAAGAGTACCCTACTATTTGTATTCTGATGTTGTCAATGTCTGACCATGGGATATGTGGACACTGGACATTTCGAGTAAAGACAAAAACATGTTTTTTCCCTCGGTTATTACCTTGTGTATACAAGGTCCGTAATTGTGGCTGTGGCGTACACCTTTTTTCACCCGTGTTCCGACTTTGTGTCCGGGAGTGATCGATTCGCTCCTGCTACATAAACTTCGCCTTGCTCTTGTTCCCCTTACGGGTCCAGTAATACAACACTCGTTGTGACGGAACGTTTTTGGGATCCATACCTTCACCATGTATTAATCTCAGTACGAAGTAAGCATTTACTGAGTGCTTAGTACATGGATGGCGAAATCATTTCTCATTTATGTAGATTAGCCGAGGACAAGGAAAAGGCCATTTTATTATGCAGCATGTATGTTGCTATCTGTACAGGATGGAAATTAGAATGTATCCATCCCAAGTGATAGTAGTCAACCTATACAGTGATCCACCGGCACTTGCGTCAGCAAATTTTTCGGGACTCCTACAATTCAACAATTGTAATTGTACTAGATCAGACTGTACCCACGCATTCTAGCATCATAAGATAGTATGTGAAAAAAAGCTAGAGCCCATCCACGATGTTTCGGAGTCACTGTGAAAGAGTCTTAATACCAGGTGTTATCAAGCGCACACCGTCACTTGCGTCAGCATGAAAAAGGCATATCAGTAGCTTATGTAATTATCTAAGATATCATCTCGTCACTGATTAATCACCGCACTCACTCCCAGTCGCTTCCTCGTCATCGTCAAGTTCCTCGTTCCCATCGTGCCCACCTCCTTCACCTTCTACCACCTCATTGAAAGTCGGTTTTGGAAGCTTTGGTTCCAGCTTCCCGAGAGCTGGCCGTTTCCAACTTGTCCGTCGTCCTTCAGCCTTCGCCACATCCCGCTCTGTTTGCCATGCTGCAAGTGCCGCCTGGTACTTGTGTCGTCGTGCCTTGTTTCGCTCGATGTGTGACACCTCAGCCTGTTTCCATATCGCCAGTGCTTCTGCTCGCTCATCTCTCTGTTTCCGGCGCTCTTGTACATTTACATTGCGCTTTGATAAGATTGTACTCTGTGATAAGATTGTATGATATATGTGATAAGATGAGATAAGCTTGCAAATAACATGCTCCTCCGGCATGTCACTGGCAGGACATGCCCTCCTCAGATGAACAGATTATTAGCTGGTGCACACTGCCAATAGTCATACTTAGTTGATGCTATGGTCATTGCGAGCCTAAAAAATTATATTTACCTGATACACACTCATAGAGCAAAAAACACCCATATTTTTCGTCACTGGTGCACAAATTGCAATCAAAGTATATACACATACTTAAGGATGGCTAGGCATATGTACTACTGTGAAGTCTAACCACTTGTAGTGTAACTCAAATGTGAATTGCGTGTGTTTTGCTCGCTTGACACAAGTGCCGGTGCTGACGCAAGTGCCGGTGGATCACTGTAGTATACAAAGACGATGCGTGGAGCGTCAAAAGTTACTCGTGTTATTAAACCTTACGTAATAGATCACAAACGCAAACCCAACCCTTACCGTCGAACACCAACGCTGATACACTGTCCCTCCTCGACGCTCTACTCATCGTGTAACATTCACGCTAATGACGGACGGAAACAATGATGCTTATAAATCGGTCCCAGAACGTAAACTACACCGACGACGACATGTCAACTCTTACTAAAGAATCACATAGAAGGATCTCCATCCATCATAAACCACACTACCCACAAAACATAACGAAAGACACGACGGAAACTACCACCTTAAATAAAAATAAAGGTGTCGAACTCTCCGCTCAGTGAGCGTCGCGTTTTATTTAACTAACACGTATATCCAATTCATAGTGAACAAGACAAGGACCAGTTGTCAGACTCGTCTCTGAATTATGTTACACCTAGCCCGAAATCTGTCGTGCGCGACATTGACGACATTGATAACGATGACTCCAACATGTTAGTACACCCAATCTTCGTAATCGAACATCCGCCGTAACAGCGTATACCAGTGAGGCAAGTGCGATCGAGATTTCCAGCGACGATCGCATCTCATCGGAGGAGATGGAAATTATCTCAGAGAAATGTCCCAGTAAATGTGAATTGTTTGTGGCGTTAGGTTATGTTCGCGGTCTACCCACTACGAAACGACTCAACCGGCTTGTCCGCCTTTGGTTCCGAATCTAAGAACTGGACAACTTTCGCATCGTGGACGGCAGAGTGAGTACTTAGTCACTTTACTACCCATGCTGCATCTCTTATACCTCACGTTACGACAAGCGCGACTGGAGGATAAGAACTCGCCTTCTAAAGAAGGACTCGTAATTATTTGTTGATGTATGTCATACCTAACGTTACAATTTAAGACATTTCACAAGGTCTCTGCCGGCGTCGCGCGGCGCTAATCTAGTAGACAGTTGTACCCGAAAGAATAGCTTGGGCAATAGCATTGGCTCTTGAGCTTGAATTATGCTATGTACGGCCAGCCCGCTCGATGATTCAACTTTACCACGACCATGCCGTTAGCACCTGGCGCTACTATGCACGGGCGTCAATGATTGATTCGTCATGCCGAGGACCGAGGCCCGAGGTTGAAGTACTCATTTATGACGACCATTAACTCTACAAGGAAGAGTATCCAGACTTCTGTAATTGGTATGCCTGCCGTTAATCGCAAGGCTGGCTAGCTCGAGCGACCTAACGTCTGAACAGATTTGGATGCATTGTACACGTCGTTTGCTCCTACCCTATCCTGATGCCCTCAGCAACTCGATAAAAGAATTACCCTCCGCCGCAATGAAATACAGTTGCACCCACGAGGACCTCCAGAGCCGCCTCGACACTCTTTCACGCTACCAGCGGTTCCGATGGAGGAGAGAGATGAATGACCTTGATGAGGCGCTCACTTCCGAGCGAACAATCGTTGTCACTTCGCTCTGATAGTCACCCTGGTCAGGTCCTATTATTGCTCCTTGCAATGGTTGTCAATTCCCGTCTCGAGCCGCTCGAAGCACTGCCCGACCTCAACGACGGACTTGTCTTGCTCCGTCGTATATCGGAATTTCTGAAGCCGGGTACGCCAGCCCGAACTTTTCGCATGCTTCCACTACTAACAGGGCATATCGTCCTCATGCAGGAGGGGTACAGCATTGGACAAGGATCACAAGGTCCAGCTGCACGCGGGCGCGATCTGAAAATAGTCATCCTTTAAAAGTGACCGGTCTCCACCTTTCCCCTCCTGCTTCCACTTTCTACCGTCTTGCTATGTCGTTCCCTCCTGCGGCTGTCGAAGCTCACGACCCTCGCGCGCACCTTCAAGAAAATCATTTTCTTGTTGACGATGGATTAGCACCCAACTTTGAGACATATCTCTTCTACGCTCAGGAACAGCGAGACAAGGAAGCTGCTGAAGCACGCAAGGAAGGTCACCGTCCACCAACTGGCTGGTTGAGCGAGTTGTTCGGTCTCAACCGACTCGCCGATACCGCCTCCGTTGTTTCAGACGAGAAAAAGGCTGGATCGGACGAGACTGCCACCCTTGCTGTCTCTCCTGCCCAGTATCGCGCTGCTTCCAGCTCACTCAGGACGGCTACCTGGGGTGCAATTTTCTATCTCATAACCACCGGTATGATCGGGTCATTCAATCAATCTTCATCTCATCGGCGAGGTAGATATCCTTGGTCCGTACACTGCGCCTTATGCATTTGCCCAAGTGGGATATGGCCCTGGTGTTGCATGTTTCGTGGTTTTCGGTGTTATGGCGGCCTATAGCGGCACTCTCCTCTGGCACATGTTCCTCAAACTGGATTCCGACCGATTTCCCCTCAGATCCTTTGGCGACCTTGGTTATCGAATCTATGGGAATTGGTTCCGGATTCGTACGTCTCACATGTCCTTGAATGATCACGTTACATTGAGAATATTTCCAGTGTGCAATGTTTTGCAGAGCTTGCAGCTTATCTTCAACGTCGGTATCATCATCCTCGGCAACGGCCAGGGTCTTTCGCAAGTGGCGAAGTTCAAGGTATACATTTACCTTGTCATTACAGTTCACAATGTTCTTACGAAAACAGCTTTGCTTTATTGTTTGTAATATCGTCTGGACGCTCGCTGGTCAGTCACGTCCCTGACTTTTGAACACAAATGACCTCACACTCTTTCGTAGGCATGATTATGGGTCAGATTAGAACATTGCAAAAGTTTAGTTGGGTTGCAAACTTTTCCATTTGGCTCAACATTATTACATTGGTCGTGACGATGGGTGCTGTTGCACACACCGCTCCCAACTACACAGCAGCTCGGGCTGCTTATAACATGACAGCGGGGCCTGTTCAAACCGTCGCAATCAACCAGCAACCTTTCCAGCCTCAACTGAACGGTATCATGCAGATCGTATTCTCTTATGGTGGCGCGTAAGTCCGCCTTTGCAAAGTCGAGAGTGGGCCTCATCGAAAGGTTATCCTAGCATGATCTTCATCGAATTTATGGCTGAGATGCGCCGCCCGATGGACTTCTGGAAAGCCATGGCTTGCGCCCAAGTGTTCATCACCATCGTGTACATGTTCTTTGGGTTGTTCATCTACTCCTACCAAGGCCAATTCGTCATCAACGTGAGCACGTTTCCTGCGCAAGCTGCCCAAACAAGTAGCTGACCTATGATTCCAATCAGCCTGCAAACCAGGGCATCTCACTTTACAGTCTACAGACAGCGACCAATGTTATTTCCTTTACTGCAAGTGTTATTGCCGCTGCGTTATACGGGAACATTGGCGTCAAAGTCATCTACCAGAACGTGATGATGGAGTTATTCCATGCTCCGCCTTTGACAGCCAAGTCTGGAAAGTACCTCTTCGCCGTATCAGTGATCGTTTACTGGGCACTCGCTTTTGTTATCGGTTCCGCTGTTCCCCAGTTCTCCAATATCTCTTCCCTTGTTGCTGCCGTCTGCATCTTCCGTACGAGTTTCTTTGCGGCGTCCGAACAGTGCTGACGCATGCTCTGTAGAATTTTCATATACCTTCCCACCTTTTATGATTCTTGGCTATCTTGTGCAAGTCGATGCGATGTCAGAGGATCGTCCATATGACGTCAAGAACCCCCGCGCATCTAGGATCGATAGATGGCGGAACCTTTCCCGATGGGTACGAGGCTGTACGTGCCACCATGATCCTATCCTTCCTCTTCGTTGCTGAACATCGTTGATTGATATGCCTCCCTCCGACAGACAAGAAACATTTCATCTTCAACACGTGGAACTTGATCATCTTCCTCGCGTGTCTGGCGACTGCAGCGCTGGCGTCGTACACGTCGATCACATCAATTATTAGTGGTTTCCAAACGGGTACCTCTGCGCCGTCGTTTGGCTGCCGTTCTCCTCTGCAGCCAGCTTGATTGGCTCGGACTCTGCTGACTATCTCGAGTTTTCAAGTATTGGAGAGGGCTGGTGACGTTGGGTTGTTTGATTTTAATAATGAGCAGCAATGAATAATACAGAATAGTTAGCTCACAAGGATTCGCTCGATGATAGCATTGACTTTTGGTGCTGCGTTTGTACCCGTGACTAGTGCTCCATATGTGTAGCGGGCACTAACTCCAACTAAATCCAATCGGCCCGCGAATAACCAAACAACTGGAACCGGCACAACCCCCCCAGATCTGACGTCACCGAGGATAACCAACCAGTTTCTTCGAGTCCCACACGTAGTGCATGCGTAAATGCATTTTTCCGCTGACCAAACGTCTGACCGCTAATATTGTGTAAAAAATAACTCGTCCAAAAAAAACAAATACTGTAGACTCCCGAACATCTTCGTTTTCGACTCCTTTCATTCACCATCCCAGCTTTCCGACCTCTTTCAGACAATGTCTTTAACTGATCTCAACTGTGCTCATCAATCATTGGATCCAGGCGGCTGAAGAACGTAAACACAGCACGACGGTCCTGACTTACGAAACGTTTTCGCGCCTCCACTATTTCGCTACAGTGGCTTCCCTGCTTCGCAGTGTGCTTGACGGTCCTCTAGCTAGCGCTGAGTCTCAGCACAATCGGGCGTGGCATTTCAACGTTGCAGCGTTCACTACAGTATTTTGTCACTCAGATTCGCGGGTTACATGGACTCTCTCGTTTCCTTCTGCCCCCACCCTTCGCAGATCTCCAAATTGCAGCATCTTGTGGACTGGTGATCGTCGTCAACGCCAGCCAGTATGGCTCTGATGCGTTCGTCGTTCTTCCTGACCGAGATCCGATCCACGTCGCTCTCCCCATCACAAACTTATCCCGCGCCTTTGAAATACTGTCGCTGGAACTCCGTTCTCTGACATCGCGCGCCAAGTTCGGAGATGTAACGAGAGATATCTTAGTGCTGCTACGAGAACTTTGGGACGTAGTCGTTTTCCCAATCGTGAAAATCCTTCAAGCGTTCTGTCCTCGTGGATCGCGCCGAGTTCTCCCTCCTTCCATTGCATACCGCCGGCTCGTTTCGGAAGGGTCAACCAATGCTCTCCAATCTTCCTATATGCCTACCTTGACAACCTTCATTCGTGCACGTCAGAAGCGACTATTGGACCCGTCCATCGAACGACATCGTTTCTTTTCTGGTCGGGCAGGCACAAGATCCTATCCAGTGCAAACTTGATTCAGTCAACACTGAGCTTTCCAGCATATCGCAGCGTATTGAGTCCGTGGTAATACCCACCAGTGTTCAAGACGAGGACGCAACCATCGTCAGAGTTGTCGAGGGATAGGGCACGAGTTTGTTCACCTTGCTTCCCACGGCATCTAGAATCCGAAATGACCAGAATTCGAATCCGGATTTGCTTTGGGAGATGGGGGAAAGTACCTCTTCGCCGGATCAGTGATCGTTTACTGGGCTCTCGCTTTTGTTATCGGTTCCACTGTTCCACAGATCAGCAATCTCTCCGCTCTTGTCACCGTACGTTTTTTCTTGCGGTGTCTGGACCGTGCTGACGCATACTCTGTAGAATTCTCATATACCTTCCCACCTTTTATGATTCTCGGCTATCTCGTGCAAGTCGATGCGATGTCAGAGGATCGTCCATATGACATCAACAATCCCCACACATCCAGGATTGACAGCTGGCGAAACGTTTCCCGATGGATACGAGGCTGTACGTGCAACCCTGATCCTCTCCTGAACATCATTAATTGACCTGCCTCCTTCTGACAGACAAGAAACATTTCATCTTCAACACGTGGAACTTGATCATCTTCCTCGCGTGTCTGGCGACCGCGGTGCTGGCGTCATACTCGGCGATCACATCTATCATTACTGACTTCAAGACGGGTACCTCTGGGTCGACGTTAGGCTGCCGTTCTCCTCTCCAGACGTCTTGATTGGCTTGGACTTTCTCTCGAGCGGTTATGAATCGGGTGGAGACACTGACGTGGATTGTTTACATGCTTAATCGTCGATGGATTGATTTTAAGACAGATGTATGTGATAAGCAGAATACAGAATAATTGGATCGGAAGGACTTGCCTAGCGATACTTAGAGTTGGCTTGAGATGGTTGCGAGTCTTTCCGAAGGAAGGCGAGCTCATGGGTCTCAACCGTGACAAGGTTTGCAATATTTGGGGCAGACCTAAATATTGTACTAGCTGACTGGTGACCAAACGGAGTGATTCGTATTTCCCAACTGGAAATTTCTTCAAAATTGGTGTCTTGACGTGTCGACGACACGACACGATCCAGTAGCGTGGACCGCGAGGTATCGCGATGTTCGTTGAAGCGGTCTGGCGTGCATCATTGGCGCACCTGGAAAAAACAAAGATGGTTGTTGCACCCTGCAAAACGATGCAGACTACGGCAGGGATACATCGATCGTCGGTCAGTTGCAATCCAATTGACATTGATTGGAATGCTTGGGGCGACAAACGACATAGCTGCCCTCGACTCTTTTTCAGCAACCACAAAAGTCGGACATCGGATCGATATACCGTCAGGTAGTCAGCCAGCGAATATGTGTATATACGAGTACTACACTTACTTGAGGCGCTTGAGGAGCTGGATGACAGGATTGCCATCCGTTGGGTCGAACCCACGGGCCTCAGCCACGTCTCCGAGATGATATCGGGTCGTCAGCACAGGTTCATATTGTCTTCCCAGCTCAACCTCGCATTGCGATCCTAGTCAAGGAGTCTAGTCTCCCGAGAAGTACACACAGTTGTGCAAGTGCACCATTTGAATCATCCTTGCTGGTTCGATGATGTCATTGGTCATTGTTAGTTAGCTTGCACGGGTTCAACTCGAGTGGATTGTAAGACGACCCAATCCAGCACTCCGAGGCCAAACCATGAGAATATTTATCCACATTGCAGCCAAGGAACCATCAAGCCTACACAAGGCCACAGTGAAGGGAAGCGGGGGTGATACGCGAACGATAAACGCACCAATGAGACGGACGGGAGCCTTGGGAAGGAACCACTGGCAATCGCATTGATCACACGCCAGTTCGGCCAAGCGTGACCACACCATCCTGGTCGAGAAGACGGACGACCGATCCGACACTGCTCCTCTGCACGCTCAGGATCCACAATAATATTCGCCAAATTGATATTCAGAGTCCAATGTGCGTTTCGATTGCCGCTACTGGCGGACTTTGGCTGTCTCGTCTAGTAGATCTGTGTCCGTGAACATATATCGCTATAGCGGTCCGCGTCGAAGGTAGTCTGGCCTGCCTCATGGCGCAGGGTGCGCCGCGCTCCTGTCGACACTCTGGCACGTCCGTCCGCGACTACACGTCTTTGGGCATATCCATGCCGCGCGCATCTGCTGGGACGACGTCCAACCCGCGTTCGAGGCCGTCTGTGCGTACACGGACACACGCGCCGACGTCGGGATGAGCGCACAGTGGGCGCAGTTTGTGAAATTGATGTGGCAGGCTGTCAGATAGCAGCCTGAAGATCATTCTATACCCCATCATCTCTCATAAACCTTCATGGTCACATTTCCGATCGTGTTGCTTTTCCATATGTCACCCTCACTCCCTGTTATGCGCCTCAAGGTTTCGTGCCTGTTCGCGAAGTCGTGTAGGGCTTTTTGATTTCAATAGGAAGTATGGTGGTGCAGATGAGCGGCGGGTGCGTGACAAGTGATATACGGCTTTGTCGGCAGGGTTGGAGCGGAGCCCAAAAATTGTTTGAGCTATGTCCGAACGATGTAAGCCGTTCGGATGTTCGGAAAGTTTGATTCCCAAACTTTCTGAGACTCTCAGTGACCACCGTGTTGAATTCTGCATCGAGGTGGCGGGATCATGTCAACAAACGTATTGATAAACGCCATAATCACGCCCTGGAGGGACCTGCTACAGACTGCAAAGAGTGCATGTATGAGATTGAATGACCACCGACTCGGATCCCATTGAAGTCCATGCCAAGGTTCAACGAAGTACTCCCTGCGTACATTCGTACGGCTCTCGGCTGACGACCATCAACTCTACAAGGAAGAATATTCAGATTTCTGTAATTGGTATGCCTGCCGTTAATCGCAAGACTGGCTAGCTCGAGCGACCTAACGTCTGCCAGTGAATAAATTTGGATTCATTGTGCACGTCGTTTGCTCCAAGTCTCCAACCCTATCCTGATGCCTCAGCAACTCGATAAAAGAATTACCCTCCGCCGCAATGAAATACAGCTCCACCCACGAGGACTTTCAGAGCCGCCTCGACACACAATCTTACTCTTTTACGCTACCAGCGGTTCCGATGGAAAAGAGAGATCAATGACCTTGATGAGGCGCTCGCTCCCGGGCCGAGCGAACAATCGTTGTTTCGAGCCGTTCGAAACACTGCCCGACCTCAACGACGGACTTGTCTTGCTCCATCGTATATCGGAGTCTCTGAAGTCGGTACGCCAGCCCGAACTTTTCGCATGCTTTGACTATTAACAGGCCATGTCGTTCTCATGTAGGAGGGGTACGGCATTGGACAAGGATCACAAGGTCCAGCTACTGTACACTGGCGCGATCTGAAAATAGACATCCTTTAAAAGTGACCAAACCTTTCCTCTCCTGCTTCCACTTTTCCTACCAACTTGCAATGTCGCTCCCTCCTATGGCTGTCGAAGCTCACGACCCTCGCGCGCACCTTCAGGAAAATCATGACGTGGTCGCTCCCGAACATGTTCTTCTCGACGATGGATTGGCACCCAACTTTGAGACATATCTCTTCTATGCTCTGGAACAGCGAAACAAGGAAGCTGCTGAAGCTCGAAAGGAAGGTCATCATCCACCAACTGGCTGGCTGAGCGAGTTGCTCGGTCTCAACCGACTCGCCGACACCGCCTCCGTTGTCTCTGACGAGAAAAAGGCTGGATCGGACGAGGCTGCCACCCTTGCTGTCTCTCCTGCCCAGTATCGCGCTGCTTCCAGCTCACTCAGGACGGCTACCTGGGGTGCAATTTTCTATCTCATCACCACCGGTATGATCGGGTCATTCAATCAATTAATCTTCATCTCATCGGCGAGGTAGACATTCTTGGTCCGTACTCTGCGCCTTATGCATTTTCCCAGGTGGGATATGGCCCTGGTGTTGCATGTTTCGTTGTTTTCGGTGTTATGGCGGCCTATAGCGGCATTCTCCTCTGGCACATGTTCCTCAAACTGGATTCCGACCGGTTTCCCCTCAGATCCTTTGGCGACCTTGGTTATCGAATCTTTGGGAATTGGTTCCGGATCTGTACGTCTCACATGTCCTTGAACGATCACGTTATATTGAGAATCTTTGCAGTGTGCAATGTTTTGCAGAGCTTGCAGCTTATCTTCAACGTCGGTCTCATCATCCTCGGCAATGGCCAGGGTCTTTCGCAAGTGGCGAAGTTCAAGGTATACATTCGCCTTGTCATTACAGTCCACAATATTCTTACGAAAACAGCTTTGCTTTATTGTTTGTAATATCATCTGGACGCTCGCTGGTCAGTCACGTCCCTGACTTTTGAACACAAATGACCTCACACTCTTTCGTAGGCATGATTCTGGGTCAGATTAGAACATTGCAAAAGTTTGGTTGGGTTGCAAACTTTTCCATTTGGCTCCACATCATTGTAATCACCGTGACGATGGGTGCTGTTGCACACACCGCTCCCGACTATGAGGCAGCTGAGGCAGTTTACAACATTACAGCGGGGCCTGTTCACACTGTCGCAATCAACCAGCAGCCTTTCCAGCCCCAACTGAACGGTATCATGCAAATCGTATTCGCTTATGGTGGCGCGTAAGTCAGCTTTGCAAAGTCTGGAATGGGCCTTATCGAGAAGCGTACCCTAGTATGATCTTCATCGAGTTTATGGCTGAGATGCGCCGTCCGATGGATTTTTGGAAGGCCATGGCTTGCGCCCAAGCGTTCATCACCATCGTGTACATGTTCTTCGGGTTGTTTGTCTACTCCTACCAAGGCCAATTCGTCCTTAACGTGAGTACGTTTCCTGCGCGAGTTGCCCAAACAAGTAGCTAACTTGCGATCCTCAATCAGCGTGCATTCCAGGGTATCTCACTATACAGTCTACAGACAGCGACCAATATTATCTCCTTTATTTCCAGCCTTATTGCCGCTGCGTTATACGGGAACATTGGCGTTAAAGTCATCTATCAGATCGTCCTGGTGGAGTTATTCCATGCTCCGCCTTTGACAGCCAAGTCTGGAAAGTACCTCTTCGCCGTATCAGTGATCGCTTACTGGGCACTCGCTTTTGTTATCGGTTCCGCTGTTCCCCAGTTCTCCAATATCTCTTCCCTCGTTGCTGCCGTCTGCATCTTCCGTACGTTTTTCCTTGCGGTGTCTGAACCGTGCTGACGCATGCTCTGTAGAATTTTCATATACCTTCCCACCTTTTATGATTCTTGGCTATCTCGTGCAACTCGATGCGATGTCAGAGGATCGTTCATATGACATCAAGAACCCCCACGCATCTAGGATCGATAGCTGGCGGAACCTTTCCCGATGGGTACGAGGCTGTACGTGCCACCATGATCCTATCCTTCCTTTTCGTTGCTGAACATCGTTGATTGACATGCCTCCCTCTGACAGACAAGAAACATTTCATCTTCAACACGTGGAACTTGATCATCTTCCTCGCGTGTCTGGCGACTGCAGCGCTGGCGTCGTACACGTCGATCACATCAATTATTAGTGGTTTCCATACGGGTACCTCTGCGCCGTCGTTTGGCTGCCGTTCTCCTCTCCAGACGTCTTGATTGGCTTGGACGTTGTCTCGAGCGGTTATGAATCGGGTGGAGACACTGACATGAATTGTTTAGATGCTTAATCGTCGATGGATTGATTTCAAGACAAATGCAAATGTATGTCATGAGCAGATACAGAATAGTTGGATCGGAAGGACTCGTTTAGCGATAGAGTTGGCTTGAGATGGTTACGAGTCTTTCGGAAGGAAGGTGAGCTCATGGGTCTCAACCGTGACAGGGTTTGCAATATTTGGGGCAGACCTAAATACTTTACTAGCTGACTGGTGACCAAACGGAGTGATTCGTATTTCCCAACTTTCTTCAAAATACCAAAATCCATGCGTCAAAATTGGTGTCTTGACGTGTCGACAACACGACACGATCCAGTAGTGCTTTAATAGTGATCTTTCTTGCACACTAAATATGACGAGGGGATTTCGTCACGTCAAATCTCTTTGTGACAGACGAACCGATTGTGAGGGTACAGTATCAGGCAGCTTACTGCTTCGAGCTTCACTATCCGAGTCATTTGAATGGACGATCACATGACTGCGGCGCTTGATAGCTTGATAGGTCACCACGGCTACTTGAGGCCGAGGATTTAATGATTCTATCCACCACAATGCCTCCAAAAAATCGCGTGGATGTGTTGATCGTCGGTGCTGGCCCTGCCGGCGTCATGTGTGCCAACGCACTCGCAATTGCAGGTGTTGACGTCAGGATCATTGATAAACGGTACGCACCATGTTCGACGATCGCCGTCATTTCGAGCGTTCGAATGCTAATTGGCCACAGTCCTGTCAAGGTTTCAACTGGCCATGCGGATGGTATTCAGTCAAGGATGACAGAAGTCTTTCAGGTATACCGTTCTGGGCGTGTTTCATTGTAGTCTCAAACTTTTGGGATAGAGCTATGGACTCGCCGAGCGCTTGATCCGAGAGGGATCTCAGATGCATATGTCTGTGGGTGAATGTTTGCTTCATCATAAAACACTTATGTATCTATGGCTTTATCATCACTCAAGGCTTTTTATCATCCTCACCCAGACGGAGGTATTGAGGTATGAACCGTGTCAGATTCTGCGGTGTGTCTCCAGTTTCTGAAGGATGAGTCTTGAAGCGCACCAAACGCGTCCCCTGTGAGTCCCTGCCAACCAGTGCTCGGTATCCATTTGTGGTGCGGCTCTCGTTCAGATTCTTTCTTTGTCTTGGGTCATGGACAGGCTTCTAGGTCACCCTCCACCAGGGTGCAATAGAAGATATTTTTCTTGATTCAATGAAGGAGCATAGAGTAGAAGTCGAGCGTCCAAAACAACCAGTGAACATTGAGATTTCGGACGACGTCGACGAGTTGTGCAGCCCCTCTTCATACCCGGTCGAGGTAAGCGCCAATCATGATGTTCTCCTTTAGTTTGTAAACAATGATTATTGCAGGTTACTGTGGAGAGTTTAGACGCAGTCAAGGAGAACAAGACGGAAATCATACATGCCAAATTTGTTGTTGGAGCAGATGGTGTGCTGTACCTCACCTGTTCGCAGGTCTAGTATGGACATACAATTTGCAGGAGCACATTCATGGGTACGAAATGCTCTAGGAATCGAAATGGAAGGTGAAAAAACAGGTAACTAACGAGACTGGACCTCCGCTGTATCACCTAGCTAATCAAACCGACCAGATTACGTCTGGGGTGTTGTCGACATGGTTCCAGAAACAGACTTTCCAGACATTCATATGGGCACGGATATCCGTTCCAGTAGTGGATTCTGCAAGACCATTGCTCGTGAAGGAGAGCTAGTTCGTTTTTACATCCAGCTATTGGACACGGATGTCGTGGATCCGTTAACTGGGAGAGTCGACAAGAACAAGATAACTCCACAGGAGCTTCTTTCGGTGTGGATTCTTACGGAAGTAATGAGATTTGGATTTGTCTGCTGATTGATGGGTGTGTGTAGGTCGCCAAGAAGATATTCTATCCATTTGAATTGGCCGACCCGAAAGAGATCGATTGGTGGACAGTTTATGTTAGTAAGTACTTCCTGAATGGTCCACCCATAATCGTGACAACGTGCGGGCTACTTGGTAGTCGGGCAGCGTGTGGCGTCTAGTTACTCTGTCAAGGACCGCGTTTTCATTGCCGGCGACGCATGTCATACCCATTCCCCAAAGGCTGGTGAGAATATTTTCTCTTGTGCGTGGTGTTCTAGATCATTTCTCCGTGGTTTAGGTCAGGGTATGAATGCGAGCATGAATGATACTCATAATCTCGGTATGTGCTTTCCTCGTATCGCTGGGCATGGTCTGAGAAATTTTTAGCTTGGAAACTCGTACAGGTACTCAGAGGATGGTCCAGTCCGTCACTCTTGAAGACTGTAGGTTTTTCAGAGGCTTACCTTTCTGTGCCCATATACCCTCCCCTAGTATGAACAAGAACGCAGAAAGTATGCGCAAGACTTGATAAGCTTTGACAAGGAATATGCAGCTCTGTTGTCCGCAAAGCCCAGGAGAACGGAGAATGGAGACGTTGCATCCGACGTTCGGTGAGTTGTCCTACACGAGGTTTTGATGGATCTTCACCTCATTAACCTGTGTATTAGAGTGTTCCAGAAATTCAGAGGTTTCATGAATGGCATTGGAGTTCACTATTTCCCGTCCGCAATCGTGGATCCCAAACACCAGAAATGCGCACAGAATCTCATCATTGGACAAAGAATGCCCCCACAAACCTTTGTTCGTGCTGCCGATATACGTCCAGTTGAGATACAGGACTTGCTTCCTTCAGACGTGCGATTCAAAGTGCTGATCTTTGTTGGCTACTTGACGGGGACCCGAGTCTCGGAGTTAAAGTTGTTTGCAGAAGAGTTGAGCAAGTCGTCGAGCTTCCTTCGGAAATACAGTCCTGATGGCAACATCTCGGTTGTATTCGACATTACCACGATCACTGCCGGAAAAAGGGAGAACATCGATTACTTGCTCGTTCCGGCATTCTTCCGTCCCCACTGGACAAAGTGAGTGTTACCCTCCCCTCCTCGTCTTTTGTGAGCTCATCTATGTATGGATACTTTGCAGAGTGCTTCTTGACGATACAGATGCCATAGGGAGCAAAGGTGGACATGGGCACGAGAGATTTGGAATGGATCCAAAGCAGATTGTCCTTGTTGTCGTTCGGCCGGATGGATATGTGGGGACCATTGCCCCTTCGTCTGCAGTTGCAGACCTAGACAACTATTTTGGTTCGTTCATGCTCCCTCGCCGCCTTGAATCCTAGTTCGCAAGGAATGTACTTTGATACGAGGGCTTGGTTAAATGATTGGGAGGGAGACATACTAGTACTACAGCCATTGATCCAGATTGATAGATGTGCCATTCGTTGCGATCGATCGATCGATCATGAAAAGCCTGATACTTCACTACCATCCTCTGGAACGAATGCCGGTGCAGATGCTCGAACGCTCGTGGCGGTGGACGTTGAACGTCGTGAGTCCGAGTCGGACGTTTTAGTAGATGGTTTGTGTGTCCGTTTGGCGTTTGCGTTTAGAATTTGTTTTGGTTTCGGTTTACTCTTCATCCTGATCAGCGGTGGCTGGTAAGGCCGTCAATGTCCGGACAGGGGCCCATGCAATCCAGGGTTCAGACTAGAACTTCGGCCCGACGACTCAATGTTCACATGACCTTTGATTCTCAGCTTCGGCTCGGAATATCCCACTCGAATTCCTAGCCTTCTTGAACAAGGCCCACGGTGTGTTGTCTTCTGGAATCAATTATTCTGCCCCCGTTCTCCCCTTAATGAAGTCATAGCTTCCGTCGAGACAGAGAAGAGCTTGGCAGAAAAGTTCTGCTTCCTCGCTTCGCAATGTGTTCGTCGACCTTTCCAATGCTGAGTCTCAGCATGCTCGGGCGTGGCACCTCAAGGCCTCAATGTCAACGTTCAACCACAGGATATTGTCACTCAGATTCACATGTTGCCTGGCCTAGGCTGTCGTTTCCTCCAGCCGTCACTCTTCTCAGACCTCCAAATCGCAACCTCTGGTGGCCCGGGACCCGTCATCATCGTCAAGGTGACCAGTACAGCTGCGATGCTCTACCTGATCAAGATCCGCTTCATGTCGCTGTCCCCGTCACAAGACCCTGCGCCCCTGAACCATTGCCGGAACTTCACTAAACATTCCTTGACATGGCGTTTCAGGTTCAACGGTGTAACGAGAGTACTTATGGTATGTCTACGACAGCTTTGGGATGCATTTGTTTTCCAAATCGTGGAAATCCTTTAAAAATTCTATCCTCGTAGATCGCGCATTTGCTGGTGCCTGACGGCCGAATTTTCCCTCCTTCTAATGCGTGCCGCCAGCCGTTTTGAAAGGGCCAACCAGTGTTCTCCAGTCTTTATATCTCTTCCTATACATCAACTTTGACGGCCCTCATTCACACTTGTCAGAAGAGAGTACCGGATTCAACCATCAAGTGTCATTGTTTTTTTTGTTGTAGGGCAGGCGGAGGCTCCAGCCTCCGGGACAGTGCAAAGTCGCTTTAGTGAAGAATGAGTTGTCTAATGTATCACAGCTATCGGGTCTATCGCGAAGGTTACTTGTGTACAAGACGGGATGCAACGATAGCCAAGATTGCTGGTGAGTTGGTCAAGAACGGGTTTGTTCGCCCTGCCGCCTGTCATGGAGTTCGAGTCCGGATTCGCTTTGTGTGACGGGCTGTTAAAAGTTGAACACCTTAATGCGGTACAACTTGCAGTTCGCGCAAGTGATGGAGTCCTTGACATCCATATTGGTGCCTGATACTTTGCTTTCCGGTACCTACGTTTTCGGCGTCATTACACAAACTCAGTGGTGTATTATGAGCGTTTGTACTCTGATGCTGCCAAGTGTCGATGTTAACCTGTTTTTTTTCCTGACTCATGCTGTTCGACAGAGCGTTGCTGCCAACTTGAAATGCCAAAGAGATGATAGGCCCTGGCAGAGGGCGAGCTTCACATTTGTTGTCGCCAAGCAGGTCTGAGCCCACCACCATCGGAAGCATGTCTCCCACTAACTAGCAGGTTCGCCTTTTGTCAAAGACATCACGCTGCGTGGCGTAGCCAAACCCTGCTAGTCTTCCAGTTCCTTCGCATATCACTAGCAAGCCACATACCTCAGCCTGGTCTTGCTCGCCGGAACAGGTTTAATGATCAGAAGTATTCCTTACACCCATTACAGCCCGTTGCGGAGTCTACAGGGAATCCGGGCGTGCCGCCAAAGGGGGAAAAGGCTGGCACACTGCAGGTAGTGCAGCACCGGCGGACCATGTAGCGAGGACTGTCACTGGCACTCGCTAAGCACGTCCATCTGGCACGATGACGCAGTTCCACAATTGTCCCAATCAATCATTGGCATGCATTCAAAGTCCGAACGCCGCTAATTATGCATGTTCCCAGCGGGTACTGCCCTTTCGGCACTCTACAAAATGTACATCTTTGTCCCTGTGCTATACTTGTAGTCTCCAAGTTGAGCGAAGCAAAATGATAGAGTAGTTGTTGAGACCGTGAAGTTGACCTTTGTCACGCTGATTGTCACTCGCCGAACGTATGCCGAGCGGAGTTTCAAACGCCATCACTTTCTTAAGTCCCTTGTGTATCATATATGGGTGCGATCGCCGGCGATTATAATGGTGGGACTTAACGACGAGACCTACAAGACCATCAGTACAGCGGCGAAGGTTCAAAAAGTACGGAAGCTAGCGACACTGAGTCGGATCTCGGGCGAGCGAATAGGTTTCCCGCCACTCCTCCGTGACAAAGTGTGACCGCCGAGAGGGTAGATAGTAGTTCGAGTCAAATTACTTTTCTCTGAGTCTCAATCGATTCTTCCGCTGGCCCATCGCCGTCACGATCATGGTTGGCGATGACCCCTGCCAAGAGGTCGTTCGACGTTGTCAATGGTCCGACGGGAGAAGGAATGCAATCAGCTAAACCTCGCCAAATAATATCGTACCCCATCAGGTAATTTCGCCCACCAATGCTCGTGACTTGGCGGAGCCGATGAGTCCACTGTCAGGAACTGCGCAGAAAAGCCGTCGTCAGAGACGTTGCGTGGCAAGACTGCTTGATGGCGACCTTGTCTGTTCGGAACAGACACTGACCCTGGGACGCGGTAGACATGAGTGACTAAACCTGCAGGGGGATTTGAGTAATTCCGTTACCCACTAGATCCGGATAAACCCGGATTTAATCTATCCCTTGGGCTGTGAAAAAGCACTGTCAGGGTTTGGTCAGGGTAGCATGTACAGTGTTGCTTTTTAACGTGGGTCTAGCATATGACCTTGTGAGACTCGACTCCCATCGTCTTTCGGGCGAAACCACTTGGAAGGTACGCCAGCCATGACTACAGATAGAGAAAAGACGAGGATGTTGACACACTGTTCAACCGACCAGGACGAGCTCCAAGGCGCCACATGGACGCTCCAACTACTTCGAGTCAGTCATTCGAGTTATGGCAGCTTTGTGGGTACGTTGCAGGTAAGCAATGTTGTCCATGTCTCTCGCATGTTCATCCCTCAACCTTTTTCTCAGCCGCTTCTTGGGCGATCATGGTCTGGGAGGGTATCATTTCACTGGGCCATGAAATAAAATTTATTTGGCCGTACGTCGTCCTTTCTTCCACGTGCAACCATACAGAACATGACCCTTTCCGTGCGCCAGTATGCCACGGACCGCCTATATCAAGTGGATTTATTTCTGCGGGAAATACTTTGCGCTGGTTTTTCAGACGTAAATGTCCCTTTTGTTCCATCGGTAGAATGGGCCTGATCACCCAAGTTTAGCGCCGTGTTTGCAGTTGAATTGTACATTTCAAACCGTGGCACATCCCTTCATTATTGCCGGGTGTTTCGTTTCATCGAGATGGTAGCGAGCACAGTGCTCATGGTGTGTTTTGATATTGTCTTACTCCTCCGAAGTAGGTAACTCTCGGGTTTCGTATGTTTCTCCTTCTGACATTGTGACTAGTCTATGCCCTATATGGATGGCGCACTTCGAGCAGCACGATCGCAACGGGTGGTGTTGTCATAGAAGTTATTATGTGCATTGGATCCGTGATATTGACCATCCCCGCATCAATGTTCGACTCTCGTTGCGTATTGGTTCAGGTATCGAAGACGATCTTGTTGTTCGTCATCGGTACGCTCATATCACAAACCATCCTCCTCTGGTTGGCGTTTCGCAGACGGGAGCACGTCGTCCGAGCGAGGTCGTCTATTGCCTGCGTTACCATTCGTGACGGATTGGTGGTGTTCGTGTGCATGGCAGGTGAGCGAGTCAACTCTCGTAGACCTCTTGGGTCGAGAGCTAACTCAACGTGTGGCCAAGTCTTTCTCGTGATTGTTCTCATATGGACACTCCACAATAGCCCTATAACCACTTTAATGATCTTGTACGTTCCGCTGCCCGTCTAATTTCGTGAGACTCTTCCTGACCCGACTACGAAAGCTGGATTCCAATAGTTACCTCCGTTGCCGTATGTTTCCTTTTTCTTCATTTACCCTACCCTCCGAATACTAATATGGTTTCCTTCTCCACCCACTCACGTAGACATGCCGCATCATCTTGAACCTCCAACGCGCACGGTATAACGAAACCACCCAACTCTCCACTGATATCTGCGGACTGTCTGGAAGTGCAGATTCATTCCTGCTTTCAGACGGGCCACTCCGGCGGTACCGCTGATAAAACGTTGGGTCACATAGGTCGACCTCGGTCGTCATTACCCATCCCCCCCGTCCGTATCTATCGCGACTACGTCGTTGTCTCGTCGGTCAGACGGGAATGCCGGCTTGACTGCGCAAGCAGGTGGCTAGACAACGTGAGCCCATGATGACACTGGTGCACATGGGGAGATGGAGGGGGAGGATTGGATTACATATATTACATATGAGCGCTTTGACAGTTGGCTTGGGAGGGATACATAGTATATAGTTTACATACAGTACTTGTTGCATGTAATTTGCTGAAAGTTGAGAGGTATTCGACGGGTGACTTTCATGTCTGATCGATCGATCGATCGAAAACAGGTTATTTTTCAAAATTAATTTTTTACTTGGGGATCGATCGATCGATCGGAAACAAACGAACGGGCACAAGCCTGGTGAAACGTTGACTCAAATAGATTGATCATCCCGAGCAAAGCTCGGGCTTGAAGAAGTAGATTTTTCTGCGTCACCACGAGGTTGACAACTTTGGATCAACATACCGCGTATCACAAGGTTGGGTGAAACGCGACTATTGCACGGCCGAGCACCGAAAGCCGAGCATTCAATATAGGACACTGAATGGCAGAATGGGATAAGATAAATTCTACGACATAGTACACATGGACAAGAGAACGGTCAGTACATTAGAGTACATCGAACTGAAGACGTCGTGTCTGTTAGCAATACTAATATCGGGGAGAGCAAAAAGAAAGAGAAAAAAAGGTGGATCATAATCTAATCTATGTTTGAATCATATAGCATGGGACGCATATTAGCGACACGTTATAGCTCCTGCAATTGACAACTTATACCCCTAGACGCCTCTTCCCAATAAAACCCACTTTTAGAGCCCATGTGCCTCGAGACGGCTGCGGAAGATCTTTTGGAAGCCAGGGACGTGGTCAAAGTCCATGAGCGTGTAGTGCTGTCCGGGGACGTCGGTGTATGAGGGCTCCTCACGACTGAAGCCTGCCCATGGCTTGAGTTGATTGTTCAGCCAGTCCTCTTTGCTACCACGGAGCGGGTTTGCGTAGAAGACATTAATCGACGCTGAAATCAGGCATGTCAATACGATGAGGGTAGACGAGGGAGGGAGATCTACTCACAGACTGAGCCATTCGGTTCGTATGTCTTGCCACACTCGATCAGCGAGCCGGCGATGTTGACCCAGTGGTCAAGCCCCTCGGGCGTCAGCTGGAGCTCAAGCAAGCGCTCGGGGGGAGACAACTTCCAAACAGTGTCGAGTTGTTCCTTGCGCGTGAGAGGTCGCAATGTCGGTGCAAGCTCGTTGGCATCTTGCTTGCTCACAAGACCAAGGAAGTACGAGAGGTTGAGCATGCCACCCGTCCAGTCGATCTCATGCATACGGTCTGCGATGTGCGGGGGGATGTTGATGAGACCGGTGAACTTGACCTCGTCGCCCATGGCCTCGAGGCGCTTGGCAACTTCGAAGGCAACAACACCACCATACGAGTAACCAGCGATGGCGTAAGGACCGTGAGGCTGCGTCCGTTTGACAGCTGCAGCGTAGGAGGAAACCATCTCGTCCATAGATGTAAAGAATGGATGACCGGGTTCGAAACCCCGCGCACGGAGCGCGTAAAAGGGTCGCTCGTTTTGGAAATATTTGGCGAGGTTGACGAAGATGAGGACTTCGCCGACACCAGGGTGAACCATGAAGATGGGAGTCTTGTTACCGGTGAGGTTGAGGGGAACAATGGGATCGTATTCCTCTGTGCTCCCATCATTGGAAAGCAAGGAGTCGACGTATTTCGCTAAGCTGGAGAGCACGGGGTGCTTGAGGATCTGGATGGTGGGGATTTCAGGCAATCCAAACACAGACTCTCCTTCGCGCTTGAGTCGAATAACATCGATGGAGGTACCACCGAGTTCGAAGAAATTATCGCCTGCTGACATATCGCTCGCGTTGAGGTTGAAGATGTCAGCGTAGATGCGAGCCAACGTCTTCTCCGTCTCACTGGAGGGCGTAATGAAACTGGCTCCGCGAGCAATGCTCAGCAACTCCTCCGCGCGGGCAATATGCTTTGCAAGTCCTCCCTGCTTAAACTGGTTGAGGAGACGAGCCCTAGAAAGCTTTCCGAGGGTGGTCTTCTCCATTTGATCGGCGGGGATAGGGACAATGAGCTGGGGTGGTAGAGTGATCATCTTCACGGAGATATCGCGGAGTGTGCGGTGGGTGGCAAAGAGTTTGGCGGGAGCATCCTCGCCATTGAGGTTGAATGTTGGTGAGTAGAAAACAACAAAACCCTCAGTCTCCTGTTTGGGCGCACGATAGGGTACAGCAGTAAGGAAAGAGTGAGTGACGCCCTCGACGGTTTGGAGATGAGTTTCGAGTTCCGGAATACCGTACGAGATACCGTGGACGATGACAGTGTCCTTGATACGCCCGCTCAGTCTGATCTTTCCGTTCTGAATGATCCCAACATCACCAGTACGGTACCACCCGCCCTCAACAAAGCTAGAGGACGTCGCTTCGGGGTTGTTGTAATATCGAACAAAGACCATTGGTCCGCGGACTTGGAGTTCTCCGCTCTGACCATCAGGGCGGAGAGTCGCACCATCTTCAGGATTCACAATGCGCATCTCACACCCGGAAATGGGTGTGCCGAGTTCCAAGAACTCATACGCGGGAGGTGTGGCCAATACATCAATAGGGTCATAGATGCATCCAGCGCTGAGACAGTCCACTTAGGTTGCAGATATCATGATGCAAATCAGTAACTTACCAGGTCTCTGTCATACCGAATCCAGCAGAGGTGACGAATGAAGCATCGCCGTTCTTCGCGAGGTTCCTCAGAGTTCTGCTGAAAGCGACAGCCGTGCTGCTGACAACTGCTTCACCGCCGCTGTTGATGCGTCTGAGAGAAGCAAGGTTGAATGTTCCGAAAAGGTCGGTGCGTTTCTCGAGGTCGCGGGTAAGTTTGGCTAGTAAAAAGTTGGGTGCGAACGCGATTTCGATTGACTGTGTGGGGATTGAGCAGCAATCAGAGGTGTGAAGCTTGAGTGACATTAATCACGAACCTTTTCCTCGATCAGGCGAAGGTATCGCAGGGGATCGGAGAGGATGGCGGATGCGTGGACGTGCAACTGCGAAGCACCATATAGAAGGGGTGTGAAATGCATTTCCAGGGATCCGGCGACGTGGTCGAATCCGACCCCTGATTTCAAGTAAGTACATCATCCAGTTTGGCAATCATGAAACTCACAGTTCATGATCTTGGATTGTGATGTAAGGCCATAACTTTGGCCTTTGGAACGGCACGCAGCGATGATGGTGCGGTGCGTGTGCACGACGGCCTTGGAGAAACCAGTTGACCCAGAAGTCAAGAAAAGTATGGCTTCATCGTCAGGTTTGGGTTGATGGACAACAAAGTCGGTGCCCAAGTCCGCAGCTGCAGAAGTTTTGAGCTCGGAAAGCAAGTGAATGTCGAGACCGAGACCGGAGATTGACTGTAGTTGGTCAGCGCCACTCTCGTTCGTCAACCAGGTTGCCGAAGAGAAGAGATTCTTGATGTGAGCGACATGTCCCTCTTTGTGGCTCTGCTGAGCACTCAAGGCAGGCTGTAAGCAAGGTACGTAGCCAGCGAGCAGACAGGCCCAAACAGCTGCCATGTTGTCCTCGTGTTCAGTGAGGTACACGACGATGATCGAGCCAACAGGCTTCTCCCAGGCGCGGATAGCCTTTGCTAAGGAGAGGGCATATTGATAGAACTCGCTGAACGTCTTGGTCTGAATGGAAGAGTCGTGAGCGGAGGAGGTGACAAAACCGAGCTCGTGATTAGGGTATTTATAGATGGCCCGAGAGAGAACATCGTGCAGAGTCTCCGGGACTGTTGAGTTCGAGAGAGAAGCCTTGAAATCATGAATGGCGTCGACAGGGGCGACGGGAGATGAAACTGCGACGGGAGTCATGGTGAGTAGTGGAGGAGTAGCTTGGAGAAAAGTCTTGGTGATGTATGTCCAGTCTGCTCGAACCCTCATCTTTTATACGTTGTCAGCGGTGAGTTTGTCGACAACTTCGGAATGGCTAGGACAGCAATGCATGTTGAGAGGGGAAATAGGACCGACAGTCTAGGTTATCCTCACCTCGCCTATAGTCGGCTTCGGGCTTCCTGGACCCCCAATCACCACTGCGATGCGAACCACTGACTCATGCACATGGCTGTCTGGACGACTGATTACACTCGTTGGAATTTGCTCATCCCCAACGATGAGTTGCATCTCCAGATCTGGGAAGAAAAAAAGCTCCGACGTAAGTTACTCTCCGTAGTTCGCATGCGGCGCCGATTGAAGATGGACCGCGTTGGCAGCGATTGACTATCCGTGCGTGCCATACCACCCGAGCGGGGCACTGTTTGGCAACTGTCGATGACAAAGATTCCCAAGTGGAGGAAGATAGGCGAGCTGGATGGCATCGAGCCACTGAGCTGAAGTGATCAACCTGCGATGTTGCGTCAGTGGAAATGATCATTGGTTCGAATGAACAAGCGAATCAGCTCAGGCACTGCATCGGCGGCTCTCTAATAATTCAATTCCCAGTCGTGCCATCGCGAGATCGCCGTACAATGTCCTTCTTTCCCCCCAGCGGGTCTTTTACCACCTACCGTAGCACGGGACTGGCTTGCGCCGACATTATTTGGTAGTTGCCAAGTCACCGCCAGGTATTCGACGCCCCCATCACCGATCATCTTGTCAGGTTATCGCGAGCCTATCGACCGGCTGTCCCGGAATTCATTTGGGCGGCGCTCATCGAGGCCCCTGTAGTGGATTGCCTTTGGTCCTGAGTCAGAACCTTTGGCAAGTAGCTAACTGTCTCCATACGGGCGGACCTTGAAGCTTGAAGCTTGAGCAATCGGTTTGATCGATGCCCTCTGAATTTATGACAGCCTTTTTTTCTCGGCAAATACCATATTATGTCGCCAACTCAGAAAAGCGCCAACTTGAACATTGAACTGAGTGCGCATGTCCGACTAAGAGTCAGTTTCATAATTAAATTAGCAATTATTGAAAATCACTGACTAAAATAAAAATATTATTTTATTTGCTCCAAGTTTCAATGTGTTCACTGTGACATCGTAATCTTGTGGTCCGGCAGAAGTGGATGGAACGTCCGCATGGACCCTGTGCTACTGAGACTAAGTAGCGATGTGGGAGCGCCAAATGCGGCAGGAATTCTGACTCATTAGCGCCCAATATGGACACGTGTCTCAAGGTTGTTTACCATTCCGGACTTTCTTGGCGCCATTCCGCTCTCTCCATCGATGAGTCGATGAGCAATTGGATCTCATATTTCCTACAGTTGAGGGTGATTACTGACCATCCGTTACCTTCGCAACCCAACGCAAACTCTTGGCCGCGCTTCTACGACCTTTTGTTTCCGCACAGGTTTCCCTGCTGGATCATGCGCACCCTGCCTTGCAGCTGCAGCTGCAGATACTCACAATGTCCGCAGATTCTCGTTTCCCGGTGCATGTGTTTTGCCGTTGCTAGGAGTTTCTGCGTAAAAGTAGCTTGGATACCTTGCCACATTGCAGTGGTCATGCGGGGCTAGGTCGTACCTAACTTCTGTCGTGGGTAGCGTCTCTCGAAATTTGAGGAACCAAGCGGTGAGTCAATACCCCCTCTCATCAGAATGTATCAGAATGTAGGCGATGATCTGGCCGATTATCATCCTACGCGATGTACGCCGCATGCGATATTGCGTCACCTACCCCCGATGAGGCCACGAACGAATGACAAGAATTGCTGTTCTTTGGCTCCGAAGGTCATTTATCTACAGTCTTCTTTTGAGAGGAACCATGCCATTGATCCTGCACGTAACCATCGGACCGTGCCACTCGCCGTTGATCGGAGGGAAAGTAAAGGTTGGTTGTATTTTCGTTACCTTACTTGCTCCAACCTATTTTCATCATCACTAGCACTCTACGTTCGAATCGCTCGATTCCAAACCTCAACCTTCTCAACCTTCTCCGATCTTTTCCGCGGATCCTGATTCCCCGCAACCGTTGTAGTAATGATGCAGAGCAGGTGGTATGGCGTCAAGGACAACAAAACACGACCACTTTAACCCAGCAGACTGTTCCGCGTGCTTCAGAATCATGCCGTGCTGCATTACGCACATCTCGTGAGTTTTCTGAAGAAATCCGGCGAGTCCCCTGTCACCGATACTCCAATGTACTGGGTGGTGACAATAATGCGGGAAATCTTGGCGCCGACGGTCACAACATGCGGTACATTGCCTCTCCAAGCATGATGACCCGGCGGGCATCCGACGCACTCTTGAACCCTCGTCCGCCGATCAATGACTTTCCCCCTCTTTTACTCTATGGCCGGTTAATTAGTCAGGCTTAGTTTCTCCTCACAAGAAATGGATATAACTCATTCTTGACGGTTGCTAGTGATGATATCAAGTCCGTACCAAAAGTGACTTACCGTCAATACGGTACTATAGCATTGTCCGAGTTTATCGGCCAACCGTGGGAACTGCGTGCAGCTGCAACCAGCTCCGAGCTTGGTTTGCCCTCGGCGCCAGAACAAGCCCAGAGTGGCTGTGCTTCGGCCACTTGTTAACCAGTCATTTAAAAGGCGGACAGTGCGGACGAAAGAAAGAAAGGAACCCGGATGCTCCAATGTCAAGCAGTCCGACGGTCCCAGTATAAATTAGCACCCTCTCGTTTTGTCAGCTTGTCTTCCAAGGTACATTCCCTGGGGCGCGCCTTGATTACCAACCTAGTCCCGTAAGCTGTCCTCCCCTACCCTTTTATCCTGCGCCATTTTTTTTGTCACCTCGCATCTTAACTCCATCGATCTCGTCATACAGATATCACCGCCGCTCGAGTCATCGTTTTACAATGCAGGCACTCAGATTCGAAAAGACCGGTTCGTTCGATGAACTTGCTCTCCACACTATCGCAAAGCCCTCGCTCGCTCCGGGCGAGGCACTCGTCCGCGTAAAGGCCGCAGGGGTCAACGGGGTGAGTTCTCCGTTTTCTTGTCTCCATTCTCCTCCCCTGTTGCAATCAGTTGGGAATCAAGTATCATCACTTTCCGAAATGACCAACGCTAACTTGTTTCCGTTTGATGTCGGATCATTTCACGTCTCTCGGGCACACCGTTCATACAACAAGTCCGACGCAGCAGCCATTTTGGGTATTTTACCGTTCGTGACGCTTCCACGTACCCCTGGCCGAGATTTCTCCGGCGAGGTCGTGGAAGCGTTGGATAATTCAGGTACGCCAGCGAAAGCATGGATCGGTACGGATGTTTGGGGTACTGGGAGCGAGCGAGGGTTCACCTCCGATGGAACATTTGCAGAGTGAGCTCAACTCCCTTGCAAGGGGAGACGTCATGGTTTCCAACCCATCTTTCGTTTGAGCTAGGTTTGTAAAGGTTCCGTTGGCCGCGCTGAGTCGCAAGCCCAAGACATTGAGTCATGTCGATGCTGCGAGCATGACCCTCCCGTGGCTCTGTGCATGGATCACGGTCGACACACTCGCCAAGGTCAAGCAAGGAGACAATGTCGTCATCATTGGTGCGTTGGATGAATCTCCTCACGCATAACTCGCCCTGACACACTCCATAGGCGCTCGCGGTGGTATTGGTTCCGCTGCTGCACAACTTTGCAAAGACCGAGGTGCTCGATTATTCGGTACATATACTTCCCTCGCCAACGCGACTCCACCTCCATACCTGACACCCATCGCGCTCACGTCCGACACCGCCATACGCGATGCGATCGCAAAAGAGGATCTTTCAAACAAGATTGATGTCCTGCTTGATTGTGCAGGATATGAACGCCCTTTCAACGACGCCCTCTTTACCATGACGCCAAATGGCTCCGGCCGTGTGGTCGTCATGGCCGTCCACTCCAAAGATGACTTGTTCCCAATCAACATGCGCACGTTTTACACCAAAGCGTTGACGATCAAGGGCATGAAGTCGAGCATACTCAGCTCCATCGAAATCAAGGCGTTCTTGGACCTGCTCTCCGAAAAGATCGACAGCGGGGTATTCCAGGGCCCACAGGCAGTTGTGACTGTCGACATCAAGGACACGCTTGCCGTGGCTGGTGCATTGAAAGAGATATTGACGCGATCCTCGCACGTCCGTTCAGTCTTCGTCACTTAACCAACGAATGTATAAGCAAACCCAGTTTTCCTCGGAAAAACCAGGGATCTATCGTATGTTGTTATACAACTTGAAATGATGCGGGGTTGCCCATGTAAAAAAAAATACACGTATGATGATCGCGGCACGTATGGTATTTGTCGTGGGACTGCCGCCTTGAAAGGCATTTCCTGGAGTCAATTCTTCTCGCTGTCGCTATCTGGCAGTGAGAGGGATTGACGGGGTTCTCGGTCGCATGGGACCCCTTTCAAACCCAACTTCACGTTTCTGCAGGCACGCGGGAATGAATGAAGGGAGCTACACACGTTTCTCAAAACGCATACCTTATCAGCGCGGCCCCAAGGATTGTCAAAAATCCAGCGGGACTCGCCGTAAGGAAAACACAATCCAACTGTGCTCGAAACGGTTCGCTCAACTCCAACGCCCGTAAAGGTAGAAAGTCACGAGAGCACCCACCGATTTGACATACGCATGGATGACGCTAGGCCGTGCAGTGGAGGTCACGTCGGAGTAGATTGCGGCTACGCTAGCCGTGATAGGACCAGGGTCAACATTCGGCGCATACACAGCCAAGTTTTGGCGGAGTTGAGCATCAAAGACCACGCCTGCGCTGGAAAATGTGTTTTGGATCAACGGATACGATGAAAGGGTTCGCTTAAGTGCATACATTGTCACACCGATGAACCCGCCCAGCATTTGCATGACCGTCGCGATGCCATTGGATATAGACATGGTCTCTGGCTTAGATAGGGCTTGGACTAACGGAAACGTGTCAAATGTATTGTTGTTTCCTCTCTTTATTATAAACTCACGTGCTACGAATGTATTCTGCATAGTTGCGCCTAAGTGCATCATTATCATTCTTCAGGGTCAACATGTGCATGATGTATGAATCCACACAGGCACTCACCAGTCCCTATACCGTATAGAATCTGGTATATAATGAGCTTCGTTGAGGACGTGTTCTCCGTGACAGTGAAGAAGAGTCCACCAGAGACACAGCAGAACCTAGTAGCAACTACGTGTTGAGTAGACAGCCACACATCGAAAGCAATAACATACACAGGGCCACAAATCAGAATACTCCAATAGTGCCCAGTTCGCGATAAGATCAAAGCAGAGCTCGCTGTGGCAATTACTGAGGACAATACAAACGGCAACATGTCGATCGCAGAATGAAATGGGCTATGGCCGTAAACGGCTTGATAGAGCAAGGGGATATAACTTGGCATGGATCAGGAAAACGCTTCAGTACGGAGATTGTGCGCGCACAAGATGAACGCCAGCGTGTTGAACATTGTGAAGAAGACGACGATACAAGCCCCGATTCTGCATTGCAGTTAGCATGATGCATGGATGTCGTATCTAGTGGCCTACTTAGAACGGCATGCGATGACCGTCAGGGGCAAAATACCCCTATCACCTTGGTGACGCTCCCACAGGAACAGGCAGGTCAGGAGCAAGATACATACACACAGAAGCTGTGTGTAACCAGTGAGACCACCCATCGCGAAAAGAATAAAACAACCATACAGTGATCACAACTGGCGAGTTCCACCCGTTACTGCTACCCCGTGAAAGTGACAGGAGGAGAACCACCATGGCTGCAATGGAGAGAGAACAACCTTGTCTACATAGTGAGTCGAGCCCGACGGGTGCAAATTGTGTAATTATTACCTATCCAATCCATGTCAACGAAGCCCTTGATCGTTGCCCTTTCCGCAGCCCCTGTCAATGGTTTATGAAGTGGTAGTTTCAAAATGATAACCAAACAAGCCAACGCGCCCAATGGCAAATTGATATCTGGAAAGGTAATATGAGCTAATATCTATGAATGACAAATCTTCTTACAGAAGCACCAGCGCCCTGATACAAAAAAAAACTCAGTTCAAGGGTGCAATGCTCATGAGGTAAAGCTTACAAGACAGATGGGTGGTAAACGCGCCTAAGGTCCGAAATGAGGACAACGACTAATCCATAAAGGAACGATCGATAACTTACCCCCTAGCAAGGGTCCCACGATGCTCGATAGGTTAAACAATGCGCCGATAGCTGCAAAGACGATGGCTCGGTATCGAATCTCGGTGCTCTGCACAAAGACACTGAAGGTAACATACTATAGCCGTGTATGTCAGAAGACGCACCTCGGCGATGATTGTCAGCACAGAGACACAGATACCAGCAGCGCCGATCCCGGCGAAGATGCGTCCGAAGATGAGAAAATGGACCATCGGTGCTGTACCGCAGAAGAGCGAACCCATTTCAAAGATTACAATTGCAATCATGTAGACCCTGAAGAGCGAAGCATACTGTGAGAAGTGCTGCGAACACCGAAACGTCTACCTACCATTTAGTTGGGAAGACAGTCAACGCCTGCCCATACATGGGCGTAAACGCCACTATAGTAAGGACGTATCCGGCAGTGACCCATGTCACATCCTGTAGTGCGTTGAAATCCGAAACGATCACGGGGAGTGCAGTTGCAACAATGGTTTGATCAAGGGCGATAAGCACGATACTCAACAATAGCGCAAAGACGATAACGACTAGGGGTCTGCCAGACAAGAGACGGCTCTCCATGCTGGCTGATAGGCGAGGTGGAAGGAAGGGAGAAGGATGTCGGTGGTGCCTAAATTCATTTTCTCATGCTTATTACTGTGCATTAATCAAAACGAGCGATGTGCTTACCAGAGTCGGCCACAAGATGCCAGTGGGTAACCTGTAGATGTGGATCAAGCCCAAAGCCAGGTCGAATTGCAATGGGAACAATAATGTCCTGACTCGCGCCGAGGTGACACTAAAAGAACGACAACTGGACCAGAGAGTCGGGAACCAGGACTTTTCAATCTTTGGCCAGGTTCCAATTCAACGTTTATATAGTACGGTCTTGGTTCAGCAGCAAGTTTGGCCTGCTGCCGGCATTTGCCCAAGCGCTGCTATTCGCAGCCATCGAGAACCCTGATGCGTTGGTAATTGGGGTGTGAATGCTGACAGACTACGAGTTTCGGAGCCGAACAAAAAGTCTTCGGTTAACCCATCGGATCGTGCTCGCTTATCCATTCCCAATCTCGGACCGATACGGGCACGGAGCCGTCTACATAGGCTTGAAAATCATCGCCATCGCCGTCCCCAACTGCGACGACGACCTGCCCGCCTAGCGCCGTGGCCAAGGTTTACGGGCCTGTTCGCACGATCAAAGGTCGAGAAGATCTGGGTTTGTGATATGTATATGGTCCTGGCATTTATTGTCATACTATCCTGCAACCTGGGATGCCTTGCAAAATCACACTGAGTGCTTCAACGTTTTGTCTGTCTCACACCATACCTGAATTCACCCTGAGCTGATGGTTCTAGGACGAGCTTGGCCGGGGTCCTTTGTAATTTTTTCCCTGAACGAGAGAATTATTTTATGTATCCTCAACGTCATTTGTGAGTCCTGGCTGTCACGCACCTGCACGCCTTGTCGATTCCGGACGGTCGAAGATTCTTTGCAAGTTACTGGTAAGCGAATGCCACAAGTCCGCTTTCCGCGGTATTACCCTGTTCCAGGTTGCCCCTGTTACGCTTTCTCTGCGGTACTCGTGTATTTACAATGCGAGCGTCGCTCGGTTTCGGGCTCGTATGCAATCGTCAAAAAGGGCCTCATCCTTCGTTCTACCTACTCCTGGAAAAGCAGAACTCTCACTGAGGTGGCAGTTACAGAACTTCAGTCACCTCAACTATTTTAACCTTGTTTATGTAATTTTCGAGAAAAAACCCACGATCATATCTCCACCTAATAGCATGTCAGGGACTATACCTCCCCGTCGGTTCTCTTCCCAGTGTAACCTTATGTACTGAATTATTCCACACGGCTGCCAGTGGACTCCAGTGGATGAATAAATAATGATTCCGGATACATTAACGCAGATATTAGCCCGAAAGGCCTGGTGCTAAATGACATACAATGTCTCAAAATGTAATTCGCTTCCCTCGGGAAGGACGCGGCAGTCTGTTAATAGCAAAAGAACTCCTCGAGACCACGGCCAAAGATGGCCAAACCGTTCTCGATCGTTTCATCTGTTCCGACAAAGGTGGCGCGGAAGTAGTTGACACGCTGCCGGTTCATCGTTAACATGAATGCGACCGATGGCAAAAACAACAGACGTACATCAGCAATGTGGCTATCAGATTGCACACACCCCGAGCGATCCACGATCGCAAAGGTAGATGCGGGCATCATCACCAAGCCACATTCAAGAAGCTTACGGAACAGTTCGTCCATCAATTCCGCGGTGTTCGACACGGGCCCCACAAGAAGCTTGGTGTCTTCGAGTTCCCTGTAACGGGGATGAAGATCGAGATTGATTTTGATCCATACAAACATGCCGGATTTTGGAACTTCCGCTGATGCGAGGCCAGAGCCGGCTACCTTGCGTTCGAATACGTCCATGAAGAGGTTTCGTCGGCGCTCATACTCGCGGCAAAGCGATGCCACCCATTTCATGAATCCGTCGGTGCCCCAACCTCGGCTTCCCAGGAGTTCTGAAACGAAAGCCTGTCCAAAGCCGTGTGGGTGTTGCGAGGAAGAGTCTGTAAGCATGTCCAGCTTTTCTGCGAGAAACTCATTGCATGTAACCCAGCCCAGCCGCATTCCTGGCGCAATGATTTTGCTGAAGCTATACAGGGGAACGGTGAACTCCGACGGTCACCATTCAGCTTGGCTGGACTTACCTGTCTAGGCGCATGACACGCCCATCGTAGTCCATAGATAGAAAAGAGCGGGGAAGAACCTCAGCCATAGCGCGGAAGAAACCGTATCGCTCGATCGTTGTTTGCCGGATATCAAGGTCGTACTGCAGGAAAAAGTATGGGTCATCCTCAAGAATGATGACATCCCAATCCCGTGCAATTTGATATATTTGCCGCCGTCTCTCAAGGGAGAGTGTACTTCCGGTCGGGTTTTGAGAGCAGCTGATTACAAACTTGAGTTATGATCATAGCTGGGTGAGCTGAAATGACGCACGGGATTGTGTAAAGAACATGAGGGCGCTTCCCCCGTGAATCTTCATCCCAGTTAGCTAGGATGAGCTCCATATCCGATGGTATGAGGCCGTCCTTGTCCATTCGGATCGGTACCCAGTTGATACCAAGGGGAAGCGCTGCGTTGGTCATGGCAGAGAACGTGAATTCTTCACAGAGAAATGAGTCACCGGGGTCACCCAGCAGCCGGAAACACTTGGTAAGAGCATCGGCATTTCCAAGACTAAGGGTGACTGTGTGCTTTGGGGGTGCATGGATACGATCATTAAGCTCTGCAAGAGTGTCTCGTACGTGCTTCAAACCTGCACCAGCACTGTAGGCCATGGCGGTTTTGAGGCTTAGCGCGCAAGGCTCATCCCTGTAGGACGAGACAGTCTGTTGTTCCCCGGTTCCTACTCTCCAGGCTTGGACAGGATCCTGCTCGTGGATAGAAGGAACTACAAAGTTCATCTCGCAGATGGGGTATAGCGTATGGTGTGGGTCACCTGCCAAGCGAAATTAATATATGCGCGTCGCGATTTCGGGCACCATACCATTGCCCATATTAATCGTTCCGGGTTTAACTTGGGCGACTTTCCAGATGGACTTGATTGGGTTTGGAAGCCTAGCTCTAGCCTCCGCCGACAAGTGGCGGGATAGGTCAGGCTGCCGCCGTTTCGAGGAAAGGTCACTGGTTGTAACATAGTAAGGTGACGCGACATAGACCATTGTGAAATTTTATATCAGGAAGAGAGAGGGGTGCCGGGGGGAGAAAATGGAGGTGCGACTGGACTTGTTGCGACTATAACCTTTTGTTTTTCAACTATTCACTGCCTCACTCCCGAGACGTTAACAGTTTGAAAAAAGAATGATACCAAGAACGACTAACGTGACTCCCCGGTTGGCGCCGATGCGGCCATGCTTTCTTGAGTGCGTTCAAACAGCCGGGCAGTATGCGGTCACTACACATCACAGATCTCGAATTAGGATGGAGCCCTTCCGGGTCAAAGCGGAAGCAAAGGTACTGCATGGACACCTACTAGATCGCCAGATCTATGTGGAGATCTGTCCGAGCCCCATGGCAGTGGGCCATGTGCATTGAGCAGCTGAAATGAACAGCAGCCCAACAGCCATATATTACGCAACTAAGCAAGCCTGGTTGGTGCAACTCTACGCGACGCTAAAATTTAAATAACCCCCAACTGGTAATTTCCTTTTTCGTCCGTGTGGAATATCCCAGTACGGAAATCGAACCAGCTCACCCGCCACCAGCGGCTGTCGGAGCCACACATCCGACGCAAACCTACATCCTCCAGTTGATACAGATTGTCGAATCCGCGAACTGATATCTCATTTGTGACTTGTAACTGTAAGACTTATCTACAAATCGTATTCGCTTTCAAGTTGCATGATCAATTTGCTGGTTTACTCTCCACGCTCAGACCGAAAGATGACAAAAAAATAACAAGAATTTGAGACACTGGCATGTTTGCACGCGTGCCTCACGCTGGCGAAATGCACTGACCGTGCACCGGCGTTTCCAGCCCCCTTAAAGTCCAGGAATATGGCCGCATGTGCTTGGCTACTATATAATCATCGATTGCCCGAGGTTAGAGCAATGAACCCAGTTTTACAAAAGTAGAGGCACGAAATGTGCGTTTCACGCTCACCGTTTCATCCCTAGCATACGCCGATTCTCCATTTGTCGGTGATTCTGAACGCCCTTTGACAGTGCGGTACGCTTTGGAAAAAATTGAACCATGGCATAGGTATTCATTGTAGCTATGTGCGTATATCGAACTTGGGTATGATACCAGGTCGTAAGTGACAATCAGGCAAAATACTTTCAAGGAAGTGTCCAAAAAAATTACTGTTCAAGGAGAAAGCGGTCATAGTGCGCTCGCGCTGCGCAAAGGTTAAGTCGCATATTCACCATTTGCATCAAGCAGCCTCCAGTCCAGCCGCACACAATCCGCATCCAATGCACTCCAAGCAAACTTGACGACGCATAGTAAGCAAGTCATCTGTACAATGGCAACATGGCAACAACTTACCAATTCCACCACAGCACGCGCACAGGTAACATGGGCAACAGAGCGGGTTCTCAAATGAACCTAAAATCAAGCAACGCGTCAGCACGACTCATATTTTTATATGATGGCACCTTGCCTTTGCAGCACCAAAAGCTGAGCATTATGCCCGCCACAAGTACAAGAGCCAACCCTACGAAAACGATAATGAGGTACACTAATGCGCCCGTCAGACCCTTCGTTACTCGTGTACCTGAGGATGAACTCACGTTTGTGCTGGGTGAAGCTCGACTGCCCGCCAGAAGTGGTCTGCCTCTTCCCTAATGGGTTACCGCCTCCCATGCTGACCAAGTCAAACGGGTCGATATCGTATATACACGAAATGAGCACTGTAGCCCCGACCCCGAGAAGCAAGAGGGCAATCGGGAGCAGAAACCTCCGCAACCTTGCCTGGTGACAAGCGCGGTGACGGGATGGGTTGGATTCCGATCCGCAGCAACACTGGGTCTTGGACTCCATGTGAATCTGGCATTGATTGGCGGATTTCTCGTCATTGTACAACTCGACGCTATATGCATTCATCGAGCACGGGAGAGGTTGTGCTGAGACTGGAGCCATGGTATCCGTGGAGGTGGTGGTACGAAGTCAAGGCAGATGAAACATTTGACTTTGCGGTGGCGCATGGCATTGGGTGGCGCTCCAACAATCCCGGTCATCGCCACAACGACGGTTGGCCCAGAACAAGTAAACTACCACATCATTCGATAGTTGGCAGGAAAGTTATCAGCAAACCAAAGTACCATTCGCTGAAGCCTTTGACCAGGTTTGACTAGCCGAAAAGGAATGATCAGTGCAAATTTTCATCGCGTTATGAACAGGCAGCGACAAATCAGAACTCGCAAATGTTGCAGAGAGAACAACACTGAGTATACTACTTGCTGCGTCACAGATGCAAGCTTGGTTCAAGCATGTTGCACATCAGCTATGTATGCCCAAATGATACAGGGGTAACTACAGGTAACAGGTCGGTGATACCACAGCATTGACCAATTCGCAGTCAACCGCCAACTCAATCTTTCTTCTCACCCATTGCACCCGCGGCATCGATGGCGTCAATGTCCTTCTGCGTCAACTCTGGCAAGTTTCATAGCAGTGTGAAGCGACTTTGGCAAACGACAGATAGTGGCACACACCAATATCGCCCGCCGCTAGGTAACCTTGTAAACGTGCCTTACTGTTGCTTGATCTGATGGCAGCATAGAAAGTGAGCAAAAATTATTTAAAGGGAAGATAGCACCCTACGTGACGACTACGGCACCTTTTGCCTTTGTCCATGCTAATAACACTTGATCCGTCGTAGCCCCGAGTCTTGAGGCAATTCTATTCAGTGGCGCATCCAGGGGACCACCAGGCTCATGGGTAATCGGGCTGTGCAGTGAAGGTTAGTCGGCAGACAAACAGTAGAGATCACATGGATGGCGACCGACATCAAGGCGCTGTAGGCTTCAATCACAATATCGTGCCTCGCTGCGTATTCCAAGATGGGGAGTTGACGGCGGTACACGTAGGGGTGTAAGAGGATCTAACATCGCAAGATTAGAATGGTTCGTATTCCGGTGGCTTGTTTCTCGTGATACAGACCTGGTTCACGTCCGGCTTGATTTTGGCAGAAGCAAGCAGTACTTTGAGATCCTTTTCGTCAAAGTTGCTCACGCCTATACTCCTGCAAATTTGTAAATTCCGTGCAGCAAGGAGAACAAAAAACACCGAAGTATTGCACCTTGCCAGACCAGCTTCCTTGATCTTTTCCATCTTGGCCCAAGCTGTGGGGATATCGGGAACGGCGAGACGTGGAGAATGGATCAGATATAAGTCAACATACTCTACCCCAAGCTACAAATGCGGGCGTCAGAAACAGGAACGGTCATCCACGATCGGACTCCTCAGAGACTCGCGTTGGTAACACTGTTGCGAATCGACGTATCAACGTCCAAGCCATTTGTACCGGAATACTTGGTGGTGATGAAAAGATCTTCACGAGAAAGGCTGGTCTCCCGCAAGGCGATACCGGCCTCTGTTTCATTTCGGTAGGCCTGCGCGGTGTCTGGTCACACGATGAGTGCTATTGCTCAAGCGACTCTATCTCGGTCCAAAGCTCACCGATATGTTTAAATCCAATGTCCAATGCTTGTTTCACCCTATCCGTGGAAACTTGATCATTGCCCGTTTTCCATGTGCCCCATGCGATGTTGGGGATAGAATACCCTGCGTAACCGACTTTGAATGACAATTGGGCATTCAGGGTCTGTGTACTTACCAGAGTTCATGCGCACTGAGTCCCAAGGCATATTAGTGTGCGGTACAGATCAACAAGACGGTGGGTGAAAGAGAGAAGGAGAGAGGGCTGGGTGAGTATTTTGCATATACTCATTCCATTCTCAGAAGGATATCAATAGATTTGATACCGGTAAATGTCGGGGTGGGAAGCGACGGTTAGTCAGTACACTAGTAGTGGCTCCGGGCGCGGCTCCTAACCAGCACTACTCACCTCTCGAGTTCTTAAAGGTAGAACAGTCGACTGGAGTCGGTTCTTCCACTTTAGAGGGAAATAGTAAAAGTGGCTTGTTGCACAATGGTCTGACCCGCACCATCCCAGTCGACCGTGTACATATGAAGAGGGCCAAATTTACCACAAGGGCACGTGGTGCGTCGAGGTTATCAATAATAGTCACTGGCTACTAGTACCGTTGACTTGTGCCACGGCTGCTTGGGCCTCATGGCCACCGGTAGATACCGTCCCAAAGGCAGGAAACCATCCCCACGTTGCCAAGTTGACTCGGAAGTCACCTGTCCGACCATCAGTGACTTCGATACCCTCTGCCTCGAGTGCTTCACGTTGGCGTTGTGCGCCAGTTGTTCCTGGGCCGCGCGAAGATATCGTTCCGGCTGCTGAGATGACTCTATGCCATGGCACAGGCGGTGTGACATCCAGAGATAGAAATTTCAAGGCTGTCAACGCATAGTCGACAGAACCTGAAGGAGAGATGGTACGAAAGCGGACCTTGGCCGACATGCCGCGCATGTCGAGGCATGCCAATCAACTTGGCAATGTGGCCTGTAACATGCCAGTGAGTGGAAAATGTTGAAATGGTAAACGGGCAAGTCCACGCACTATAGCTCGTTATTTTTTGTGGAGGGATTCTAAGGTGAGGCACTTTGTCATGACAGGCGCTCCGTATCTACTAGAAAGGCCTACTGTCGCACGACATGGTAGACCTGTACAAGTGATCAACTTGGTACCTCCGGCGTCGACGTGATGGACCACGGTAACTGCTCACTGCGGCGTGGAACTCTGCACTATCCATCACTTCTTTGCTAACGATGGCGGGATTCAGCGAAGTGAGTCAGTCACGGTGATTCAGACGAAATCATCCCACGCTGGAGTCAAACACAACCAGCATCCATCGAGTCGTCTGGCTTGTCTCGTTCGGCGGTTTGGTGACCAGACCAGCTCGAAACCATGTCAAGAACTTGCAATGCTTACAACGCCTCACTCGGTACTAAAATCAGGTTCAGGGCATCTTCTTTTCCATGATCACTGCCTCTTCGGTGGCCTGATCTTTTCCATATCACTATGACCAATTATGACTCCTGCCATCTAGGCTCTCTTCTTTTTGCTACTGGGTCGTAGAGTGGGCCCACATCATCAAGAGTATTCGCTCCGTCGGCACCAAGGGGCGCACGCACTGCAACGCCACAGGTGAATCCGTCGGTCCGACCACCTTTCCATACCACACAGGATCCGGTCGACGCGCGTCGTATGACGAGAGACGGCGTATACGAAGCAACTCGCAATGCCCATGTGCTTCGTGATCCAGATACCGTAGCCGCAAAGCCCAACCAAACCAACTTTCCTCAAGCCCTAACAATCCCCATCATCAATCGTCGTCCCGAGGTCTTCGTTCAAAACGCGTCCTGCAGCACGAGGCTTCCAATATGCAGCTTTTTCTTGGCAAGGGTTGGCCAAGCCTCCTCGTAGATACCATCCATTTGTTGCAACAACCATTCCTGACAACTGTAGGGAAACGGTCATCCCCTCATATACGGTGCTTCTGCTGCAGATCTGCACGCCATCCTCGGCCCGAGTGGCATGACATCAGATAAGAGCATACTTCGGCCAACAGGTCATATACATAACCACCCCGGGCCCATCATCGAATCACGAAGCTTGTGGTGTTCCTTGTGGCCTCATACCAGCTGACGGTCCATGCACCACGTTCATGAATCATTAATTAATATTACTTCCGTCTGTGGGTTCGCCCATCGGGATGGACGGCGTCTTTGGGACGCTTCCTTGCCACCGGGCGATGGCTTGGGCTGGTAAGTAGCTTTCCATTCTCATACTTTCCTGCTTCTTATCTCTCGATGTCCAACTCCTGGCTTCGACGCTTGATGTCAATGTGGTGGATCGAGCAGGCGAGGTGAGATAGTTGATAGGCATTGCGATCTTGTGGTTAGCCGGTATCACATGGACAACATCCCATCAACGTCAATGCACGCTACTTGGGCAAGACCAGACCTTCAAACCCACATCTGTAACATTATGGTACCATTTTCTGTTCTCGGAATTCTTCCGGTAAACCGGGTATACGATACTGTACTCGTGCAGTTCTTCATGAATTTCAAGTAACACGGCATGACAATGATGATGCTTTGGCCGCCTGAAGCGCGGCAGTCACACCATGTTACCAGCCCCAAAATTATTGACAAGAATCATTTCAGCCTAATACTTCGACGAGATAGAGTTTGTATTGAGAGATGAGAGTATCTTTAGGGTAAAGGCAAAACAACAGGTCTCCTCATAGCCAGGCAAACATCGAGATACTCGGGGTTAGAGTCAGGCGTGATGATCCCTCGTCTTATGCAGAAATCAACCAACGCCATCGCAGAGCTTGGCTTGAACTGTCCTTGTAGCAAGCGTTGCATCACCTCCTCGACGTCCATCAACTGGAACGTATCAACCTCTCCGTCTTTGGCGTTTGTGCGCGGCATGATGGTACCATCGTTGGGCAGACGGAGCTCGTAGAGGTAGTAAATCCCAGGTAGGATCCATTTTGAGGGTGACTGGTTCGTGAAGTTGAGCATGCCTGTGGAACGCGCGTGTTTCCTGACGAAATCTGATGGGAGAGAGGCTTCTTCTGTGCATTCGCGGATGATGGTCTCATTGGGGGTCTCCCAAAGTCCCATCCCACCTCCCACGGTGCAGTCGTACCGCCCAGGCCACCTAATGCTCAAAGCTTATCGGACCACGAACAAAATATGGATGAATGGACCCACGTGCTCTTCGTTAGTGACCTGCGGGGGATCCAGAGCATTGTTTTGTTCGTTGCAGGACAATCATAGAATGCTGTATTCATCTTAGGAGAGCGCTAGCAGACGGCAACAACAAGTTTACCCATGAGGAGGCAGCCAAAGTTGGCAAATCCAAACAGAGGGAGTGCAGCGCGCTCGATCCCGAATGCAGTCGAGATAGTACTTGGACGTTCCTGTTGAGGCAGATATACGGGATACGTTTCGTCGCTCCAACCTAATGTACCGAATCAAAATAATCGGAACGCAACGGAAACAGACACCCATACCTTTCAAAATATCCGGAAAGAGACCCTCTGCTTTCCACCTTTCCAACACCACATGCATGCCCTCTGTCCTGGTCTCAGAGTCAGCAACGTGATTCGCAAAACAGATGGCCCAAGGGGAATCGTCTGGTCTGCGAAGCACGTTCCAAATCGATTTTTTCCCGGTTTCCTTGTCGTTTTTAAGGATTTCCTCCACGACTTTGGGTCTCAAGAAACCAATGGGGCTCGAGAGCGAAGTCGAGCGTAGGAACATTGGGAGGAGGCGTTCTTCCTCTTCGGGAGGGATAAAGCCAGCATTGCACGATGCGCGATGAGTTATAGCAGCGTCGTCGAAAGGACCGAACGGAAGGGCAAGGTTGATCGCAGAATGTACGAGTGATAGTAGGCAGAGTTGGTGCCGGCCCGTGGTGTTGAAGGTTCGAAAGCAAGACGTTGTGGTCTCACTGACTCGGGGACCGAGCAGCCAGATGTTGGCCCTGCCAGCATGGAGCTGATACGGCTTATACGCACGCGTCCAAGTGCCAGCGTAATGTTTGAGGCGGAAGTACATGACTGTTAGTCCAGTACGGTCCGGAGAAACCCGGTGGCAAGGTTTGCGTGAATGGCGAAGAACTTGGTACAACGCTCGGTACACACAATACAAAAGTACAGGGACACACTGAGGATCTAACCCCGAATCCAAAACTCGTCCGAAACGTCAGCCTACCACTCGAGAGACTCCCGGACCGGGGCCTCTCGCTTCCAGTCAAATATACCCCCGCGTGCCTCGAACATATTCTCATCAAAGCCCGAATCCCGGAGCGCATTCTGTACGCCCACCTCCAACAACGATCTTCCAGGTTTCTTTCCCCCGTCTTGACAGTTCAAAAATCTGACCTAGCGGTTAGCTTCAATTGGATATTCATCGCAGGAACCACATGCCTCATCCGCTCGTCCAAGTTCAGGTAAGAATCCTTCATGGACTCGTTGTCCTCTGGGACGAGGCACTTTTGAGCAGCGTGGCGAGAGAGGAAAGCTTGAAACTGCTCCTTGGTGATGACGAGATTGCGGGCGTCACGAAGCGAGCCCGTCTCCGCCCCTGTATTTTCTGAGTCCAATAAAAGTACCTGGAAAACCTGGCCAATCAAATGATTCAGAACCCCGATCTAGGTCGTAAGGGGGGTAATACCTTCCAGCGAAACGGCTCAAGCTGCTCGATTTGATCATTCATGTCTTCCTCCCAATTATTGCTACGAGAAGGGAATTCAGTAAGTGGTATTATCGACCGCGACAGGAATACGCACATGGTGACGACGGTGTTGATCTTGACTTTAGTACCCCTCTCTCTTGCCCACTGAGCGACCTTGAATACATCGCCAATGTGAGTCGTGGCGGTCCCATTTTCCGCACGACCCTGCTTGAGGTTGATCTCTGTGTCAAATGAATCACAGGAAATAGCCATGACGTCGAGATATTGGCCGTATGTATCAAGCCATTTCTCGGTCACCTTCGAGCCATTGTTCACAACCGAACACGACTCGAGAAGAAGTTCTTCTTTACAAAATTTGAAGACCTCCCCAATATAGCGGGCTTGGAGAAAAGGTTCCCCACCGCTGATGTTGAGTTTCCTCATCCCTGCATCCGCGAGCATGCGAAGCCCACGCTTGGCATCCTCGAGAGGAAGGATGAATTCGTTTGTGTTGGTGTGAAAGCAAAAGTGACACTCATAGTTGCAGCGCCTATTCGGAAACCAGTTCACCGAAACCGGGACCTTTGCAGGTGCTGTGTTGAAGAAAGGAATAGACACATCAAGCCAAGAGAACTTCATGATGAGATACACCAATGGCGGTCTCTAGGTCCCGATCTTGATGGTGGAGTAGGAAAGGGGGGGGGGATAAAGAGATGCACTGCACCTCGAACTTTATAGGTATAAGGTGCGAACATCCACCCCAACCGAACGCTATCCGATTTCCTGATATGTCTATCATGGTGGGCGTTTTCCAACACGAGACTGCCGATGTAGAGGGTTTTGATTCGTTTAATAGGTCGTCTCCACCTCGTGAGTATTCACTTCAGAGATCATGATGTGTTTCAACTTTCAGGAAACGGAGATTACACCGAATAGAGCTTCTGTAGAATGGTAGAACCCGCGTTGTAAGAGCAGACTGCACAATATAATGTGTAGGGTGGTGAAGACTCTTAACGCCGTTGTAAATTTACCTCACCAGAGTCCCCGGATCTGAACAGAGAAGGAAGGTTGCCGGCGTACCGGAGCTAGGAATGGAATTGTGAATAGTTGCCCGTCGGTCTACCGAGAAACCTTCAGCGTCAATGACACGGGCTAAGACGTACACACCGTGCGGGCAGTCCGAATATGGCGGGAGTTCTCCTGATAAGGTTTTGAAACTCAAATGCTAACGCACTAGATCTGTGCTGAGTCCCGGTTGTACGGTGTACACTACTAGAGTTGCGCAGTTGGACTGTAATTGCAAACACCTACTTAGTTGACGGATGTTACTTGATACCATACTCGAGCAAAACGAAAAGCGAACGAATCAGCAGTTCAGGTGGCACGGCATACAAAAGATGTAGCGGGCGCGCGCCATTACATACACAATGTTTTTGGTGGGCTCAATTGCCCTACATGGGTTGGTTCCACCCTTCCAGAACTCTATTGTTGTTGGGCGTTCTTGCCTTGCTTGCCACCCTCCAGCTCTCGACGGTCTTTGTTAGATGATTGAAGTGGAAAACCAAAGAAGACAAGTCGCGCCACGGCAACTTCCGTCGAGACCCCGATTGCCACTTTTCTTTCACGCCGCTTGCCTGGCCTCTGACAGGGGCGTGTGTAGGTCCTCACCCTCACTGAGCTAAGTCACTCGCCATTGGCGTATACTACTGCGTGCACTCAACGTGTTCGTTCCTGCCAATGTATATGTCAGTAATCATCTATTAGGTTTCAAATATTCCAAGCCGAGTCAAAGCAATTCACGAATCAATCAGCGTGGAGTCAAAGCGGTGGGTGCTTTCAGCTCTGAACAATGGAATCGATGTGGGGATGACTCCGCACCACAATTGTTTGGTGTGGAACGAGCACGGTGGACCTCTAAGCTGTCAGCCGCCCTTGCGAGGGGTATTTAGGCTCGTCCAACACGCGACTCCCCTCCAAACATCTTGCCTTCCTTACTTGACCGCCACATTTCTCTCGCTCTCGCTGTTGTCTCTGTCATGCACTATTACACCCTGGATGACACACGCCGATACCCGTGCTCAACGCGTCCAATCTCCAAGCACGCGAGTTGCTCGAATGGATACAACCACAGCGAATTCTGTTTCATCGTGTCCTCGTCATTCTGGCCCTTGCGACCACCGCGGAACCCCCCGCCAAACAGTCGACTTTGTTCTCGCCGACCCCGATCAATACTCGAATTCACCAGGCAAGACGGCACGCGAATTGCCCGAATGTATGGATCCATCGTGATTGTGGCCAACCATGGTTTGTGCCCTCGCCACTTCCGCCCTTCGCGACCACCATGGGATTTCTCCTCCATGCGGTCGAATTTTCGTTACTCGCCGAGCGCGATTCGCTCGAATACTCCGGGGAAGACGGCACGCGAGATTGTACCATTCGCGACCGCAGCGAGCTATGATTGTTCCATTCCCATCACAAGACTCTGTCGATTTCGTTATACTTGCCGAGCTCGATCATGCTCGAGTCCTCTGGTCGAGATGGCACGCGAGTTGCCCAGATGTGCCGATTGTCGCGACCAGCAGCGAGCTATGCTAGTCTATGTCCCCGTCACCTCACCGTTCAGCTCTCCTCTCCATGTGGCCTAATATCGTTACTCGACGAGCCCGATTATGCTCGAACGCTCCAGGCCGCTACCGGTGGCGAGCACTTCCTCTCGCTCTTCTGTCGTTTCTCTCACCCGGGATCGATCCTCAACCATCAGACAAGTCTGCACACGAGTTGCGCCATCACTCCACCCGGTCCTCTTTGTTGGTGTCCTCGCCACCCTCGGCGACCATTACGGGGCCTTCCTTCACGCGGCCGATTTATTACTCGCCGAGCCCGACCACGCTCGCATTCTGCAGGCAAGGCGGCACGCGAGTTGCCCGAACATACTCCCGCGAGCTGTGATCATTCCACCCACCATCGGGCCTCATCAAGAGACTCCTCTCCACGCGGTCTAGAATTCATGCTGGAATTCCACAGGCAATCGGCATGCGAGATACCCGAATATACCGATCGTCGCGGCTGCAGCGAGCTCTGATTCTTTATGTCCTCGCTAGTCTCGCGCCTACATTGACAAGGGACTCCTCCACGCGATCGATTTTTTTTACTCGCCGAGCCTGATAATGCTCGAATCTCTGGCAAGACGGCACGCGAGTTGCCCCGAGAATATTACTCATCGCGACTGCGGCGAGCTATGATTGTCTATGTCCTCACCATTTGCGGTCGTCAAGGGACTCCTCCATGTGGTCCAATCTTCTTACTCGCCGAGCCCGATAATACTCGAATCTCCCAGACGCGAATTGCCTGAATACACTGGTTATCGCGACCGCAGCGAACTATGCTTTCTGTGACCTTGCCACCCTGGATTTTGCACCCACGGCAGCACTCGGTCGACTATCATTACTCGCCGAGCCCGATTATGCTCGCACCCTCCAGGCAAGATGGCACGCGAGATGCCCGCACTTTCCGATTATTCCGACCGCAACGAACTATTACTACTTCACGCACCATCTCATCATGACGGGACTGTTTTCTACGCGGCCTAATATCGACGAGCCCGATCCATGCTCGAATCCATTAGGCAGGACGGTACGCGAGATGCATATTATCACGACCACTACAAGCTATCATTCTTTATGTCCTCTCCACCCGCCATTGGGGCTCATCGTTGGGCTCCTCTTACCCGGCATAACATCATTAACCGACGAGCTCGATCTAAAGGCAAGACGGCACGCGAGATGCCCAAACGTACCGATTATCGCGACCGCGACGAGCGGGCCCCATCACGTGACTCTGCTCAACCCGCACGGCCTAGCAAGACGGCACGCGAGATGCCCGAACGCACCGATTTTTGCGACTGCAACCTGCTCTGTCCTTGCCACTGGCCATTTGCGACGATTACTCTCGGTTACTCGACCCTACACCCGACGACCATTCTCGTTCCTAGCGAGGTGCACAAATCATCGGTAAACAATTTTGTGTGACTCCAAGAGTCCGACATGCGATGTCCCCGTCATCTACAACGACCCTCTCAAGACGACAATGAGCATCTACCCCAGCCATATTGCTTGCTAATTTCACAGGGAACTCAACAAAGAAGATTCGGTGCTACCTTCGTGGCGCGAGCTGCGCAACACCCTGTGTGTCAGGATCAGATAGATCATGACACACAGGCGCTGGATAGGATGGACGATGGTTTGTTTTGCACTTTACCTCGGCTTCACTGCTGACGGGCCCCGCCACAGAGAGATTCCCGTCCCAAGTGGCTCCGAACGAGAGGCTCAGCGAAGAAGACAAGAGGACGACGCGCGAGTTTGGAGAGTCATTTCGAGTGGAATGAAGGCGATCACAATGGGTCTTTTTGCTGTCCTTGCCTGTTAATCTTGGTTGATCGTCTGTTGTAGGCGACAAAAAGCACGACGTGAAAGAAGGGGGGTTGTTGTTCAGAAAGTTTATGTTGGGAATAAGGTGCGTCCAGCAGTAGGGCTGGCCTTTGATTTCAAAGGCGTTGCCTGCTGTTGGACCCTCCTTGTTTTCGGCAGGCCGACTGGACATTCCCTCTCACTTGATGTCGGCTTTGAACCACTGGACACGTGCGATATTGAGGACAAGATGCACTCGCCATGATCTGCAGAGCAGCTGATGTGAATTCAAGACCTCTTGTAGAACTACTGAACGGGCACAAATTTCATTGGCCGGTTCATATCGTGTCTTACGGCAGCTCCCTGAGAAAAAGGAAATACAAGTATACAACAACACGCTACAGGTTTTCATCACCAATCCACAGATTCGGGTTCAGGCTCTCTCGTCCACTCAAATATCCCACCGCGCTCCAAAAAAGTCTTTTCATCAAACCCCGAGTCCAAAAGTGCTGTCTCAACGCCAACGTCGAGAATCGATCTTCCCGGTTTCTTGCCGCTGTTACTACAATCTAGGAATCTGAAACGCCACGATCGTCGTCTCAGCATTGCGTTCATCCCCAGACAAAACGTGTAGCACCGCGTACCTCATTTTTTCATCAAGGAGCAAGTATGAATCCTTCATCGCGTTGTTGTCTTCCGGGACGAGAGACGGCTGTTGTGCATGTCTGTCAAGAAAGGCTTGGTATTGTTCGCCTGTGACCGTCAGGTGGCGCGCGTCGCGAAGAGAATTGGAACCTGGTCCCGTGTTTTCCGAATCCAGCAGCAACACTTGGAACACCTATTTGTGGGGTTCAGCCTCCAACATTGCATACACGTCAGGTTGCGACGAACCTTCCAGCGGATAGGGTCAACCTCCTGGATTTGGTCGTTCATATCCTCCTCCCAGTTGTTGCTAAAAGGAACCAAGTTTGGTGAGTGTCAAGCACGGCGGAAGATGGTCAAGATACGTGCATCGTCACGACCGAGTTGATTTTTACCTTGATCCCCCTCGCCTTCGACCACTGTGCCACATTGAACACTTTGTTGATGTGCGTGGCGGAGGTCCCGTTTTCCGCTCTTCCCTGCTTGAGATTCGTTTCGACGTCAAAGGAATCGCAAGAAATGGCTATCAGGTCGAGGTATTCCCCGTACGTGTCCAGCCATCTCTCGGTCACCTTCGAGCCGTTGCACACGACGGAACACGACTCGATGTGAAGCTCTTCTTTGCAAAACTTGAACACTTCCCCGATGTACGCAGGTTGAAGGAATGGCCGGCGTCGGCGAGGAGACGAAGCGCGCGTTTTCCTTCGTCCAGAGGGAGGATATAGTCATTGGTGGCGGTATGGAAACAAAAATCGCATCTGTAATTGCAGACACGATGGGGAAACCAGTTGACGGAGACTGGTACGAATCCAGGCTTTGGGGCGGGTTTCAAGATGGGTAGGGATGTAAATGGGAAGGAGATGTTGAGCCATTTGGATGTCATGGTTGGTTGGTGGACGCGCTTGGGCGAATGGAGACGACAGGACGCGCGGTTGGGGCCGTCGGGCCCTTATACCTTGTGAGTGGCCACAAATAAGTTTTTACTCGATCATGATTGTTTCGGATATCAGGCGACGCCGATACCAGGACTGCAAGCGAGGACGTTCGCCGTTGGAGGTAAAGAGAGTGCTGTATCAATTGCGTTCCATACCCTTTGGGCGCACTATGGCGCTCATTCCAGAACCGAATACCTAATCCCGACTGCCAGCACTGAAGGAAGTATAGTCAGTTACAATTACTGTCTGATTCATTATAAATCAGTAGCCACGTGCTACTAATACGAAGTGACCAATACTCAAATTCAATGACATTTCCGTCAGTTATTGGCAGTTTTGGCTACTGGAAATCAATGACATGGACACTGAAAATCAGCACAGGACACTTATTTTCAGTGTACTGGATACATCAATAAAAATTCTACACTACACTCAGCACTAGATTTTTACTAGTTACACTAACTATGTTTTAGTATACTTTTTCGTACACTGGAAAGTGGGCAAATGATAATCAGAAAATATGTCAACAGCAGGAGCTGAACCCAGGACTTTACCTAAAATGACAAAACCCAGAGACAGTAACCATTAGACCACAGGGCATTAATGTGTATCAGGCATTAGATATATATGACTACATCTAAGACTTTGTGGGGTAAGTTGTGAAGGGGCTGGCGACTAAACAGACACATTGGGAGTGTCCAGGCACGTCGAGGACATCATGGATGTGTTGAAGCAGTAGCACAATACATTAAAGTGTCAGCATGAACCTCTGGAGCAGAGGCATGAGAGGAGCTCACCAGAGAGGAACTAACTGAGCCGGGATGCAAAGTGATCATGCAGGGCAATTACCACAATGTCCAGGAAGGTCCTAGAAGTGTCATAAATGAGCGTGGAGACAGCGTGGGTGCATCAAATCATGATATCAGAGCAGGAGGTCAAATGGGTCCTCAGGAGGCATCAAGAGTTGTCGAGGGTGATTCAGACTGCCAAAAATGTTGTTGAAGGTGGTGAACACAGTGGGATACACCCTGCGAGACACAGGAATGAGCGCGATGTTGAAACAGATGAACAAACTTGAAATAGGGCCAGGAGGCCAGAGAGTGGTCCAAGAGGCGAACAGAGATGTTGAATGCAAAATGGAGCATGGAAGTGATGCATATTGCATCCATATGATTAGGAGAGGTGATGGAAAGGGCACTGCAACAAGTGCAGCACACCACAACTCGAAACGAGTTGAAACGGACACACTAGTTGAATACTAGGTGAGTCAGTATGGGAAGTGTAAGCACTTGAAGATGGACGCACCTGAGGTGTCCAAACCATCACCCAATCATCCTAGAAGACACTGAGCTTGCCGACCTGCTGCATTGCTGAGGACGACTGAAATCGCAACCTAGAAGCGTCAGTCACACAAGGTGGACTCACCAGGCCACCAAAACGCATCGGGACCAAAACGGACAGATCAGATGTGATGTACACCTTGTATATGGACGATAGATGGTGGGGAAGTGTTGCCAGGGCACAATATGCAAGGATGGTGTGACACCAGAGTCCATTGAGGCCAGCGCGTGCACTTTAGAGAGCACACATCAACAAGGCCAGCCACAACTTGCCATGTATGGATACAACACAAAATTTTGCGGATGGGTACCTGTGCACATCAGCAAACCTACATTTTTTCTGGGTCATTGAAATTAATGACCAGACTGACAGGCCTGAATGGCCTAATCAATGATAGATTGACCTGACTGACTGAACTGATTTGCTGACAAGCTGATAAGCTAATTTATTGAATGGACTGGTTGACTGACTAACTATCTAGCTGACAAATTGACAAACCTGACACACCTGACTGACTGACCAACTGACCAACTGATGTGACTGACAGAGATGACTAACTGATCAGCTGATGGGCTGATGGGCTGACTTGGCTGATTGACTGACAACCTGACTGACTGATAGACTGACATGACTGGTTGACTGGTTGACTGACTGACTGATGGGATGACAAGACTGACAAGACTGACCCGATGATTAATTGATTGACTGGCTGGACTGATGGGACTGATATCACTGGTGAATTGACAAGCTGATATGCTGATAGCTCTGAGAATGCTGATAGCAATGAATTACTTATGAATGATAGCACTGATAGCATGCTGTCAGTCAAGTCAGACAGCTCAGCAAGGTCATTGATTTTGATAACTCAGAAAAAATGTAGGTTTGCTGATGCAGGAAAGACACTGAATATGAATGCTCAAAGGGGAAGGGTACTACATATCAATGACAACTTTCTCATGAATTGACGTGACCAGGTGATCAGTGACACTGTCATTGATTTTCATGTGATGAGTGTCACAGACACTCATTATGCATGACTTTACTTCCTTCAGTGCAGCTGCTAGATGAAAAATTGTGGTGGACATCATTACCGATTTGAACAATGTGTTTCTTGACATGAGCATGTGGTCCGCCAATGCAACACGTGTCACTTGTCATGTCAACCACTCGACCTTATTTCTCGACCTTGCACCACCGCTGGAACACAGCGGATCACCTTCCTATCGGCTCACGGATTTGTACTTACTTAGGAAAAGGGGCCATTCCTGGGGTAGCCTCGTGTTAGTGGCTGTGTAGTTAGAAGTAACCATCAATGTGCATGCCATCATCAACTCCCCTAGCGACCAGTGAGCTATACATTTCCAGGTGTGATCCCTGCCCTATAGACTACATCACGCATCGTTAATATCCCATCAGCAACATCCCAGCCACCGACCAAGACTACAGGTTAAAGCCGCTTTGAGCCGCGGAGGCAAGGAAACGGGATATGTATACTACAACCAAAGCGATGAGCGCGACGATGCACGGATCACATCGTAGTACGTGTACAGCATGGCACCATGGTTAGTTGCTAGGCTCCACGTCAACTGGTCATCGCCTGTGGCACCAGCATCGCAATGGGCAACAGTTGACCAGTTGGCTGCCTGCGACAAGGTATCTACCTTGCCACGATACGCTGAGCCATTGGACCCAGACAGCTGTCAGGCCGGTCTAAATATTCCCGGACCGGACGTTGTGCAGTGCGTAGGACGACTATAAATTTGGGCACGTCTCGTCAGTTTCAACATCCCGCACCTCCCTGTGCTCTGGACTACATATCTACTGCAATGGATACCGCTCAATTCAACGCTTCCGTGAGTACATATTCCTTCCTCCACACCACTCCATTACTAATCCCCCCGCCAGGTTTGCAATGTCGTTCAGTTGATCCCCACGCAGAAGATCACTAGCTGTGCGCATATAGCCAAGCTGCTCGGGGAACCAACCAAAGCCAGGCGGGTTAGCGAAGGTATGCTTTGCACCTTGTTATCGTCATTGCGGGCTAAAGTGTTGCTGTAGTCGTCAAGTTCCTTGGACACACTTCCTCCCTCTTGCCATGGCACCGTGTAATCTCGACCTCTGGAATCATAGCCAGCCGCGGCGATATTGGCCGTGTACAAAAAGGCGCACTCGAGGTCGAGGGAGTACGTGTGTTCACTGGCTCGTATGGTGAATCGCGCGTGGAATTTGATCAGTGCGGTTGGTTCCCCGAGCATTTACTTGTTGCCGCAGAGATGGATTCTGATGATGAGTGGGGTGCATAATTTGGCCTCGATTTTCATCGGTCTCGATCTGTTTCCCCCGCCGTTATATGCATTCTCGTCCCCTTGCCACCCTCCGACAAGAGCAGAATAGGATACAGCCGTGCTCTGCACATGCACTCCTGGTTTCTGTTCTGCATTTACCTTTTCCCTACCTTTGGTCCTTTGAAGCATCAATGCATCAAGGCCAACCATTCACGCTCTCGGCTTTTCAAGTTCGTTTTTTGGTTTGGAGCTCGACTGTTTTGATGTACAAACACACTCGTTTTGTTCACGGACCTTCTCTTGGCAGTTGTAGCATTTCTCTCATGTAGAATTACACCGTTTCATGATATGTCTTAGATCACAGCTGTGTTGTTACGACTCGAAGAACCAATCGGAAAATTCCGGTTCACTCTCTCACAATACTCGCTACAACAATCCTTGCTGTCTGAATTGGCCACAACCATGTCAGAGTCCCTCTACGCGTCGTGCGCCCAGGTCCTTGCCCAATGTCAAGCCTTAAAAGATGACCTGCCAGCGCTCCTCGATCCCGTCTCCGGATTTGCCCCCAAACTTAGGCAACTATGTCGCGAACAGTGAGTTCACCTCGCACATATTACTATGCGTCATCCTAGACCGCGTTTCAATCAGAGTCGACGAATTGGAGAGTGGCACCACTTCAGACGTGTCTCCCGTTGAATTAGAGGCGCTACGAATGGAAGCCAATACTTGGGGTCTACTACAAGCACTCATGCCGTGCGTGGACAAGTCTTTTCGTTTTGTCCGGTCATGAACCCCGTGCAGCGCCCGAAAAACAGAGCCAGAGCACCATCTCAACCCGCGCTCCATCCTCAAGCAAAACCCATTCACGCCAACGTTGACCTTCGCACAAGCAATCATGCACGCGTCGCCCTTGCTCACAGAACTCGTCATCGTGCGCGAATGGCTCCACGAGACCGCGTCATCACCACAACATCCCGAGGCTACCACCGGGTACTGGAAGTTCACAAAGCACAACGTGATGCAAGGGTTACGCACTGGGCGGGGCACGAGAGAGGGACTCGTGACAGAGTTTGACCCGGATGCTGTGAATAGAGGGGAAGGCAAGTCGTTGGCTGCAGACGACGCGGTGAGTGAACGGCGTGCGTCTGGTCGGGAGGCTGGATACTGAGTTTGTTCTCGTCAAGGCCTTTGAAAAAACGTTGACTCAATCATTGTATTCGTTCGTACGCGCTGGGAGACTGGACGAAGCAGTGCACTTGTGCCGAAAAGCCCACCAACCGTGGCGTGCTGCGAGCATCCGTGGGTCGTTACTGTTCCAGTGGCGAGCAATCGGTAAGCAACGGATCCCTATTTTTGTGTGCATATATTCATCATCAACGAAGCAAATGAACAATGCGAAGAAGGTTTCGAGGACGAAGATGATGCAGAGGGATGGCAAGGCAACAGACGCAGACGACTGTGGAAGTCGACTTGTATAAAAGCCGCTCTAAACGTAAAGAGGTGCCATCTTTGCACCAATTCAATTTTTCTTACATCTCTATAGCCCAACTTGTCCGATCCCGAGCGAGTATTGTATGCTGCACTCGCGCCAACCCCGCAAACATTCAATGTCCTCAAGTCAGCTTGTCGAACCTGGGAAGATCATCTGTGGGCTCAACTCAGTATACTGTGCGAAGAAAAACAAACAGCAGAGATGATCAAGTTGGGGGGAGGATATTGGGAAAGTGGACTAGAGGCACTCAAAGATCTGTCTATTCCAGTGGAAGATGCAGATGAAAAAGAAGAAGAAGAGTGGGAGAAGGAAGCAACTGCAGCGCTGGAGACACTGGGCGGCGTCAACGTCGATGATGGGTGAGTTGCTTTTTCTTCTCTGGTACTTGTGTTGAGTAGCGATCTGGTAGTCCCCCAGCCGATAACGCTTTTCATGTCTCTCAGTTGGCAATTGTCCTCGACCGGACACACCCGCTGTTGGAGACGTTCGCAGCCGGCCTGGGGGACGGCATATACGATTCCGAATCATCAGAGTACGTATTCTCCATTATTTTATCATGAGGTTATGCATTTATGTGCTAGATACCCCACAATGACACGATTCTTTGCCCATCTGTGCCTCTTCCTGCAAATGATCGATCTTTCTGTACCACCATTGGCCACTCAGGTGATTTTGGAAGCATATCTTCAAGTCCTCGAGGTCGGTTATCAATCGCAAGTCAATCCTATATATTTTAACGCCTGTGGCTCCAGGCCGCTGGTCAGCGAGACCTCATCGCTATGTATGCTGGTGCACTCGGCGATAATGCTGTGGAGCGTTACGCCATGTTCCTCACCTCCCTCGATCTTTCCGCCGATATCAAGGAGCGAAGGCTAGCACTGACACGTGCACGTGAACATGGTCTTGATGTGGATCGTGTTGCCACTGTCACTGCTGAGCGAACGATCGAAAAGGCCTTTGAAGTTTGTAGTGTTTTTTTTGGTTTATTGAATTGTGTTAAACTTGCAATTCGTTAGCTATTACTTCAACTGAAGGGCCCACTTCCATCGATCATTACACTGCAAAATCCACCATCAGACGTGGAGACGTTACTACTCCGCTCCATAGAGTGGACAACCTTTATGGAAGCTACTTATGAAACTGCCCTCGAACAGGCTACAGTGATATTGCGGTACTTCCTTGGTATGTCTAGTGTTCTGGGCTCAGTCTGTTACTTATCCCTACCAAGGCGCTGGACGCGTTGCTTTGGCGCGTGGTCTATTGGATATGCTGCCGCATGAACTTGCTTCAATCGATGGACCCGAAGAACGTGCAACGGAGTATCTCCACTACAGGCAATTCTTCAATGTGTGGAGTCTTCTTGACCGGGTAGTAGAATGTCAGTCACTGGAAGCCTCGTTGATGAACAAGGATACTCGGATAGCCTGGTTGAAGGACTATAAGGTAGCCCACTACCTTTGACACTTTCGTCCACTGATGTCACTCACAGGGTCTGATTGATCATGCATATGAATCCATCGTGAAGCTGCTCACTTCCGACTGGATGTTACCAGACCAAAGCAACCCTGCCGGTCCGTAACGCGTATCGTCCACCATCTTTGTTTCTCATGGCCCCCGTAGATCACCGACATCGTGAAATGTTGCGCATCCGGCAAATTTACGTACCTGAGCTGATTCTGCGATTGCACGTCATGCTGTACTCGTCAAGAGACCACATACCAGGGTTCGTTCACATCTTATCAGTGCTGTCTCTCAAAACTGACACGCGCGATAGGAACCTCAGGGTTGCGCTCGAGTTCGTCAACATTGTCGCAGACTCGCGGTACAAGCTCTACGATGACTTTTTACATCCGGATGGACGCAGGCTTGCGGAATACTTGGGCGTTGTGAGGCGGGCTGTGTTGGCGGGGCTGGGGAGTGGTGGCTCGGATCCGTTCAAGGTTGTTTCTTCCTGACGTGTGGATTTGACTTACAATAGACCCACTGAATGACGATGTGATAACCATTCCCAAGACGAGACAAATGAAACATTGTTGTCAAGGCAGGCTGACATGTGACAGCGCCATGTCAAGTGATGGACAGCCACGATGCGGTGTTCTGATGGATAAATTACTAACCGATACTTAGGAACGACTATAGCCTAAAGACCCAGTAACCCTCCTGCCCTCAAACCTCCACCATGAGTAAGTTCCTAGGCAAAGTCCTCGACTACGCCGAACGGCTCCCCGAGGGCATCGAACGCGCCCGTAATCAGATAATCGGTATGTCTGATGTACTTGCACGATGCCATCGTCTTCTAATCACATCTACACGTTGTAATGTACCAGGTATATTGGATTCAGATCGTCAGTTCTCGATAATCACTCGCTCTGGGAGGGTTTGATGTTCTGACTATGATCCGGTGCTGTATGGCGCATGTACAGGTCGTCATGATACTCCAGAAGAGAAAGTCAATGACGAGATCCGGGCCAGGATCAATGCCAGCCATCGATTCGAGAGCTTTGCCGGTCAGAGGCAAGAGAACGCAGTCAAGTGGTACGCGAATGCGCTTGTTGCGGGCTGCGGTGAGGCTAAATTTTGCCGCGTTTCCCATCGGCAAGGCACATCGATGGCCACGATTATTTTTGGGCTGTATCGGAGATACTCGACAGCGCAAAGGATGCTATCTTTATCTTGGTGGGTGTCCCCGTCTGGCTCGCAGTCGCACCACGCTGAAAAACAGGGCAGGACTGGTGGCTCACACCCGAGTTGTATCTCCGGTACGAGTTTCGGTGAATTTTCGCGGTGCGAACTTACCTCCGGTCACAGCCGGCCTCCCGCCCAGAACCAAGAATGGCGCCTCGACAGGCTGTTGCAGCGCAAGGCTGAGCAAGGCGTCAAAATTTATATCGTTGTTTACAAGGAAGTGACCCAGACGATGTCCATGGGTTCGAAGCATACCAAGGCAAGGATGCAAAGCTCGTGCATGTTTGTGCACCAGTTTGACCAAACGTTGATAAGGCTGCGCTAGAAGCGCTTCATCCAAATATTGCGTGTATGCGCCACCCCGATCATATCGGTAGCAAAGGTGGGAACATGTGAAATTTATATCGCGCTCGTGTTTTTCAATTGTCGTTTTTCAATTGTCGTTCCTAGATGCCGTCGAGTTTTGGTCTCATCACGAGAAGGTTCGAGAGTCATGATACGTTATCGGAAGGGATTCTGACACACATGGTTTGCACGCAGGTCGTCGTGGTTGACAATCACTTGGCTTGTATTGGAGGATTAGACTTGTGTTTCGGACGTTGGGATACCCACAATCACCCATTGGCTGACGCTCACCCGACTGACTTTGCTCGTACTCTCTTCCCCGGACAAGACTACAACAACGCTCGTGTCCTAGATTTCCAAGACGTCGCGAGTTATGTTAGTAATGCAGTCTCCATTTTAGAGACGCCGAGGATGCCCTGGCATGATGTGAGTTGTTTCTCGAGATTGGGGTGCACTGGCTGGAATTCGACCTGTTCAATTAGGTCCACATGACGATATGCGGTTCCGTGGTGCTCGATATCTGTCAGCATTTTGTGGAGCGCTGGAATGAAATCAAACGCCGCAAGGTACGCGTTGATTGAAGTGTTCCGCCACCTGAACTCAACCTTCTCTTCTTAGTATGCTGATGATCCGTGAGTGGCAAATATGAGCGTATCACCTCACTCACCCCTATCACAGGAGGTTCGATTGGCTTGCGCTTCCCCACAACATTCAGGTTGCGCCTGGTGAGGCTGTTGCACGTACGTATTTCCCCCACCAATCTCCGCAGTAAAACACTTGTTTACGTCCTTCAGTTCATCCTCACCGCGAACAGTGGCGCCAGATGGGCAGAATGTTTAGACAACGATTCCACCTCGCTTTTGGGGACAGCGTTGAACCCCCCTACCCACCACCACCGCATGGGACATGCCGTGTCCAAGTCGTGCGCAGCGTGTCGGACTGGAGTCACGGTGTCCTGACGGAACATAGCATTCAGAACGCTTGTACGTTTTGCTTACTTCCTTTTTCACTTGCTGTGTGCGCGTGACCTGTCCTCACGGGACCTGTTATCCTTTGCCAGATATTCAGTTGATTCGCGAAGCCAACCACTTCATCTATATCGGTAGGTCCCGGTGCCATTTCCGCATTCGGTACTGATGGGCGTAATGCATGCCTCGTGGTGATCATGGGTATTGGTCAACAGAGAACCAATTCTTGTACGTAGTGCTCTCTTCAAATTATGTCTGGGTTGCTGAGTTGGCATGCTGTATTTAGTATATCCAACACCCGAAATGAAGGCCCGGTGAAGAACCAGATTGCAAAGGCCCTGGTGGAGCGTATCATTGAGGCCGCTCAAGCTGGCAAGAAGTTCAAGGTCAGGGGCAGGAAACCCGGGGCGTTGGTGAGAACTTGCTCACTCATATCCGCCTTGTAATCTAGGTTATCGTCACCATCCCTGAGGTCCCAGGATTTGCTGGAGACATCAAGAATGAGACCGCGATCAAGACAATTCTGGCAGCACAGTATCGCACCATTAATAGGGGTGGACATAGTATCTACGAGGAGATTCGCAAGGCAGGCTTTGAGCCGTGGGTGTTTTGAGCGTTATTTTCGCGTGTGCTTGGCCTCATAATCACCCCTAGGATGGATTATATCCGATTCTTCCACTTACGCTCATATGACCGCATTAATGCGCCAGTGTGTGAGTCTGTTCTCCTTTTTCTGCCGTCTGCCGTTGGGTGATGGAATATGTGACAGCGACCTTGATTGCGCAAATGGAGAGGAACTCTGGTGTGACGTTCCACGAAGCGCAAATCGCGCTCGCCCGCCAATGGGTGGGCAAGTATCTCTTTGGCAAAGACGCCCCTCAAGATGTCTACGTCAAAGTCCCCCAGGAGGCAAAAGTTGGGCTTGCTGCCACGGAAGAGACGCCTGTGAGGAAGGACAAGGTACCTCTTCCGGAGTCCGTCGAGGCTGCGAGACAGGTCATTGCGCGGTTCGAGTCTGGCGCGCAGGATCTGCGGTCAGACGATATGGTGGCGGACTCGGTGTCCCACCATGCGTTGCAAGGGAGGCGGTCGTTGTTGGACGAGACGTGGGTGGGATCGGAAGAGGAGGAGCTGAACTGGTGTGTAAATGCGTGTTTGGTGCGTGATGGAGGCTCAATGACAGACAGTTATGTTTCGGAGGTGCTTTATATCCACAGCAAAGTCATGATTGTGGATGACAGACGTGTCATCGTAGGTGTTACTTTCATGTTATGGGTATGATTTGGACTAACGAGACGATTCAGATGGGATCCGCCAACTTCAACGATCGCAGTCAAAAGGCAAGTGCCAGACTGATCCCAGTGTACCGAGTCTTGGGCTAATTGATTGGATAGGGTAATGGTGACTCTGAGATTGCGCTAGTGGTGGAGGACGACGATATGATTCAGTCGACAATGGATGGTCGTCCCTACGCGGCAGCACGATTCGCTACTACTTTGAGACGCAAGTTGTTCAGGGGTAAGACGGCCGTCTTGATACATGTAACGCACGGACCTGATTGTCGATTCCAGAACACCTGGGTCTTATCGAGCCTCAACGCACAATTCGTCAACCAGATTCGTTCATGCAACCAGCACCGACGCTCGGTGAGGACGAGACGCATTTACCCGAGGATGCTGCTGTGGCGGATCCACTTGCGGATGAAACACTTGACTTGCTGTACAGCACAGCACGTAAGAATAGGGAGGTATTCACCGAGTTGTTCCGACCTGTACCGACAAACCTCGTGCGATCGTGGTCCGCCTATGAGGTGCGTGATTGTGTAAGTGATTGGGGGGTGTCGAGTGACTGACAGACGGGTAGAATTATATGCCAAAGGTGAAGCCCGGACATGTTGTGCCCGGGATTCCTTTGCAGCGGGTCAAGGAACGTCTCGCTCAGGTCAAGGGTTCTGTGGTCGAGTGTCCATTGGTGAGTGGCTCTTGGTCTGGTGTTATGGTCAGAGCTGACAAGGGGTGTCTAGGACTTTTTGATTGATGACAAGGAATTCGTAGAGGGAATCGATTGGTTGGGACTCAACCCTACATTGCCAGTGTACCTCTAAGCGGATATGTAAAGAGTTACCTGTCGGGCGTTATAGACCCGCCTTGTACATATTTAAAGTGGGCGTGGTGTCGTGCGGGAGCGGAGATGATCTTGAATTTGGTTGTAATTGCTGGTAATTAGCTTGTCATATCATTTGATTTGTTAGTCATTCCTTCCCGTCTTTGTTCTGCGCTCTCCCTCGCTCACAACCACCACCACCGTCGTTGCTCGTCATTGTTCTCGACGATGAGCACGATGAACGACTACACTCGTGGTCTTAATGACCCTTTTCTTTCGCACCTCATCGCTCTGCTTTCTGCTTATGAACTATGCCCAATGTCTACCCCACCGCCCCGATACGACGGACTTGGCGACTGGCAGACGGACTCCATCCTCCGTTCCCTCTCTGCCATCGCCCGCAGAATGTACACCGCAGAGGATACCCTCGCCTCACTCAAGGCATCCGAATCCTGGCAAGCAATCGGGCCAGAGACCAAGAAGAGGCGCAGCGTAGGCGACACTCACATACCCTCTTCTTCTTCTTCTCAGAAGGACCCTGTTACTCCTTTGCCCTCGCAGCCTAGCACAATTACCCCCAAGAACGCAGACGCCGCTCGCAGCGGCTTCTTCTCAAACAGGTCCGATACCATTGTCAATAGCGCTGATGGTTCGGCGGATGTCGAGATGATTGTAGAGGACGCAACGGTGGGCGTCGCTGATGTTGATCGCGCTCCGTCTACTAGACCGATCAGCTCTCGCGCCCAGAACATGTCATTATCGCTCGACAACATTCCCAACGACGTTGACTTTTCTAAACTGCAGCGTACGTTTTCAAACTCGTCTGCCTCTGCGACGTCGACCTCCCATCTCGAACACATCTCTTGTCCTACCTGTGGCAAGGTGATCACGGATTCAACGACGATGAGTCGCATCAATAGTAATTTCAACGAATCTCAATCCGGATCACCACTCGTTGTTCCTCCTGGTCCTCTCGCTGCTGCCGCTTTTGAGAGCGGAATGAGTGCCGTGGAGGAACTTCGCTTGCTCAAGGCACAAGTACAGGATGTCGCACGTGTTTGCAATGCCGTCGCTCGCGGTGATTTGTCACAAAAGATTACCGTTCCTGTACAAGGTGTCGTCATGGTTCAGCTCAAAGACGTCATCAACACCATGGTAGTTTTCCAGAATGTATAACGAGTGGGATGCTTGATGCTCATTTACGCAATTAGGTAGACAAACTCGGTCAGTTTGCCAAGGAGGTCACTCGTGTCAGTCAGGAAGTCGGTACGGAAGGGTACGCCCTAATTGGAACACTTTTTGTTCCGCGTTTGAATATTCCCCCTTTTAGCAAATTGGGTGGCCAGGCACTCGTTCTGGATGTTGAAGGAACATGGCGTGAATTGACTGGCGTTGTCAACAAGTTAGCTGCCAATTTGACGAATCAAGTCCGAAGTATCGCCAAGGTCACAAAAGCTGTCGCATTGGGTGATTTGTCGAAACAAATTGACGTTGATGCTCGCGGAGAAATCTTAGACTTGAAGAATACTGTCAATGGAATGGTTATTCGTCTCCGTGCTTTGGCCGCCGAAGTCACTCGTGTCACGCTCGAGGTTGGTTCTCAAGGGAAGTTGGGCGGACAAGCCCACGTCCCGGATGTCGAAGGTGTTTGGTTCGAGTTGGTTCGGAATGTGGGTCGTCGAGACGTTTGTGGGGCTCTTTGATGTTGATCTTGTTGCAGGTGAACCGCATGTGTTCGAGTTTGACAGATCAAGTGCGGTCTATCGCCAAGGTCACGACTGCTGTCGCCAAGGGTGACTTGACCCAAAAGATCGAGATCCAAGTCGAGGGTGAAATGTCGACATTGAAGAGTACTGTCAATTCTATGGTGGACCAGTTGAGCGCTTTTGCTTCCGAAGTCACGCGTGTCGCACTGGAAGTCGGGACTCAGGGTATCTTGGGTGGTCAAGCTCGCGTCGAGGGTGTACAAGGAACTTGGGCAGATTTGACGCGCAATGTCAACGTGAGGTCTTTTCGAGCTATGATCGTTGGAGTCGTCTGATCACGCTTTGCAGAAAATGGCTAGCAATTTGACCGATCAAGTGCGATCCATCTCAGAGGTGACAAAGGCTGTGGCGTTGGGTGATCTGAGCAAGGTTGTCAATGTCGACGTCCAAGGAGAAATGCTTGATTTGAAGATGACAGTCAACTCCATGGTTGCTCAATTATCGACGCTCGCGAACGAGGTCACTCGTGTGTCCTTGGAAGTCGGAACGGAGGGTATCTTGGGAGGTCAGGCGTACGTCCCCGACGTTCAGGGGATGTGGAATGTTTGTCGAATTCGCTTGTTAGCAAGCCCGGTTTGACGTCCCCCTTTGAAACGAACAGGTCTTGACGGAGAATGTCAACTTGATGGCCATGAATTTGACCAATCAAGTGCGTTCTATCGCCGAAGTTACCAAGGCTGTCGCAGCTGGTGACTTGACAAGGAAGATCGAGGTTGATGTACGCGGCGAGATCAAGGAGTTGAAGGAAACCGTGAACGGCATGACTGAGAGTTTAAGCTTGTTCGCCGATGAAGTCACTCGTGTCGCAAGAGAAGTCGGAACAGAGGGACGATTGGGAGGTCAGGCTCGCGTAACCAATGTCGGTGGTACTTGGAAGGTGAGTTTGAGTTTGCGACGGATGGAAAGACTTGTTTACTGAAAGAGGTTGATTGCAGGATCTCACGGATAATGTCAACGTCATGGCTGCCAATGTGAGTGGTACATTACTCCAAATTCGCTTTGCGCTCAAAGGCGATGTATCAGTTGACCTTGCAAGTTCGAACGATTGCCGTCGCCACAGTAAGTTCACTCTTATTTTTTTCAGATCACAAAGGTACTAATCTCTCTGTTAGACCGCCGTTGCTCGCGGTGACTTAACGCAACAGATTACTGGTGTCTCGGTCTCTGGAGAGATGCTAAGTTTGGTCAACACGATCAACGACATGATTGCCCAATTGGCAATCTTCGCCAAGGAAGTCAAGAAGGTCGCCTTCGAGGTCGGTACGGAAGGTAAACTAGGTGTCCAAGCCGAAGTTGGCAACGTCCAGGGTATCTGGCAAGAAATTACGTGCGTTGACAGCTCTCTTGTAATTTACTTCATTGATGCTAATCGATCGTTTGCTTACGATGCAGCATGTCTGTCAACACTATGGCTGGAAACTTGACCACGCAAGTGCGTGGATTTGCCCAGATTTCTGCGGCAGCTATGGACGGCGATTTCACCCGGTTTATCACGGTGGAGGCGAGCGGAGAGATGGATTCATTGAAGACGCAAATCAATCAGATGGTGTTCAACTTGCGCGACTCCATCCAGAAGAACACCGCTGCAAGAGAGGCCGCCGAGTTGGCAAACAGGTCCAAGTCTGAGTTCTTGGCGAACATGTCTCACGAAATTAGGTATGAAGTGTTCCGCTGGTCATCGACGCCTGAGGTTGCTGATGTAGATCAAGAACGCCAATGAACGGTATTATCGGCATGACAGAGCTGACTCTAGACTCGGATCTGAACAGATCGCAGAGGGAGAGTTTGTTATTAGTCCACTCGTTGGCGCGATCGCTATTACTGATCATCGACGATATATTGGATATCTCCAAGAGTGGGTCCTTCATGTTTGATGTCTGCTTTTAGACTCACCGTGTTGTTGCAGTTGAGGCTGGTCGTATGACCATGGAGGCGGTGTCCTATTCCCTCCGCCAGACCGTCTTCGGAATTCTGAAGACTTTGGTTGTCCGTGCATCGCAGAACAACTTGGACCTCACATACGATGTAGACCCCGATATCCCGGATCAGTTGATCGGCGATTCTCTTCGGTTACGCCAGGTCATCACAAACCTTGTTGGTAATGCCATCAAGTTTACGCCCTCGAAACAAACGCGCAAAGGACACGTTGCCCTCAGCACGCGACTTCTGGCATTGGATGACCAGAGCGTCACCCTGGAATTCTGTGTCACGGATACGGGTATCGGTATTGCCAAAGATAAATTGAATCTCATCTTCGATACCTTCTGTCAGGCAGATGGTTCCACGACACGTGTAAGTATTGGTCCCCCTTGTTCGCATCCGATGCAGCGAATTTAATCACCGTTATTCATGTCTCACAGGAATATGGTGGAACGGGTCTAGGCCTGTCAATTTCGAAACGTCTCGTGAACCTTATGCAAGGGAACATGTGGGTCGAGAGTGAAGTCGCAAAAGGCAGCAGGTTCTTCTTTACGATCACCTCCCAAATTAGCCAAAGTCCGATGGAACACACGTTGCAAAAGATGCAGCCTTTCCAGAGACGTGCGATCATGTTTGTCGATACTTTGGGCGATACCACCGGCGTCGTACAAAGAATCCAAGAACTTGGTCTCAAGGCATATATCATCCACGACGTCTCCGAGATTTCGGACAAGGAACGTTGTCCCCACTTTGATACCATTGTCGTCGATTCTCTCACGATGGTATGCTGTGTCAATTGCTGTCATTTTCCATGCCATTTTGACCACGTGTTCCCGCAGACGGAGAGTATAAGAGAATACGAACACCTGCGGTACATCCCAATTGTCTTGTTGGCACCTTCAATGCCCAGACTCAACCGTGAGTGTAGTCACCACCAGAATTATCTCGTACTCTCAACTGGTACGGTTTTTCAGTCAAGTGGTGCTTGGATAATAGTATCAGCTCTCAAGTGACGACCCCTGTAACTGCACAAGATCTTGCAGCCGCCTTGATTTCAGCCCTGGAGTCGAATACCGTATCCCCGGTTTCCGCTCCAAATGACATTGTCTTTGACATTCTCCTCGCTGAGGATAACATGGTCAACCAGAAACTAGCCGTGAAAATCCTGGAAAAGTATGGCCATTCAGTGGAGATTGCCGAGAACGGTAGCTTGGCCGTAGATGCGTTCAAAATGAGAGTTCAGCTGGGCAAACCGTTTGATATTATTCTTGTGAGTGTAATCCTGGCCCTCAGTGATCTGGATATTTATACCAATGCGCTAGATGGATGTGTCGATGCCATTCATGGGAGGAATGGAAGCCACGGAGCTCATTCGAGCGTATGAAATGCACAAATGTCTATTGCGGTCGCCGATCGTTGCACTTACCGCGCATGCTAGTGCGTCAATTTCGTATTCTTGTCGACTCTAAACTAAGGCATCCTTCAAGTGATCGGTGACCGTGAACGATGCTTGCAGGCAGGCATGGACGATCACATCACGAGTGCGTACATTTTGCTCATCATTTGCTGACACCTTATTGGCCATGCTCGTACGCAGAACCACTACGACGTGGTGACCTCTTGAACTCGATTAACAAGCTCGCTGGCGAGCGTGCTCAGCTTGCCAAACAACGCCATTTGCTGCATCGCCCACCCGCACTCATGGCTCCTTAAGAACTGCATTTATTGGAATACCCCCCATGGTTTCGACTCTCATATGAAGTCTCAGTCTTTTACCTCGATCTCATATTCCCATATCCTACCCGCCATGTCTTGTTTGTTTTTACTGTAGCACTCCCGAACTTATGCCCTTGCAACTGTATCGATTTTTGACTGACATTTCGTGGTCGTGCTGACCGTCTCGTTCTGCGCGTGTGTCGAGTGGCTCATCCTCACGTCTTCTATGCTTCCTTCGACTGTGCCACGGTCCTCGTCTATGTATTGTAGTTGGTACATCACCAATCAGAACTTTGTAGTACGTGGCTCTGTCCACTCGTGTGGCCCGCGAAGTAGAGACGCTGATCCGATTCGGCATATGTGCGGACCACTAAGCCCAGGAACATGGCGTTTTCACCGAGCCAATCTGTCGTCACCAGATGTTTAAGGAGCGTTCGCATAACTTCATGGGCCACTCTACGCGATCTTAGACGCGCCTACTGCAGCACTGCCTTGTGGAGTGACTCAGATGGAACTCACGCGTGTACAACCTCATTGGATTTTTTGTAACGAAATTTAGAACCCATCAAATGTGCATTTTGACAATAAATCACGCGCAAAGTAGTACGTTCGTCGCGTTTTCTTATTCGCCCCAAAGCAGTAGACGCGATGAATCCGGAATGTCGTGTTTCTTTCAGAGGGACATGAACGCGCCGGCAACGATGGCGACGACACAGACAGCCACGCCACCGGCTGTAAGAGCGATAGCTCCGCCAGATTGAGAGCCGCTACTAGAAGAAGAGCTACTAGAGCTGAGCTAACGACACGAGATGGGTGCGTGAGCTCCGCCAACGACACAAAGACACGAGGCGCGAACGACTCACCGTCAAGGTACCATTGCAACCCTCGTTCCAGCCGCTGATGGAAGCCTGCGCCGTACTCTGGACGGCTGAGTCGACGTTGACGACACAGTCCATACATTGAACCAATTGATTGCCGACCGAGGCGTCACACACGCAGCTGAGGTCACCGCCGCAGTTCTGGAACGAAAAAAAAAGGTACATATTGTGGAATCATGAAATGTGTGAGCAAAAGAATGGACTCACGGCCATGGTGGTCAGTACTTTGCATGGGGTTTGGCATGCGGAGGGAGCGTTGCCGGTATTAATTCCCTGACGAGCGACAAGTGCATTCGAGTTGGGATCTGTAGGGTTGGCTGAAGTTGCTGGATGTCAGGATAGTCATCAAAGCAGGGATGGAGTACGTTACATACAGCGAGAAAAGACAGAGATAGCGGAAAGGAGTGGAGCAATTTGGACCATTGTGGAACACAGGTGGATGAGAAGCAAAGCGATTGTTGAGAGAAAGAGAGGGATGAGTCTCCTTTAAGGTCGATACCTCCGTTGGGACATATAATTACGGCGTCCGCGAGTAATCTTCCGCGATGACCCTGAGCGCAGGTGAAAACACACTTTGCCATGGCCGTTAACGGAGGCCCAGACAAGTGTGACGAAGGCATTCATAGTGGAGACTTGGGTAGGCTTAGATAGTACCTGTGATGCTGAGCGTCCCTTGAGGTCTTCCAGAGACCGATCCCAGATAGGGCAGCCCGACGGGACATGCCTTCCGGCGCCAAGATTCTGCAAGACATCGTTGCCAACTCGGCTCCAGGGAGCACTGGTTTTGGTGTGAGATTACGTGACAATGACACTCTCAATTGGGGTCCATTGACCTTTCTAACTTTCTGGTACATGCGCTCGAGTCAGATTCGTTAATAAGACCCGTGCAAATATTTGCTCAATTGAGGAGTACTCACATGCGTCTCATGCGAGCACAAGTCATTACATCTTGGTGAAGCAACATGTCTACAAAGGCTAACTTGACAACACGGTGACGGCCACCTCAATGAGTTCAGATTTACTGTGGAAAGCGGCACAGATCAATTGGTTCCAGTCTGTTCCCAACGGCAATTGACGATCGTGTTTGTGATTCGTGTATGCGCACCCAGTTTAATCGCACCTTGGTCTGAATCCGAGACCCGCCGTGAGTAGGGACCCCTCGCTCAATCACATACTTGGGTACGATTGGCAGGCACGCCCACAGCGGTATCGTTACCTGAGCGGCGGAGCCTCTAGCGCATTCACTCCCACAAAGTCATTCGTAAACCAGACCGAGGGCATGACGCCAAGTCGATAACCTATTGTTGATCGTAGTGTTTAACCACTCTCTGTGCTGACACTGCGATTGTAAGGGTGTATCGGAAAAAAAGGAGTACTTACAGGTTCAACGAGCCTTACTCGCTCCGTGGAAACACAGATCTAGTGGTTGGCAAACACCCAATCGCCTCGCTATGGATGTCGACAGGCCAGGATTCCACAGGGAGTTTCTGCCTTTCTCAGCAATTTCGTGTGGAAATTGACAAGCCATGGAGCTGCCTGCAGATCAAGTCGCACCGTGGCTTATGCTTGCAATCGTGAAAGGCGCGAATGGTAGGACTGTCAGCCTTTTATTGTTAGGAGTTACATAACCCCAAGCCATGGTTTAGTTTAGACCAGTCGTGTGAAGTTCGGCATTGCATTCGCACGATTTATACAGCTGTCCAGGATATCGGAAGGTATATCCATATCCCCTATGCAACTCTCATCCGCTCGACATTCAGTTCCGCATGATAGCTCAAGAATACGCCAGAATGTGATAGAGGACGGCACCTTGAATGCTGTTCCGGACAGCATGGCAACTACGCCCGCCCAGTCGGAGGTCTCCGAAAGTGCTTTATTCAGCATGGGACATATACCGTACGCTGATCGTCCGCCAGCCGAACTCGCCAGACGTAGGCCTAGTGCTATTGAGATACGATCGTACGTTTACACTATTGCACCTTGTTGCTATATCTCAACAAGTGCAACGAGTGTCGATATTCCATGCAGGGTACACACGCGCACTGTTTTCGAGGATGTCGGATGCCCTCTCATGGATGTAACGCGTCTGAATGACAGTTTGGCCTGTATGTCTAGCACAGCGAAAAGTGAGTGGTCCCGATTATTCCTTCTCTGGTTAACTATTTATGTGGTGACTAGTCCTGTATCATCTGCACAAAGCCGGATGGGTGCACGGCGATGTCGGTGTCGCTACTATGCGCTGGATTGACAAGGATGGCCAGGAGATTGGTAAACTGATGGATTTCGAATATGCGAAAGCAGGATACGCTAGCGTCTTGCACGGTGTTTGAGCGGTAAGACGTCGTTGAATATGTCATACTGTGTGCTCACGATCAGTAGGAGCTGCATGTTATGGCTGTCGAGGTGGAAAACCGGGCAGGCAGTAACACTCGGTAAAATCGACAAACCCCCCTTTTGTATGAAATTTCTTCATGACCTCGAATCTCTATGGTGGGGCATTGTGTTTGACAGCACGTGCCTCCCCAAGGTCAGACGGCCTTCCAAGCTGCTTGATGAATGTGGAATGAAGAAAACTCACGGCGGGCTTTCCCGGGGAAAGGGCCCGATGAGCTTGTCCCTGCGGGTGACGTTCCAAAAGGTTGTGTTGGGGGTAAACTACCTCATCGAGGTTAAACACCGTGCAGAGCTGCTGGGACGGGTGAAGAGGTGACATGCAGGCCAGGTAAGTGAGCGTGCTCAATCAGGATGTCACTACGGGCAAAGTTCCATTGTAATACGCTGGAGGGACGCTGGCTCGTCGAGGTCAGACAGGGACCCGAGCTGCTCGAAATGGGCATATGCAACGTGGAGTTGTTGGCTAGACAGGCGAAAGCCGTGATGGACACCCACTGCTGGGATCTGATGGGACCCACTGGCGGCTGGGTACTCATGGCGTTTGATGACGGCTTTTGCAATACAGGCACAGCAATTAGATTGTGCAGCTGACGAGACACATGTAAAAGACGTATTGTTACATACCCCTCACTAGTGCTGCCAACGTTATCGTAAACTGTTCAAAGACGTGCGTGGACAAACGGAAGGGGCTCAACAAATGACACGTTGCTCTCAAAAAGCGTCCGGCATCATCGACGAAATACATTTGTCAACGTCCGATTTCCAAGAGAAGGGGAAGACGTATCTCGTGGGATCTAAGGAGGCGAGAGAAGTGGAATGGGGGATTGACCTTTATGCGCTGGCGTGCCATGTGAGCATCTGTCGTTGGCGCTGAGCTTTCGTCATGCTGACGAGCTGAATGGGAATGCCATGATAGTCAGACATAGTAGAAGAAGAAGGGAAGGATTTGAGTTGCATTGAGCCGTCGTCGTCGCAAACGGACACTAAAGGGCTAACCAGAATGTTGGGCAAGGTGGTAATCTAGGTTGAGCAACCTGGATCAACATCTTGCTCCCGGACGGGTGCAAGGACGCCTTTTTGGGACATTTACATTTACGTGTGCTGATAGTAGTTACGAGTAAACCTGTGCGCAAATCGGATGAGGAAGAGAATGAAATACATACCGGACGCTTTGATCAGGTACAACGCCTGGCTCGCAAAGCGGGATATGTCTGTTTTATCTTGAACTCGTCAAGCAGATATCTCTGAAGAGCGACGTAGACGGTCATTTTATGCTTGTTTTGCATTGGCGAATAAGCGATTGTAAGCGCCGAAAACACGAGGCGATGGAGCGTGTGAACTGATTCATATCTACGGGCAACGTGTATACAAGGCCCACAACTTGATCGTCGACCTTCGCCATTACTCTGCTACATTTCGTCGACGATGACGGTGACCGGTGCGTACTGAGTCCTGACAAGATGGAGTTGCCCTTATGCTGACCATTGGGGAAGACCCGGGAGAGCATTCCCCGCCCATCGAAATCGACGTCCGTAGCACGTTATGGGCAGTGACGTTCTCAGCGAATGGCGAGTTTATCGTGAGCGGTGACGACGGGAAGGTTCGAGTGTGGCGAGTGGATGACGGCAAAGAAACAGCAACAATAAGCGCGGGGAGCGTCAACTGTCTCGCTGTGTCGAACGACGGCAAATGGATCGCAGCGGGGACCTACTCTAACGGCTTGTTCGTGTGGGACGCAACGACGTACGAACAAGTCTGGAATCACAGGCGCAGCAGGATCTACGCAGTCGATTTCTCGACCGACTCGACCAGACTCATCTCCACCTCGGACAGCACAGCCACCATTTGGGACATCACAAATCTCAAACAGATACAAACACTCGACCACCATAGTTGGCTGTGGGCAGCGAAATACTCACCACAGGGCGATCGAATCGCGACAGCCACCGAGTATTTCGGAGTCCGAGTCTGGGACAGCAACAATGGCCGCTTGCTCGTGGAAATCCCAGTTGGAGTAACAGCGGGCTACAACACTGGTCTCGTATGGTTCAACGATCACCTCTTGGTCTTATCCGCCGATACAATCAAGGAATTCGACGCATCCACTGGGTCACCAGTCACGCAATGGCAAGTCTTAGATGGCAACATGTACTCGTGCATTGCCCTACCAAAGCATGGTCAATTCATCGCATACTCTACCAAGGATGCCGTCACCTTTCGGTGCACCTCAACACATGCCCAGCTCGCTGCTGTCCAACACTCTCAAGACATACACTCCATCGCATTCTCTCCCGATGACCGATTTCTCGCAATTGCTGGACAACACGGGAAGATTAGTATCGAAATCATGTCTCGTATCATCGTGAGTGTCGTGTCTCATTGGATCACGGTGTTCTTATCCTTCCGTATAGGATTCAATCCCATTGTCTCATCCACACCGGGAACCTGACGCCCAGGTTGACGACGCTGCGTCAAACTCACCAACCCCACTGTCTCTTCTGCACCTTACTTCCCAGGAACCTGTCATCCAGGTTGATAACACTACCTCGAACTCACCGACCCCATCATCTCCTCTACACCCTACTTCCCAGGAACCTGACATCCGAGTCGACGATGCTGCAATTCCATTGTCTCGTCTACACCCCACTCTCCGGGAACCTGGCATCCAGATCGACGACGCTGTGCTGGACTCATGGAAACATGATCAGCTCGAAAACGCGGATACATTATTGACTGCACCCATCTCCGAGGCTCATAGTCCGAGCCATCATGCACTCGCTAATCGAGCTATCGTCCGCGCTCGTCTCCGAAAGTGGGATGCAGCTCTCAAAGACGCCGAAAAGGTACTTGTTCCTCTGCTGTCGCATACAGCGCTGCTGACGTCAATTTATGACAAGGCCATCCATGTTCAGCCATCCATCATCGCCTTCCTGGCAAAGAGCATAGCGCATGTTGGCAATGGAGAAAAGGACAAGGGATATCGCACCTGCGACATCGCTTTCGAGCACTTCCATTCATCTCACGTCACCTTTCTCCTCCTTATCAAGGTCTGTATTTCTCCATCTTGGCTGCCCCTCGACCGTTCATCGCCCTTAGGCTATCATCGTGTTCATGGCCGGAGACCATATCGATGCGATATCTTGTCTAGACGACCTCATTGCTACGATCCGCTTCAACTCAGTGTGTTATACGGTCCAGGCACGTGCATGTCGTGCTACCATGCGGCGAATATGACTGACACTTCCATCAGGGACACATGTATCTTCTCCTTGGAAGCTCACAGATGGAGTGCCGAGACTACGAGGGTACGATACATTCGTTTGAGCGTGCACGAGCCCGAATGCCGGACGACATCGGACAGCCCCTTTTTGCGATCTCACTAGTAAGTTTCTTCACGAGTGTATTGCAACCCATCGACATCGCTTACCGCGTCTGACAGATCACTGGATGGAAATTCGACAATCTCGATATCATGATTCGACAGCGTCTTTGCGAAGCCTTGTATGCTGTGGGTCGCATAAAGGATGCGGGCGAATCTCTTCTTGAGATGGTAAATGCCTTGGAAGACAAAGTTTATACGAGTGTACCCATCACCAAGTGGGTTTCTGGTGGGTTTTGTTCTCCGTTCTTGTTTTCTGTGCATCCAAAACGATTCCCGCAGACTTTACCCAACAATGTCTCTCGACTCTCGAAAACGATGGTCGCGCAGTCTCGAGCACAACTGAACACGGTGACTCGCTGAAGTTTCATACCATTTCTAATGCGCAGACCCTCACTCCACTCCTAATTGTGTGGGCAAAAGCAACATTAGCGAATAACGAGTGGAAAGAGGCTTTGATTGCTGCTGTCAACATGAATATCTCCTTTGAACTCTTGTATGCATCGTGGGTCTGACACTTGGTTTGCAGTTCGTGGTTCCGAGATTTACGATCTATGAGGCCGTATGTGAATGTCTTGAAACGATCGACCGCATATCGGATGCGGTCGAGTGTTTCCATAAGATGACGAACGAATTAGGTGGCGGGACGTTGAAACTGCATGATGGGCATCTGGGTTGGGCTCTTGGTGAGCGGCGACCGTCCTGCATGGTGCTCTCGCTTACAGAACACTTTCCATTAGACTTTAGGCAACGTTGCTCCGAAAAGCTGGAGCATCTCGGAGACAAGGCAGTGGACGCGGAGCAATGTGACGATGCCATCTCGCGCTACTCGAGTGCATTGTCCCTCATTCCCTCCTCTCCGCAAGCGATTCTTATCAAGCGAAGCAAGGCACGGTTGGCAACCGGTTCATGGAAACAGGCTCTGGAGGATGCAAACCAGGTACTTCATTTTTACTTCGTGCAGGTCAATCTTGTTGATGTATTGTGATCAGGTCATTACACTCGATCCATCGTCTCCGTGGGGTTACGAGGTGAAGTACGCGGCTTTACACAAGGGAGGAGACTATGACAATGCGATTGATGCGCTCGAGGTGATGCTCACTAGGATGGCAGAGTCACCTGATCCGGACGTCCAGCGTGAGTTGTGTCCTCGTTATCATGAAGAAGGTGACGTGTTCACGCTATTTGATAGAGCAAGGCGACCGGTACATTAGTCTATCGAGCACACGAGCGGCGATTCGCAAAGTTGTCCAACGGACTCTACATCGTTCGCCACGTGTGCTCATTGACACAGCCACCGGTCGTCTCCACGATAGAGCTGAGCAGGCATCCGTATTCGAAGCCCTGCCAATTTTCAACGAGCTCGTATCCTCGACCACGACACGCATCGACTACGTCCGGATCAAACGTGAAGTGCGACAGTACTTCCGCTACGTGATGTTCTCGCACAAATGGGAAGACAACGAACCGCTGTTCCGGCAAGTGGTGCACATAGCGGTGTACGACCTGGAGACGTCTCCGACTCACGACAAGTTGCAAACCTTTTGCAAGATTGTTCGTGACGCGGGATTCAATTGGGCGTGGAGCGATACATGTTGTATCGATAAATCAGATCACTTCGTCCTCCAAGAAGCCCTGGTGGCCATGTTCAGGTGGTACCAGGGATCCGCCATGGTGATCGTTTTCCTCCGTGGTGTTCACCCTTCATCGCCACGTGGCGCTCTCGCAGGCAGCATCTGGAACACTCGGGCTTGGACACTTCAGGAGTACATTGCGGCCAAGGTCATTCGCTTCTACACCGAGGATTGGACTCTTTACAGAGATCTAGATGTGCCGAACCACAAGGAGTCGCCGGAAATCATCTCGGAGATGGAGCGAGCGACAGGGGTCTCTGCCCAGCAGTTGAAGGAACTTCGTCCAGGCTTGAGCAGCATTTGGGAAAAATTGCGTCTTGCCTCGACCCGGAGGACAACGTGGGTAGAAGATGCTGCATACTCGTTGCTTGGCATTTTCTCCGCTATCGGTATACCCGCGATATATGGTGAAGGGGAAGCTTCTCTGGGACGTCTATTGTCAAACGTCCTCACGAGATCTGGAGATGCAAGTATCCTTGCATGGACTGGGGAGTCCAGCCACTTCAATAGTTGCCTGCCCGCTCGTATTACCGTATTCAACAGACCAGCAACGTCTCACCTCCCTCCTCCTATTCCGGACCCTGAGATGGAGCGTATCATCACCGGGTTATGTGCGTCTTCATTTGACCTCGACACAGCCTTGAGATTATATGACCGTCTCAATCAGCTTCCAACCCCTCGGTTCGCAGAGAGTCGGATGACACTTCCATGCATTACTTTCCAAATCCCGCCTTTTTCGGTACATCGAACTGGTTCAGGTCGTGTTTATCGTACGGATACCATTCCCTTTGGGATGGTGGAAATCAGGACGAGACACAACCTGTCTCGCATGAATTCTCTGTATCTTGTTCACCCTTGGTTGGACACGCTCCTGCAGCACGGAAACATGCACAGTAGCGCGATCGTAGAGGACGATGAGGAGATCTTTGACGAGGACACAGACGACGAGGAAAGTGACGATTCATCATCGCTTTCTGAACCTGAATCGCCGTCATCTCCTGCTCCCGTTCAATTAATACCAGTGGACAGAGAGAGGGGAGCACGACGACTTGTCGCGCGTCTTAGGCAGCCATTTGGTGCACTCATGTTTACGCTGATATCGACGGGACGACGCGCGACAGACTACAAGCGGGTTGCGGCTGATAGCTTGATTACGGTACGATTCCAGGACAATGTCACGCTCGCTAATATTCTCGATAATGTGCGCATACTCGATGTGTTGTAGTTTACATTTGAACTCTGTTTGTTGCCCGTTGGACAACCTCCTCGTTCTTGACGCTTATGCTTGCCCGTCTACCCGAACCCACCTCCTAGAACCAGGGTACTGGATGTACGATACGAGCGCTACTTACATATCCCGCCGCCAGTAAGTACATTTTGCACCATTGTTTTCGGCATCTCGAGCTGCAAGATGGTGGCAATTTTCTTCCTCGAGATGGTTGCTGTCCTCTACTAGAACATCCTTGGCGGAGTTGTTATCTCTTGGAGTCCATATAAGTGGCAGCTTTCGCCGTGATCCCACCCGAGCGCGATGAGGAGCTAGTGAATGTCCTTTGAACCTGTCGACCTTGGAAAATGTTACTTACAGCGGGCAGGTTTGAATGATGAGAGTAAACACGGTAAGAAGTCCGTGTCCCATTCAGTTGCCGCAACGTGGGGCTGTTGGCGGCGGCCATGATGGACAGCGGACACCCACTATTGGGATCCGATGGGACGCATACGCGTTCATGTCGTTGACACTTTTGCAATACATTCGCAGACATATTCAGCAACTAGGTTCTGCAGCCGGCGAGACACACAGTAAAAGACGTATGGTCACATACCCTCACTAGCACTGCCAACGTCAGCGTGAACTGTTCAAAGATGTACATGGACAAACGGGAGCGGCTCGACGAATGATACGTTGCTTTCCAAAAGCGTCCGGCATCCTTGGCGAAATGTGTACGAGCATGTATCGACGTCCGATTTGGGGAGTAGGAAAGGGATCGACCTTTTTGCATTGCCATTCCATGTCAGCATCTCTCGTTGGCACTGATCTTTCATCATACTGACGAGCCCGATCAGCACCCTGCTCCCAAACGGGGTGCACGGACACTCTTTTGGGACATTTACGTGGATATCGGGATGGATAAAATAGCTGATGGTCACGAGTGAGCATATGGTTCGTTCTGCAAAGGCAGGCTGTATGTCAAGTTTAGGAGAAACTGGTTGAGGGAGACGCGCATCGGAAGTGAAACCAGTCTAACAACCTGTGCGTGAACCGAATGAGGAAGAGAATGAAATATAAACCGGACGTACCACACCTGCTTCGCACAGCGGGATATGTCTTGAACTCGTCAAGCAGATATCTCTGAAGAGCGACGTAGACGGTCATTTTATGCTTGCGACATGGTTGCCTTGGCGAATAAGCGATTGTAAGCGCCGAAAACACGAGGTGAGGAAGCGTGTGTACTGATTCATATCAGTCAGGGCCAATGTGTATATAGTGCGAAGACGGCCAACGAACCACAACGTAATCGTTGACTCTCACCATTGCTCTGCTACATTCTACGGCTCGATGACGATGACTGGTGCGTAGTGACAGGACGGAGTTGCCTTTATGCTGAAGCGCTGACCATTGGGCAAGAGCATCCCCAGCCTATTGAAATCGACATCGGAAGCTCAGTATGGGCAGTGACGTTCTCAGCGAATGGCGAGTTTATCGTGAGCGGCGGCGACAACGACGAGGTTCAAGTGTGGCGAGCGGAAGACGGCAAAGAAATGGCAAGGAGAAGTGCGGAGTGTGTCAGCTGTCTCGCTGTGTCGAGAGATGGCCAATGGATCGCAGCGGGGGCATACGAAGAAGTGCTCTTGTTGGACGCAAAGACATGCGAACAAGTCTGGAAGCACAAGCACAGCAGGGGCGAATTCATGTACGCCAAGAATCTTTTCCTCACAGCCATCAACAATGCAAAGTGGGGTGACGACACCATTGACTCGTTCAACTGGTTCTTTCACCACCTAGACAGGGTCGTCGCAGTCGATTTCTCGCCTGACTCGACCAGACTTGTCTCCACCTCTGGCAGCACAGCCACTATTTGGAACGTCTCAAATCGCAAACAGATATAAACACTCGACCACCAGAGTTGGGCGGTGTTCGCAGCGAAATACTCACCGCAGGGCGATCGAATCGCGACGGCCACCCAAAAACTCGTTCAAGTCTGGGACTGCAACGATGGCCGCTTACTCCTCCACGTCAAAGTAAATGTAACCCCGGAATTCAACAATGGCCTTCTATGGTTCAACAACCATCTCTTTGTCGTATCTGACAATACAATCAAGGAATTCGACGCATCCACCAGGTCACCAGTCGCGAAATGGCCAGTCCCCGATAGCAACAAGTTCTCGTGCATTGCCCTACCAAAGCATGGCCAATTCGTAGCATACTCTACCAGGGATACGGTCACCTTTTGGTGCACCTCAACACACTCCCAGCTCGCTGCTGTCCAACACGCTGCAGACATAAATTCAATCACATTCTCTCTCGACAACCGATTTCTCGCAATCGCTGGAGAAGATGGGAAAATTAGCATCAAATGTCTGTCTCGTATCATTGTGAGTGTCGTGTCTCATTGAATTGCAGCGCATCTGGATGCCGTTCTTATCTTTCCGCATAGGATTCAACCCCATCGTCTCCTCCACATCCCAAGCTACGCGAACCTGACATTCAGGTTCGCGATGCTGCGTCAAACTCACCAAACCCACTGTCTCCTCTACACCTTACTTCTCAGCAACCTGCCGTCCAAGTCGACGACGCTGTATCGGCCTCATCGATCCTATTGTCTCCTCTGCATCCCACTCTCCAGCAACCTGATATCCAGACCGACGACGCTGTGCTGGACGCATGGAAAAACGATCAGCTCGAAATCGCGGACACATTATTGACCGCAGCCATCTGCGAGTCTCATGGTCCGAGCCATCATGCACTCGCTAATCGAGCTATCGTCCGCGCTCGTCTCCAAAAGTGGGATGCGGCTCTCAAAGACGCCGAAAAGGTATTCGTTCCTCTGCTGTCGCATACAACGCTACTGACGTCAATTCATGACAAGGCCATTGATGTTCAGTCATCCATCATTGCATTCGTGGCAAAGAGCATAGCGCATGTCGGGAATGGAGAAAAGGACAAGGGATATCGCACCTGCGACATCGCTTTCGAGCACTTCCATTCATCTCACGTTACCTTTCTCCTCCTTATCAAGGTCTGTATTTCCCCAACTCGGTTGCCTCTCGACCGTTCATTGCCCTTAGGCTATCATCGTGTTCATGGCCGGAGACCACATCGATGCGATATCTCGTCTAGACGACCTCATTGCTACGGTTCGCTTCAATCCGGTGTGCTATACGGTCCAGGCACGTGCATGTCGTGCTGCCATGCGGCGAATACGGCCTGACACATCCACCAGGGATACATGTATCTTCTGCTTGGAAACTCACAGATGGAATGCGGTGACTACGAGCGTGCGATACATTCGTTTGAGCGCGCACGAGCCCAAATGCCGGACCACATCGGACAGCCTCTTTTTGCGATCTCACTAGTAAGTTTCTGAACGGGTGTATTGCAACCGATCGACCTCGCTCACCGCGTCTGACAGATTACTGGATGGAAATTCGACAATCTCGATATCATGATTCGACAGCGTTTTTATGAAGCCTTGTATGCTGTGGGTCGCATAAAGGATGCGGGCGAATCTCTTCTCGAGATGGCAAATACATTGGAAGACAAGGTCTATACGAGTGTACCCACCACCGAGTGGGTTTCGGGTGGGTTTTATTCCCTGTTCTTGTTCTCCGTCCATTCACAACGTTTTTTCGCAGACTTTTCCCAACAATGTCTCTCGACTCTCGAAAACGATGGTCGCGCAGTCTCGAGTGCAACTCAACGCGGTGACTCGCTGACGTTTCATGCTATTTCTAATCCGCAGACCCCCACTCCACTCCTAATTGTGTGGGCAAAAGCAACATTAGCGCATAGCGAGTGGAAAGAGGTTTTGATTGCTGCTGTCAATGCGAGTATCTCCTTTTGGCTCTTGTATGCCTCGTAGGCCTGACACACTTCGTTTGCAGTTTGTGGTTCCAAGATTTACAATCTACCAGGTGGTATGTGAACGTCTCGAAACGATAAACTGCATAACGGATGCGGTCGAGTGTTTTCATGCAATGACGCGCGAGATGGAAGAAAAGATTTATTTGAGCGAACCCATGACCAAGTGGGTTTGTGGTAAGCTTATATTCTACCTATTTATCTGCTATGTGTCAACCTTTTCCTGTCAGATTTCACACAGCGACGTCTCTCCGCTGACGGTGATGCCGCCTTGAATGCAAACCGATGCTCTAACATGCCGACAATTCAAACTTCCCTCACACCCCTTTTGAGGGAGTGGGCGAGGGCAAAGCTGACCCACAATGGGTGGAAAGATGTCTTGCTCTCTGCGGTTGGGGTAAGTATCTTTTTGCTACCTTTGCCAGCTAGAGATTGAGATCATTGGTTTGCAGTTCACTCTGTCCAGAGTCGAAATCTACAGGGTCGTATGTGAACGTCTCGAAACGATCGACCGCACAGCGGATGCAGTCGAGTGTTTCCATGAGATTCAAGAGGTGACAACTGGACTGCGTGATGAACTTCTGGTTTGGGCTTTTGGTAAGTGAGATGCATCCTGCTTAGTGCATTCGTTTACAGAACACTCTCTGCTAGAGTTTAGGCAGCGTGCCTCGAAAAAGCTGGAGCGTCTCGGCGACGAATCAGTGGACGCCGAGCGATATGACGTTGCCATCTCGCACTACTCAAGTGCATTGTCCCTCATTTCCTCTTCGCAAGTGATTCATATCAAGCGAAGCAAGGCGTGGTTGGCAACCGGCTCATGGAGACAGGCTCTAGAGGATGCAAATCAAGTACTTCATCTTTACTTCGTGCTGGTCAAGCTTGTTCATGCATCGTAATCAGGTCATTACAATCGATGCATCGTCTCCGTGGGGCTACGAAATGAAGCACGCGGCTTTACACAAGGGAGGAGACTATGACAATGCGATTGATGCGCTCGAGGTGATGCTATCAAAGATGGCAGAGTCACATGATCCGGACGTCCAGCGTGAGTTGTGTCCTCGTTACCATGAAGAAGGTGACGTGTTCATGCTATTTGATAGAGCAAGGTGACCGGTACATCAGTCCATCGAGCACACGAGCATTGATTCGCCAAGTCGTCCAACGGACTCTACATCGTTCGCCACGTGTGCTCATCGACACAGCCACCGGTCGTCTCCACGAAAGAGCTGAGCAGGCATCTGCATTCGAAGCCCTGCCAATTTTCTACGAGCTCGTATCCACGACCACGACACGCATCGACTACGTCCGGATCAAACGTGAAGTGCGACAGTACTTCCGATACGTGATGTTGTCGCACAAATGGGAAGACAACGAACCGCTGTTCCGGCAAGTGGCCCACATAGCGGTGTACGACCTGGAGACGTCTCCGACTCACGACAAGTTGCAAACCTTTTGCAAGATTGTTCGTGACGCGGGATTCAATTGGGCGTGGAGCGATACATGTTGTATCGATAAATCAGATCACTTCGTGCTCCAGGAAGCCCTGGTGGCCATGTTCAGGTGGTACCAGGGATCCGCCATGGTGATCGTTTTCCTCCGTGGTGTTCGCCCTTCATCACCGCGCGGCGCCCTTGCAGCAAGCATCTGGAACACTCGTGCCTGGACACTTCAGGAGTATATTGCTGCGAAGGTCATCCGTTTTTACACCGAGGACTGGACTCTTTATAGAGATCTGGATGTGCCGAACCACAAGGAATCACCAGAAATCATCTCGGAGATGGAGCAAGCAACAGGGGTCTCTGCCCAGCAGTTGATGGTGCTATCTCCAGGCTTGAGCAGCATCCGGGAAAAATTGCGTCTGGCTTCGACTCGGAGGACAACGCATGTAGAAGATACTGCATACTCATTGCTTGGCATTTTCTCAGCTATCGGTATACCCGCGATATATGGTGAAGGGGAGGCTTCTCTGGGACGTCTGTTGGCAAACGTCCTCACGAGATCTGGAGATGCGAGTATTCTTGCATGGACTGGGGATTCCAGCCGTTTCAACAGCTGCCTGCCCGCCCGTATTGCCATATTCAACGGACCAGCAACGTCTCACCTCCCTCCTCCTATTCCCGACTCCGAGATGGAGCGCATCATCACCGGGTTACGTGTTCCTTCATTTGACCTCGACACAGCCTTGAGATTATATGACCGTCTCAATGAGCTTCCTACTCCTCGGTTCGCAGAGAGTCGGATGACACTTCCATGCATCGCTTTCCAACTCCCTCCTCTTTCCCTATCTCGAATAGGTTCAGCTCGTGTTTATCACGCGGATACCATTGTCTTTGGGAGGGTGGAAATCAGGACAAAACATAACCTACCTCGGATGAATTCTCTGTATCTTGTTCACCCTTGGTTGGACAGTCTCCTGCAGCATGGAGACATGCACAGTGGTACGTTCGTAGAGGACGATGAAGAGATCTTTGATGAAGACACAGACGACGAGGAACGTGACGACAATTCATCGCTTTCTGAACCTGAATCGCTGTCATTCCCTCCTCTTGTTCAAATAATACCAGTGGACAGGGAGACGAGAGCACGACGACTTGTCGCGCGTCTTAGGCAGCCATTTGGTGCACTCTTGTTTACGCTGGCATCCACGGATCGACGCGCAACAGACTGCAGGCGGGTCGCGGCAGACAGCATGATTACGGTACAATATCAGGACAATGTCTCGCTCGCTGATATTCTCGAGAATGTACGCACACTCGATGTGTTATAATCTACACTTTGTTGGTTGCTCGTTGGCGTACGTGGTATCCCACTGACCACTGCAATTGAACATTGGGGTCGTTGACGCTTGAACCTATGTATTCCATTGGTTGTTCGATGGACAACCCCTTTGTCATTGACGTTCATACTTTCTTTGTCTGCCGGAACCTAGATGTCAACAACCTCCCGAACCCGGGCACCATGCAGCTCACGGATCCAGAGTTACTATATAAGACCGTATTGTATCTCCGGCCGGTGATACTCAGAGTGCCAACAACTTCCTCGAGTCCGGCATATGCGATTTGTATTGTCCATTTCTAGCGACCCACCCAGTAGTTGAATTTAGTACATAAGGTACTAATGTCACTCGGGCACCTCCTTCGCCTCGAGGTACAACTATTGGGTAACCTGGTCCGCCCGTGCTTCCTGGTCGCCGAAAACTGCAGGCTCACAGTCCGCGGGGACGGCCACCGAAGACGCTTTGCCTGCTTCGACACCCAATCCACATCTCCACTAGACGACAACCACGGCCTTGCCAAGCTCAGCGACAATCCCTGATGGAATGGGTCGTGTTTGCCTGAGATACGACAAGCCGTTGAGCATAGTCGACGTCCACCGGGCTTGCCACCGACAGTGGCCACAGGGACCTTCTTGTCTTGGTCGTGTGAGCAAACGTCCCAGGTCTTGAGCTACTGTTCACAGGGGGTTTCAATACGCCAAAGCGGGCTAAACTTGGAAAAAAAAAGTTCCAAATCGTCATGATCACGAACACAATTGCGTGAGCTTCAGCGTCGACGTCGCAAGGTCGACGACGGGCACAAGACAAGGGGATGGCAAAGTGGAGTGCAGGGAATAGCGACAGAGGGAGAGTGGGTGGCTTATCAGGCAGAACGAGACTTCTGGAGCCAGCTCAGTCGCCTCCGTTCCCCGCTTGACGATGTCGTGGCATCTGGCCCTGCGGGAAGGCTCTTGGCAGACGAGTTCATGCGTCTGGCCTCTTTCATTCGCACTACCCTCGATTTATCTGGTACAGATCAGCATGAACTGTCTGTACCATCTCAACCTTGAAATACAGAGAAGTATCACCGATATTCGCGACCTACCTGGTCTCTTCCACTTCCTTCTTCCTTCGCTGTTCTCGGAGCTGCAATGCGCCGCCATTAAGGGACCTATCATCATCATGAATGCAAGCAAGTATAGCTGTGACGCGCTCGTTGTCTTCCCTGATCAAGATCCAGTTCATATTCCGTTGCAGATCACACAAGAGAACGTTCGCGACCTCTGTAAGGGACTCCATAGCTCAACTGAGCGCACAAGGAAGGGTGACGTGACGAGGGGGCTCGGGTCCCTCTTGCGCAATCTTTATCAACTTGTTTCGCCTATCGTGGAATTTCTTCTGACGATGCTTCCACTTCGGTCCCGTTTCTGGTGGTGTCCGACCGCTGAGTTCTCTGTCCTACCCTTGCACGCTGCTGGTCCGTATAGGAAGGTGAATGGAATCTCAGTGATCTCTATATCTCGTCGTACACCCCCACCTTGAGCGCTCTCATTCGTGCCAGACGGCCTAGTTCATCAAATCCTGCGAGCGCCGGGAAACGCTTCCTTGCCATTGGTCAAGCGAATGCCATGAAGTAGCCGATGAAGATGACACCATCATGACGAGTCGGACTTGACCACGTTGGGCTGGATGTTCGGTCGAGTGAACGTCGATAACAGTCGAACGAGGCCACTCACAAGAATAAGGAATCCGTGAACGAGGACATTAGGGACGACCGAGGTAGTACTTTGCCATGACACGAATAGGTCTCAAATCAAGTAGATCTGGCGATAGTCCTTCACTCAAAAAGTTCTGAGATTGAAAGAGCTATCAAGCGCAGATCAATCAAAATGTGAGGCATGCCATAATACCGCGGCGGCGAAGAAGAGGCCAACTCAGTAGATGAACCTAGTCCGGCATCATTGACGAAATGTGTCCATGACCGATTTCCAAGAGAAGGGGAGTACGCGTGTCTCGGACCTGTGAGTCAAGGAAGCGAGAGAAATGGAATGGGGAAAGGGATTGACTTTTGTGCGCTGGCATGCCATGTGAGCGTCTGTCGTTGGATTGTTTGGGTTGGATTGATCCGTTGTCGTCGCAAACGGACACTAAGCTGATAGTTACGAGTGAGCATATAGTTCGTTCTGCAGAGGCGGATTGCATGTCAAATATAGGAGAAACTGTCTGAGGGAGACACTCCCCGGGAGTGAAACCGGGCTAGCGACCTATGCGCGAGCTGGATGAGGAAGAGAATGAAGACGCTTTGATCAGGTGCCATGCAAGCTCCAGAGCGAGACGTCTGCTTCGTCAAGCAGAAATCTCTACGATGAACCATGGGGTGTCGGGCAAGTGCGACAACTTGTCGGCCACGTAAATGCATCTTTCTGCGACATGGTGCCTTGACGAAGAAGTGAGTGTGAGTAAGCGCCGAAAACACGAGGCGATGGAGCGTGTGTACTGATTCATATCTGTGACAGCAACGTGTATACAGTGCGAAGAAGGCCGACGGGCCACAACTTGCAAGCTTGATCGTCGACCTTCACCATTGCTCTGCTACATTCTGCGGCTCGTTGGCGATGACCGGTGCGTACTGACGAGGTGGTGTTGCATTTAAACTGACCATTAGAGAAGCGCACTCCCAGGCCATCGAAATCGACATCCGTGACGAGTTATGGGCAGTGACATTCTCAGCGAATGGCGAGTATATCGTGAGCGGTAACAACCACGAGGTTCAAGTATGGCGAGTGGATGATGGCAAAGAAATGGCAACAATGAGCGCGGGGCCCGTCGACAGTCTCGCTGTGTCGAAAGACGGCAAATGGATCGCAGCGGGGATCTACTTTAACGGCTTGTTCGTGTGGGACGCAACAACGTACGAACAAGTCTGGAAGCACAAGCACAGGAGCCTGATCCACGCACTCGATTTCTCGCCCGACTCGACCAGACTCAATCTCCACCTCGAGCAGCACAGCCACCATTTGGGACATCATAAATCTCAAACAGATACAGACACTCGACCACTGGAGTTAGGTGTGCGCAGCGAAATACTCACCACAGGGCGATCGAATCGCGACAGCCACCAGGAAATCCGTTCAAGTCTGGGACAGCAGCGATGGTCGCTTGCTCGTGGAAATCCCAGTTGGAGTAACACCGTACTACAACACTAGTCTCGGGTGGTACAACAACCACCTCTTTGTCGTATCCGACGATACAATCAAACAGCTCGACGCATCCACTGGGTCACCAGTCGCGGAATGGCAAGTCCCAGATAGCAACCGCTTCTCGTGCATTGCCCTACCAAAGCATGGGCAATTCATCGCATACTCTACCAAGGATACCGTCACCCTTTGGTGCACATCAACACGCTCCCAGCTCGCTACTGTCCGACACACTCAAGATATACGCTCCATCGCATTCACTCCCGATGACAGATTTCTCGCAATTGGTGGAGACGGCGGTAAAATTAGCACCCAAAGTCTGTCTCGTATCATCGTGAGTATCGTGTCTGATTGGATTACGGCGCATCTGGATGCCGTTCTTATCCTCTCGCATAGGATTCAATCCCATCGTCTCGCCTACAACCCACTTTCCAGGAACCTGACATCGAGATTGGCGACGCTGCGCTCGGCGCATGGAAACAAGATCAGCTCGAAAACGCGGAGGCATTATTGACCACTGCAATTGCCGCGTCTCAGTATCCAATCCATCATCTACTCGCTAATCGAGCTCTCGTGCGAGCTCGTTTGCAACTGTGGGACATGGCGCTCATCGATGCCACAATGGTGCTTCTTGTTCTCTTCGCACATAATCTGACGCTGACGCTAATTTATACCAAGGCCATCAGTATTCAACCAACCCTCATTGGCTTCGTCGCCAAAAGTGTGGCGCATATCGGCAAGGGGGAAAGGCACAGGGGCTATCGGATCTGCGACATCGCATTCGAGCACTTCCATTCGTCCCACCTTAGCTTTCTCCTCCTCACCAAGGTCTGGATTTTCAACACCCGGTGGCATTTCTACTGCTCATTCCACTCAGGCTATCATCGTCTTCATGGCCGGAGAACACCCCGATGCAATATCGCGCCTAGACGACCTCATCGCTACACTCCCTTCCAATCCATTGTGCTGTACGGTTCAGGCACGTGCACGACATACTACTACCGCGCGGCGAATATCGTTACTGACGTCTTTATCAGGCGTCCATGTATCTTCATCTTGGAAACTCGCAGCTGGAGCATAGTGATTATGAGGGTGCACTACATTCGTTCGAGCATGCACGGGCTCAAATGCGGAGCGACGTTGGGCCTTCCCTCTTTGCCATCTCGCTAGCAAGTTCCTTATTGAGGTACTACAATGTATCGAAATCGCTCACCGTCTCTGACAGATATCCGGATGGAAATTTGATAATCTCGACATCACGATTCGACAACGTCTTTGTGAAGCCTTGTACGCCGCAGGTCGCACAATGGATGCGGGCCGGTCTCTTCTTGATATGGTAAATACTTTGGAAGACAGAGTCTATACGAGTGTACCCGTGACCAAGTGGGTTTCTGGTGAATTTCATGCACTCCATTTGTTTTCCGGCACCCAAGACTTTGTCTGCAGACTTTACCCAGCAATGTCTCTCGACTCTCGAAAACGACGCTCATGCAACTTCGAACGCGTCCCGACGAGGTGATCCGTACGCTACTATCAATTTACAGACCCCCACTCCGCTCTTAAGAGAGTGGGTAAAAGCAGCATTGGCGAATAGCGAGTGGAAGGATGCTCTGGCTGCTGCTGTCAATGCAAGCATCTCCTTCAGGCTTTTGTGTGCCTCATGGGCCTGACACTTGGTTTGCAGTTCGTGGTTCCAAGATTTACGATCTACGAGACTGTTTGTGAACGTCTTGAAACTATCGATCGCATATGGGATGCGGTCGAGTGTTTTCACGCAATGACGAGCGAATTAGGGGAAGAGATTTACGTCAGCGGGCCCATCACCGAGTGGGTTTGTGGTAAGCTTATATTCTACCTATTTATCTGCCATGTGTCAACCTTTTCCCGTTAGATTTCACGCAGCGACGTCTCTCCGCTGACGGTGATGCCATCTCGGACACAAACCGTGGCTCTGGCATGCCGACAACTCCAGCTACCCGCACACCCCTCTTGAGGCAATGGGCAAAAGCAAAGCTAATCCATGATTCGTGGAAAGATGGCTTACTTTCTGCGGTTGGGGTGAGTATCTCCTTTTGCGGTCATTACCGTCTTGGATTGAGACTTGTTGGTTTGCAGTTCACACTCTCCAGAGTTGAAATCTATACGGTCGTATGTGAACGTCTTGAAACGATCGACCGCATATCGGATGCGGTCGAGTGTTTCCATGAGATGACGAACGAATTAGGTGGCGAAACGTTGAAACTGCATGATGGGCATCTGGGTTGGGCTCTTGGTGAGCGGCGACCGTCCTGCATGGTGCACTCGCTTACAGAACACTTTCTGTTAGACTTTAGGCAGCGTTGCTCCGAAAAGCTGGAGCATCTCGGAGACAAGGCAGTGGACGCGGAGCAATATGACGATGCCATCTCGCGCTACTCGAGTGCATCGTCTCTCATTTCCTCCTCTCCGCAAGCGATTCTTATCAAGCGAAGCAAGGCACGGTTGGCAACCGGTGCATGGAAACAGGCTCTAGAGGATGCAAACCAGGTACTTCATTTTTACTTCGTACGGGTCAATCTTGTCGATGCATCGTAATAACTTGAAGGTCATTACACTCGATCCATCCTCTCCATGGGGCTACGAAGTGAAGCACGCGGCATTACACAAGGGAGGAGACTATGACAATGCGAGTGATGCGCTCGAGGTGATGCTATCAAAGATGGCAGAGTCACATGATCCGGACGTCCAGCGTGAGTTGTGTCCTCGTTACCATGAAGAAGGTGACGTGTTCATGCTATTTGATAGAGCAAGGTGACCGGTACATCAGTCCATCGAGCACACGAGCATTGATTCGCCAAGTCGTCCAACGGACTCTACATCGTTCGCCACGTGTGCTCATCGACACAGCCACCGGTCGTCTCCACGAAAGAGCTGAGCAGGCATCCGCATTCGAAGCCCTACCAATTTTCAACGAGCTCATCTCCTCGACCACGACACGCATCGACTATGTCCGGATCAAACGTGCAGTGCGACAGTACTTCCAATACGTGATGTTGTCGCACAAATGGGAAGACAACGAACCGCTGTTCCGGCAAGTGGTGCACATAGCGGTGTACGACCTGGAGACGTCTCCGACTCACGACAAGTTGCAAACCTTTTGCAAGATTGTTCGTGACGCGGGATTCAATTGGGCGTGGAGCGATACATGTTGTATCGATAAATCAGATCACTTCGTGCTCCAGGAAGCCCTGGTGGCCATGTTCAGGTGGTACCGGGGATCTGCCATGGTGATCGTTTTCCTCCGTGGTGTTCGCTCTTCATCACCGCGCGGCGCTCTCGCAGGCAGCATCTGGAACACTCGGGCTTGGACACTTCAGGAGTACATTGCGGCCAAGGTCATTCGCTTCTACACCGAGGATTGGACTCTTTACAGAGATCTAGATGTGCCGAACCACAAGGAGTCGCCGGAAATCATCTCGGAGATGGAGCAAGCGACAGGGGTCTCTGCCCAGCAGTTGAAGCAACTTCGTCCAGGCTTGAGCAGCATTTGGGAAAAATTGCGTCTGGCTTCGACCCGGAGGACAACGTGGGTAGAAGATGCTGCATACTCATTGCTTGGCATTTTCTCCGCTATCGATATACCCGCGATATATGGTGAAGGGGAAGCTTCTCTGGGACGTCTACTGTCAAACGTCCTCACGAGATCTGGAGATGCAAGTATCCTTGCATGGACTGGGGAGTCCAGCCACTTCAATAGTTGCCTGCCCGCTCGTATTACCGTATTCAACAGACCAGCAACGTCTCACCTCCCTCCTCCTATTCCGGACTCTGAGATGGAGCGTATCATCACCGGGTTACGTGCGCCTTTATTTGACCTCGACACAGCCTTGAGATTATATGACCGTCTCAATGAGCTTCCAACCCCTCGATTCGCAGAGAGTCGGATGACACTTCCATGCATTACTTTCCAAATCCCGCCTTTTTCGGTACATCGAACTGGTTCAGGTCGTGTTTATCGTACGGATACCATTCCCCTTGGGATGGTGGAAATCAGGACGAGACAGGACCTCTCTCGGATGAAGTCTTTGTGTCTTGTTCACCCTTGGTTGGATGCTCTCGTGGAGCATGAAGATTCGCGTGGCGGTGCATTCGTAGAGGAGGACATTGTGCGACCAGCCTCACCAGCCTCGGACGACGAAGAGACCTCTGACGATAAAATAGACTATGAGGAAATCGACGACGATTCATCATCGCTTGCTGAACCTGAACTTGCATCACTCTCTATGCCTACCCAAACGGCATCAATAGACAGAGAGACGGGAGCACGACGACTTGTTGCTCGTCTTAGGCAGCCATTTGGTGCACTCTTGTTTACGCCGGCATCGATGCGCCAACGTACGGTGGACTACAAGCGAGTAGCGGCTGATAGCTTGATTACGGTACGATTCCAGGACAATGTCTCGCTTGCTAATATTGTGGACAATGTACGCATACTCGATGTGCTGTAACCTCACCGTACGCATGTCTATCCTGGAGTTCGAGACGCAAATGAGAGAGAATGCGAAGATGCTTGGTGACGGTCTCCGATCGAGATTCGAGTCATTCGACATACCACAACAAGTTTGCCCTGAACGCACTTTCTGTCGCTCGAATCTCTGTTCCGGCAGCTTCACTTTGTGCTAGGAAAAGAGACAACACCACAGAACACCGTTTAGTCTCGAACCAGGTCTGTTCCCAGCGGAGCCTGAGGTCTCCGTTTCGACCCATAACCCAGTACCTGTAGCTCTCGACGTACGTAGGGAAACCCTCGCTCTCATCACAAACCTGTGTACTAATGGTAAGCCCGCCCACAGAGTCACTTGTGCCAGTTTTTCTCTGGATGTCTGAATGATGAGCTTGTGACGTGAAAGTAGTGGTACCGGCGGGATATGTCAAGCCTTCCATCTTGAGGGTAGCATTCAACAGCTGAAAAGTGGCCCATTCTACGCCCATCGTCAGAGACAAACACTCACGCGCAGTCACGCCAACATACTTGAATCGGCCGACAAAGTAACATAATAGACGGAGGACATAAGGTGAAATAAATTTCTTGAGATCACAAGGGGACTTTGCTGGGCAAGTCAGAGTAGGGGACAGGATGACTATTTAAGCAAGCCTGCTCTGTCTCACCGGGAGCTGAGAGCACTGTGCAGACTTCCTAGGGCGAGTGCAAAACGCTCTAGCAGGTTCAACCGGTTACGCCGAGCAGGCAGGGTTGAATGATGAGCGTAAACGGTAACTGAAGAGGATAGGTTGTCTGGGTCCCATTCAGTTGCGTGTCACTAGATCGACTCTCTGCTGCAACGTGGGGCTGTTGGCTAGACAGGCAAAGGCCGTGATGGACACCCGTTGGTTGTCATTGACGACGAGAGTGATGAAACTGATGATCCTGACTCCTTCGAAGTCAATAGCTAGAAGCCTAGAGGAACGAACCCAACTCGACGACGCGCCTCCGTTTGAAAAAAAGTGGCTAGAAATGCTCGAACATGACATGGTTTGAAATTACCTCTAGGAAATCTCTTGATGACGAACTAGAACTGTACGAACTGGTCGATATAGAGGGTGAGGCAGATGATGTGATCCCATGTTTTCTCGATAGTTTGGTTTTTACTACACCCGCTTATCTATGCGACTTTTGAAAGACCGACAGACTGCTACCATCCGCCATGTTCATGGCTATTATGCGCGACGGAAGTTCGTGGGTGGATTTGTGGCTTTCCACGGGCGCGCCCATGGCACTTCAAACACTGCAAGTGGCAGCTTTCGCTGTGATGAGCGCGATGAAGGGAATGTCCTTTCAATGATGAACCCAGATTGGTCATACTAACCGTGTGAAAGCGCATGTGAGGTTGAGGAACAGGCATTTCATTGGTCCACCTGCTTGACAGTCTCACGCTGTTCTGTACTATCATGCCTGGATTCGTCAGCTATTCCGGGCGAGGAAGAAGCGTCGAAATCTTGGCCGTTCGCTTCCCACCACCACCTTCATGTCTGCCGGCACGACCACCAACCCAGAGGCGCAGCCTCTCCTGAGTTCCTCCGAACCGCCCACTTATCTCGACGATAACCCAGTCCAGAATTCTCGCGCTGCGGGTGGCAGTGATGAGGAGTCCAACCATCTCGTGACCAATGGCCCTCCGAAGACCAGATCATGGTCCACGATCGCCTTCCAGAGTGTTATCGTGCTCTTGTCGCTCATCGTAGTCGGCCTCTTCATCAAGGGGTTCATTGACGCGGACGATGTTGAGGTCTGGTTTTATTTCTCTCTAGCGGCACTCTCTTTTGGGGTTACTTACTCGTGGTCGACCAGTTCGACTTGGGCACGGCCCTCAAGAAGGCCCTTGGTGGTGGACTCAGCGGTGCCGCAGGTGAGAATTTGAAAAATAGCTTCAAATCAGACTTGGGACGACAACTCATCTTTTCATATCTAGCTATGGTCCTCCAGGTCTTGGCCCTCATGCCCTTGCGGACAGTCATGAACTATCAGTATCGCTACGGAACGACAAGCACCCAAGCGATCAAGACGCTATACGAAGACGGTGGCTGGACGAGGTACTACCAGGGTCTCGCCGCAGCACTCGTTCAAGGACCCGTGTCACGCTTTGGTGACACCGCGGCCAACGTTGGCATTCTTGCGCTTCTGCAGAGCAACACCTTTATGAGAAAACTTCCGACGCTCGTCAAAACCATTTTTGCGAGCATGGCTGCGGCGTGCTTTAGGATGCTTTTGACGCCTGTCGATACCATCAAGACTACCATGCAAACTCAAGGCAAGGATGGTATGGCACTACTCAGGGCGAGGGTTAGTCGTGAACTTGATGGGGTGGCGCGATCTCACACACATCGGCTTCTCATCACTAGGTCAAGAAATATGGCGTTGGTACTCTGTGGTACGGCGCCTTGGCGACAGCGGCAGCCACATTCGTGGGGCATTATCCCGTAGGTATTCTCACACTATCGCGCTGTTCTCGGGTTCAATTTGGGTTTCGTCTAGTGGTTCGGGACATACAACTACCTCGATGCGACCCTTCCCTTGCCCACCACCCTTATCGAGAAGCTTGTTCGCTCGGCGTTTATCGGATTCGTGGCTTCCATCGCTTCTGATTGTATCTCAAACTCCTTGCGCGTAGTCAAGACCTACCGCCAAGTCAACGCTACCCGTATCGCGTATCTAGATGCGGCTCGTGCAGTGATTGCGGCCGACGGCGTCACAGGTTTGTTTGGACGTGGCCTCAAGACGCGGATCTTGGCCAATGGTCTACAGGGCATCATGTTTTCGGTACTCTGGAAACTGTTTATGGATTTGTGAGTATATGCTGCCTTGCCTCTCTTTTTTCTCGGGGAGTTAATGAATCTCTTGATATAGATGGAACGAAAATGCGAGTTGACGTACATAGAATTTGTCACGAGTGTCGACGTCGACGCTCGTATATCGAAGTTGTAAGATTGTGATCACCCGTACTCACGAGATATCCTACCTGGAATCACTTTTTTGATATCGAATCACTGACACCGCATAAAATGTATATGTATGCAGTAAAGGGGTATTTCTATCTTTCCATAAGCCGTGCTACTTGTTCCCTCCCGCCATTCTCCCAATCATCCCAGCAGATCGCAAATACTACCGTGTGTCTACCTAGCGTACCCGGCCTCGGATCGCCCTCTCTTATATCCTCACCATTACCTACTTTTCCCTGCCCACCCACGAAAACTCGATCCCACAGTAGCCGAGCTTCTCGCTTGAACCCCATCCTCTCTGCCACCCTGATCGAACCCTCGTTCTTCTCGGACGTTTGCCACTGTACGCGTCTCAGTCCAAGTCCAGGCGGTGAAGCTGTAGGCAAGTCCAGTGCATAACGGAGGAGTAACCCCACCGCGTTCGTCGTCACATGTGTCTGTTGAAACGGCGGAAGAACGATAATGCAGCCGATTTCGACGCTGAGGTGTGTGGGTGATCCATGGATGTATCCAATCATCCCTGCAAAATCTATATCGGAAGGCGGCACGTTCGTCCCGTCGTTCATGCGCGGTGTCCGAGTTTTATCGATGATGGCGTACAATATGTCGCCTGTGTCTGGTTGGATATGAGTATGAATGTAGTCTTCGGTGAAGTTGGTGACGGAGGGAAAGGGTCCGGGGGGAAGGTGTTGGTAGAGCTCTGGATGGGACGAGGAGCCTTGGAAGAAGAGGTCTGCATGTTGAGCCGGCTGGAGCGTTGCCATCGGTTGGGTGTAGTGTTAGATCTCGTCTATTCACCGGGGACTGTCAAGAGTGCCTCACGATGAACGGTGTCAACTTGACACGGTCATTTTCGAGTTCGCGGACCGGGAAGTAAAAGTTGACATCGTACAGAGCCGGCGTTGGGCCCGACATTCAAGTTGGCCTGTGGAGAGCGGTCAAAGAGCGGTCAACGCCTGCTCGTCTAAATATATGCGCCATATCTTATCTTATGCCACGTACCTTAGAATGGGAACCCCGCAGCCCCACGAATTTCCGGGACCTACGAATCGAGACTGGAACTGCATATTGCTGATCGCGGTTGTCAGCAACTTTGGTCACGTGGGAACTTGACAAGATACACCAAACGGTAAAAACCAAACCAAGGGTATTTCTATCTATCCGTGAGTTGTGCTACTCGTTCCCTCCCGCCATTCTCCCAATCATCCCAGCATAGAGCAAACAGCACTGTGTGTCTACCCAACGTATCCGGCATCGGATCACCCTCTCTTACATCCTCCCCGTTCCCCGCTTTTCCTTGTCCACCCATGTAAACCCTATCCCACCTTAAGAGACCTTCTCGCTTGAATCCCATCCTCTCTGCCACCCTGATCGAAGCCTCGTTCTTCTCGGACGATTGCCACTGTACGCGTCTCAGTCCAAGTCCAGGTGGTGTAGCCGTAGGCAAGTCCAATGCATAGCGAAGGAGCAACGCCACCGCGTTCGTCGTGACATGTGTCCGTTGAAAGGGCGGAAGAATGATGATGAACCCAATCTCGACGCTGAGATGTGTGGGTGAGCCATGGAGATACCCGATCGTGCCTGCAAAATCAACACCAACGACAGATGCTGACATGGAATGGCAATGCAAAAAGGTTGATCCCTTCCTACTCCCCCTTCTCTCTGAAATCGGACGTCTATACATGCACGTACACATTTCGCCAAGGATGCCGGACGCTTTTGGGAAGCAACGTATCATTCGTCGAGCCGCTTCGTCTTGTCCATGTAGATATTTGAACAGTTCACGATGCTGCACAACTAGTTGCTGAATATGTCTGCCAACGTATTGCAAAAGCGTCAACGACACCATGAACGCTTATACGTCCCATCGGATCCCAGCAGTGGGTGTCCATCATGGCCACTGCCAGTCTAGCCAACAGCCCCGCGTTGCGACAAATCTCTGCCATGCAACTGAATGGGACACGGACTCCTTACCGTATTTATTCTCATCATTCAAACCTGCCTGCTCAAAGTAACGATTTCCAAGGTCGACAGGTTCAAAGGATTCACTGGCCCTTCATCGGGCTCGGGTGGGATCACGGTGAAAGCTGTCACTTGTATGGAGTCTAAGAGATAACAACCCCGCCAAGGATGTTCTAGTAGAGGAGAGCACATCTCGAGGAAGGTGCCGAAAACAATGGTGCAAAATGTACTTGCTGGCGGCACTCGTATCGTACATCTAGTACCCTGGTTCCAGGAGAACTATTATCTGGATTCGGGCAGACGGGCAAGCATGAGCATCAAGAACGAAGAGGTTGTCCAACGCACAACAAACAGAATACTTGAGTTCAAATGTAAACTACAACACATCGAGTATGCGCACATTGTCGAGAATATTAGCGAGCGTGACATTGTCTTGGAATCGTACCGTAATCAAGCTATCAGCCGCAATCCGCTTGTAGTCTGTCGCGCGTCGTCCCGTCGATACCAGCGTAAACATGAGTGCACCAAATGGCTGCCTAAGACGCGCGACAAGTCGTCGTGCTCCCCTCTCTCTGTCCACTGGTATTAATTGAACAGGAGCAGGGGATGACGGCGATTCAGGTTCAGAAAGCGATGATGATTTATCGTCACTTTCCTCGTCATCTGTGTCCTCGTCAAAGATCTCCTCATCGTCCTCTACGGATGCACCGCCGCGCGAATCTTCATGCTCCACGAGAGCATCCAACCAAGGGTGAACAAGATACAAAGACTTCATCCGAGAGAGGTCCTGTCTCGTCCTGATTTCCACCATCCCAAAGGGAATGGTATCCGTACGATAAACACGACCTGAACCAGTTCGATGTACCGGAAAAGGCGGAATTTGGAAAGTAATGCATGGAAGTGTCATCCGACTCTCGGCGAACCGAGGGGTAGGAAGCTCATTGAGACGGTCATATAATCTCAAGGCTGTGTCGAGGTCAAATGAAGGCGCGCGTAACCCGGCGATGATACGTTCCATCTCGGAGTCAGGAATAGAAGGAGGGTGAGACGTTGCTGGTCCGTTGAATACGGAAATACGGGCAGGCAGGCAACTGTTGAAGCGGCTGGAATCCCCAGTCCATGCAAGGATACTCGCATCTCCAGATCTCGTCAGAACATTCGCCAACAGACGTCCCAGAGAAGCCTCTCCTTCACCGTATATTGCGGGTATACCAATAGCTGAGAAAATGCCAAGGAGTGAGTATGCAGCATCTTCTATCCACGTTGTCCTCCGGGTCGAAGCCAGACGTAATTTATCCCAAATGCTGCTCAAGCCTGGACAAAGTTCCTTCAACTGCTGGGCAGAGACCCCTGTCGCTTGCTCCATCTCCGAGATGATGTCTGGTGATTCCTTGTGGTTCGGCACATCTAGATCTCTGTAAAGAGTCCAATCCTCGGTGTAGAAGCGAATGACCTTGGCCGCAATGTACTCCTGAAGTGTCCAAGCCCGAGTGTTCCAGATGCTGCCTGCGAGAGCGCCGCGCGGTGATGAAGAGCGAACACCACGGAGGAAAACGATCACCATGGCAGATCCCTGGTACCACCTGAACATGGCCACCAGGGCTTCTTGGAGGACGAAGTGATCTGATTTATCGATACAACATGTATCGCTCCACGCCCAATTGAATCCCGCGTCACGAACAATCTTGCAAAAGGTTTGCAACTTGTCGTGAGTCGGAGACGTCTCCAGGTCGTACACCGCTATGTGCACCACCTGCCGGAACAGCGGTTCGTTGTCTTCCCATTTGTGCGAGAACATCACGTATCGGAAGTACTGTAGTACTTCACGTTTGATCCGGACATAGTCGATGCGTGTCGTGGTCGAGGATACGAGCTCGTTGAAAATTGGCAGGGCTTCGAATACGGATGCCTGCTCAGCTCTATCGTGGAGACGACCGGTGGCTGTGTCGATGAGCACACGTGGGGAACGATGTAGAGTCCGTTGGACAACTTTGCGAATCGCCGCTCGTGTGCTCGATGGACTAATGTACCGGTCGCCTTGCTCTATCAAATAGCGTGAACACGTCACCTTCTTCATGATAACGAGGACACAACTCACGCTGGACGTCCGGATCAGGTGACTCTGCCATCCTAGTGAGCATCACCTCGAGTGCATCAATCGCATTGTCATAGTGTCCTCCCTTGTGTAAAGCCGCGTACTTCACTTCGTAACCCCACGGAGACGATGGATCGAGTGTAATGACCTGATCACAATACATCAACAAGATTGACCTGCACGAAGTAAAAATGAAGTACCTGGTTTGCATCCTCCAGAGACTGTTTCCATGAACCGGTTGCCAACCGTGCCTTGCTTCGCTTGATAAGAATCGCTTGCGGAGAGGAGGGAATGAGGGACAATGCACTCGAGTAGCGCGAGATGGCATCGTCATATTGCTCCGCGTCCACTGCCTTGTCTCCGAGATGCTCCAGCTTTTCGGAGGAACGCTGCCTAAAGTCTAATGGAAAGTGTTCTGTAAGCGAGAGCACCATGCAGGACGTTCGTCGCTCACCAAGAGCCCAACCCAGATGCCCATCATGCAGTTTCAATGTTTCACCTCCCAATTCGTTCGTCATCTCATGGAAGCATTCGACCGCATCCGCTATGCGGTCGATCGTTTCGAGACGTTCGCATATGACCCTATAGATTTCGACTCTGGAGAATGTGAACTGCAAACCTCAATCCCAAGACGGTAACGACAGCAAAAGGAGACACTCACCCCAACTGCAGAAAGCAAGGCATCTTTCCACGAATTGTGGGTCAGCTTTGCTTTTGCCCACTCCCTCAGGAGCGGTGTGAGGGAAGCGTGAATTGTCGGCGGGGCGGCATCGCCGTCAGCGGAAAGACGTCGTCGTGCGAAATCTAACGGAAAAGGGTTGACGCACGACAGATAAATAGGTGGAACATAAGCTCACCACAAACCCACTCGGCCATGGATCCGCTGACGTAAATATTTTCTCCCAATTCGCTCGTCATTGCGTGAAGACACTCGACCGCCTCCTGCATGCGGTCGATCGTTTCGAGACGTTCACATACCACCTGGTAGATTGTAAATCTCGGAACCACGAACTGCAAACCAAGAGTGTCAGGCCCGCGAGGCGTACAAGAGCCAAAAAGAGATACTTGCATTGACAACAGCAATCAAAGCCTCTTTCCACTCGCTATTCGCCAATGTTGCTTTTGCCCACACAATTAGGAGTGGAGTGAGGGTCTGCGCATTAGAAATGGTATGAAACTTCACTGAGTCACCGTGTTCAGTTGTGCTCGAGACTGCACGACCATCGTTTTCGAGAGTCGAGAGACATTGTTGGGTAAAGTCTGCGGGAATCGTTTTGGATGCACAGAGAACAAGGACAGGGAATAAAACCCACCAGAAACCCACTTGGTGATCGATACACTCGTATAGACTTTGTCTTTCAATTTATTTACCATGTCGAGAAGAGATTCGCCCGCATCCTTTATGCGACCCACAGCATACAAGGCTTCACAAAGACGCTGTCGAATCATGATATCGAGATTGTCGAATTTCCATCCAGTAATCTGTCAGATGCGGTAAGCGATGTCGATGAGTTGCAATACACCCGCTAAGAAACTTACTAGTGAGGTCGCAAAAAGGGGCTGTCCGATGTCGTCCGGCATTCGGGCTCGTGCGCGCTCAAACGAATGTATCGCACCCTCGTAGTCTCGGCCCTCCATCTGTGAGCTTCCAAGGAGAAGATACATGTATCCCTGATGGAAGTGTCAGCCATATTCGCCGCATGGTAGCACGACATGCACGTGCCTGGACCGTATAACACACTGAGTTGAAGCGGATCGTAGCAATGAGGTCGTCTAGACGAGATATCGCATCGATATGGTCTCCAGCCATGAACACGATGATAGCCTAAGGGCGATGAACGGTCGAGAGGCAGCCAAGATGGAGAAATACAGACCTTGATAAAGAGGAGAAAGGTGACGTGAGATGAATGGAAGTGCTCGAATGCGATATCGCAGGTGCGATATCCCTTGTCCTTTTCTCCATTGCCAACATGCGCTATGCTCTTTGCCAGGAAGGCGATGATGGATGGCTGAACATCGATGGCCTTGTCATAAATTGACGTCAGCAGCGCTGTATGCGACAGCAGAGGAACAAGTACCTTTTCGGCGTCTTTGAGAGCTGCATCCCACTTTTGGAGACGAGCGCGGACGATAGCTCGATTAGCGAGTGCATGATGGCTCGGACCATGAGCCTCGGAGATGGCTGCAGTCAATAATGTATCCGCGTTTTCGAGCTGATCATGTTTCCATGAGTCCAGCACAGCGTCGTCGATCTGGATGCCAGGTTCCCGGAGAGTGGGGTGTAGACGAGACAATGGAATTGCAGCATCGTCGGCTCGGATGTCAGGTTCCTGGGAAGTAGGGTGTAGAGGAGATGATGGGGTCGGTGAGTTCGAGTTAGTGTTGTCAACCCGGATGACAGGTTCCTGGGAAGTAAGGTGCAGAAGAGACAGTGGGGTTGGTGAGTTTGACACAGCGTCGTCAACCTGGGCGTCAGGTTCCCGGTGTGGATGAGACAATGGGATTGAATCCTATACGGAAGGATAAGAACACCGTGATCCAATGAGACACGACACTCACGATGATACGAGACATGATTTTGATACTAATTTTCCCGTCTTCTCCACCAATTGCGAGAAATCGGTCGTCGGGAGAGAAGGCGATGGACCGTATGATTTGAGAGTGTTGGACAGCAGCGAGCTGGGAGCGTGTAGAGGTGCACCAAAAGGTGACGGTGTCCTTGGTAGAGCATGCGATGAATTGCCCATGCTTTGGTAGGGCAATCCACGAGCAAGAGTTGCAATCTGGGACTTGCCATACCGCGACTGGTGACCCGGTGGATGCGTCGAGCTGTTTGATTGTATCGTCGGATAGGACAAAGAGGTGGTTGTTGTACCACACGAGACCAGTGTTGTACCACGGTGTTACTCCAACTGGGATTTCCACGAGCAAGCGGCCATTGTTGCTGTCCCAGACTTGAACGGATTTGCTGGTGGCTGTCGCGATTCGATCGCCCTGTGGTGAGTATTTCGCTGCGAACAGTGACCAATCCCGGCGGCGGACGAGTGTTTGTATCTGTTTGAGATTTGTGATGTCCCAAATGGTGGTTGTGTTCCATGATGATGCAAAGACGAGTCTGGTCGAGTCGGGCGAGAAATCGACTGCGTGGATGTAGTCGCTATCCTTGTGCTTCAAGACTTGTTCGTACGTCGTTGCGTCCCACACGAACAAGCCGTTGGAGTTAATCCCCGCTGCGATCCATTTGCCGTCGTTCGACACAGCGAAACAGTCGACCCTCCCCGCGCTCATTGTTGCTATTTCTTTACCATCATCCGCTCGCCACACTCGAACCCCGCCACTGTCACCGCTCACGATATACTCGCCATTCGCTGAGAACGTCACTGCCCATAGTCGCCTTCCGACGTCGATTTCGATGGGCGGGGAATGCTCTCCCGGGTCTTCCCCAATGGTCAGCATAAGGGCAACTCCATCTTGTCAGGACTCAGTACGCACCGGTCACCGTCATCGTCGACGAAATGTAGCAGAGTAATGGCGAAGGTCGACGATCACGTTGTGGTTCGTTTGGCCTTCTTCGCACTATATATATATACACGTTGGGCCTGACTGATATGAATCAGTACACACGATTCATCGCCTCGTGTTTTCGGCGCTTGCTTGCAAACACCTCTTCGCCAAAGCACTGTCGCAAAAACATGCATTTACGTGGCCGATAAGTTGTCGCACTTACCCGACACTCTACGCTTCATCGTAGAGATATCTGCTCGACGAGTTCAAGATAAAGCAGACATGTCTTGCTCTCCGAAGCAGGCGTAGCACCGATCAAAGTATCCGGTATGTATTTCATTCTCTTCCTCATCCGGTTCGCGTACAGGTTATTACCAGTTTCACTTCCGATGTGCGTCTCCCTCAACCAGTTTCTCCTATACTTGACATGCAGCCTCCCTTTGCAGAACGAACCATATGCTCACTCGTGACCATCAGCTATTTTATCCATCTCGATATCCACGTAAATGTCCGAAAAGAGCGTCCGTGCACCCCGAGCAGGGTGCTGATCGGGCGGCTCGACCTTGATTACTCGCCCAAGGCCAGCTCCGTCCCGGTCAGCCCTTTAGTGTCCGTTTGCAACGACGATGGCTCAACCTTCCCCTCTTCTTCTTCCACAGCTTCAATTAGGTGCACAGCTCGTCAGTATGACGTATAGTGCGTTCGTCCGATCGCTTGCACGTGACCGCGTCCGAGTTTTATCGATGATGGCGTAGAGGGTGCAACTTGGGTCGGGCTGAATCCGGCCTTGAACGAGTTGTTCAATGAAGGGAGTGGAGGAGGAAAAGGGTCTGAAGGGAAGGTGTTGGTAGAGTTCTGGATGGGATGAGGTGCCTTGAAAGAAGAGGTCGGCGTGTTGAGCGGGCTGGATAGGTTTGGTGTGTATTGTCAGGTCTTATCAATCGGGAACTGTGGAGACTTACGATGGACGGTGTCAGCTTGACACGGTCGTTTTCGAGCTCGCGAACTGGGAAGCAAAAATTGACGTCGTACGGAGCCAGTGGGGTCGACATTGGCCTGTGGTTGGCCTGTGGTAGTCTTATCTGCAAGTATCACGTGTCCTGCCGAGGACCGGCATCACTCGATTACACATGCGGCGCGACGTCATAGTCGTGCACAGAGTATTAAAGTGGACCCCTTGATTGTAACAGCTTCTATGATATCGTATGTAAATAATATCTATTCTATCATGGTGCGTATGATCCTGAATTGAATCGTACAAACTTGTGCTCACACAGGCACTTTTCCACGGGCTCAAGGGTGCCATTATTTCATGCATCGCCCTTACTGTCAACACCGTCATCGCGGGGGTCGCGATGGTCACTATGGCAGCCATCTGGGCTGTAACCGCGGTACGTCTTCTGGTATATTCCTGATCCTCCACATTTACGGTTGTATCCTCGATCAGGTCCTTGTGTCCGTTTGCTTGTGCTGTCAGTGCCGTGGCCCTACACGGCACATGACCGGCAGACGTGGAAGATGGAGACTGGGTGGTCATGTTGCCAGACCTATATATTGATTCCAGTTGACGTTGATCTGGTCGTGTTCTGTCATTCTGTCGATGAGCCTTTGGTATTTTCTTCTTGATGAATGACTTTGCGTCTGATCCAAGGTTGCAGCAACTTATCTGACCACTGCCATGTGTGACAACTTGGTTTCACGAATTAGTTTGTCTGAAGACTCGGACATCTCAACGTTGAGGTACTCTTAAGATCTTGCATCCAAATGGAACCCTGGGACTTGAAGACCACTCAGAAGAGGTTGAAATTCCGACCTGCTTCATCCCTCAGTGCGAGTTGCAACGGATCGGGCCTCCGAAACTCTTCTGACTCTGACTCTGAGTCCTCATCTCGGATGATTGGAATCCCCAACCGCCGCGTCAAAACATAATTTTATTTGACATACATAATGCCAGTCAGTTCACGACTGCGTCGTCACAACCTCTACGACAACCTTGTTGCCACTTGTCTGCCTAATCCACATTTTAGCTAACTCACCTACGGATCTGTCGTGTCACGGTGCTAATCAAATGCTTTGAACCTGACAGGTGCACACCACGACGGAGGCTTGTCCATCACGCCTCAGTTGAAGGAAAATACTCGACCAGCCCGGGTTCATCAGCATTGGAATTCCAGGTAGCGAAAGACTGCGCAACATGCTTCAGACTCGTAGGTGTCTCATTGTTATCATATCGTCATATACGATTCTCCGTTCGGGGATGTGACAATTGCGGTTAATCCGGTGTCAGCCCCCATCTCGCGCCACCCACACGCGTTCGAATGCTAAGCAAACTTTTTTTCCTTCTCCAGAATGGGCCAAATTTCACCCCAACAAGCTTTCTTCATTCGCACTCGCATGTATGGTGGGGAATTACGACATAGTCAAGGAGGTCTGTAATGTTTCTCTGTGGACAAGACTCCACTTTGCAAAAACGTCGCCAGATCTCTGTCCCTGCAATTCATTTGTTTTCGAGCTGATCGTTTTTCCATGCGTCCAACAGCGTCGTCGATCTGGATGTCAGGTTCCTGGAGAGTGTGGTGTAGACGAGACAATGGAATTGCAGGATCGTCGACTCAGATGTCAGGTTCCTGGGAAGTAGGGTGTAGAGGAGATGATAGGATTGGTGAGCTGGACGCAGCGTCGTCAACGTGGATGTCAGGTTCGCATAGTATGGGAGGTAGATGAGACGATGAGATTGAATCCTATACGGAAGGATAAGAACACCATGATCCAATGAGACACGACACTCACGATGATACGAGACATAATTTTGATGCTAATTTGCCCGTCTTCTCCACCAATTGCTCGAAATCGGTCGTCGAGAAAATGCGATGGAGCGTATGTTTTGAGAGTGTTGGACAGCAGCGAGCTGGGAGCGTGTTGAGGTACACCAAAAGGTGACGGCATTCTTCGTAGAGTATGCGATGAATTGCCCATGCTTTGGTAGGGCAATGCACGATAAGCGGTTGCTATTGGGGACTTGCCATTCCGCGACTGGTGACCCGGTGGATGCGTTGAATTTCTTGATTGTATCGGCGGACAAGACAAAAAGATGGTTGTTGAACCATACGAGACCAGTGTTGTACCACGGGGTTACTTTGACTGGGATGTCCACGAGCAAACGGCCATCGTTACTGTCCCAGACTCGAACGAGTTTTTGGGTGGCCGTCACGATTCGATCGCCCTTCGGTGAGTATTTGACTCTGGCGGACGAGCGTTTGTATCTGTTTATAATTTGTGACGTCCCAAATGGTGGCTGTGTTCCCTGATACACCGGGCGAGATCCTTGTTGGTATCCTTGTGCTTCAAGACTTGTTCATACGTCGTTGCGTCCCACACAAAGACCATGCCCAAGCTTGTCCCCGCTGCGATCCTTTTACCGTCTTTCGACACAGCGAGACAGTTGACAGTCCCGGTGCTCATTGTTGCCATTGCTTTGCCGTCTTCTGCCCGCCACACTCGAACCTCGTAGTTCCCCGCTTACGATATACTCGCCATTCGCTGAGAATGTCACTGCCCATAACCTGCTATGGACATCTATTCGATGGGCTGGGAATGCTCTTCTCCAATGGTCAGTTTAACTGCAACACCACCTCGTCAGTACGCACCGGTCATCGCCAACGACTCGGAGCCGCAGAATGTAGCAGAGCAATGGTGAGAGTCAACGACCACGCGGTTCGTTGGCCTTCTTTGCACTTTATACACGTTGGCCCCCACTGATACAGATTAGTACACACGCTCCATCGCTCCATCGCCTCGTGTTTTTCGGCGCTTGATTGCAAACACCTCTTCGCCAAGGCACTATGTAGCAAAAACATGCATTTACGTGGCCGACAAGTTGTCGCACTTACCCGACACTCTACGCTTCATCGTAGATGTATCTGCTCGACGAGTTCAAGATAAAGCAGACATGTCTTGCTCTCCGAAGCAGGCGTAGCACCTGATCAAAGCATCCGGTATGTATTTCATTCTCTTCCTCATCCGGTTCGCGCACAGGTTCTTAGACCGGTTTCACTCCCGATGTGCGTCTCCCTCAACCAGTTTCTCCTATACCTGACATGCAGCCTGCCTTTGCAGAACTTCCCCTCTTCTTCTTCCGCAGCTATGTCTGATTATCATGACATTCCCCTTTGGCAAGACTGTATCGTGCACAGCTCGTCAGTATGACGTATAATGAAGGCAGTGCGTTCGTCCGATCGCTCGCACGTGGCCGCGTTCGAGTTTTATCGATGATGGCGTAGAGGGTGCTGGGTTGGGCTGGATCCGGCCTTGAACAAGTTGTTCAATGAAGACAGTGGAGGAGGAAAAGGGTCCGAAGAGAAGGTGTTGATTAGAGCTCTGGATGGGATGAGGAGCCTTGAAAGAAGAGGTCGGCGTGTTGAGCGGGCTGGAGCGTTCCGATCATGCATCAAGCCAGGTCTTATCAATCGCTTGCGATGAACGGTGTCATGACACGGGTTTTCTGATTATTATGTGACAGGTATGACGTCACGTCCTGCCGAGGACCGGCATCAGATCCGGGCAGGCCCAGAGTCTGAGTATCGACGTCATAGTCATGCGCAGTGGCCAGGCCCAGAATCGACGTCATATATAAAGTGGACCCTCCATTGTGATCCAGCTTCATATACCAGCCCTATTCTATCATGGTGCGTATGATCCTGAATTGAATCGTCGACAAGCTTGTGCTCACACTGGCACTTTCCACGGGCTCAAGGGTGCCGTTATTTCGAACATCGCCCACCTCGTCAACACCATCATCGGAGGGATCTCGATGGTCATTGTGTCGGTCGTCTCGGCTGTAGCTGCGGTACGTCTTCTAGTACAAACTAGGCACCACTCTATGTCTGATCATCCACATGCATGGTTGCATCTTCAATCAGATCATTTTATCCATTTGGGATGTATTCGTGGATATCTTGTGCTGTCGGTGCCATAGCCGTACACGCCACATGACCACTGGCAGCAGATGGAGAAGAGGGAGAATGAGTGGTCGCTCGCCTATGTATTGATTCCAGTTGATGTCGATTTATGACTTTATGTACATGATGTGGTCGTGTTCTGTCGTTCTCTTTTCTTCTTAACTTTGCGTCTGATCCAAGGTTGCAGTGACATATGCTTTTGTTTGACCACCGCTGTGGAGACTACTTGGTTTCACAAATTAGTTTGTCTGAAGAGTACTCTTGCATCTAGTAAGTAGAATCCCGGGACTTGAAGACCACTCTGAAGAGATTGAAATTCCGACCTGCTTCATCGCGAGTTGCGACCACGACATCCAGGATCTGAGTCTGAGTCCTCATCTCGGATGAGCTGGAATCCCCAATCGTGTCAGTTATTCTTTGGTCCATACATAATTTCATTTGATATACATACATAATGCCAGTCAGTTCACGACTGTCGTCACAACCTCTACGACAACCTTGTTGCCACTTGTCTGTCTAATCCACATCTTAGCTAACTCACCTACGGAAACATGAATCAAGGTGTGGATCTACTACACAATACCGAGAGCCTGTCGTGTGCTAATCAAATGCTTTGAACCTGACAGGTGCACACCACGACGGAGGCTTGTCCATCACGCCTCAGTTGAAGGAAATACTCGACCAGCCCGGGTTCATCAGCATTGGAATGGGTAGCGAAAGACTGCGCAACATGCTACAGACTCGTAGGTGTCTCATTGTTATCATATCGTCATATACGATTCTCCGTTCGGGGATGTGACAATTGCGGTTAATCCGATGTCCACACGCTTTCGAATGCTAAGCATTCTTTTTTTTTCCCTCCAGAATGGGCAGAATTTAACCCCACCAAGCTTTCTCTATTCGCACTCGCATGTATGGTGGGAAATTACGACGTAGTCAAGGAGGTCTGTAATATTTCTATGTGGACAAGACTCCACTTTGCAAAAACGTCGCCAGATCTCTGACCCTGAAATTCATTGTACAGGCTCTCGAATCGGGTACCGCGCCGGATTTAACCACCTCGCAGACCCCTTTCCTATTCGGATTCATCACCTTTACCATCCTTGGTGCGCAACGGATCCAACCCTGCTTGCCGGATAGCACGCCAAGACACTCTGATATTGTCAGCTATCTCATCGCCTCTGGCGCGCCGCCTGACATCACTGACATTTTTGGCTACACTGCACTTCATCACGCATGCATGCCACCAGCAGCGCTGCCAGAGATGGCGAAGCTGTTATTAGAAAAAGGTGCCAATGTGAATGCACAGGATCGCTTTGGGGAGGTACCCATCTCTTTCCGTTTCAGACGGGCGATGTGGCACTTGTCGGCACCCTGATGGAACATGGTGCGGACCTGGACATCATGGAGGCCGACGGTGATTCTCCCCGAAAGGCATGTGTCTTTTTTGGCGCAGAAATTACCGCTGCTGTCCAACGATGGGAGCGGAAACGCAAGGGCGAAGTAGCACATTGGGAAGACAAACAGTGCGATAATTGTAAGATCAAGCAGAGCGGGCTGAAGCGGTGCTCGAGGTGCCAAGTCGTTCGGTACTGTTCGACCGAGTGTCAGCGTGGGTGATCTTCACATTCTAGAGTGGATGGACGTTGCTCACGTTGGACGGATCGTAGGCGCACACTGGAAGATGCACAAGCAATCCTGTAAACCGTTTTGCGCAGAGACGACCATTACTCTAAAACCGACTTATGATGGCGCACTGACATGGGGGACGATCTCGAGGGCGGATTTTACGCGTCAGGTGCTTGGTCTCATGCCCGCCACTCCGCTCAGACCTGGTCTCACCAAGAACGCGACTGAGAACAAGAGGATGGTCATCAAAATCCAAATACCTATCGAGTTCCGCAACAGCCTCCCCATCGACCCTTCTGTCCCTTTGTCGTTGTTCATCTATAACAAGAAGCGGGACTTTGTCTGCACGGTCTTGAGAGCATCCGACCCCGATGCGTACGACACCGTCGTGCAGGTCGTGCAGTCCCGGGGAGTCGGTAGGGCAAAGGCGTATTTCGCTGCCGAGTTGAAGAACCCGGACGAACTGGTTGTTAAAATATCTGAGGTGTTAGCCGAACAACCATTCTAAGCCGTGTCCTGTATATGATATTAGTAGTCGGATGATCCATGGGCTTGGACGGCTCTAAGTTTCTGACGCTCGTCTCCCGTAAAGTCACTGACACATACTCTCAAACAAAGCGTACAACCTGTGCAGCAACACGCGCACCTCGCGCCACCTGCAATGTCATACTCGACATCACGCCCCCACTGCTTACACCTGCGGCTGACAAGAGTCGTCTCGAGGTAGCGTTCGACCGTTTCTTCTTTCTTAGTGCAGGATCATCCCAAGGGGTGCGTAGGGTTGGAGGAGAGGTGGATGATTGTTGGGGAAGAGCTGGACGCCGATCAGAAGAGTGAAGCCAGGAATTCCGACGAACCGTCAATCAGCACATAGGACTATAGTCCCGAACCAGACGTTTGGATCGCAGCATTGGAAGCCTCGGAGGATGAACGATGGTATTCATCCGACTCCTTGGTCTGCCTACAGGAGACTAGGAGACCTCCGGAGACCATAATTATCCAAAGCCGCCTGGCCATGAGACGAATAGGACGAGTAACAACACGCCAATGATCCTCGTCGTGTTCTAGAAACCGAAACGCCCGCGATCAACCACGGAGACCAGAAAAATGAACAAATAGAACAAACACGCAAGTAACGTACGAGGCTTCGGTATCCTTCTCAAATACAAGATTCGGACATGGCAAGCACTAATCTAAGAGACCGGAAACGAGGAATGGAGAAGGCGTGGAGCTGAATCCAAACGGCCGATCAATCGATCATCGCCCAGTCGCAACAAAATGACACATACTACTGACAATGCATTCCATATGAATTGCTTCACCCACATAAAGTTTGAAGTCGTCGAGGGTTTCCGCCAGTGTTGACAGTTGATAGACGCGCTGAAGCCTCGTACAAACATGTCAAAACTGGAAAAAAAATTGTTTCCCTCCACCACGAAACCCATCTCATCTAGCCTGGCTCGTATGTTCTCTTCTGTCTTTGATGACGACTCTCCGTCCGACGCCCGTTGCCCTTCGTTGGAATATGTTGTCAATCACATCTTTTTCCCCATCTACCATCCTGAAAAGGATGACTATACCCCAAAGAATGCTCATAAGCTAGCTTGCGCAGCGCACACTGCTGCTTGTGCTTATAACGAATACATAGACGATGACCACAAAAATCAGTGGTTTCACATTACAAAGATGTTGGAGAATTTGCAACTCTTCATCGAGCCTACTCAACCCTGGCGGTTGGGTATCAACGACATGGGGTTTGACGATGTTCTCAAGAACAAGAAGTTGCTCTGGGACCATATCATCTCGCAATTCGGTAGCATGAAAGCTGGAGGTAGGTTCTGGGGTTCAATGTCGATATTGTTGCTGAGAACCTATAGATGTTCTCGTATTTCCTACGCCACATCATATTACAACTTGTGGGGTCATATTTCGGAGGCAGGATGATTCTACTCTGTACGAGGCGATCTGAGCCGTTACAAAAACGGAGGTGGAATGCTCACATCCTGGGCTGGCTATCGAGATTCCCAATGTAGTATTCAACGATGAACATTTCCGATATAACCTTGCAGGTTTCCTCTGTGGCACGAGAGAGGAGCTGCTTACTGACATGTTGCGGGGTATCAGCCATGATGAACCACGTTCACGAGGATCACTGGTTTCGGATCACAAAGAAGCTAGCTGGCCACAATGTTCTTTTGATTTGGACCGGAACTGTATCATCTCACAGCTTAGTCACATGACAACCGGGAGTAAGCTCTGACGTTCAATATCAATACTTTTGCTGAGATCCCATAGATGTGCTTGTATTTCATTCTCCATATCCTCATGAAAATTGTGAGGTCACGTTTCGGAACCAAGGCCATTGTATTCTGTATGAGGCACCTGATGTGATCTGAGACCTTATGAACAAGTGGGAGGTGGCACACTCGTATACTCAGCTAGCTATCCAGATTCCCCATGACGTCTTTGACGATGAAGGTGTCCTATCTGAACTTGCGAGTATCCTCCGTGGCACGAGCGAAGAACTGTTTACTCACACGTTGTGGGGTGCTGGCCGTCCGGCCGAATCCAAACGCATTGTCAAACATCCTGGTCCGGCCCGCACCATTCAATATATGTTACAGACGCTACATTTCTCGATTACATTTCACTACCATTCATTTCCTAATCACTAACACTAGTCCCACTAGTGCACACAAACACTACCAAAAGACTACCATAGTATTCCTTCACTTGCCAAGACTTACCTTATCAGGTCACATGCTTCACACGCTACTAGTCACATGACCAAGTCACATGATCTTATCTAGGCTGTGCACCTCATGCCACCTCATGGTATACACATTGCATCCTTATGCTTGTCTCATGACTTTCCTCTTGACTCACTTTCCCTTATCCTCCAATAGCATTAACAGCTCTTATCTAGAGCATCCTCATGGTACCCAGTAACCGTGGTATTAACCTTATTTAGATTCCCACAGCCTTTCCACAGCTTGGCCTGTGCTCGCACTTAGCCCCTATAAATACCCCTATGTTATAGTAGTTAGTCTCTAGTCTAGTTCTCTTGTTGTTTTCCCCTCTATTCTCATTGATGGCAAATCTACTACAGACCCTAGTGGTCTGATATTCATCTCTAGATAACAGAACTACTCATTGCAAGCGCTCTAGGATCTACAGGCAACCACCAGAACTTCCTATTGTCCTTGATAGGATATTGGGTCGTTACAATATACCCATGGGTTTAAAAGTCTCGATCCATCGACTGGGTGGTCTCGCTCGGTCTTGTGGTTTATCATCAGATTCGCCATCCAATCTTCCTTCAATCGTTCTCCTCTCGGCCATACTGCCTATAAAGCCTTCATGTTATTCTTGATGTACAACCTCGCAAACCATGCAGTTGATGACAGTCTCTCCAGCTTTCTGATTCATTCGATGTCAGCCAAGATTCTACGACGCTTTAACAAGTTGTCTTCTGTCTCCCAGCAGCCCCGTGACGCTGTGATGTATACTTGCGCCAGTCTTTCGCGGACCCTTAATCAGAGGTGGCAGGAGTTCCGGACTGGCGACAACTCTGACAACTCTGACGGCTCTCTTTCAATCGACTTCTTGAAGATTCATTCTGTCAATCAAGTCACACTCTATGATATCGAACGGGCTGTAAGGGAGGATATTGATACGTGGGTTGCTGAAGTCACAGATGTTGACAAAGCATGCAAACAGCTTGAACACTTGGTCCATCAATACCAGTCATCTGCACAATATGCATATTCATATCCCAACAGCTCTCTTGATAATCTTGTTGCAATAGCGTGTACCCGGTGTAAACACCAGGTACAGGGAAACTGCCCATGGGGCCTTACCTTTGGAGAGAGTGTACTCAGAGATGATAGCGGTAAGAGATCAAGAGAGTTCTATTGTAATTCAGACTCAGCAGAGTCTTATATACTACTGTTTACTGATTACTTAAGTAGATCATGTGACATCAAGTACGTGTCCTTTCAACACTCCCCCTTGTCTGGTATACGGTAGATACATAGATAACAAGTGAGAAGTACATAGTAATGTAAAGAAACGTCCGCGCAGTTAAGGCGAGTTGAATTCCAAACCGAGCTGGGAGCGAAACTCCTTGAACTTGACATGTCCAAGGTTCTTGGTGAACATATCCGCGGGGTTGTCGGTTCCAGGGATAAAAAACAGTTCTACCTGCTTCCACAGCATCACAGCATCGCGTACAAAATGGTAGCGGATCTGGATGTGTTTGGATCACTTTTCGGTAACAGGATTCTGTGCTATAAATAGCGATCCTTGATTGTCACCACAAACGGGAATAGGTCCAAGGCGGTAGCCGAGTTCCTGCATCATTTGATGTATCCAAATAGCTTGGCGCGTGCAGTCGCTCAAAGCCATGTACTCAGCTTCAGTTGAAGACAGAGCGGTGGTCTTTTGTAGGTGTGAGTTCCACAAGAACACACCATCCGCGAATTTCAGGTAGAAACCTGTTTGCGAGTGAGACGTGACTTTGTCTTGTCCCCAATCAGAGTCGGTGCAGGCGATGATGCCTTTACCTGATTTGCCATTGTAAACAAGAGAATAATCTCGGGTACCTAAGAGGTACCGACAAATGTATAGAGCCTTGTTAAGGTGCTCTTCTGATGGGTTTGCAGACATGCGGGCGAGTTGGGTAACCGCATATGCAATGTCAGGTCTTGTACCGATCATGAGGTACAGTAATGATCCAATTACTGTCTGGAATCGCATCCGAAGTTCCGGGTTGACAGGTGAATTGTTCTTCTCTGGGTAATAACCCTGAGGGAGAGGGGTGTTGGCGATTTTTGCGTTAGTCATACCGCATCGCTCTATGACTTTGTCGAGGTATTCTCACTGGTCGATCTTAATGGTTTGACCGTCTCGACGTATGTTCATTCTTAGGAATTCGCGTGTTTCTCCTAAGTCACGACAGTCCCACTTCTTCATAAAAGCGGCTTTAACCTTGTCTACAAAAGGTTTGTTGGGGCCGCAGAAGATGGCGTCATCTACGTAGACAATTGCTAGGACGAGTTCTTTTCCATTGCGATAGATGAATAGGCCAGCGTCTGATTTGATGCGCGTGAAGCCAAGTTCTTTCATGGAGTGGTCTAGTTCGCGCCACCAAGCTAATCCGGCTTGCTTAAGGCCATATAGTGCGCGTAGTAACTTTAAGACCTTTCCCTTTAGATGAGCGGGCATAAAGCCCTCGGGGAAGTCCATATATAATTCTTCGTCCAGTTTGCCATATAGATAGGTGGATTGGACGTCGAGACCGGTGATATACCAGTTCTCTAGTGCTGAGAGGGCGAGCATGCACCGCACTGTCTCAAAGCGTACGACAGGAGAGAATATTTGATCGAAGTCAATCCCTTCTACTTGGGAGAACCCTTTGGCTACAAGCCGGGCTTTCTTTCTTCCGTCGGTTTTAACATCAAAGACCCATCGGTTCTTAATAACCTTTCTGTGTGCGGGTCGATCCACGATTTCATAGACCTTTCGATCTTTGAGCATTTGTAGCTCATCGTGGCAGGCTTTACGCCATAGGGTTTGTTCGTCTAGGGGCAACTTTAAAATGTCGCGGTAGGTCCATTCCCGGTAGTTCATGTTGGACTGTTCATGTCCGATCGGAAATGCACGGCTGCAGAGGTATGAAACCAATGCGTCTCCCCCTTCCCTGGTTATGCGTTCAACGTCATCTTCCGACGGAGTCGGGGACGGGGGCATACCGCCAGGGATCACGGGTGAATCTGAAGGTCCAGCCAGTGCTTCTCCAACCAATCTGCGCCAATCAGCGGTGCGTTCGATGTCTCGAAGCTGCTTGACCGGGTCGCGGCGCTCTCCATACACGTTTCCGGGTCTGAGAGGTGCGCGGCGTTCCCGCTGTGGGCACGCTGGGCGAGCAGGTGGAGGCGGAGGTGGACGGCGAGGAGGTGTAACCGGGGGTGCCGGTGCTGCCGGAGGTGGAGTGGGAGGCTGGGGGGCCTGTTGGCGAGGAGTAGGGGGTCGAGGAGCGAGATCCGCATCGGACTCGTTATCATCCCCAGATGAATCGGACGAATCGTCATCATGAGAGTGAGAACGCGGCGGGTGGTTAACGGGCCGGTGAGGCGCAGCTTTGGAGCATCTGGGGAACAGATTCTCATCAAAGATGGCGTGCGCCGAAGTGTGTAGTGCGTTGTTAGGGCGCATGAATAGATAGTTTGGGTCACTACTGGTGGAAACACCAAGGTAGATCATCAGCTGCGATTTAGGTTGCAGTTTACCTGTGCGAGTCTCGACTGGAATGTGTACATAAGCACCACAGCCAAATACCCGAAGATGCGATAAAGTAGGCTTTTGGCCAGTAAGCATCTCGGATGGCGTTTTCCAGTTGATCCGAGCGGAAGGGGTGCAATTATACACATGAAGTGCATGAAGTACCGCGAACTCCCAATAGGAATCGGGCAGGCAAGCCTGCAGTCGCATGGGTTGTGCTTTGTCCATAAGGGTACGGATGAAGCGTTCCGCGTGTCCGTTTTGCTGGTGAGCGTAAGGGGCGGATTGTTGTATGTTTATGCCATTATCGCGCATATACTCAGTGAAGGCTTTGGAGGTATATTCTCCTCCAGCATCAGAGCGCCAGTGTTTTACTATGGCGTTGAACTGAGTTCGCACGTAGGCGTGAAACTGCTTGGTTGCTTTAAGTGTTTGGTCCTTTGTTTTAATGAGGACCACCCAAGCCATGGATGTAAAGTCATCATAAAAGACGACAGCGTACTTGTACTTGTGGTACGATTCGATTTCAAACGATTTGAGGTCAGAATGAATTAACTCAAAGGGAGCGCTTGCGCGCTTCTCGCTATGAGGGAAAGTACAGTTGTGTTGTTTGCCCAGTTCACAGCCGGGACAGATAGGAGGGTTGGACGGAATGTCGACGTCCGGGAAATCCTTTATGTGCTTCTTTGCAGCGCGGAGCACATCGCGCGAAGGGTGGCCTAACCGGTGGTGGAGGAGTTCATAATCCACAAGGGTTAATGACGCAAGGTCTGCCTTGGGGTGAACTACTGGTGCACGAATCCAGTACATTGTGTCGCCATGTGAATGGAAACTAAGTACCAGATGATTAGAACATTTATCATAAATGTCTATGGTGCGGGGACGGGTTTTAAGCGTCATGCATTGATCAACTAGTAAGGTGCCCATTGAGATGAGCTTTACAGAGCATGATGGCATGTAAATGACCGGCGATAACCGCACAAGTCTACCTTGGAACTCCACAACTGCAGTTCCTTTTCCTAGGATCTTTGCTTGGCCATTGGCCGTTTGAGAGAAGGTTGGTACCTCAAATTCTTTATACTCGATGAGGTCGTCGAGATCACTGGTATAGTGGCTTGAAGCCCCAGAGTCAAGGAGCCACATATCTGGCGGCATTCGGTGACTGTGTTCCTTTTCCTTTCCCTTAGAGGATGGCTTACAGCGATCACACATGGAGAAAGGTACAGAAGTAGTGATATTGTCCAATTTATCTACTACAGGTGTACGCGTGGAGAAGCTACATACTATCTGTGGCGAAGAAATCCGCACATCAGTACCTGCGAGACGTGGACAAAGGAAAGTGGGGACTTGCCAGTTGAGGGCGGCCTCAAAGAAGCGTTCGACGTAGTCGTCGACCTCCATTTCCTCACCGAGACTCACCACATCGTCGTCGTACTCGTCGTCGCTGTCAGGCGACAACTCCACGATCCGAGGAGTCTCCTCAATACGCTCTAAGAGCGAGAGGGTGGCGGGCTCTCCAAAAGGACCGTCTTCGGTGAAGGCCGAGTGGGTGCGCTGATGGAGGCGGCATGTGGCAACCGGTTCGAGGTTGCGGATGGTCTGGGGAGTGGGAGTGACCCCAATCCGGTGGGCGAGTGAAACGGTCTCAAGGACCTGCGGGAAAGTGGGGGGACCGGGATACTGGATGCCAGCGGTGTGCGCGAGAGCGCGCGGGTCAGGGACCGGAGAGGAGAACTCTTGTTGAGCTGGGCTGTAAACAGCGGGCTCATGGATGAAGTTCGCGAAAGCGAACGAGGCGGAGGACTGTTCCGCGGTCGTGTTGGCGCGGTCCTTCCGCTTCTTCTCCCCATCGTCGGACCTCTTTCCTCGACGTTGCTTCTTCTTTCCCTTTTTCTTGTCCTTCTTTTCAGAGGAGGAGGCGTCCGGCTGCTTCTGTTGCTGCTGGAACTGGGGGTCGCCCTTCTGGCGACGCACGTTGGTGATCTTGTTCGCCTGCGCTTGTTGCGGCTTCCGGCGGGTGAGGTAGTGCTGCCATGCAGCGGTGAGGGTCGTCTCCAACTCGGCCATGGTTAGGACCTTGTTGGGAGAGGCAGTAGTGGGGGCCAGATCAATGGCAGCGTTGAGCTGCGCGTGTAGCGTTTCCGCATACTTTGGCAGCTTAGCCACCGTGATGAGGGCCTTGAGGTTGTTGGGAACCTTGTGCTGAAGTTCCTCGAGGAGGGCGAAGCTGGCGTTCAGCTTAGAGAAGGCTGGGCCAGGGTGTTGGTTGTCGGGGAAGGTGATCCCCAACATGTTCTTCCACTCCGTATAGGCGGAGGCAAGAGAGGCGGCGTTGTACTGATGCTTGAGGGAGTCCCAGAGGGACTTGGCGGTACGATTATTGGCGAAGCGGGAGGCGATGTGGGGTTCGAGGCGGAGGCATATGGACCCAAGGGCCCTGTCATCGTTCTCGTCCCATTTCTCCTGGGCTTCTTCCTCAGCGGTGGTGAGGATGGTGCCAGCGGCAGATGGGCGCTGTTTCATCATGGCCTTCTGCCAAGCTCCGGAGGCGCGGATATAGGACTCCATGTCCTGAGCCCAACGCTTGTAGTTGGTGCCGTTCATCTTGGGGATGGAAGTAAGGGTGGAGGAAGACATGTCGATAGTAGGATCTGAAAGGATGACGTGTCAGCATTCGTACCAGTGAAGGGAGCGGGAGGAAACCGCATCGCTGAACAGTCAGAGCTTCCAGAATGTAGGGTCATAGCGACCCCCTACATCTGTAGTCTGATGGCTGTTACCCCAGGGCGTTGCTGCACTACCAGGGTGTCTGGCGTTTCCGCTCAAGACGGCCGGTGTCCAAAGGCATTCGCCCATGTGCAGATGACAAGCGGGTAGACCGCTCAGTCAGAGCTGCGGGGCTCATAACCTGTTGCAATAGCGTGTACCCGGTGTAAACACCAGGTACAGGGAAACTGCCCATGGAGCCTTACCTTTGGAGAGAGTGTACTCAGAGATGATAGCGGTAAGAGATCAAGAGAGTTCTATTGTAATTCAGACTCAGCAGAGTCTTATATACTACTGTTTACTGATTACTTAAGTAGGTCACGTGACATCAAGTACGTGTCCTTTCAACAAATCTTTCCATTATGCACTTGACGATAATTGAGCTTTGGATCGCTCTCGACAAGCTTGTTGTCAAGGAGATTCCCATTCTTGCCAACTACTCTCCGGAAATACCTTCAGATTACCTTTCCGGGATACTCCTTCAAGATGCTGTGGGCATCCATCGTTTGGGCCGTGCGTTCAAGTACATCTTTTCTCGGCATGCTCAAGCACACTCCAGATGGTTGGTATTCTCGAGTGACTTCTCCAAGCATAGCTTCCCTTGCTGTTATTACGATAGTTCTCCCCATCTTCGGCATCTCAGAGACTGCATTGAAGATATATTACCTCCCAAGCCATTGCAAGACAAGGTTGTGGTATTCGAACTACAATGTCCAGTGTCCTTCGACATGTGGTGTTCAGTCACGCATTGGTGGATCTCTCGCCAGGTTGTGAGACACAAAGACACAAAAGGCATGATATGAATCTGCGATATTCCTGTACTGGGGCCTCATATTCTAGTTGGTCGCAAGCGCTTACTTTCCTTATATGCAAGTTGTGCTGCTCCACAACGCTGGGATGGATTATGTTATGTCTACGAAGGGTCCTCTCCAAGTCTGGATTGTTTCGAACCTGTATACAAGCTGCCCAATGGACCATATGCCACTTTGGAGATGCAACAGTACCTTGACGACACCATGCATACATCCAATGAAGTTTTCGCCACCCAGGTGATTCGGGACTGCCATCACAATCTCTCCTCACACGAATTCCATGCGTTTGCACACTTGCGAAGCGGAGGTTCACTCCAATGGTCCAACATTTTGCGGGAGCTGCGGGCCAGGACTCTTGACTTTCGTCATCAGAAGGTTTACTTGCTCTTGGCTCAAGCTTCTGCTGAAGTCGGTCCCCTCGATAGTACTGGGCAGCTGCTATGGCATCAGGAGCTTCAGGATTCCTCATTCTGTCACATACTTCTGGACGAGCTCCGGAGCTTATTTGTCGACATGGGGGTGGGCTCATTGGATGGGCCAGCAATGGCCATAATTTCCTTACTAGCTAGGATACTTGCTTCAAGATCCTCTAGAGACATCTCAGAACGGGCCATCCAACTACTTCAAAATGTGCGCAGGAAGACATTTAGCTGGGTGCACGAGTTGCTATACGATGTGCGGAAGGCATCCACAACTGTAGAAAGTCTTGAGCTTTTGCGAGACATGGCTGTCATCTGCCGGAGCTCATTTGATGTAGGTGGTGCTGCGAGTTACTATGAGCTCTTCCATTCTGTACAGGATGTCGAAATTGCTCTTTCCTGCGCCATGCTCATATCCACAATTGGTCCTCCTGCTTCAACCTCAGGTATGTCCTGTTCACAAACTCGCTGCAGCAACACCATTGACTTCTGTCAGGTGCTTCCACATACTCGCAAATGCTTCTAAGTCGAGACCATCGTCTCTCTCTCGTTCTCGAGGGGAGCTTGCAGGATGCCATTGAAGCTGATGCATCTGATATTGGTGTTGACCGTGCTGTTCAAATGGTCTGGCCAGGCTATCGACCAAGTCCTTGCCGATGGAAACCACTGGAGTCACCAAACTCCCGTTGGCTGGTGTGTGAGACCGCGCCAATCAGTAACAGACGCTCGCAGAGAGTGCATGTTAACTTACTCGATGGATCACTTTTGGTGGACAGTAGGCCAATAGGCACCAAGCTACCAAGTGCTGTGACAGGGGATGAAGACTACAAAACACTCTTCGCTTCTGTACGTGGCCATTTTAACTTCCAGCATGAAGAATTCCGACATTCTTTCAGTGTGAACTGATGGTTGTTGCCTCTGATCTCCCAGGAATGGATTTTGTCACCATGTCTGTTATTTCTGGGCACCTTGTAAGCTGTTTTTCCCCTTCATACAGAATCAAATAATGAGATGTTTCAGGTACACTTCACAGTCCGAGGATACAATCACACGTCCAGGTTGAGGATGAGCCGAACGGTCATTCGTGCGCAATGCAGAGATACAGGTGATATCTTTGAGTACATTCCTCGGCGAGTTTTGGAAGAAGATCTTCCTACGTTGGTCGTTGCAGATCATGTTTCCTGGTTCAATCCGTCAACGTCCGTCATCGAGATACGACCTATCAGAAAACCGTGGGAGCAGTCGTCGGACAACTGGACAATTCGTCTTCGGTCTCGAGAGCTTTGTGTAACCAAAGGAGGCGAAACTCTCGTAGGCAAGCGCAGCGCAACCTGGGCGATGGTTTCAAGCCGTTTGAAGTGTCTTGACCATCCTGAAAATCTCATCATCACTGTGTCCCCAGTTGACACAGCTCAGCCTTCATCGCTACGATTATCCATCACTTTGCCCAGATACGGCTTGTCGTTCTTCGTCAACAAGGTCAACGACCTTGAATCCCGTGACTTCAAGGACATGGTCTACGATGAGGATCAATGCATCGAAACATTATTCGGCCTTGCCAATCAGCTCGTTCTGCGCCAGAAAACTCTGATGGAGGCGGACCTCATCCCCAAACTTATCCTCATACCACATGGTGATTCCGTTTACAGGAATGTTGACAACATTTATGTGAGGTACGGATCCTCTGGGCCTGTCAGGTACTATACGTACCAAGTGGACAGAGAACTAGGCTGCTTAAAAGGGATTGTCAGCATGTCATTGAAGAGCAGGCTCTACCTTGCTCGCCTGCATGCGCTTACCAGCAGTGGATGTAGACCGGACCCGCTGACAGGTAGGACAGGTGTTGAAGAAGCAATCTCTCTCATATGGTTAGCTGGTACTCGAGACGGAGTCGAGAAGTGTTGGTGTTTTGAGTTGAAGAGTTCCCTGATACACTTCGCATCCGCAAAGATTCAACACCAGGATCGTCACGCTTGCAATCTACTTAGTGCAGTGGATGCTCTACAGCAAGAGGCGCATCTGTTTCCATTTTCGGAGGTTACAGTTGCTGCCGGGGCACAGAACCTCCTCTTTCAGTCACTTGATCAATTACTCCTCGATCGGCCTCCGCCTAACCTATTAGCACGTGCCGACCGATTGCCTCGTCACAATGGGCCTGGGTACCATCATCCGTGTCCTGATATCGATCTTCTGCGTCAACTATTTTCCTCCCTGCAGACGAATCAAACAGTTCCCCCATTTCAAAACCAATATCTCTCTCGACTTCATGGTAGCGCATGTCACTTGAAGACAACGGATCCCATTGGCGTCACTGCCGATAGTGGTAAACCTGGTCTTGGGACACTCCGTAACTACTACGCGCAGTGTCGAGTCAACTATACGGAGAGTCTGAACATGGTCAAGGAGGCTCTCGGTCCAATAACAGAGTTCGAACGGATTCTCGAACAGTGTGGACAATGGCCACGTGTTACGCCATTTACTCTCTTTCGATGTCTCGCGTCCACCTTCCCAATCTCGAAGCTCTCAGGAAGCGAGAAAAATATGAAGAAATGGAAGAATTGTTTGTTTTCCCTCGCCTTACTTGCCCTGGACGTCCAGCGGGCACGAAGATTGCTCCGGTTTGCTTTGGACAACCTCGTAGAAGAATTTTACAAAGAATTGGAGAATGAGGGATGTGACGAATCGGATCTTGCCAAGCACCCTGATTGGCTGTTGATTCAGGTGTGTCTCCCGTGATGGGATCGCCTATCTCCGCTGATCTCTGCTCTGGTTTATCTCAGCTGCAAGGTAACTTCCTCATTCGACGTGTCCAGGCCGACATCGCGAAGGAAATAATGTCTCCTCGGTCAGGCAGAAACACCGTCATGCAGGTAAACATGGGCGAAGGAAAATCCTCCGTGATTATCCCCATCTGCGCAGCCGCGCTCGCCAATGGCAACGAGACATTGTCTCGCATTTGGGCCTTCGGCCCAAATGTGCATACGCAAGGCTTCATCCTAACTATTGGTCAAGGAATGTATTAGCACATAGTGAATGCTCGCTGTGGAGGCCTTTGGCCTCCACTGCTTGCATTCGGTAATTATGATGTGATTGGAGGTAGTTTTTCAAAATGACATCAACCTCAATTTCTGTGTAATCCAAATTGTGCATATGCAAGGCTTTATCCCAACTATTGGTCAAGGAACATATTAGCACATAGCGAATGCTCGCTGTGGAGGCCTTCAGCCTCCACTGCTTGCATTCGTTAAAGAGTGGTGTTGTTAAATGGAGACATGAAGCCAAGGCTACATTCTAATTATTTCCAAAGGTCCTTGTTACTTTCAATGTAATTCACATATATGTATTATAGTACAAATCAAAGCTCCAAATTTCTAAATACTTCTGTCCAAACTATGTTGGTAGTCTTTGTATCATTCTGATCCACAGCAAACAAAATCTTGATGTTTCTGGGATGTGTACAACGTGAAAGAGCCACATACAATTGTCCATGTGAGAAAACAGGTGACCTCAGGTTTAATCCAACATGCTTTAGAGTCTGTCCTTGTGATTTGTTGATGGTCATTGCATACACCAGATGAACAGGGAATTGGAATCGCCTGAATGGAACAGGAGAGTCATCCAACCCAGAGTCAAGGGCAATCCTGGGTATCAAAACCACATTTCCATCTCCATTCTCAGTCAGCACACGACACTCCAATACTCTCTGAGTTGCCCTTAGCAGTCTCAATCTTGTACCATTGCAAAGCCCATGAAGAGGATCCAGATTTCGCAGCAGCATAAGTGGTGCTCCAGTCTTCAGTTCCAGCTTGTGGAGAGGGAATCCAGAAGGGTTCAAAGTGTGCAACACCTCTGGCTGGATGTAGTCATGTTCTGCATCAACCACAGTATCTGCACTGAAATGGGTGCTCCTTTCCTGGGGTGCAATAGAGTCTAGAATGGAGGCATTGATCTCATGCACTTGATCATTTTTGGGACAAAGGATGGTGCGATCCAGGAAATATCTATCAGGCAGGTGTTGATTTTGGGCAAGAAGCTGAGAGTATAGAGCTTGAACCAGAGAGTCCATGGAATCACCACACCGCATGTGGGCTGGAAGGGTAATCTCTCCATCAGTCACTCCTATGTGAAGCAGTTGCCCAGCCCAATCATCAGACTCTGGATCCTGACCAAGACGCATGTTTGTGTGAAGATAGCGGACATCCATGGTTGGCCAGAGATTGGAATGAGTGAGGGTTGCAGGGACAATCTGTTCTCTTGAACCATGCTGGATGACAGGAAGAGTCTGTCTAAAGTCACCACTAAATAGAACAGTGATTCCTCCAAAGCGACGATTAGGCTGGTTCAACAAATCACGTAGAGTGCGATCCACAGCCTCAATCACATAGTGATTTTGTGAGGCTGATTCATCCCAGATGATAAGTGATGTCTCTTTAAGAAGCTGGTGAACCATATCATCCTTCTTGATGTTGCAAGTGCTCATCTCATGGCAAGGGATGGGGATTTTGAAGCGAGAATGAGCAGTGCGACCACCAGGAAGGAGAAGAGATGCAAGACCAGTGGAAGCTACACAGAGGACAACTCTCCCTGTTGCACGAACACCAGCAGCCATGAGTTTGGCCAAGTAGGTCTTGCCACAACCACCACCACTATGGAGAAAGAAAGTGGAGCCATGAGAGTTGAGGACACTATCCATGACTCCATGATAGAGAGCACTCTGCTGAGCATTGAGAGTAGGGAGACCAGCATCAACAATCTGTTGTTGTTCTTGAACATCATATGCCAGTTGCTCATTGAGAAGCAGATTTCCCTGCTGAACTCCCCAGTTGTGCTGTGGTCTAGGCATGGTTGGAAAGTTTTGTAGACTCTTCCCATGTTTACGAAGTTCCTGATCCATCAGATGAAGACCATAATCATAAACCTGCTCCTGTGTGGGCTGGGCAATGCGAAGATCATGGGTAAGACGATGTTGTAGATCATCACAGAGATGGTGCTTGGTTACATCCCATAGTCTATGAGGATCCACAGGAGAGCAATGCATGAGGATGACAACAAAGAGATGGCGTAGTTGATAGCCCATGGCGAAGTGGGCAGCCTCCTGAAGACACAATAGCCATTCTCTATCATCTTGCAAAAGACCTCTTGCACGACAGGCCTCCTTGAAAGACTCATGGAGATGACCATTAATAGTACGAAGATCTTCATAAGAGGTAGCACCTATAATGTTGAGAATATAAACTCAAGATCATACACATGAAATGATGCATACATACCCTTGACAACAGTGAGCAAAAGACGCAAATAGAAAGCCTCACCAGCAGAGACAGGAATGGAATACATGCGTCCAATGGCCTTGTATCTCTGACGGACCTTCCAGGTTGCAAGCCTCCTGTCCCAAACAAAGTTCTTGGGAAACTCAAAATAGAGATGGTTGTGTGCACCAGCAGCAATGAGATCAGGATCCTGATTGGCCTTGAACCAACCTAGCAGCTGAGTGTCCTTGGCATTGTCAATCACATTGTCCAATTGAGCCTCTGCACGAAAGACAACATTCTGTTGGCCAGGAAGATGGATAGGAAGACGATAGACAGCAGGCCATTCCATGTGCATGGCAAACTCAAAGATGTTGTGGCAAGCCTGAGTGGAGGAGATATATCTGGCATCAAGGTAGGAGGCAATCTCATCATCACGACCACCAGCCTGAATGGTAGCACGATCTGGACCCTTGTAGATGTACTTGTGGATGTACTTGACAGCCTTGATAGAACCACAGACCTCCATATTGATATGACAGTTAAACTCCACCAAAAGCTCTCTTGGATGGGGAACCACATGTCTGTTGTCAAAGGTATCCTGGCGCTTCTGAACAGTCCTTCCATTGTCAGGGCGAGCATATTCAGGGTACCCATCCTCCTTGATAATGGTCAGATTGCTAAAGGCCTTGGGAAAGTGCTTTTTGCAGACATTGTTCTCAAGACACCTATGAGGAGAGCAGGGACCATGGAGCATGTACTTGGAGACAGCAGAGTGGAGTTGGGGATGAATGTTAGGATCAGGGAGTTGTGCTGATATGAGGGCATCCACCTGCTCCCTAGCATGAATTTTGTCCTGCTCCTCAAGGAAAATCAAGAGATGCATATGTGGAAGACCACGCTTCTGATATTCAATGGTATAGACAAATCCAGCCACCTCCCCAAAGTAACCATCACGAATCTTCTTGAGCAGAGCTTGTTGCTTGGCATGGAAAACACGTGTCACCACATCTGGCCTATCCACAACTGACTGGCCTATGAGAGAGATAATTAGCCTTTTGGACAAACATTAATATATAATATATAAATACATACCAGGAAGAAGATTTTGAGTGATTTCTGGCCAGCTTCCATTGGCAGTCATGGTGAGGAAAAGATCAGGCTTTCTATACTCCCTACAAATTGCCAGAGAATCCTGAAGAAGTTGCTGCATGTGACGGGCCCCCCCCTTGTGAGTGGATGGAAGGATGACACGACCAACTTGACCCATATCTTGACCACCATCATGAGCCAGACGATCTCTTAGTCCTTGATACAAATCAGCTCTAAGTGTCCTTTGATTGTTGGCTACCCAAGTAAGATTGCCCTGATCAATGGAAGCCCAAGCATCACAGACCAACTGCTGAAATAGCCTTCCCCCCTTGAAGAGATTGGATGGCTCCACATATTGTGGGCGAACATGAAGCCTATAAGCATACCAAAGGAGTTGGGTGACCTTCTTGGAGCGATGTTGACCACCATTGTGCTGCTGTAAGGGAATTTCTAGATGCCAGCCCTCTTCACCTCTTGGAAAGAAAAGAACATAATGAAGGGAGATATATGAAGGATGGAGATTGCTGATACGATGCAGGCCACCACCTTGAAGATGCACAACAATTTCACGATCTGCTCTGGTATTTCGGGATCCATCTCCAGGAACAATGGCAGCTATCTCCTCAACAGTAGGTAGATTGTATCTTCTAGCATCAGCTCCCTGTTGAAGGCAGATTCGCATGCGTACATCAGCATGCTGTTCTGGTGGTCTGGCCTACATAGTTCAATAAGCTTTAGGAAAAAAAATTGAGAAAATAAGAAGTTCACTGACCTGCATGATTTCATAGGCCTGCTTGTATAAAGGAGCATATGGGTGAAGAGTTCTAAGCATGTTGTGCAAGTCCAGCAAGATAGCACCATCAAGCTGAGGGTTATATTGCACCCGCCTATCAGTTGCCTCCTCTGGATCATAGATGTATAGCTGGGCAAAGGCTGGCTGGAAACCTTCTGTTGGTACCAAGGCACCAATGAGATGATGAAGGGCACCATGAATGCGAAAGGATGCAGGACCAGCCCCTTGAATAGCATTGTTCTCCAAGCCAACACCCACAGAAGTAAAGGCCAGAGCATTGTTATATTGACGAATCTTTTTTCTAAAATCTGATTGATCTTGACGATCATCAAAGAGATCCTGGAGAACACGGGGCCATTGCTGAATGGGTGGTAAAGCAACTTGACCTTGTAAACAGCACATGCCAAAGCGAGGATTACGAATTCCAGAGTTGGAGAGCTTTTCAGAAATGAAATGAAGGGCATGACAATTAGGGCATTGTACATCCATGGGGCCAAGGAAGTGGATCTGAACAGGCTCAACATATGGTCTACCACCAGGTGGAATGCGAAGAGGTGGTGGTGGTGGTGGTGGTGGTGGTGGTGGTGATGGAGGAGGAGGAGGAGGAGGAGGATTGTCATTATTCTCAGAATCACTGGAATTTGAGCTTGATGAATCAGAATGATCTGGATTTGGAAGTGCAGGTGGGGGTGGGGGGGGTGGCCTTTGTGAAGGATTCCTAGGTATAGAAGGAGTGAGTGATGGTAGAGAAGAAGATTGGCTGGGTGCAGGAATAGAGCTTGTAGTAGAAGGAGTGAGTGATGGTAGAGAAGAAGATTGGCTGGGTACAGGAGTAGAACTTGTAGTGGAAGGAGTGAGTGATGGTAGAGTAGAAGATTGGCTGGGTGCAGGAGTAGACCTTCTAGTGGAAGGAGTAAGTGATGGTAAAGCAGAGGATGGGTTGGGAGCTGGAGTAGAGCTTCTGGATGTAGAAGAGCTAGAAGATGAAGAAGTGCCAGGATCTGAGTTGTTCTGAGATGGTTGCTGCAGCTGCCTCCTTTGATCTTGTCCATAGTGTTCTACTGAGAGCTGGCTATGCTCACTAAGAGCTTGGAAGAGCAAAGCCTGGGATAGCTGTTGTACATGAATGACTGCATTATACTCCTGGATCTCCTGCTCCTGTAAATCATGTTGCTGCTGCTGTAAATATCTTTGATGCTCCATCTGTCTTTGAAATAGAGCTAGCTGATGCTGCTGCTCTAATTGCCATTGATATTCCATCTCCTGCTGAAGCTGAACTTGTTGCTGCTGCTCTAATTGCCATTGATATTCCATCTCCTGCTGTAGCTGGGCTTGATGCTGTGTTTGTAATTGTGCTTGATATGCCAACTGCTGTTGAACCATTGCCAGGTGCTGCTGCTCCAATTGTCTCTGTTGCTCCAATCTTTGCTGAAGCAAAGCCTGCTGCTGCTGCTCCAATTGTCTTTGATTCTTCAGACATTCCTGAAGCAATCGCTGATCTTGCAACTGCACCATATCAGAGTGCTCCTGCTCCTCTTGTTGCAATTGCTGTAGTAATCTCCTGGATTGAATGTTTGCCTGTCTTTCCTGAGCCTGAGCCTGCTGGTCTGCCTCATGCTGAAAATTGATAACATGTTGATGTTGAAAGGAAGGAGTATGCATAGGACCAGGCTGGGCATTGTTGATAGAATGGGAAGTGGAGGGATGATTTAACCTTCTAGAACGACGTCTTTGATGGTGAGAGTTGAAGTTCTGCATTAATCTTGCAGTATAGTCCACCCTTGGAATATCTGAAGTACTCCTCTGAGGTTGAGGTTGAAAGGGCTGGGCAGGCTGAGGAGCAGGTAAAGGAGGTGGGAGTGAAGGAGGCTGATATTGAAAAGGAATAAAGGGAACAGGATCAGGATCAGGATCAGGATGAAATGCTTGTGCTTGGTAGGGTGGTGATAGTGGATTAGAAGGAGAACGCAAACGATGCATGCGCTGAACATGAAGGTTTTCAATCTGATGACGTGGTATCCCAGGGTATTGGTCTACAGGCACAGGAGGATGGTTCTAAGAATTTTCTCTTAATAGTAAATCTCATTAATGAACAAAATAGCTTACAATCAAGGCATTGGGCATGTTTTGAGGAATTTGAGCAGCAGGGCGAGGACGGCGACGGGAAGGGGGAGAACCAAGGACACGTTGATCACGTTCAGCCTGTCTACCAGCATTCCATGCACGTTGGGGAGAAGTTGGAGGGGTGACCCTGATATATTGTCAAATTAATGACATTGCACAAAAAAGAAATTCCAACATCTGAGTCAGTACTCACATTTTGCAAGGATGATATAGTGTATCCTAATTAGAGAATCTCAAATCCAAGGTATGGCAAGATCCAGGTAGAGAAAGTCCAGGTAAGGAAGTCCAGGTAGAAAAGGTCCAGGTCCAGGTCCAGGTCCAGGTCCAGGTCCAAGGAGAAAAGATCCAGGTCTTCAGAAAGGTAGCCAAGGATGCACACCAACCTCTGCTTTACACAGTAGTGCCAAGAGTTCACTAAATGGCAACCAGGACAGGAGTATGACAGAGATAAAGGCAAAATGCCTGAGACAAAATGAAAGGTAACAGCAAGAATGAAAAGACAGATCAAAGACCTATCAGTCTCCTTGGCAGCCTCCAATCAGTCTCTACTCTGTAGTGGTATCAGAGGTCTCAGGACAACCAGCAGACACACAGAGTTGAATCTGTGAAGCTAGGTAGTAGAGACTTGATAACACTTCTTCCTGGGCTGATTCTCACTCTTGTCACACTATAGTAAAACAAAGATAAAGTGCCTAATCCAAGAACTTTCACTTTCACTCTTTTTTTGGTAGATCCTATAATAGCATAATGAATTCTGGGTCATAGAATAGTAGATATACACACCAGCAGTCAAAGTCCTTATCAATGTTATCAGATCATGGCCAGAACATCATTCATAAGGTATTAAACTCACAGGGATTACTTTGAGACTTTGGGTGAATATATTTTATGAATATAAGGGCAGGTGTAGAGAGAAATTGTGGTCGTCTCGAGAGTTCGACTGCAATGTGTGTGACTGACAGTGACTGACAGGCGGTGGCTGTGCCTATTAACGGAGGACTGACTGTCGTAGTGTTGCGCGCGCAGGACAAAAAAGGAAATACACGTGGTAAAATAAGCGGTACGCGACCCACTCGACCCACTCGACCCAAACGACCCAAACGACCTAACCAGCCCACCCGATTGAAGCGTCGCCAGTCCACAGTTCCCCACGCCGTTCTCCGTTAATCTTATGATGATGATGATGATGATCAACTAGTCTGTGTTGTCGTGCCAAAAACATTGATACCCCAGACCCTGCAGCTCCTGACTGATCGTCTCTGTGGGCTAGTCAATAAGCCAATACACCTCCTGACCTTCTCCCGTGATAGGGTGAACGATAAGGTCGAGCGCTTGCACGAGCGCGTGCTTAAATGGAGAGACGAATGTGGCATTATTGTCATGCGGCCTGAGGACATTTTGTCGCTCAGGTTGTCCTGTGTGGAGGCGCAATTGCTCAAGAATGAAGTTGGGATGAAATCTACTCCAATTCTTCAGACACGGGGCTTTGAGTGTGTTCCGCATGTCCTGACGGACTGGCTGTCGAAATCGGTGAGCATGGTGACGATAATGGTGATAGAATTGCTCTGACCGACAGCGGGAGAAACAGCCAACGCGAAACACCTATGTCTTCGCCTTGACAGGATATTCGGCGACTCGTAGTCGATCATACCTCAGGCATATGACGCTCAGTGACCCCATGAAGCCCCAAAAAGTTAAAAAGGAGCTCTTGATGCCCAGGCAGGTCAGAGCATTGATGGAAATTCAGAAGTTCATTGAAACTCATGCTCGAGATATCCTCGACGAGAGCGATGACATCCTTCGTCCCCAACTCCAGTTAATCTATGCCACTGGCCATCAGCATCCCTTCGAAGGATCTCCCGACCGATGGGTCGCTATCCAGCAAGTCCTTGGGCTCGTGAAACGACACGCATACCTCCTTTCAACTTTCGACTCGCGCACAATACGGTGTGACGGCGGTTCATACGGGTCATTCCCTCACATTCACATCCTGCAAGTAGAAGGCGGCGAACAACTGAAATCCTTGATCGCCCAAGACGTGTTGGATGGACGTCTCTCAGGTTTCAACCTCCATTCCGGACTAGGGCTCAGGGAAACGATTCGTGAGTTCATGCTGCGCAAGGATATCCACCCAGACACAATCAAGACAGTAGAAAAATATGCTCGGCAGTGTACTTTCTGGGGTCCGCTTCTTCTCCTGCGCGGCCTCCTTGCCCACGACATCCTTTTGTTCGCTCTCACGCAGCGCAGATGGCGCGTAGACTATGGCCTGGACTTAACCCCCACACCACGCACTATGCTTGCCATCCCTTACCGTGCCAAGGACGTGCCAACGGAGCTGGCAGAGTTCGGACACCCGGACATAACCATTCTGCTCACTTGTCTCTCTTACTATTACGAAGGGCTCAGTAAGGAGCAGCTTAGAATTTCGTTTGAACTTCTATTACAAGAAGATGACCCATCTTCCGAATATGCACTCTGGCTGAAGACTGCGGTACCGCATCCGTGCCAGACCCTCTTCGGAAATTAAGCGGCGTCAACATCAGATCGTTGGAGCAATGGGTCAACTACCTCGCTCCTCTGTTTGCTCAAAATAAAAAGGCGGTAGACTTGTATCTTTCGAGGGTCGTTTTCGTGAAGCACGCGAAAGAATTTCCTCTGCGAATCTCAGGTTCGTATTGGGATATAGCAGAGCGGAAGAATCATCTAGTCACTGGTGAGTGTGATTTCGAGTTCCGCTCTCTTCGTATTTGGTTCACAGACTAATCCGACTGCCAGGATTCTCGGGGACCTGCGACAGGCAGTATCTACTACCTACTTCCATCGCTCAAGACGACCCAGATCATCTCCATCAGACGGGAGCAAATGCAAGGGTTCTCGCTTACCTTCTCCAGCCAGAAAATGCTTCGTACATGGTGACAGCTGACGAGGATGGCGGTCGATGGACCACGCACAAGCTCCTCGGGACGATAGTTGCACAGAATCCCAAAATCCGTGTCCTGCTAGACGTCGGTGCGCAGATACTCGATCTCACTAATCGCCAGCTGGCGGAGGCATGGCTAGACCACACCCCACCCACCGAATCCGCTGGCGCGATATATTTCGGTGAAGATGATGAGTTGATGGTCCTCGAAAGAAATGGCAGCGCACGGCCCCTGTCATCGTCGCCACTTATTCAGCAACTACACCGATGTGTTGCGTATCTGGACGACGCTCATACGAGGGGTACAGACATCAAGTTCCCTCTTGGCTTCCGAGCAGCCATCACGTTAGGAAACAAGGTTACAAAGGATCGCTTGGTCCAAGGTATGTCCACCACCGTTATGCGATCAATGAATCTTATTGTCCGTGGTGATTAGGTTGCATGCGGATGCGTAAGCTTGGGCATGGTCACAGCGTCATGTTTTTCGCACCACATGAGGTCGATCAGAGAATCCGCGGTCTGGTAACCAAAGAGAATCCGAGCATCAAAATCGCTACCGCTGATATTTTGCACTGGGCGATACACGAAACATGGAATGACATTCAGCGACAGGCCCCGTACTGGGCACAACAGGGAATGAACCATCAATCCAGACAAGAAGCCTGGTCCGGTTTTTGTGAAAAGAGGGCCACAGCCAAGGAATTAGCGGAAGCCTGGGTTCAGCCAGAACTCAAGTCTCTAGCTGATATGTATATGCCATCCAACTCTCCAGACCCAACTTCTTCCGCGAAGCTTCCTCGACAAATTCGCGAACGTTGTGAAACTCTTGGGGTCTTGTCGCTTCGTGACGTTCGCATGGATGAAGAACAAGAAAAAGAGGTATCACGCGAGATGGAGCGCGAGCGCGAAGTGGAGAGGCTTCCTGGAGTATCTCCCGCGACGCATTTCCTTCATCCAGACGTCATCGAGTTCGTGAGGACGGGTGTCGTTCCTTCACAGTCCCAGAGCAGGGCCTTCCATCACGTTTTCGCGACCAGTCCCCTGCCGCCTCCACTGAACCATATACCTGGAGCCCATACATATTAGCAACAGCGGACTTCTGTCAGACAATCCGAGCGAGTGAATCTGTCCAAGGGCAGATGCATCGTTATATGCGACCTGTCCAGTGGGTTGTTTCCGGGAAAATGAATGGAAGAGATGCCCTCGTTATCCTGAGCCCATTCGAAGTCGATCGGCTGATGCCAGAAATCAGAATCAGCGAACACGTTCACCTCCATTTATATATACCCCGCACGACCAAGCGCATGAAGCCAGCCGACGATCTCAGACTCTACACCGTCCCCCCTCTTCCCTCCGACTGGACCCCTCCTTGGGACCTGATTGACCAGCTGAACATATTCGCTGGACAGCTATATCTGAGTGGCCATGCATCCTATGTCCGACTATGCCGTTTCCTTGGCGTGTCCGCAGGAGATCTACCACAAAACGCGGGTACGGTAGTCCTGCGTAACTGGTTGAAGGACCCCGATGCCTCCGATACAGAGATCAAAAATAGGTTCGAGGGAACGCCCCTACCACTTGTGATGTATTTGCTCGCCGTTAGAAGGGGCTTGAACTTTTCCGGGACACACATGGGCAGAATCCTTGACGGGTGGCCACTCAGTGCAACGGACTTTCACGTCCCGCCAGACTCTGCAAAGTCTACGACAATCAATCGATTTGAACAGGAGGAATGCAGTGTTTCTGCGGAATTAATCTCTGCTGATGCAGGAGATGAACAAGGACCAACGATGACCCGGAAACGGATCTCAGATTCCGAAGAGGTCACGGGCCGCCCGTCGAAGCGGAAACGTCGAAACTGAGCACAAACTTTTTCGTGCAAGCCCTTCATGATGATTCAGCTGTCTGTACAGTGTCGTGACAGTTTATTCTACATTTGGAACAAGGTATGGTAGTAGTTAGGAGTCTAAACCCTAGTCTTGTCAATATCTTGGGCAGAAAGTTGGTGCCCAGTGGTCGTGATACATGCATGCATGACCTGTGGTTCCGAGTTTGTCATGGCAGAGGATGGCCTTCGCCAGAGCTAAGTACCACTCTGGAGGATTGAGAACACTCTTGACATACAAACGCCTTCGTTCGAGCACAATAACTCGATCAACGGATCCTCTACATTCATGTTGGTCATGGATTCAAACTTCTGCTTTGCTGTACGTATTTTCGGGCGAAGGAAAAGAGGAAGATATATCTGTTAGAGTCTGTTAGACTAAAGTAGATCCGGGAAGACGAGGCAAAACGCACAAACACAAACAATTGCTTGCCTCCACAGGCCGATTCTGGTTTGTTTGGTGTCAACAGAGCCGAAATGTAGTACAGAAGACCCGCTAGTAACCCACCAAAAGGGGATAGTCGAAAACAAGGAGGGTCCAACAGCAGGCGACGCCCTTGGAATCAAAGGCGTGCTCTACTGTTGGACGCACCTTATTCCCGACATGGATGCTCTTGGGGAAGAGCAACTCCCTTCCTTCGCGTCGTACTCAGGTTGTCTACACAGACGATCAACCAACCTCGACGAGGAAGGACAGAAAAACCCACGTTTCTCGCTTTCGTTGCGCTCGAAGCGACCCTCCAAATTCGCCCCTCGCCCTCTTGTCTTCTTCATTTATTAGACTGAGCCTCTCGTTCGGAGCCACTTGAGACGGGAATCTCTCTGTGGCGGGGCGTCAGTAGTGAAGTCGAAATCAAGTGGGAAACGAACCATCGTCCATCTGATCTGACGCCTGTGTGTCATGATCTATTTGATCCTGACACACGGTGTTGCGCAGCTCGCGCCACGAGAGGACAGTACCGAACTTTGTTTGCCGAGGTCCCTGTAAAATCAGTAGGCAACGTGATTGAGCTGGATGCTCATTGTCGTCTTGAGAGGGTTGTTGCTGATGATGGGCGGTGTCGTGCACACGCATGTCGAACGCTTGAAATCACACAGCAATTGTCGTCGTCGCACTCGTCGAGGTGGTCACCGAAATGAAACAACGATAATCATCGCGGACGCGGAAGAACTGATCACCTCGGCGAGGAACAAAAATCACCATCAGGCGCAGGGTCAAGTAGTCGTCGCATGTGGCGGGCGGAGAGAGATAATCAGAGCTTTCTGCGGTCGCCAGGATCGGTACATTCGGGCATCTCGCGTGCCGTCTTGCGGATTCGAGGGCTTGTCGAGTAGCAATGTTAGGCCGCGTGGAGAGGAGTCCGGCGAGGAGCCCAGATGGCGGATGGCGAGGACATGAACAACTTTTGCTTGATGTGGTCGCGTCGGTACGTTCGGGCATCTCGCGTGCCGCCTTGCCTGGAGATGATCGAGCTCGGCGAGTGACGTGAAGGATCCCGTGGTGGTCGCAAAAAACCGGAATGGCGAGGACAAGGAAGCAGAATCACTGTCGTCGTTCGGGCAACTCACGTGCCTGGCGGTCGACCGTTGAGCATCGACATCGGGTGCGGCGTCCATGGAGCAGAGTAAGAACAGAAACAGCAACGAGAGGGAGAGAAAGTGATCGCCATCAGTGGCGGCCAGGTAAGAGAGGGAAGGAAGAGGGAAGGAAACTTGGCGGGAGGAGTCGAGTGTCGGTCGGCCTTAAATACCTTTCAGGTGTGGCTGACAGTGTAGACTCGATCAACACCATATACGTCATTGTAACGCGTCACCTCCATCGTGCAACACACCACACCGCTTTGACAAGCCAGTTCGTGGATTGCTTTGACTCGGTGATAATAATAATAAAAAGGTCGTCACAGTGCGCAAGCTCTCGACATATCTGAAATCATCATGTCCTGCAAGGAGTGGACGCGTTGGTCACTGTACTCCACTCGATCAAGCGCCGCAAGCACGACAGACACGAACCTGGACATAACCTTCCGCCACCCGCTGTCGTGGTTTGCGTACAATCCAGTGGCAACTTCACCCGCGTTGAATGAGTCAAAGCTAATCGTCACATTGGCCAAAGATAGACTCGCTGAGACTCGCTGAGTTCTGTTCTGTGCTCGACGCTTATTGTGTCGACATGTTGACTGTTAGCAGAATGGGTTCATCTAACGGAGCTACTAAATTCAGGTACAAGTCGCGTCGCTTGGAGTCTCGGAGAGTCCCGGAGTCTGACTCTTTCTCTCTGTCAACGCGGCCCACCAAAACGACTCCTCCGTCCTTCCGTCCGCTCATCTGCGCGATCCGAGTCCGGAGCGATGTGACATAGGAATGCAGCCTGCTCTTCGTTGCACAACAGATCCACGACACTCACCGCGCCAACGATGAGCCCCATTCTCTGACCCCAAGTTCACGCGTAGTCAGTCTCGTCTATGTCTGTCAATTGATACTGTATATTGAAACAAAATAGAACAAGGTTGTTGTTCATATATAATGTCCCATCTGGTTGTCGGCCCGCCGGTTTGAAGCACAACTGCGGCATGACAACGAGACGGTGCCCATGGTTTGATGTTTCCGTCACGCTGCGGGCAACTGGAGACACTTTTTGCGCGTGGTACAGATTGGTATTAACCAATACCCCCCAGGAAAAGGACATCGGTGGTACTGGTACGGTGCTCATTCATCGACCACGGTGTTACCTGTCAGCGACTTCCTTGCAGACAAGCGCATATAAGCACTCTAAGCAGCCGTGTAACGCCGCCGACGGTTCCACGCAAATAAACTATATCGCCCGAAGCTGCTTGAAGGTTCAAGGTCACGGCAGCCAGGACCGTGGTGCAAGAGGAACGCACGCATATCTCGTGTCCAAAATTCAAATGTCAGACGCAGTGAGTATAGTGATCGTACTTGTGACTTCAGATCCTCACAACGCAAAGCTCCGAGTGTCTTGTTTCCGTGGATTGGTCGTATAATGCTCTTTGACTGGTTGGAACTACTTGAACGTGGTGCTGTTGAACTCTGCCACCGAATTACAACATCGGATTCGAGCATCGCCACGTCTTTGCGTTCGATGCACAAGAGTAGAGATCACATTGGGACGGTTGTGCCAGGGGGTGTCAGAGTACCGAACCAGGTACCGACACCACTTACTTCATCTCGCATGTTTGTACGTCGGTCATCCCGGTTCATTTGGCATTGCTGCTCCACGTCCACGACGAATGAAGCATACTCGCAGAATACGATCGTCCGGTGGCGGCGCTTATGTCGGAGCGGCAGAGACAGAGGGTATAGATGCACTAGTATACAGTCGAAAGAAGTGCTCTTGTGGAACGCAACGACGTATGAACAAATTTTGAAGCACAAGCACAGCAGCTTCATCAACGCAGTCGATTTCTCGCCCGACTCGACGTTTCATCGTAGATATGTCTGCTTGACGAGTCCAAGATAAAGCGGACGTATCTCGCTCTGCCAAGCAGGCGTAGCACCTGATCAGTGCGTCCGGTACTTATCTCATTCTCTTCCCCATCCGGTTCGCGCACAGGTGGTTAGACCAGTTTCACTCCCGATGTGTATGGGTTTCCCTCTCCTATACTTGACATGCAACCCGCCTCTGCTATCAGCTATTTCATCTACCAACATCCGCGTAAATGTCCCGGAAGAGCGTCCGTGCACCCCGTCCGGGAGCAGGCGTTGATCCGGGTTGTTCAACATCGATTACCGGCTCGCTCAAGGCCAGCTCCGTCCTAGTCAGCCCTTTAGTGTCCGTTTAGACACCTGTATCCCCCTTCTCTTGGAAATCGGATATTGACACTTGCACGTACACATTTCGCCAAGGATGCTGGACGCTTTTTGAAAAGCAACGTGTCATTCGTCGAGCCGCTTTCGTATGCCCACACGTACACCTTTGTGGCGAGAATGGCCAGATAACCTCCATGTTTTGTGCCTTTGAAGGTCCCCCTAGGGTCTTGAGGCTCCTTGGTGTTGGTAGGTGTCTCGATCAGGCTTCGCCGCAGTCCTGACAATACGCCGTTGCGTCGTTTTCCTGACGCCCAGGCATCTTGTGGGAATATGGTTCACCCGAGTACAATTGAATCATGCCCACAACCCCCCGCAACCCAAAGGCCCGTGCTACCAAGCTCCAACGACATCGTACCTGTCATCCGTGATAATATTTGATTCGTGTTCCGCACCCCGTACTTTCCGCAGTCGTCGAATATGCAATCTAAGAGCTTGGTCAATTTTCCGGATGGATTGACGATGAAGCGGCCCCAATGCGTCGTGAAGTCGGGTTTGTCTGACTGCAGAACGTGAAGAAGGAAGTCGAGAATGAATGGACAAGCGAGCGTCTTGTAGGATCTTCAACACTATCTTGATGCGTTCATCGCGGCCGTGTTGTGAACCAAGTGCGAGCTCGTCGTCGTCCATGGCGAGTCTATTTATCTAAGCGACAAGGACTTATCATACAATTTAACAGCCAGGAAAGGTCCAAAAATGGACATGACAGTCACGTTGTCGTGGGAGCTCGCTCAAATATTCAATATTCAATATTCATTGTACTAAGTCCGTCTATCGAACGACTGGAGTCACTGGACACCCTCATTGCCAGCCGCCGTCGACTCTTGCGGGTATAAAGGCAACCATACGTCGTCTCCAACTCCATCACCTCCCTCAGGCTTCTTCCTACACCGCTCATCTCGTCCGCATTCTCGACACCGTTCCCGCCTCCATCTCCTGCTCATCTTCTCGCCTTCTCACTCGCGCCGATCCCCAACGTACGCTGTATCCAGACACCATTACCGCCATCGCCCACATACCCTTACACTGCGTAACCACATTCACCGTTCCCGCCCTCTTCTTGGACGCTGTTCTTGGACAGGTGAAGTTGATGAAGGGCGAGCAACATTCTGTACATTCATTCACAGTCCATGCGAAAACTCCCCGCGATGAGACTGTTACAATAGGTGGATACTAGCATTTTGGCAAATAATATTGATCTAACTCATCCAAGCTGACATTCGCTCGCTCCTTAAGAGTCTACCACTTGACACCATTCAGGTATGTATTCCGGATTACATATGTTCATATCCATTAACTTGTTTCTCACCGCGACAGACGATCGAACAAATCACACCGCATCAATTCAAGACTCTTTGGCGAGCGTTTCAAGGAGAACGTGGACGTATATCATTCAATGCAAAGTATATCCCGTGAACTGGAAGAAGCGCGGATAAACTAACTGTTCCATCATCCTACAGGTTCCTGTATCTTGAGGAGGATAGGAAACTTCTCATTATGAACCCTTCCTTTGCACACGAAGGGTTTGTGGTATTGCTCTCGCGCCTTGTCAGCAGCTTCCTCAGTACTCTCAGTCACGGCGAGCACATGTTCGGCTTCATCGTTGCCACAAACATGGGCCTCCGCTACACTAACGGGAACAACATCAGACGAATGGCGAAGCCCGACTTCCAAGTTCTCATCGAAAACATCCACTCAGGCAAGTTTACACCCAAGTGGATCGGCGAAGTCAGTTTCACCGTCTCTCCCACTGTCACCCGCAACAATCTCAGACAAGTCATTGCCCACCAACCTCACGTCGACCTCGCATTCATGATCATCATCAAGGAGGACCCCAAATGGGCGTCTCCAGGCAGCGAAAACGACTCAGAGGCATTGCATCAATTGCGATCACAGCCCCTCCTCACACATGAGGAGTTCGTATTGAATGTCGGTGACGACTTTGGGTCTGTTGTCAAGGGCGGTTTCGCTTGGATTTCCATCCAAGAAATCAAATTCGAGTTATATCTCCGTTCGTCCTCTGGTTCCCTTGTCATCGATGATGCCAGACAAGATGAGCACTCGGCATATGGGGTGCGTGTCATTTTGTTTGCTTATACATCGCTAACTAGTTTATTCATAGACCCTCTATCCTAATACAAACGATAAAATGCTAGACATCGATCTTTTGCTTCTCGACGGCTCAAACAACCTAAGGGACTCACTCGTCCTCGAGATGGAGGGGAGTGATGCATCTGCCGCATCTATTGGTAGAGTGCGTCAGTCCATGGCCAACCTTGCCATCGATTGGGACCTCGTGCTCCTATCCTACAGGGTAGCCTTACTTACGGCTGCCTATCAGCGCTACGAGGAGTGGCATCAGTCCAACAACTCGGACTCGGAGTGGGAGGAGGAGCATACCACAGATTCTTCTTCAGCTGAAGATTGAATGGTCTAGGATCCGGTGAGGAGAGGTATTTTGGTTATTTCAAGCTTCATCGTATGTAATCTACCGTACCCAACCGTACCAGTAATGTCTACCAGCGCCCAGCAATGTAATTCTGTCGCCAACATCGTCAATATCAATATCAATATCCATTCAATATCTTCAATATAGGATACGTACCATGTTCGCCCTACGCTTCAAACGGAGAGGTTGTCCAACTTGAAGTAATCAACAGAATGCTTGGCTTCAAATGTAAATTACAATACGTCGAGTATCCGTACATTGTCCAGAATATTTGCAAGCGAGATATTGTCATGGAATCGTACCGTAATCATGCTGTCAACCACTACCCTCCTGTAGTCTGTCATACATCGACCCGATGCCAGCATAAACATTGAAGAGTGCACCAAATGGCTGTCCAAGACGCGCGACGAGTCGTCGTGCTCTCGTCTCTTTGTCATCTCTGTTCATGGATACAATTTCGACGGGTGATGGCAATTCAGGGAGTGACAATGAATCATCGTCAATGTCCTCCTCATCAGAGAGCTCTCCATCATCCGCGTCGGTTGAGGGTGGACGAGGTATGCGGGCTTCATCCGAGATCCGAGAAAGGTCATGTCTCCTCCTGATTTCCAACACCCCAAACGGAAAAGTATTCGTGGAGTCATAGTCACCGCACTCCATTCGTGAGCTTCTGCTGAGCAGAAGATACATGTAACTCTGGTAGAAGTGTCAGTGGCCGTATTCGCCGCATGGTGGCACGACATGCACATGCCTGGACCGTATAGCACACTGAGTTGAAGCGGACCGTAGCAATGAGGTCGTCTAGGCGAGATATCGCATTGATGTGGTCACCAGCCATGAACACTATAATAGCATAAGGGCAATCAACGGTCGAGAGGCAACCAAGATAGGGAAATACAGACCTTGATAAGGAGGAGAAAGGTAACGTGGATGATGAATGGAAGTGTTCGAAAGCGATGTCGCAGGTGCGATATCCCTTGTCCTTTTCTCCACTGCCGACATGCGCTATGCTCTTTGCCAGGAAGGCAATGATGGATGGCTGAACATTAACGGCCTTGTCATGAATTGATACGAGTGGCGTTGTATGCGAGAGCAGAGCAACAAGTACCATTTCTGACCATTTCTGCATCTTGGAGGGCTGCATGCCACTTTTGCAGACGAGCACAGACAGCAGCTCGACTAGCAAGTGCATGATGACTCGGACTATGAGACTTGGAGATGGCTGCGGTCAATAATGTGTCCGCGTTTCCGAGGTGGTCATTTTTCCACGCGTCCAGCACAGACGTTCCTGGAGAGTGAGGTGTAGACGAGACAATGGAATTGCAGCATCGTCGACTAGGATGTCAAATTCCTGGGAAGTAAGGTGTAGAGGAGATGATGTTGATTTCGTGAGTATTTCAAGTTAAATTTTCGCTTTTTTGGTCTATGAGGCAGGTAAATTTCGTTCGCGTTTAGCGGGCTGCGCGGGCACGTGACATTCATCCAATCAAAGAATACTAGACGGTCTGGGTCCCAGACTACCCCGAACCTAAGATGAGTCGAGTCGAGTCGGGCGAGAAATCGACTGCTGTTGTTCGTACGTCGTTGAGTTCCATGAAAGCAATTCTTTGTCCAACAGGTTGTGTCCCCGCTGCGACCCATTTGCCATCTTTCGACACAGCGAGACAGTTGACACTCCTTCGTTCACCACACTCGAACCTCCCCGTCGTCACCGCTCACGATACACTCGCCATTCGGTGAGAATGTCACCGCATACAACAACCTTCCGACGTTAACGTTGATTTCGAAGGGCTGGGAGTACTCTTCCTCGATCGTCAGCATAGAGGTAATTCCATCTTGTCAGGACTCAGCACGCACCGGTCATCGTCATCATCGACGAATTGTAGCAGAAGTCATGGTCGACGATCAAGTTGTGGCCCGTTGGCCTTCTTCGCACTGTGGTGTGAAGCTCCCCACCAAGTTGAGATGTGTCCCAGGCGAGACCCACTCAGATGGGAAGAGTGGCTCCTCCGATGACGTCGCCGTACAAATCACGTCTGCCTTGCTCACAGCGTCCTTGACACGATCTCTGTCATCCAGCTTAATCGTATTGAATGCGATGGAAGGATGTGACTGGCGGAGAGACGACGCGAGCTCGTATAGACGCGTGCCATCCATGCCAGTGCGGTTGACGATGGTGCAAGACTCAAAGGATGGGAACGCGCGGAGGTGAAGGTCGACGTGGGCCTTGATTTGTTTCCCAGCGCCAAAGGCGATCAAGGTCTTTGGTACCTTGGAGATCAGGAGACGTGTGGCGAGGACGGATCCTGTTTTGTGGTCAGTTGTTGGACGTACGACGCGCTCATCGATCGAGGGGGAAATTGCATCGTACCAGCAGCAGTTCGGACAATATAGACCGCGTATGCCGGGCTCGGGAAAGTTGTTGGGGCTTTGAGTATCTCCGGCGGGAGATACGTAGGTCTCATATCGTAAATCTGGAACCCTGCAGTTGAAATGGTGTCTGGGTCCGGGATGATGATAGTATGAACGTCAACGACGAAGAGGTTGTCCATCGAGCAACCAATAGAATGCGTATATTCAAGCGTCAACGACCCTAATGTACACCAAGTTACAACACGTCGAGTATGCGTACATTGTCGAGAATATTAGCAAGCGAGACACTGTCCTGGAATCGCACTGTAATCATGCTGTCGGCCGCTACCCGCCTGTAGTCTGAGGCACGTCGTCCCGTCGGTGTGAGCAAGACTGCACCAAATGGCTGTCTAAGACAGGCAACTAGTCGTCGTGCTCCAGTCTCTCTGTCCACTGGTATTAATTGAACGGGAGCAGGGAATGACGGCGATTCAGGTTCAGAAAGCAATGACGAACTTGAATCGTCGTCACTTTCCTCGTCGTCTGTGTCTTCGTCAAAGATCTCTCCATCGTCCCCTACGAACGCGCCACTGTGCATATTCCCATGCTGCAGGAGGGTGTCCAACCAAGGGTGAACAAGATACAGAGAGTTCATCTGCGAGAGATTATGCCTTGACCTGATTTCCACCCTCCCAAAGGCAAAGGTATCCGCGTGATAAACACGGGTTGAACCTATTCGAGATGGGGAAAGAGAGGGGAGTGGGAAAGCGATGCATGGGAGTGTCATTCGACTCTCTGCGAACCGAGGGGTAGGAAGCTCATTGAGACGGTCATATAATCTCAAGGCTGCGTCGAAGTCAAATGAAGGAGCACACAACCCGGTGACGATACTCTGCATCTCGGAGTCCGGAAGAGGAAGAGGGAGGAGAGATGTTGCTGGTGCATTGAATACGGTAATACGAGCGGGCAGGCAGCTGTTGAAGCGGCTGGACTCTCCAGTCCATGCAAGGGTACTCGCATCTCCAGATCTTGTCAGAACATTCGCCAACAGACGTCCTAGAGAAGCCTCCCCTTCACCGTATATCGCAGGCATACCGATAGCCGAGAAAATGCCAAGGAGTGAGTATGCGGCGTCTTCTACCCACGTTGTCCTCCGGGTTGAGGCGAGACACAATTTTTCCCGAATGCTGCTCAAGCCTGGAGAGAGTCCCATCAACTGCTGTGCCGAGACCCCTGTGGCTTGCTCCATCTCCGAGATGATTTCTGGTGACTCCTTGTGGTTCGGCAAATCCAGATCTCTATAAAGAGTCCAGTCCTCAGTGTAAAAACGGATGACCTTGGCAGCGATGTACTCCTGGAGTGTCCAGGCACGAGTGTTCCAGATGCTGCCTGCGAGAGCGCCACGCGATGATGAAGGGCGAACACCACGGAGGAAGACAATCGCCATGGCAGATCCCTGGTACCACCTGAACATGGCTACCAGGGCTTCTTGGAGCACGAAGTTATCTGATTTATCAATACAACATGTATCGCTCCATGCCCAACTAAATCCCGCATCCCGAACAATCTTGCAGAATGTTTGCAACTTGTCATGAGTCGGAGACGTCTCCAGGTCATACACAGCCATGTGGACCACCAGCTGGAACAGCGGTTCGTTGTCTTCCCATTTGTGGGACAGCATCACGTATTGGAAGTACTGTCGCACTTCACGTTTGATCCGGACGTAGTCGATGCGAGTAGTGGTCGAGGATACGAGCTCGTTGAAAACTGGCAGGGTCTCGAATACGGATGCCTGCCCAGCTCTATCGTAGAGACGACCGGTGGCTGTGTTGATGAGCACACGTGGCGAACGATGTATAGTCCGTTGGACAACTTTGCGAATCAATGCTCGTGTGCTCGATGGATTGATGTACCGGTCGCCTTGCTCTGTCAAATAGTGTAAACATTTCACCTTCATCATGGTAATGAGGACACAACTCACGCTGGACGTCCGGATCAGGTGACTCTGCCATTTTCGTGAGCATCACCTCGAGCGCATCAACCGCATTGTCATAGTCTCCTCCCTTGTGTAAAGCCGCGTGCTTCATCTCGTAGCCCCATGGGGACAATGAATCGAGTGTAATGACCTGATGACGATGCATCAGCAAGATCAACCCACATGAAGTAAAAATGAAGTACCTGATTTGCATCCTCTAGAGCAGGTTGCCATGAGCCGGTTGCCAACCATGCCTTGCTTCGCTTGACAAGAATCGCTTGCGAAGAGGGAATGAGGGACAATGCAGTTGAGTAGGGCGAGATGGCATCATCATGTCGTTCGGCGTCCACTGCTTTGTCTCCGAGACCTTCCAGCTTTTCCAAGGCACGCTGCTTAAAGTCTAACAGAGTGTTCTGTAAGCGAGTGCACTAAGCAGGACGCACGTCGCTCACCAAGAGCCCAAGCCAGATGTTCACCATGCAGTCCAGTCGTCTCTTCTCCTAGTTCATTTGTCATCTCCTGGAAACACTCAACAGCATCCGCTATGCGGTTGATCGTTTCGAGACGTTCACACAGGGCCCTATAGACTTCAACTCCGGAGAGTGTGAACTGTAAACCAACATTCTCAATCCCAAAAAGGTATCGAAGGCCAAAGGTGATGCTCACCCCGGTCGCAGCAAGTAAGACATCTTTCCAAGAATCGCGGGTCAGCTTTGCTTTTGCCCACTCCCTCAAGAGGGGTGTGAGGGTAGTTTGAGTTGTCGACATGCTGGAGCCTCGGTTTGCGTTCGAGGTGGCATCACCGTGAGCGGAGAGACGTCGTTGTGTGAAGTCTAACGGAAAAGGGTTGATAGATGGCAGATAGATGAGTAAGAATAAACTCACCACAGACCCACTCAGTCATGGGTTCGCTCTTTTCTCCAAATTCGCTCGTCATTGTGTAAAAACACTCGACCGCATCCCGTATGCGCCCGATCGTTTCCAGATGTTCACATACGGCCTCGTAGATCGTAAATCTTGGAGCTACAAACTGCAAACCAAGAGTGTCAGGCCAACAAGGCATCCAAGAGCCCAAAGGGGATACTTGCATCGACAGCAGCAGCCAGAGCATCCTTCCACTCGCTACTCGCCAATGTTGCTTTTGCCCATACTCCGAGGAGCCGAGTGGGGGCCTGTAGATTGACAGTAGCGTGAAGTATCGACGGGTCAGCTTGTTGGGATGCGATCGACGTTGCATGACCGTCGTTCTCGAGAGTCGAGAGACATTGTTGGGCAAAGTCTGCGGGAAACGTTTTGGATATACGGAAAACAAGAACGGGGAATAAAACCCACCAGAAACCCACTTGGTCATGGGTACACTCATATAGACTTTGTTTTCCAAGGTATTTACCATTTCAAGAAGAGATTCGCTTGCATCCTTTATGCGACCCACAGCAAACAAAGCTTCACAGAGATGCTGTCGAATCACGATATGGAGTTTATCGAATTTCCATCCAGTAATCTGTCAGACGTGGTGAGCGATGTCGATGGGTTGCAACACACGCGCTAAGAAGCTTACTAGTGAGATCACAAAAAGGGGCTGTCCGATATCGTCCGGCATATGGGCTCGTGCGCGCTCAAAGGAATGTATCGCACGCTCGTAGTCTCGACACTCCATCTGTGAGCTTCCCAGCAGAAGATACATGTAACTCTGGTGGGAGTGTCAGTGGCCATATTCGCCGCATGGTAGTACGATGTGCCTGCCTGGACCGTATAGCACACCGAATTGAACCGGACCGTAGCAATGAGGTCGTCTAGACGCGATATCGCATCGATGTGGTCTCCAGCCATAAACACGATAATAGCCTAAGGGCGATCTTGAACGGTCGAGAGGCAACCAAGATGAGGAAATACAGACCTTGATAAGGAGGAGAAAGGTAACGTGAGATGAATGGAAGTGTTCGAAAGCGATGTCGCAGGTGCGATATCCCTTGTCCTTTTCTCCATTGCCGACGTGCGCTATGCTCTGTGCCATGAATGCAATGATGGATGGCTGAACATCGATGGCCTTGTCATAAATTGACGTCAGCAGCGATGTATGCGACAGCAGAGGAACAAGTACCTTTTCGGCGTCTTTGAGAGCTGCATCCCACTTTTGGAGACGAGCGCAGACGATAGCTCGATTAGCGAGTGCATGATGGCTCGGACTTTGAGCCTCGGAGATGGCTGCAGTCAATAATGTGTCCGCGATTTCGAGCTGGTCGTTTTTCCATGCGTCTAGCACAGCGTCGTCAATCTGGATGTCAGGTTCCTGGAGAGTGAGGTGTAGACGAGACAATGGAATTGCAGCATCGTCGACTCGGATGTCAGATTCCAGGGAAGTACAACGCAGAGGAGACGATGAGGTTGGTGAGTTCGACGTAGTGTCGTCAACCTGGATGACAGGTTCCTGGGAAGTAAGGTGCAGAAGAGACAGTGGGGTTGGTGAGTTTGACGCAGCGTCATCAACCTGGGCGTCAGGTTCCCGGTGTGGATGAGACAATGGGATTGAATCCTATACGGAAGGATAAGAACGGCATCCAGATGCGCCGTAATCCAACGAGACTCACAATGATACGAGACAGACTTTGGATGCCGATTTTCCCGTGTTGTCCACCAATTGCGAGAAATCGGTCGTCGGGAGAGAATGCGATGGAGCGCATCTCTTGAGAGTGTTGGACAGCAACGAGCTGGGAGCGTGTTGAGATGCACCAAAAGGTGACGGTATCCCTGGTAGAGTATGCGATGAATTGCCCATGCTTTGGTAGGGCAATGCACGAGAACTTGTTGCTATCTGGGACTTGCCATTCCGCGACTGGTGACCCGGTGGATGCGTCGAGTTGTTTGATTGTATCCTTGGATACGACAAAGAGGTGGTTGTTGTACCACACGAGACCAGTGTTGTACCACGGGGTTACTTTCACTGGGATGTCCACGAGCAAACGGCCATCGTTGCTGTCCCAGACTCGCACGAGTTTTTGGGTGGCCGTCGCGATTCGATCGCCCTGCGGTGAGTATTGAGTCGCTGCACACACCGATTGCCCGTGGACGAGTGTTTGTATCTGTTTGCCATTTGAGACGTCCCTAACGGTGGCTGTGCTCCCCGATCCCAAGATGAGTCGAGTCGAGTCGGGCGAGAAATCGACTGCGTTGATGAAGCTGCTGTGCTTGTGCTTCAAAATTTGTTCATACGTCGTTGCGTTCCACAGGAGCACTTCTTTCGACTGTGTCCCCGCTGCGATCCATTTGCCGTCTTCCGACACAGCGAGACAGTTGACGATCCCCACCCTCATTGTTGCCATTTCCGATTTGCCGTCATCCGCCTGCCACACTTGAACGTGCTCGTAGTTGCCGCTCACGACATACTCGCCATTCGCTGAGAATGTCACCGCATACAACGACCTTCCGGCGTTGATTTCGAAGGGCTCGGAATGCTCTTCTCCAATGGTCAGCATAAAGGCAATTCCATCTTGTCAGGACTCAGCACGCACCGGTCATCGTCATCGTCGACAAATTGTAGCAGAGTAATGGTGAACGTCGGCGACGATCAAGTTGTGGCTCGTTGGCCTTCAGGCTTCGCACTATATATGGCACCACGTTGCCCCTCACTGATATGAATCAGTACACACGCTCCATCGCCTCGTGTTTTCGGCGCTTGCTCACACTCACTTCTTCCATGTCGCAGAAACATGCATTTACGTGGCCGAGAAGTTGTCGCACTTCCCCGACAGTACCGACACTCCACGGTTCATCGTAGAGATTTCTGCTTGACGGGTTCATGATGCTGGTGAGGGATATGTGACTATGCGTCTTTTACGTGTCTGTCTCGTCAGCTGCACGATGTAGTTGCTGAATATGTGTGCGAATGACACTGCCAGTATTGCAAAAGATTATTAACGCCATGAATAGCCAGCCGCTAGTGCGCCCCATCAGATCCCAGCAACGGATGTCCATCACGGCCCTCGCCAGTCCAGCCAACAGCCTACGTTGCAGCAGAGAGTCGAGCTGGTGACAAATCTCTGCCACGCAACTGAATGGGACTCAGACTGTTTATCCTCTTCAGTTACCGTTTGCTCTCATCATTCGACCTTGCTGGCGCAAGTAACCGATTGATCCTGCTGGAGCATTTCGCACTCACCCTAGGAGGTCTGCACAGCGGACCCGCGGTGTGTTCAGTTCTCGGTGAGGCAGAGCGGGCTCCTCATTGCTAAAATAGCCATCCTGTCCCGTACTCTGACTTGCCCAGCGAAATCCCCTTGCAATCTCAAGAACACAACCTATTTCACATCGTGTCCTCTGTCTATTATGCTACTTGTCGGCTGATTCAACCTTCAGGTTGGTTGGCTTGACTGCGCATTAGCTGTTGTCTCTGACGATGAGATTAGACAGTGACACCCTTCAGCTGGTGAATGCGACCATCCTTCAAGAAGGTTGAAGGCTTGACATATCCCGCCGACAACACGTTCACCTCACAAGGACTGTCGTTCAGACGCCGGGAGAAAAATCCGGCTCAAGTGACTCTCCCGTGAATAATCCTTTTGCTCGGTGATATTTATTATTTCCTCCTAACTGGCACATCTATCCATTCCACAGTTACCTTTCATGGTGACACTGATACTCTGGTCCTCATGACGGGTGGAGAAGCAACCTAGGATTTCTAGACTGTCTTGACTAAGAAGGCGTATCCCAGAGCTACTTACTACATATCGGCACCCCGCCCGTGCCTGGCAGGTCCCCACAAGACCAAGTACGTGCGTGACTTTCGCTGAAGTCGCGATCCTGCCACCTGGGTGTCTCGGAGGGTGTTGCCGACAACCACGATCAGCAATATACAGTTCCAGCCTCGATTCGTCAGTGCTGCCAGATCCCAGTCTAGGGCGCGTTGCAGGTGGCATAAGTAATCGACGTTCTTGCAGATAAGATAAGATAAGGCGCACATTTTGGCATTGTCCGCTTTTCGGTGAGTGCTCTACCGCAGGCCAATGTCGACCCCAATGCCGGCTCCGTACGACGACAACTTTTGCTTCCCCGTCTGCGCACTCGAAAACGACCGCGTCAAGCTGACCTCGTTCATCGTAAGGCACCCCAGCCCGATGAATAAACGAGATCGGAGCACACCCCCCAACCAACGATGCATGGTCGCACACCGCGACTAAAACGACACGGCACCGTCCTAAAGCCTCCAGGACAATGAGTGCCTTAGGTCCATGGCGATCGCATGCCTGCCAACAGGAAAACCCAATTCAGAAACTTAGTAGTGTGAGTGCACGCGGCGTTATCTGCAGATTTTTCGAGTATCGTTTAAACACATTCCAAGGTCGACAGATTCACTTTGAAAGGACACTCAGACCTTCACCGTGCTCCGTCACAGCGAAAGCTGCCACTTGTTGGTCCCCAATTGAGAGATAACAACTCCGCCAACTTGGATGATCTACTCAAGGCCAGCAATCATCTCGAGAAAATTGCAACTCGAGATACCGAAGAAAATGGTGCAAAAGGTACTTGATGGGGGGAGATACATACGTATGGCTCGGACCGTACATCTAGCACCAGGTTCAGGGAGATTGTTGCTATGTAGATTCGGGCAGACAGGCCGCGCATGAATATCAAGAACAAAGTGTCCAGCGAGCAACCAACGAAATGTAAATTACAACACATCGAGTGTCCGTACATTGTCGAGAATATTAGCAAGCGAGACGCTGTCCTGGAATTGCACCGTAATCATGCTATCAGCCGCTACCCGCTTGTAGTCCATGGTGCGTCGACGCGTCGATGACGGCGTAAGCAAGAGTGCACCAAATGGCTGTCTGAGACGGGCAACAAGTCGTCGTGCTCCCATCTCTCTGTCTAATGGTGCTGTTTGGGGAGGCGTAGGGGGTGATAGATGTTCAGGTTCCGCAAGCGATGACGAATCATCGTCGATTTCCTTGTAGTCAATTTCATCGTCAGAGGTCCCTTCATCGTCCGAGTTTGGTGGGGCTGGTGGCACAACATCCTCCTCTACAAATGCACCGCCGCGCGAATCTTCATGCTCCACGAGAGCATCCAACCAAGGGTGAACAAGATACAAAGACTTCACCCGAGAGAGGTCCTGTCTCGTCCTGATTTCCACCATCCCAAAGGGAATGGTATCCGTACGATAAACACGACCAGAACCAGTTCGATGTACCGAAAAAGGCGGGATTTGGAAAGTAATGCATGGAAGCGTCATTCGACTCTCTGCAAACCGAGGGGTAGGAAGCTCATTGAGACGATCATATAACCTCAAGGCCACGTCGAGGTTAGAGGAAGGACCACGTAACCCGGTGATGATATGCTCCATCTCGGAGTCTGGGATAGGAAGAGGGAGGAGAGATGTTGCTAGTCCACTGAATACGGTAATACGAGCGGGCAGGCAGCTGTTGAAGCGACTGGACTCTCCAGTCCATGCAAGGGTACTCGCATCTCCAGATCTTGTCAGAACATTCGCCAACAGACGTCCAAGAGAAGCCTCCCCTTCACCGTATATCGCAGGTATACCGATAGCCGAGAAAATGCCAAGGAGTGAGTATGCGACGTCTTCTACCCGCGTTGTCCTCCGGGTTGAGGCGAGACGCAATTTTTCCCGAATGCTGCTCAAGCCTGGAGAGAGTCCCATCAACTGCTGTGCCGAGACCCCTGTGGCTTGCTCCATCTCCGAGATAATTTCAGGAGAGTCCTTGTGGTTCGGCAAATCCAGATCTCTATAAAGAGTCCAGTCCTCGGTGTAAAAACGGATGACCTTGGCAGCGATGTACTCCTGGAGTGTCCAGGCACGAGTGTTCCAGATGCTGCCTGCGAGAGCGCCGCGCGGTGATGAAGGGCGAACTCCACGGAGGAAAACAATCGCCATGGCAGATCCCTGGTACCACCTGAACATGGCTACCAGGGCTTCCTGGAGAACGAAATGATCTGATTTATCGATACAACAAGTATCGCTCCACGCCCAACTAAATCCCGCATCCCGAACAATCTTGCAGAATGTTTGCAACTTGTCATGAGTCGGAGACGTCTCCAGGTCATACACAGCCATGTGGACCACCTGCTGGAACAGCGGTTCGTTGTCTTCCCATTTGTGGGACAGCATCACGTATTGGAAGTACTGTCGCACTTCACATGGGATCCGGACGTAGTCGATGCGAGTAGTGGTCGAGGATACGAGCTCGTTGAAAACTGGCAGGGCTTCGAATGCGGATGCCTGCTCGGTTCTATCGTGGAGACGACCGGTGGCTGTGTTGATGAGCACACGTGGCAAACGATTTATAGTGCGTTGGACAACTTTGCGAATCAATGCTCGTGTGCTCGATGGATTGATGTACCGGTCGCCTTGCTCTGTCAAATAATGTAAACATTTCACCTTCACATCATGGTAATGAGGACACAACTCACGCTGGACGTCCGGATCAGGTGACTCTGCCATTTTCGTGAGCATCACCTCGAGCGCATCAACCGCATTGTCATAGTCTCCTCCCTTGTGTAAAGCCGCGTGCCTCATCTCGTAGCCCCATGGGGACAATGGATCGAGTGTAATGACCTGATGACGATGCATCAGCAAGATCAACCCACATGAAGTAAAAATGAAGTACCTGATTTGCATCCTCTAGAGCCTGTTTCCATGAGCCGGTTGCCAACCATGCCTTGCTTCGCTTGACAAGAATCGCTTGCGAAGAGGGAATGAGCGACAATGCACTCGCGTAGCGCGAGATGGCATCGTCATATTGCTCCGCGTCCACTGCTTTGTCTCCGAGACGTTCCAGCTTTTCCAAGGCACGCTGCTTAAAGTCTGACAGAAAGTGTTCTGTAAGCGAGTGCACTAAGCAGGACGCACATCGCTCACCAAGAGCCCAAGCCAGATGTTCACCATGCAGTCCAGTCGTCTCTTCTCCTAGTTCATTTGTCATCTCCTGGAAACACTCAACAGCATCCGCTATGCGGTTGATCGTTTCGAGACGTTCACACAGGGCCCTGTAGACTTCGACTCTGGAAAGTGTGAACTGCAAACCTCAATCCCAAAACGGTAACGAAAGCAAAAGGTGATACTCACCCCAGTCGCAGAAAGCAAGACATCTTTCCAAGAATCGCGGGTCAGCTGTGCTTTTGCCCACTCCCTCAAGAGCAGTGTGAGAGAAGTGTGAATTGTCGGCGAGGCGGCATCACCGTCAGCGGAGAGACGTTGTCGTGTGAAATCTAACGGAAAAAAGGTTAACGGACGGCGAATAAATAGGGAAAACATAATCTCACCACAAACCCACTCGATCATGGGCCCGCTAACGTAAATCTTTCCTCCCAATTCGCTCGTCATTGCAAGGAAACACGCGACCGCATCCGTTATGCGATTTATCGTTTCAAGACGTTCACATACGACCTGGTAGATCGTAAATCTTGGAACCACGAACTGCAAACCAAGAGTGTCAGGCCTACGACGCATACAAGACTTCAAAGGAGATATCACGTTGACAGCAGCAATCAAAGCCTCTTTCCACTCCCTATTTGCTAATGTTGCCCTTGCCCACACACCCAGGAGTGGAGTTGGGATCTGCGGATTAGAAGTAGTATGAAACGTCAGCGAGTCACCCTGTTCAGTTGCACTCGAGACTGTGCGACCATCGTTTTCGAGAGTCGAGAGACATTGTTGGGCAAAGTCTGCGGGGCAACGTTTTGGATGCACGGAGAGCAAGAACAGGGAATAAAACCCACCAGAAACCCATTTGGTGATCGATACACTCGCATAGACTCTGTCTTCCAATTTATTTACCATGTCGAGAAGCGATTCGCCCACATCCTTTATGCGACCCACAGCATACAAGGCTTCACAAAGACGCTGTCGAATCATGATATCGAGATTGTCGAATTTCCATCCAGTAATCTGTCAGATGCGGTAAGCGATGTCGATGAGTTGCAATACACCCGCTAAGAAACTCACTAGTGAGGTCGCAAAAAGGGGCTGTCCGATGTCGTCCGGCATTTGGGTTCGTGCGCTCTCAAACGAATGTATCGCACCCTCGTAGTCTCCGCACTCCATCTGCGAGCTTCCAAGGAGAAGATACATGTATCCCTGATGGAAGTGTCAGCCATATTCGCCGCATGGTAGCACGACACGTGCCTGGACCGTATAACACACTGAGTTGAAGCGGATCGTAGCGATGAGGTCATCTAGACGAGATATCGCATCGATATGGTCTCCAGCCATGAACACGATGATAGCCTAAGGGCGATGAACGGTCGAGAGGCAGCCAAGATAGAGAAATACAGACCTTGATAAGGAGGAGAAAGGTGACGTGAGATGAATGGAAGTGCTCGAATGCGATATCGCAGGTGCGATATCCCTTGTCCTTTTCTCCATTGCCAACATGCGCTATGCTCTTTGCCAGGAAGGCGATGATGGATGGCTGAACATCGATGGCCTTGTCGTAAATTGACGTCAGCAGCGCTGTATGCGACAGCAGAGGAACAAGTACCTTTTCGGCGTCTTTGAGAGCTGCATCCCACTTTTGGAGACGAGCGCGGACGATAGCTCGATTAGCGAGTGCATGATGGCTGGGACTATGAGCCTCGGAGATGGCTGCAGTCAATAATGTATCCGCGTTTTCGAGCTGATCATGTTTCCATGAGTCCAGCACAGCGTCGTCGATCTGGATGCCAGGTTCCCGGAGAGTGGGGTGTAGACGAGACAATGGAATTGCAGCATCGTCGACTCGGATGTCAGGTTCCCGGGAAGTAGGGTGTAGAGGAGATGATGGGGTCGGTGAGTTCGAGGTAGTGTTGTCAACCTGGATGACGGGTTCCTGGGAAGTAAGGTGCAGAAGAGACAGTGGAGTTGGTGAGTTTGACGCAACGTCGTCAACCTGGGCGTCAGGTTCCCGGTGTGGATGAGACAATGGGATTGAATCCTATACGGAAGGATAAGAACACCGTGATCCAATGAGACACGACACTCACGATGCTACGAGACATAATCTTGATACTAATTTTCCCGTCTTCTCCACCAATTGCGAGAAATCGGTCGTCGGAAGAGAAGGCGATGGACCGTATGTTTTGAGAGTGTTGGACAGCAGCGAGCTGGGAGCGTGTAGAGGTGCACCAAAAGGTGATGGTATTCATCGTAGGGTATGCGATGAATTGCCCATGCTTTGGTTGGGCAATGCACGAGAACGCGTTGCCACTGGGAACTTGCCATTCCGCGACTGGTGACCCGATGGATACGTCGAGTTGTTTGATTGTATCGTCGGATACGACAAAAAGATGGTTGTTGTACCATACGAGACCAGTGTTGTACCACGGTGTTACTCCAACTGGGATATCCACGAGCAAATGGCCATCGTTCCTGTCCCAGACTCGAACGGATTTCTCGGCGGCTGTCGCGATTCGATCACCCTGCGGTGAGTATTTCGCTGCGAACACCCGACTCTGGTGGTCGAGTGTTTGTATCTGTTTGAGATTTGTGATGTCCCAAATGGTGGCTGTGCTGCCCGTGGTGGAGACGAGTCTGGTCGAGTCGGGCGAGAAATCGACTGCGTAGATCCTGCTGTGCTTGTGATTCCAGACTTGTTTGTACGTTGCTGCGTCCCACACGAACAAGCCGTTAGTGTGGGTCCCCGCTGCGATCCATTTGCCATCTTTCGACACAGCAAGACTCATGACGATCCCCGTGCTCATTGTTGCCATTTCTTTGCCATCATCCGCGAGTCGCCATACTTGAACCTCGTCGTTGTCACCGCTCACGATATACTCGCCATTCGCTGAGAACGTCACTGCCCATAGTCGCCTTCCGACGTCGATTTCGATGGGCGGGGAATGCTCTCCCGGGTCTTCCCCAATGGTCAGCATAAGGGCAACTCCATCTTGTCAGGACTCAGTACGCACCGATCACCGTCATCGTCGACGAAATGTAGCAGAGTAATGGTGAAGGTCGACGATCAAGTTGTGGCCCGTCGGCCTTGTATATACGTTGCCCGTCACAGATATGAATCAGTACACACGCTCCATCGCCTCGTGTTTTCGGCGCTTACTCACACTCACTTCTTCGTCAAGGCACCATGTCGCAGAAACATGCATTTACGTGGCCGACAAGTTGTCGCACTTCCCCGACACTCCACGGTTCATCGTAGAGATTTCTGCTTGACGGGGTTCAAGATAAAGCAGACGTCTTGCTCTGGAGCTCGCATGGGACCTGATCAAAGCGTCTTCATTCTCTTCCTCATCCAGTTCGCGCATAGGTTGCTAGACCGGTTTCACTCCCGATGTGTGTCTCCCTCAGCCAGTTTCTCCCATACTTGACATGCAGCCCGCCTCTGCAGAACGAACCGCATGCTTATTCTTAACCGTCCACCTCGACATCCGCGTAAATGTCCTAAAAGGGCATTCGTGCACCCCCTTCTGGTTGATCCGGGCTGCTCAACTACCGCCTCGCTCAAAGCCTTTAGTGTCCGTTTGCGACGACCATGGCTCAACCTTCCCGTTGCCACGAATGAGACTATCACAGCATTCCGTTTTAGCACTATCGTACACAGCTCGTCAGTATGACCAAGGATCAGCCAACGGCAGACCCTCACATGGCATGCCAACGCAAAAAGGTCACGATCATGTTGGCAGTGCTGGTGAGGGATATGACTATGCGTCTTTTACGTGTGTCTCGTCAGTTGCACGATGTAGTTGCTGAACATGTGTGCAAATGACACTGCCAGTATTGCAAAAGGTTATCAATGCCATGAATAGCCAGCTGCTAGTGCGCCCCATCAGATCCCGGCAACGGATGTCCATCACGGCCCTCGCCAACAGCCTACGAGTCGAGCTAGTGACAAATCTCTGCCACGCAACTGAATGGGACTCTGACTATTTATCCTCTTCAGTGACCGTTTGCGCTCATCATTCAACCTTGCTGGCGCAAACAAGCAACTGATCCTGCTGGAGCATTTCGCGCCCACCCCAGGAGGTCTGCACAGCGGACCCGCGGTGTGCTCAGTTCTCGGTGAGGCAGAGCGGGCTCCTCATTGCTGAAATAGCCATCCTGTCCCGTACTGACTTGCCCAGCGAAATCCCCTTGCAATCTCAAGAACACAATCCTGTCCTCCTGGTGAGTTGCCTTTTGTTTTCTTGCGGTGCATTTCTCATTGTCATCAATCTTTTACAAGGTGATGGACTCAGGGAAAACACCATACCGCTTTGACAAGCTGATTCATGAATTACTTTGACTCGTCACAGTGCGCAACACCAGGCGACACACAGTCCCCAGACTCTCTTAGTTTACACATCGCGATGCACTCTACCAATGACACCGTTGACATCTGGCTGAGGCGTTTTCCTGATCCCATGTTTTGGTTCCAAGTTAGAATTATCCATGTATTAGCAATTGTGCGGCCTTGCGTGTTGTCGTCTGATGGGACCGACGGCCGAAGCAGCCATTTCGCACTCATTGGCGTCAGTTTCGCAGTTTTCGCATGCACTGCCCATACAACTTCCTGTGAAGGTGGCTCGAGTTTGTAAAACGAGCGACCAGTCTGTCAGCGGGTTGAAAAACACACCTACTAGTGCAATGACATACCTAGGAAATAGCGCAACAATAATACCCCCTTTCAATGCATTGATGGTGGTCCGAACGTTGATATCTATCCAATCAGGATCACGACCTGGACGATTAGACTAAGAAGCAAAGTGAAAAGGTCGATGGGCAATGAGCATACATAACGGGAGGCCGACAAATACACTGTTGCTCGTCCTGCAGATGACCTTTTCAATAGCACTCAACATTGGTACACTCTTCCCCTCTGAGGGCACCTAAATCGGTCTCACACCACGAGTACGTTTTAAAAATCATACACCTTACCGTTTCCTCTGAGATCCAGGACTCCAAGATTTCGAGTGAGATGGGTGTGAATAACTGCAATGTGATAGGGGTTATGCTTGACCTGCCGCCGACATTGGACACGCGATCATTCAAAAGAGCGTGACGGAGCCATCACTCACGTCGTTGACAGCTTCCAAAGACGACAGCTCATGCTCGGACGCCCTTGCCAGCTCTTCCAGGTGTTCGCGGTGAGTTACAACGACCGTCCAGCATTGATTTTGAATGGTGCAGACTTGTACTACAAGATAGGAGAGTTACGATACCTTTGAATAACACAGGACATGCCTTGTCATAACCCTCTTGTATGAGATTTGCACCGTTTGGCAGATACTTCAAACCAGGCCAAGTACTTGAGCCTGAGCTGGTAAAAAAACCAATGTCCATTGTAAGCCGTGCTCACGTTGGGACCTTGAGATACTGTGGTTTTGCGGTCAAGGTGATGCCAGCGACAAGGCCTACGACACCATAGGCTACACCTGGGTATCCCTTGCAGTCGCAGACCTGAGAGCTGAAGCGCTGATTCTCCGGAGGGTGGTCACCTTTGACTCGTTATACTACTCGACCTACTCACTGAGAGTATGTTAATCACCACCTACCATGAACATGGTTGCGCACTGCGTGTCATTCTCGGCATAGAATACTAGCAGTCGATGTTGGCCGATGAAAAGCTCCGACTCCACCTGAGATACCCACAGGGGAGACCCAGCTGTAACACTCGCTGCAGTCGCAAATACAGTCCGTCCCTGGGCCTGAAGACCTGACTGATGGCGGCGCACCTCTCCATGATCCGCTGCAACCAAGTATTTCACATGTTGCTACATAGGAAAGCTTTTTGATATTTTCAATTAATTGCGACCGACAATGTCCGACATCGATGATGCATTGATGAATGACACGGACGTCGGGTCCAATCGTCGCCATCATGATTTTCATATTCAATATTGTGCGCTCCGAGTCAATGGACAGATGCACACGACGGCAGAGATCGATCGAGGATTTGTCACTGGTGAGAGTACACCAAACCAAGTTGATCGTGACGGACATATGTTTGTTCGTGAAGTTCAACAGTTGGCTTTGACGTGTGCCTGGTGTGCCTTTTTTTTCAAATTCACGTTGCGCACGGAGCCTGGTGTGATGGATTATTCGAACTTTGAGCGCAAATGGTTCCCATTCGAGCGTCGACACTTTTGAAAGAACAAGGCAGATCACACCTTGAGCGTCGTTGGAGGTGCCCATATCCCTCAGTCAATCCCCAACTGTTCTCGCTCTGACACCAGGAACACGTCTGTCACGCATGTCGTTCATTCCCTCGAGTTCAACGCGGGCACAAACACAAACTACGCCATTTTGATCCTATCTCTGCATGAAACGATCCACGCGACAGTCTACAAAGACGATGCAGGGGGCACCGTGCACGTAAAATCGAGCGCCGTCTCGTTGGCGACGTTTTCGCAATAATATGCCGCCGGACCGTCGGGGCTCGTCAAGTTGGTGCCCGTCGCGGTGATGTCATAGCATTCGGGGGAACATTCGAATTCGACGACGACGTTTCCCGAGTTTCCAGATGACATGCCGGTGACGTTGATGTCTTGCAGCAGGAGTGGGTGAATGGGATGCCAAAGCGTAGCGCGGTTACTCACAGTGGATATCGGAGATGTTTAATACGCTGGGGTATTCTGCACAGACGTTGGCTGCGGTATCGTAGCACTGAGAGCAAGCATAGGTCAAGTACGCTTGAGTGTTTGAGGCGACGAACCTGTGTCAAATAGATAGGGTTATCGACGTTGTTAACGTAAAAGTCCTCAAACGTAACGTTCTGAAAGTAAAACCATTGGCATCAAATTTGGCGAGATGGTGAGGAGACTTGACCTGGACATATCCTGTACCACCGCCGGCCGTCGAGTTTGGGTAAGGTGAGCCGCCAAAGACTTTGATTCGGGCACCGTTCTGGGCATTGTTCATGGAAATATTTTTTACGTAGATGTTGGCGACGATATCGGTTTCTCCAGCATACTAGAACGATGGACACGGGTCCGATGTGATCGAGAGTAGCGGATCCCCTATGAAACGCACCTGGCCAAGACTACCGACGGAGATACCGTGAGAGCCGTTGCAGTAGAGGTTTCTGATTACTGTGTTGGTCGTGTTGGGTTTGAAAGCGACACAATCGTCGTCGTTGTGAATGGTCGAGTCTTCAATGGTAATATACGAGGAACGGTAAATGTCCCAACCATCTAAAGGCCAGATGAGGTACGGTGGGAATTTTGATAAGAAAGAGTACCAGAATTCGCGGCGGGATTGGACGAATAAGAGGTGGATGAAATGTTTATCCAACGGTATGTCACATTGGTGGATTGGTAAACAAAGTTGTTCTGTCGCCAGGGTGAGAAAGATGTTCGGTGGACGGGGAATGGCATACCCAGAAGGGGGAACCTATTTGTGTGAGATCTTCGATGAGCACGTTTGAGGCGTTGCCCACGGTGAGGGGCACGGGTCGTGCAAAGAGTGTGGAAGAACCGCCGGCGGTTCCCACAGTCTGATTACGATGTGAGAGGGGCGATCGGTATGGGAAGGCAAGGATGTGACCTTGTTGGGATAATCCCACCAGGCCTGACCGTTGGCATCGAGGGTGCCTCCGCCGTAGAGGTGGATATTGTTTCCGGAAAGGAACCAAAAGGTTGTGCTAAGACGTATGAGGACTTGCCGAGGATCGGTGCTCGGTACGTACGCGTTCTGGAATTCCAGATAGTAGGAGTTGGGCGACCAATAGGCGATGTTGGGGGTGTATTGGACTGGGTCGATTGAATGCAGGTGAGCGGGTATATCCTATGGAGACGCACCGACACCGCTGAGCTCGATAGTGACGTCTTGGAGACCGGTGATTACGAGTACGGTATTGACGACATAGTACTTGTCGAGAACGATGGTGCCTCCGGATTTGCAGGTGTCGAAGGCGTCGATGATGTTTGGGCCGTCGTCTTGGCCACCCCCGATGGGGATGACTTTACAGGTGTTGACGGCGAACACGACGGGTACGAGAGCGAGCAGAAGATGGGTGAGATGCATTGGTTTTCCATGGTTCTGAGCTGGTCAGGTTTTGAGGTGAGCCGGGGACGAGCGGGCCGGGACTAGGCTGAAAGGATCGGTGAGTGCTTTGTCTCCGCGAGGATCGATAACCCCGACGGACAGCACGTGAGCGACGAGAAACCCTCCAGACCCTGATGCCAACTTGAACCCGAACTTTCATTATGCAGACCAACGTCTTCGTCTCCCCGCCCAATACAAAGGCCCTCATCACCCTCATCCTCATCGAAAACTCACAGGCAATGTTCTCGTCATGGAACGACCTCCGACAGCACTACCTCCCGACACTCCTCGGCTCGATGCGCATCGCAAACCCAGTCGTGCCAGTGCGTACAACCACCATTCCTGCCCCCTCTCTCCAAAACTTGCTATAGATACCCGTCCTCTGGCTCACCACCGCACCCGTCGGTGACGATGCCACCTCCCTTCATTCAGCTCCACCCCGACAGTACAACCAGCTCCCAGACCTTAAATTTAGCTTCAGTCCAGATAACAGAATAACATCGCGCATTGTAACTAGAGCCACAGAGGTCCGTCCTTTGTCCTCTGGTATGGCCTTACTCAACTCGTCCCATCACCCAGCTCATGCTGGAGGCCGCCACCCAGTTCCAGGGTGGCCCCATCAACTTTCACCTCTTCATCGTAACAGCCTCAGTACCCATACACGGCACGTGGGGCGTCTCTCCAACGATGCCAACCCAGATTGGTCAATCAGAGTGGCGTCTACTCGGACAACGAATCGCACAGGTACCGTCACGCGATAGCCAAACAACACATTCAATTGATCCTTCCGTTTCAGCTCAATATACACTGCCACATGATTCTCCCCGCTTCACAGGACATGTTCTCCATGAACGAGCTCTTCACAACCAGCGTAAGTCATCTCCCGCCCCCTCCGGATCTTGCCTATTCATCTCTCCAAGCTCGAACTCCAGGGTCACACCCGAGTGTCCTCTTGGTTTCCGACCAATCCAGACTATACCTTTCTTCTCTCGGGAGATCCTTCCGGTTTGTCCACCACCAGTTTACTCCTCGCGAAGCCACTCAGATTCACCTTTTCCAGCTCTAGATCCGCCCACAATCGAATCAGTCGAGCAGGTGCGGCCCATCTCTTGCATCCCTTCCATCCTGACCTCGCACAGCAACCGCTTTTCCCCGTAGTTCGCCCTCCCGTCCTTCGCCATCAGTCATTTCCCCAAGATGTCCAATCTACACCCCCACCCCCACCAGCACCTGCCCAAAATGGTTCGACGCCCAGTTTAGTGAGTTCTCTTCAAAAGGTGCACGGTTTGAGTCGCAAGAAGCTCTATGGAACGCAACCCCCTCGGCAGCCCTTTGTTCGCGAAGAACCCGTCCGCACAAAATATAAGAGTTCACCCACGCCTTTGTCCATCCCGGTAGGTTCACAACAATTCCCTATACCCGACGAGCCACGCGCCGTCAGCAAGACAAAGGTAGAACGCGGTCGACGTGCCGACAGACCGCAACACATTGGAGACCTGTCCAATTCGACCTCACCTGGGCGAAGGAGCCCATGGAACTGCGTCTCCTCTTCTGATATTGGCTCTTCGCCATCGTCCCCGACCGCGTCCCATCATACCACTTCCCCAACCATACCACTTTACCCTGCAGGATACCCTACCAGTACTCCTCCAGTCACGGCGGCGAGTTTCTCGTCCAACGTGGTCGCACCCGTACCCATACCTGAAACTTCCCCTCTTCTTGATCCTTCTGGGTCATACTTTTCGATTTCGCCATCGTTCCAATCGCCTCCCTTGTCCGTTACCTCACAAGGACCCGCTTGGACACCCATGTCCATGCCCACCTCTACTGTCGTCCCAATGGCCAAGCCAGCAGGCATGCCTTGCGCTGTGAGACGCCATTCGCAAGAGCTCCCGCGCGGATCACACATGCAGAGCCTCACTGCCATGTCGAGTAAATACAGACTAGACTGCGCCTCCCCTGATCCCCGTCCGATCCCCAAGAATACGCAAAAAGTCAAGGATGCAGGGGATGTTCCATTTATTTTTTCGCCTGAACTCGTGGCCGCCACTACGGCGAAATTGAAAGCCGCCTTGCAATCCACACCCACATCGTCCACGATGGCTATGAACCAGTTCCCCGTGTTTACGTCAGGAACGGGCCTGAATTACGGTGCCACTACGGAAGATGCATGTGCGTCGGATCTTTTTTCTTATCAATTTATTTTATCTTTATTCCTGATTTCGATGACCCGTGTTTTGACTCGTTGTCATTTTGCGTGTGTGGCATGATCCGTAATCGATTGATCGGCGATGTGGGACCCCTCTTCCTCCACCTCCATTGTCTCTTACGTTACAGACGATGCCTTATCGCAACTATCGCCGCGACCGTTTGGTTACGATGCTGTGCAAGATACGACGCTCGCGATGACGGCGATGTTGACGAATGGACATGGACATATGAGTAGAGTCGTCGATGGGGAGCCTCATCCTCGGCGCTTTGTTGGAAACACGTCGTCGAGTTCGTTGCAAGGCTGGGCCGGTTAACAAAGATACCACACGATTTCGTTTTTCTTTTTCTGCCGCTGTTTTTCCTTGTTCAATGCTCCCTTTCTTTACGTGTTCACTGTCCAACGTGTACGATCTCTATGGGTTACGAGGTGGGGACTTTGTAGACCTTGATTCTCTTTTCTTGTGCATAGACGCTCTTTCTCTTCCTTTTTGTTTGTTGGTACCATTTGTAGGCTATGACACATGCAGCTGGTAGATCCTCACACGGTCGTCTAACCTTGAAACTACGATCGACCAGTCAAGGCCCTAAGCTTGTTCATTTTTCCCGCGCATACGACGCAAAATGCGTATCCGTGAAGCTACGGTCGACCAGTGAGACCCCGCTCTTTCCCACTCACGTCCAAACATACATTCAGTCGAACCTGAAACATGTCACAACCCTAACTCGAAACAACACACCAGGCTATTGCGATTGTTCCGCATACACCTACAGCGCGTGAGGACCCGATGACGGCCAAAGCGAGGAAAAAACACACCTTGATCGTCTTGTCCGCCCCACCCGTAATCAACCGCGTCCCAGTGGCGTCAAACGTCGAACAAAACACGCCCGCTTCCGCCTCGAGCGACCCCGGCTGCGGGACGTCGTCCATGTTTTGAAACGGCGTGCCCGTATCGTAATCCCAAAACGTGAGCGTGCCATTATCCCCGCCAGAAAAGAAGACGCCCTCGGGATTGACAGAGAGCGTGTTGATGATGGCGTTGTGACCCGGAAAGTTGAACACGAACGCGCCCTCGGGGCATTTCCATTTCTTGATATTGTTGCCGCCAGCGGAACCGGATGCGAACGAGTATTCGGTGGGGTGGATGGCGAGGGCACGGACGGATTTTTTGTGGTGGGTGAGCGTGACCATGGTTTTTCCAGCAGCGAGATCCCACAGGCTGCCGGCTGGGAATGAATACAGTAGCGAAGCCAAAAGAAAAAGAGACGCACCGGATGGTGGAATCCATCGAGCCTGTGATCACCTGTGGATCTGATTCTTGACATTTCACGTCGGCGACGGTGGCAGAGTGGCCAGAGAGCACGTGTATTTGTGATTTGGTGCGCATGTCCCAGACACGGGCAGAGGCGTCTCTGCCAGAGGTGACGAGGACGTCGAGGGTGGGGTGCAGACTGAGGGCGTACACGCCCGAGAGGTGTCCGTGGTAGTGCCGTATCACCTTGTTGACTTCGAGGTCCCAGCATTTGACCATCTGCGAGGCGTGAGACGAGCAAACGAGAGAACTTTGGCGCACACACCTTGTCTTCACCGCACGAAAACAGATAGGGATGTCTCGGGGAAACCGCGAGGCCACGGACGGTAGAGATGTGGCCTGTGAGGGAAAGCTTGAGCGCGCCCGAGGCGAGATCCCAAATTTTGATGACACGGTCGCCGGCACCGGTTGCGAACCAGGTGTTCCCGGGCTCGACGGCGACGCTGCGGACCCAGCCCAGATGACCCGAGATGACGCGGACGAGCTTCCAAGGGGGGTGGTAGGTCGGTTTGACGGTGCGCGTCGTCTTGTGGAGTGTGAGCGCTTCGGAGAGTTTGTTCGAGGTGGCAAAGGTGGACGGCTGTGCTTTGGGAGTGTTGTCGATGGCTGCGATCATGCGCGAGGTGTCGCTCGATGCTGCGGGGGTGAGTTAGCTTCGGTATGGTTGCGCAGGTGGGGGTACGTACGACCGGCGGTGATGAGTTTTTGGGAGGACAGGGGTTGCTTCGGGCGTGCGGGACCGACGGGGCCTTGTTGTGCGAGGAGTGCTGGGGGGAGTTCGCGGTAGTGTTTGTACTCGTCGGCGATTTTGACGGCGAGGTGCAAGTGGGCGCTGGGGGGGTGTGAGCACGTGACATGGCTTGGATATACTAGAGTCTGACCTTTTTTCGTCTTGTTTCAATGAATCGTCTGGACATGACGCGAAAATGTCGCGAGTCCGTCTGGCGCTGTGTCTGAGGAGAGGGTCGAGTGGAGCGAGCATTGTGAATGGCTGAGTTTGGAAATGGACAAGAGAGTATTTCTTTACCATTGTTTGGTGACTCAGAGCCTTTGTTCCTGCTCGTTCGTCGTTGGGTTGAAGGAGGTGCAAAGAATCCGTTCATAGTCGGTAGCAGCGTAGAATACATCACCATGTCAAAGGCAGCTGAACTCAAAAACCATGTGAAGCAGCTCCAGAATGCGAGCAACAATGAGGTATGTTGTTCGCGGTAACAGCGTGTTGGTTCTCTCACTCACCCGTTCTCCCCCTAGGACCGTGTGGCTATCTTAACGATTCTCAAAAGAGAATTTCGGGTCAATGAAGCCCTCCTAAGGGTAGGTATTTCACGGCGTGATCCTGTCTGTCTGCACCTACGCATCGTTCGTAGGAGAGCAAGGCCGGTCTCGCAGTAGGCAAGCTCCGTGCACACGAGTCAAAGGAGGTCTCCGACCTCGCCAAGGAGATTGTCAAAAGGTGGAAAAACGACGTCGACAAGGCCAAGGCCGCAGCGCCGAAGGCGATCCTCGCTGGAAAACCACCAGGTGCGTCTCGTCTGTATGACTCGTGTTCGCCTTCCCACGCGTTTGCCCTGATAGTCCGCAAGCAGTCGACCTTGGTGACCCCTGTCAGTGCCACACCCGCCCCCAATGGCAAAGCCGAAGTTCGCAGTTCCAAGACGGATGGCGTCAGGATTACCGCCACGGGCGACAACACTCGCGATCGATGTGCGGACCTCATCTACGACGGTCTTGCCTGTGACTCGGGCGCCCGTGAGTCGCCTCTCCTCTCACACGCCATCTCTGACTCCGTCTTGTACAGCCGTCGATCTCATCACCAACCGTGCACTCGCGGTTGAAAAGGCAGTGTTTACACTGTTTGGCGGTACGACTCCAGAATACAAGGGCAAGATCCGTTCCTTGTTCGTCAACCTCAAGGACAAGGCCAATCCCAGCTTGCGCGAAAGTATCGTCAGCGGTGACCTGTCCCCCGAGAAATTCAGTAAAATGACCAGCGAGGTACCGTTTCGCACTCTCGTGTTTCGCAAGCTCATCGGGACTAGGAAATGATGACCGAGGAACGGCGTTCTGCTGACCAAAAGATCAAGGAAGAAAACTTGTTCAAATCTCTTGGCGCAGGCGAACAGGAAGCAGAGACAGAGGGCTTCCAATGCGGAAGGTGCAAGCAGGCAAGTCGTCTTTTCATCCTCGCATGGCACCGTGTTGAACGTCTCGGCAGCGCAAGTGCCGTTACCGTCAAGCACAGACGCGAAGTGCGGACGAGCCGATGACTACCTTTGTCACGTACGTTCACATCCAACCCATCTACCTCTCGCTCATCTTTTGTGCAGATGTGTCAACTGTGGAAACAGGTCAGTGATCGATGCTCAATCTCTTTGTCCAGCAGATCAACAGCTTCGTCTAGGTGGAAGTTCTCTTGACTGGACTCGTGTATATTGTCTTTCTTTTACCGTACTTTTTTTTGGTTGCCTCGAGATCGTTGGAGTTTAATCGTGTATACCCATTGGGCTTACATAATGTAGAGACCCATCTGACGCGTTTATTTACGCGTTCAACGCGCGCTTGTTCGTCGTCCGCGTCGGTTGTGCGTTGTCTCGTTTTCGCTTGCACCATGTCCCAAGACGAAGCTTTAGAGGACGTGAAGCCAAAGCTGAACTTGACTATCAACTTCGAGGGTCAACGTGGGTCTCGTTTGACTTGGCTTCTCCAGTCGCTCACCCGGACGCGCACGCTACAGACATCACTGTAAAAGTCAAACCGCACATGCCCTTTCGCAAAATATTCGAAGCCGCCGAGGTGCGTGTTGGCGTCGTCGCGTATGGGGTCATCCTGACTCATGGCACGTTGCAGAAACGCTTTGGAAAAGAACCGGGTAGGTTTTGCCCTCCCCCTCACGGCACGCGCCGTCCTCACCATTTCTCTACAGGGACGTTTCGATTTGTATATGACGGAGATAGGCTCAGGGCAGAAGGCACGCCTGCAGAGGTGCGGTTTGGTTGGTCGGGCTACGCGATTGTGACTGATGCTGTGTACAGCTGGGCATGGAGGAAAATGACACGATCGACGCTATTCTACAGCAGGTACGTGCGACGGTGTCGGCCGTGAATTGTTTGCAGATGGTCTTTTTCTTTTCCAGGTCGGTGGTGGTGTTGAGTAGTAGTAGACGCGTGTAGTTGTTGTTGTTGTATTCCTTAGGGGCGACCTGATATTTACGTGGGAGCTCACTTTGAACGCGTCCGATCATGTCGAGCTCACACTCTCGTCGTCTGTTTGGTTGGCTCAGCTACGCCTTTGCCAGGTAACTTTCTCTTCCATTCTCTCTCTATTCACCGCCAACGATGTCCACAGCGAAGTCTTTGTCGTCGTGTCGCTCACACTGTTTCTGCCCATATGCTTGGAGCAGTTTGCGCGGGACAATGGCTTCTTGGACCCAGACCACACCAAGCCATGCATGTCTGCCCCAGGCGGGGACACTGCGTCCACAGAAACTCGCTGTTCTGTCAAGATTGGCTGGCTTTGGATAGACAGCGCCAGCTTTAGGTCCGGTCATCACTGTGTTCGCTGTGATCTCCTAACACCACATGCAGTCTTTACGTTTACTCGATATCCGTTGCTCTACAAGCACTGACCGTCATCTCCATGGGCAGCATCGCAGACCGCCGTAAGTCGTTCGCGACTACCGCGTCGTGGAAACGCTGAGCACAGCCCTAGCAACGACTCGGAAACCGCTGCTCCTCTCGTTTGCACTCGTCGGCGCTTCCGCCGCCATACTCTTCCTTTTCCTCTCCTCGTCTTCGCCCCTCTGGATTCTCTCCGCCGTCTTTGCCATATGCGCCAACGTCGGCTTTGGCGCTTCCGTCGTCGCCATGAACGCATACCTCCCCTCGCTCGCGCGCGAGTCCCCCGAAGTGATCAAAGCCCTCGACAAGTCGCCCACATCGCCCGATGTCACCCCGTCTATCGATCTCGACGCCGATCATGCCCTCTTCTCAGATCCTGAATCCGTCTCTGCGCCCCTGCTAGGCGTGGAGGCGATGCCCAATCACCAGAGTCCAGCCCGGAAAGCGTATGTGGCTGCGCTCTCGCGTGCCACGTCACGTATCTCGTCGCAGGGCATTGCGTCTGGGTACGGTGCGGGCATCCTCTTGCTGCTCCTCGCTCTGGTGCCTGTGACCCAGATGCACGGTTCCACGTTTTCGCTGCGTCTCGCGATCGGGCTGAGTGGGATCTGGTGGATGCTGTTTTCGATACCCGCTGCGATCTGGCTCCCTGGTGCACCGGCGCATGCGTATGGTGGGAATGACGACAAGTGGACCATCGGCTCCGAGGTGGTCGCTGCGTGGAAGCGACTTGGGGTGATGCTGCGTTGGTCCGAGATGATGCGGCTACAGCATACGTTCAGATACCTCGCCGCGTGGTTCCTCCTCTCAGACGGTACGTCTTGAGTACCGCGCTCGCGCATCCAGTCACGTTCACCATTCAAACATAGGTTTCACCACCATCACCTCCACCGCGATCCTCTTTGGAAAGACGACGTTGCATATGGACAATTCGTCGCTCGTCCTGATCGGTGCGATCACCCCTACCGCTGGTATCCTCGGCTCGCTCTTTTTCCCCGCACTTCAACGACGGTGTGGGTGGTCCAACTTGCACGTTCTCGTCCTGCTCGTTGTCTTGGTGTCGTGTATCCCCGCGTACGGCTGTCTTGGGTTCGTCCCGTTTATAAGACGGATGCGTGTGGGCGGATTGACGACGCCTGGAGAAATGTTTGGACTGGCAGTGTATTTCGGTGCGTCGCTCGGTGGTGGGCGAGAGGGATGGGGGTGCTGACGTGGCGAACAGGGTTCGCGTATGGGGCTTTTCAGAGTTATGCGAGGGCGTGTTATGCAGAGATGATTCCCCCGAGGGAGGCGGCAAGGTGGTACGTTCGTTCTCGCCTCGCTTTATTTCCGAACGTGCACGCGTTGACAGAGTTCCTAGGTACGCCTTGTTTTCCATCACGGACAAGGTACGTTGCCGTTGTGCGTTGCTCAAAAGTTGAGTACTGTGCTCATGGACCGTCGTCGATCATGCTAGTCGAGCTCGTTTGTAGGCCCGCTCATCGTTGGCCTCATCGCTGACAGCACAGGCAATATCCGCTATGCGTTCTTTTTCCTCGTCGTCATGGTATGGCTCGCCGTGCCTGTACTCTCGAGCGTCGACGTTGAGCAGGGCCGGATTGACGCACAGTCCTATACTGTGGAACGTGTGCAAGGGACGGGCTCGGACGCGCGAAATGTGCATACGGACGGGACTAGATAGACTATGTTATGGATCGTATCATACAAGGGGATCATGCACAGGATGTTCCACGCGGGGTGAATTATTGAGACGAGGACGAGGGTATACGTGAGTGACTACGCGTCCCTCTACTGCTCCTTTTTCTCCTCGCTCGCCCGCTTGGTCTTGAAGCCCTCGAGCGCCTTGAGTCGCTCGACGAGCGTCGGATGTGAATGGTGATATGCCGAGTACCTACGTCCGTCAGCACCGTCTCCACACAAAGGGAGAAAAATACCACGTACAACCAATCCACCCAGACTGTCGACAGATTCTTGACATGCAGCGTAATGAGCGCCCGTCCGAGTCGATCACCCATGTCGTGCATCTCGGACACGCCGAGACGGTCCTCCAGCTCAAACGCGAACCGGTCTGCTTCCCATTCGAAGCGGCGTGAGACGATGTTGAGCATGATCCCGATAAACGCCTCGATCGGGGTCAGGATCATCTATTCCAGGTATGTACGATGAGTGCCGTGCACAACGCAACCCAAACGTCAACCACGTACCAAAAACATGAAAAACGCCACCATGGTCGGCGGATGTGCCGCGACCGTCATCGGGAAATCAAACGCACGGACAAACTGAGGCGCATGCAAAAATGCGGGAAAGAGCGCAAGGATGCTGAAGATGTGGAGCTGGGAGATGCAGAGGAGCTTGGTGGGGTGCATGTGGTACCAGTGACCGAGTTCGTGTGCGAGCACGGCTTCGACTTCGTCGGGTTTAGATTCCTTGATGAGCGTATCAAAGATGACAATGTGTTTGCTCTGCCGAATGGGGGTTAAGGTGCAAATACACAAGGCGACAACGGGACGTACCCATGGGAGACCGAAAAAGTAGGCGTTGCTGTGCGAGCTCCGTTTCGAGCCGTCGATCTCATACAAGTGTGTGAGCGGAAACTTGAGTTTGCGTGCGAGCGCTTCGGTCCTTGAGCGTAGATCGCCGTCAGGGAGGGGTGAGAGCTTGTTGAAGAGCGGTTGAATGACGGTCGGGTACAAGACGACCATGATGATCTGAAACGCAAGTCTTGGGTAGGGTCAGTCACGTCTGTCAGATCTTCAGACACGACCCAGTGGGGACGCACAAGAATGCCATGAGCCACAGCACGAAACGGTCTCCGGCCCACTTGAACACGTAGAGAAAGACGGCAAGGAAAGGTCCGCCAATGACAGACGTGAGGACCCAGTTCTTGACGAGGTCGGTGACAAAGAGGGATGGCGATGTCTTGTTGAACCCGTGTTTTTCCTCGAGCACAAATGTTTGGTAGACCGAGAGCGGGATGCTGACTGCCGAAGAGACCATGAAGAGGATCCCGGCGAACGCGAGGGACTGGGTAATCTATGCGTGCGCTAATGAACCTGACAGCGCTCAAAGCATCGATTGGCAGACTCACCTCGTACTCGGTTCCATACCCAAACCGACCCATGAGCCTCCCGCTCACGCCCCACGCCCAAGCATAAAGTCCATACTGGAGCATGGCCGAGTCGACGGCTTGTTTTAGCAGCCCCGCGACGAGCGAAAACTGAGCCTTGTCTTTGCCGTACAATTGGGAATTGCGGAACGTTGTCTCGTCGAAATGGGCGGCGAGTGCGGGCGGGGGTGCGGTTTTCGAGTAGAGCGGGTATTGGCGGAGTCTGGGACGTGTCGTGTCAGGAGAGCAAAAAAAAACGGACGAGGGGACGTACAAGAGATAGGATTCAAAGAGGGTCATTGCCCATGAGCATGCTTGGGCGTAGAATTTCCAGTCGATGGGTTCGGTTGCGACGAATGACAGCTGGTGCTGAAGAGCAGCCAACTGGATGTGCAACAAGTCCATCGTCGAAGCTGGCTGCAGAGAGGCAAATTGGAGAAAGAACACGTTCATATATCGTCACGTGCCAAGTCAATAATCGGGATCATTGTGGAGTATCCATTTTTCCACCTGTGTTTTGTTAATTTGCACGACCTGACATTGTAGTTCCTCTCATTTCACAGTTCATGGGCTTGTTGCCCATACGGCAAAGCACTTTCCGTGTGAAGCAATGTTCTATAGACTTTCAAGCTTCACCAATCCTCTTCGCAGGATTCGCATTGCCATGACAGGTGTGCCATCACATTCGATGGACCTAGAAATCGATACTGACGTCTGTCCTATCACAGAACGAATGCGATCCCTACCGATCGTCGATTGGAATTAAAATCATCCCTCCGTCGCCTTGCATTGCACTTTTGGTCAAAACAGTTCGGCCAAGCTGAAACTACGGTAAGACTCGCGAGTGTCTCATACACTCGGTTTGCCTGTTTCAGGCTCCTGATCAAGCCATTTCACTCAGTTGCCTCTCCATTTACCCCCGTAGTGCTTGACTCAAGCACTCTGTTACCCATAACAATTGTGGTCTCCGGAGGTTTCCGACGGTGCAATCCAAACGTCTGGTTCGAGACACACTCGACATAGTGCGGGAGTTTCAAGCTCCGACCACACCTTCGTTGTTTTCTCAAACTCCTATGGAATGCGGGACGTCCGTGCTCAAAAGAAGCATCAACTTCGGCCGTGATCTTACTGCAAAAGGATATAGCGTTCGGCGAACCCCCAGTCACCCACTGTCCATGGTTAAATGCTCAATTAACAATGTAGATTAGCTCAGTAGAAAATGATTATACCAAGAGGGTACAAGAAAAACAAGCTATGAATTTATTCGAAGGATTCAAGCTGAAAACCCGACCACCTGCAGTACTTGTTACATTTATGCTTCTTTTCGAAATCGGCAACCCCCTTCGTGTAATTACCTTCACTAAATAGTTCGAGGCCTTCGCCGACATCCCTAGATATGCACGATGAGGGCGGTAAAGTGACTGCAAGTGGAGGGCATACGGATGAGTCATGATTTGAGGGTCCGATAGCAGATTTTCGCTGCCTAGAGCATTGAAGTGTTAGCTTGCTTGTCGAAAACACAGAAGCAAAAACCCACCTTGATAATCTGATATGTAAACTAGACCAGTAGTATTGACGTACTGGATGTGTTGCGTGAACGCAAGAAATTCGGCGGTCTCGTATCCATACTCTCCTGGATCTTGTATGAAAGGTGAAGGATCGGAGTTATGAACAAACTTCGTGAACGTTGGTCGCTGGTTACTGCTGCCAGATTCGATGTCAATGTCAATCAGCTCCTCTGCCAGATAGATGCCAGTGACTGAGCCAGGTGTGGATTTCGAGGACGTGCCAGCCTGAGTGTGCCGTGGTTGATCGGGAGTAGAGTTGGTTGCCTCGGTATATGTCAGCAAGAGTGCTGCTTCCACGAAACGAACTTCTGGAATGTCGAATGGCGGTGGTTCGGAAGCTTCAGCGACACAATGATGGATGTAATTGTACGTGAGATTGAGGAGTGCCTTGGCCCAATAGAGACAGTTGGCTTCACGGAAGAGTTTACTTGACTCTTCCACAAGCGAGAGTCGTGCATGCCCAGTACTCGTCGACAAGTATGGCCACTTGAGCGCAATGGCCTCGTTGGGTTGAGATCCGAGACCGCAGGCCCTAAGGGGGTTGAGAGTGATCTGGGCGAATCGAGCAACCTTGAATGCACCGGTGCCAAGGATATGCTTCTTGGAGCGAGAGAAACGAAGGGTGGCTGGATAAGGCTCGACACTTTCTATGTCAAATGCGACCTTGCCGGCTATCAGTTCAGTGATGTCGCAAGTTGGAATGGGATAGAAATCCACACGTTCAACCTTCTGTTTCAGGACTAGTGAACGTCAGATGGGATTGAGCAAAATTGGTAGTACTACCGCTTACCTGTCTGTACATCTATATCCGTAGCCCCGCCGGACAGGAGGGCTTGCTTGAGGTCATCCCGGTTGGGGATCGAAGCAGTACCACCCCTTGGCACCACTTTTGCGAGGTTCCCACACTCTTTCAGACCAATTCCTTGCTACAACAACAACATGTCTACGAGATCCGAGCTCTTTCCCGGGCCCCTACTCAGATCCAATTGAGGCCCATCCAGCACTCTTTAAGATGCTCAAGTAGCTTACCCATTCACGTACTATGACCTCTCGTGCAGTGCCTGCGAAGTACCTACGATGTCATTCTAAACTCACCTTCCACATTCCGCTATCCCTTCGCACTACCTCGGGCCTCCATTCTCCGCATAAATGTCAACCGTCAATGTCTGCGCACGTGTGTAGTTTTATTTTACTTTTTATACCTTCCGCGTCACGGTCATGAATACAGGCGATAAACGATCGACGACATGGCCAAACGACTCTCGCCCACTTTTTCTTCGCTTTTGTTCGCGGCCCTTGCAAGTTGCTCTCCAGTGGTGCGTGGGGAGAACGGTGCCGCTTGGCCAAGTTCGGCGGGGAATGCATCCATAGCGACTTTCACATATGCGAAGACGCAGGACGGATGGGAAACCACGTTCGTCCCTAGTACCATGCACATAGTAACCTTCATCCTCACGCTTCATTCGTTTGTCAGGTTGCAAGTGAACTACCTAAAAGTTGTGATGTGGAAAACCTGTGGTTGTGCGAACGCGCTTCAGTTGTCATGGCCAAGTTCAGCGTCCTTTTGTTTTTACGCGAACAGTGGACGGTATTAGTTGTCACTGGGACAAATGTGGGCCTTGGGTTCGAAGCCGCCGTTCATCTCGCAAAGCTCAAACCCAAGCGACTTCTTCTCACTACCCGTGACGAGGCCAAGTGCAAGCAGGCCAAGCAAGGTATCATGGTCTCCGCGCCAGTCTACACTATGGCTGACTTTGTGGTTTTTGTTTCAGATGTCGAACAGTGCTCTGTGACCAACAACATCGAGGCGTGGCCACTCGAACTGGGCTCCTTTGACTCTGTTCGCAAATTTGCCGACAGGATCGAATCGGAAGGCTTCCCGATAAATGCTTTTATTGCTAATGCATCCATAGCGACTTTCACATATGCGAAGACGCAGGACGGATGGGAAACCACGTTCGTCCCTAGTACCATGCACATAGTAACCTCCATCCTCACGCTTCATTCGTTTGTCAGGTTGCAAGTGAACTACCTATCGACGGCTCTGCTCAGTATCCTGATGCTCCCCCATCTCATCAAATCGACGACAGCCTCTGATACTGCGAGACTCGTCATCGTCGCGAGCGATGCCCATTTTAGGGCCAATAAGCTCAAAGGAGTTGCCAACTGGCCCAGCATTCTCGGGAAACTCAATGATGAAGAATATTGCACAGCTTCGTAAGTGCCTCAATACCTCGTACCAGACTCGGCCTCTGAATCCGTCCGCATAGTGTGATGAAAAACCGCTACGAACTCTCGAAACGTGAGTGACGCATCGTACACACAAGGTCGTGATGTGCACTCACCTTGTCCAACGACGTGCCAAGTGCTGCAAGTCATGTTTGTTCGTGAACCTGCTTCTCGGTTGCCGAACCCGACACCCGTCTCCGTGACGTCGATCAACCCCGGGTTCTGCCATTCCCGCCTCACGCGCTCCGTCGAGAGCAACCTGGTCATGAAGCTTATGGTGCATGTGGGTAAGGCGTTGCTTGCGCGCACGACTGAGATGGGAAGTCGTGCGCTCATGCATCCCGCAGTGGAGCCAAGCGAGAGGGACAGGCACGGGCGATACATGTCCTGTGTTGAGGTCGCTGAGGAGAGTGACTATGCTCTGAGCGAAGAGGGAAAGGAAATTTCAAGGCGTCTGTGGGTAAGTGTGTTTTTGGCTCTGCGATTTCGCATAATGACTTTGACTGATTGTTTTTTTCTCTACTTGCTTGAAGGAGGAGACAATTGAGATCCTAGCAAAGATCGACCCGAGAGTAAATCAAATCATCTCACAGCATTTGTTGGCTCGTTGAGCTTGGCAAGAAGTTGTCGAGTGGATACGTTGGAACCTCCGAATTTTATACCGTATGTTGCTCATCTTCCTTAGCATGTAGCCTGGACAAGTTGTGATCGTAAATGTCATATTGCGAATAGTATGACGAATATGTCAGCCACCATCTGACTACCAGCAGAAGTTATGTGTGAGCAGAACAAAGCTATCCACTAAAGATACATCAGTTGTTGACTGTGGTACAAGGTGCGTATGTCAATATGCAAAGTAACGATATTCCGTTTAGTAATTAGCATCAATGGTGGAGTATGGCGTCCTCCGGTTGAGAAAGTGACAGGTAGTGAGACCGTGATGTGTGTCAAATATTACGATGATTACAGGGCAAAGCCGGAAAATGCATTCGTGGCTCTCTTGGTCTTTGCGGGACTCATGAGGACGTCGTCATCAAAAGGCGTAGCAAACGGATCAACCGTATCGCTTGAAGATTGTGCGTGAATATTCGTAAGCAGCCGGGATGTAGACCTGGTAGACTCGTGCTGACTGATGGTTGACGAACGCTTGTGCCGCTCTCCTTCAGAGTAAGAAGCAAAAAATGTGGGATAGAGCGTGAGATGAACTGGTTTCTGAGACGCAGAGTGTTCCTCAAAAGCATTGTGAAGTGGCATGGCTAGGGGACCGTTATCGGGGGGAGTAGAACCGACGTCCGTAGGAACATTGGCATTTCGCGCGTGGCCCGGAGGGGGCGGGGGAATAGTGAGAGGAATGGCCTTTCTCGGAGGGTTGTTTTTCGCCAAAGGAAGCGTGGGAGGCATTGGTGAAACCGGCCGGACAGACGAGGGCTCTTCACGCGCCGGTGAGGGAGTGGTGTCGATCTTTGGCAGGTCTCTTGGTATCGCCCCCAAGGCCTGTTCAACCGAGATTGACAACTGCGGGCGAGGAGAACAAGCGCCTGAGACGGGCCTGTTGACCACGAACCCTGAAACAGGTTGAACGCTATCCTGCCTCGAGAAAAAACCAGTCACAGATTTGAACCAGACGGATTTTGGCTTATCCTCTGAACGATCTCCTTTAGTTGCTTCCAACACCTCGTCACCCTTCGTCTTGCCAAAATTCATGAGTTTCATTGGACGACCCACCACATGACGAGGCCCAGATGCTGCAGACTGACTGTTATTCGCGCCTTCATGGAAGAAACTGTCCCAACTCTTCTCGAAGGTGGGCTCCAGTGATTTGAGAGGATGGCTGGGTAGGGATGCTTGGTTTGGCCGACGGAAGAGGTTGATACTGAAGGGCGAACGAGCCTCAGGAAGCGGCGTAAAGGAGCGTAAAGGAGGCTCGAGTATACTTGAGGGTTTCTCGGTGTCCCCTACATGCGGCAAAGGTGCTCCCCCTTTGACAGCACTACGAGTCCATCGAGGCCGTCTCGCTGTTCTTTTTGCCATCTCCGCTTCCTGTAAGCACCCACCCAGTTCCCGGCATATGAGTGCCAAAACACGATGACAAGGCCCATCAATACTACCACCCCCCACAAGCCCATGAAACATCAACCGCTCTTTCTTCAACGAGTCGACGTACATCGCCATGAGTCTGCCAACAAGACCTTGTGAATTACTTGAGGTACCACCGATGGCAGCAGTTGCAACGGGTTGTGCGATTTCATCGATGTCAGCAGATGAGAGGACAAGGATAGTCTTGTTGACCTGGGGAAGATCGACATTAAGATTCTGGTTCAAGAACATGAGTGCCTCTTCGATGGCGTCGACTTTGGATCCAATCAAGCACTTGATGAAATCCTGCGCTGGCGTTTCCAGAATCGTTCCGTTGAAGACGGTGCTTACGAGATTTTGAATATCGGTGTAGAAATTGTTGAGCGTGCTATTGAGCGTAGTGGTGGTGCCATTCACCCAGCCGAAGAGGTCGTTATTGATTGACGACTGAACAGTCTCGACCTTGGCACTGATGGCGCTAGCATATGCTGTGGACTGGTTATACATGCTATTGTTCATCTGGGTAGCGTTCGTATTCGAAAGGTCTTGTACACTTGCGGCAGCTTGAGCAGAGTACTTGGCTTCAAGGGGACTGATCGCAATCAGTTGAATTTGGACAGAGAGCAATCCAAAAAAGCCGATAAGAAAGCAGGCTAGCGCAGGAGGGTGGAAGATATAGTGCAGGAACCAGCGAAGATGAATGTGTTGAGAAGGCGTGAAGCGGAGCTGGGAAGCCAGCGTAAACGCTATATGGGTAAGCAGTGGATGTTGTCCATCAGCTTGAAGCATGAGGATATTGTGGTCAGTGAGCGTCACAGATGGTGTCGTCGTCTTGGAAGAAGTAGCATGATAGATCATTGGATCGGACATCCAGGCCTCACGTGTAAACCGCAGATGGCGCATAAGACAACGCCACTTGTACCACTCAAAGACGGAGTGGCCGGCGAGGAGCAGGAGGAGGACTACGATCAAAATGACTGTGCCGATCTTGGTGATCTGAAGGAGATCACCCCCAAGATTGTCGATAGAGGAAGTATCGAGACTGTTGCAGAAAGAAACTGTGTTTTGTGCTGGCACAGGCAGTAGCACAGGATCAAAGGTAAGACCGAGAAACGTATTGTTGATGTCAGCTTTGACAGCCTCGAGCGGCATGTCCACCCTAACGAGTGTAAGAGAGATTCGCTGGTGGGATAAACAATAACTTACAGGTCCTGGATGGTATTCTTAATAGAGGATACAGTGGGTAGCAAATTGTTGAGCTGAATCAAAGCGTTCTCGAAGTCGGTAGGGATAGCGATGTTCGACAGCGAATCCAGACTAGATACATTGAACTGTGGCGCTTGAATATTTCCAAAGGGATTGACTTTGTTTATGGAATTCACGGCACTCTGGATGGCGGAGTTGACAGAAGTAATGTCGCTCTTGATGCCTGAGGTGATGTTGTTCAAAGTGCTTTGCAAGAAAGAAGTGATCTGAAGAGGTTCATGAGAGATTTGACGATAAAGTTGACATGGGACATACTTCTTGGACTGCGCTAATGAGAAGTCCAAGTCCACCAACGACAACAAGCTCAAGGAAGCAGAGGAATGTTGAACGGTAGATGCCGATGAGAAAGTTGATGATTGCCTCCATGCAGGTCAATGCCAAGATGAGAGCTTCGCGAGCACCGTTCATGGTTCCATTGATCGCGTCTGCGAACTGTCGATTGGTGGCGATAGCAAGATACTGTGGCATACTGGCAGCTGAGGTTGCAGCATGTTCGGCAGCATGACAGGCCGTGAGGAGATCATCCTTTGCATTGGCGACCGATGCTTGTGCTTCCTGCGAGGAAAGCTGTAGCCTAAAGATGACAAACACCAAAGAGATGATAGGATAGGCCAGCCATGTAAGAGAGAGGATGTGAGGAAGTTAAAGGTACGGCTTGAGCGACGTGGAAGAGGTTCGTAAGTGCGAGGGAGCATCGTAGTCTGGTGGAGAAGATGGGAGCCTTGATGAATCCATTGCGGTCGGCCTGCGACGTCAAAAAAAAGAGAGAAAAGGGATCGTAGACAAAGTAAAGGAAGGGCGACCCAATAAGAGGTAGAAAAGGTCATGCTTGCCTTTGTATTCGTCTCACTGGTTCCGCGTAGTTTCATTGTTGAGTCACGCCGGACGCGATTTGCCTTAGCAACGCAGTGCTGTCCGTGAATATGACATTTCCTCGCCGTTGCATCGTTTACCAGAGCTAACTGGTCAACACGAACGCCTTCCCGTTGAATGTACTGCATGAACGTCCCATTATTGCACCAAGGAGACACCATCACAATAGAGTAGACCGACTGAATGACGCCGTAAAGAGGGCAAATATTCCTATGCTGTAGGCGATACCAGGCGGCAACCTCTGCTTTCAGACGCTGAGTCAAACTGTCAGAACGGGCAACAAACGACAAATGATTTGGCGAGACCCACCCTCAAGAGCTTCTCGCGTACGTCGTCCGCCACGCTTTGATACTGACGAGGATACTTGAGCGCTACCTGTCACACGTACACACACACGTTCAGTCCAAATACACGACGACGGCGACGGCGACCGTCCACAAGAGACTCAGACACCAAACACGCACCGTTCGAGACTGCCCGAATGCATTCGTCCAAATCCCCTTCCACACGTCCGAGAAACCGCCATGGCAGTCCTACCCTGCACACCTTGTCCGTCAGATTGGCCACCAGCACGTTTCCTTTGACGACTCGGGATAACATGCCCTGGCCAAAGAGGCACGCGTCAGGTCCCTGGAGGAGGTATCATCAAGCCGATCGATGTGGCCGACGAGGAGAGGTTGAGAGGAGGCACAGCGGGTTGGTTGGGGTCTGTTTGATGGGATTGACGAGTCCAGCGACGCACGAGGAAGGGCTCGCGAGAGGCGCCAACGGGGTAGTACCGGAGGTATGAGGTCTGATGGATGGGGTTGACGAGTCCGGTGAAACACAAGGAAGGGTCCACGAGAGGTGCCGACGAGGTCCCGGGATAATCTGTAGGTTGGAGCCTCTCAAGATGATGGGTCTCTCGGAGGTATTGCCACCGACAAGGAAAACTGGTCTCGCAGACCTCTATTGCTACCGAGAAGTGCTGCCTGAGGTGAGCAGTACTGTGCTTCTTATAAGGTGGAGATTGAGTGGTCACACTCGAGACGCTGCTTGTCTGTTGGTGGCGGTGTTTTCCGGCCATGGCAATACCAGACACCGGTCCAGTCACGGCTGAAGTGTTTGGAGGGGAAGGAGTTTTCAGAGGAGCGGCATGCGCTTTCCCCTTCCAACGGGGCAAAGCACTGGCAGTCATGGTCGGGGTCATAGATGCCACCAGATTTGCAGATGGATGTCCAAGACTATAAGAGAGCGGCATATTGAGAAGGTCCGAGTCGTCGGTGGACGTTGATGTAGCCTGAGTGGCCTCAGAATCTCTGTTCAACTCTGGCTCTGTGGTGGCCCCTTCGACAGCAAGCTTAGGTACTTGAGAGGATTGAACTCCAAGGCTGGCCTGAAACTCTTCCATCTCAATCCATTGACGTTCAGGTACAACCACATAAACAATGAATTTCTTGCCCGATTTGAAAACCATCGCCTTCGAATTCTTGCGAGTAGAAGGATGGAGACACTCGTGATAGAAGTAAGGCTGCGAGGGCGGATGTCTTGACAGATCAACCCATTTATCGTCACGGACGATAAACTCATCAAACCGCCATGGAAATTGGGGAGCGCGTGCTCGAATATGTGGGCCAACGGTGTCGAGTGCGAGCACAATTGTCTCAGAGGCAGTGATTAGCGCATCAATGCTTCCCAGCCCCTCACATATGGTCTGCGGAAGATGTCAGATTCGTCCAACAATGTAGGAGTGAAAATATGACATACCCCAATTGGATCCCCTCGAATTCCCTTCCTCCTGGCAATCTCATGCAGTGCAGAGATATTGAGGGTGATCGTCTCAGCTGTCGGGGAGCGATGTGCAAGGTGCACCCAGTGATCACGTTGATAAGCATACTGGAGATGCTGTCTTCCATACCCTGAGGCACCTGCTGGCAAAGCCACGCTAGCTATGGAAGAACTTGTGGGAGTCGGGACTTGGAAATGTGGGCCTCCAAGTCGCAATGGCAAAGTACTGCTAGGTGGCAGCATACTAAGGTGCGCAGCATGTGCTGGCACTGCCGGAGATGGCCTTGCCATTCGATAAGATGAACCCGGCTGTTGAGAACCGTGTCTAATCTCACCCGGGCCCAGACCTGCCACTACATTGGTCATTGCAACGACAGCGGGCGGATTCACTGTGGCTGCAAAATAATATTTGAGCTTAAGCTAGGAAATAAATAAATCACTTACAACTAGATTGTGATGCACTCACAGCTCGACGAATGGTTGATGGATCAGGTAACGCTAATTATGAGATGAGATTAGATATCTGATAGCTTAATTCAAAATGGAAAGATGTGCACCTTGCCGTCCTCTGCTCGATGCCACAGTTGTTGCAGGCTTGCGTCTATAGTAAGCATAACAAGCAATGCAGACATTCCTGCCTGGTTTACTAGGGTCTAGAGGTGTGATGTAGAAACACGGATCGCCTCGTCGGATGAGTGTACCACAAACCGGCCGCTCACAAGGCCGGTCATTCTTGGTGACAGCCTCCTCAGTGAATTCGGTAATAAGATGGGGGGCAGACATAGGGTCAAGTGGTATCGTTAATTGCCATTGTCAATGCCACTATTTAAATGGCAGTCATAGCTGCTGCTAGTGGTTGCATTCATATCTAAGTCCGAGCTCACAATCCAGTATTCTGAGCAGACACAGTTGACGACAGAAAGGCAAACCCGGTGTGGACAGTCAATGGCCGCGGCCCGCGCAGAAGTCTGCCACTTGTGTCCTTCGAGAACCAAGAATCTTCCATAGATTGATAACACTATTCCTTAAAGCTCGAGCTAGCGGTGTTGTTTATCCATGTGGACAACACGTGTACATCTTCTTGACTGCGTGATTCCACATAAAGTGTTTGCACCAGGTGGTCCTCAGGGCCTCAGAGCCTTCCTGCCAGTGAGCACCCAACTTCCGAGTTGCAGATTCAAGCATGCCGAACCAGTGGAAACCCACTTGTGAGTCATCAATGTTTATCACAATGAGATGTTGATGAACTTGGATGCTCGCTGTCAAACACTCTAGCCCCATTAGAACTCATCGAACCCCATATCAAGAGACTATGGCAAACACGCATGAGTGACAAACAAATGATCACGGAATTGCAGAAGCATTTCGATACCAATCAGTATGGACTTGGGTAAACAAATCACCCATATTTCTCAAAAGTGATGAACTTGACAATCTATCCATAGGCGAACAAAGTTTATCGAGATTCGGGAGCAGCTAGGTCTGCTCCACACTCGAAAGCAGGGCCACACTCCCGAGAGTATTCGTGAGGTGATGATCAAGTTGCGTGAGGCATATCCCAATGCTGGGATACGTGATATGATCTCCCTTCTTTTCCATGAATATCAATTGTCTGTCTCAAGGTAGCTTTGTATTTGCTTGCTCTGTTACGAACAAGAACTCACTGATTTACAGACGTGTGGTGGAAACATATTTCGTCACCTATGAAGCTCACCTGATAAGGCAGCGGAAGGCTAGACGGCTTCAACGCCGGCGATTTTGGGCCGCAGGCGTGAATGACATTTGGGCAGTTGACCAACATGACAAATGGTTGCATTTCGGCTTAGTGCTGCATACTGGGATAGAGCCCTTTTCAGGGCGCATTTTATGGATTAAAGTGTGGCATTCTAACCGCAATCCACAGCTCATACTGTCGTACTATCTAGAAACCATATCTGATTTTGGCTGTGCGTACAACTCAAACGGTGGGGATAACAGCCATCATACTGATTCTCCGAATCTCACAGACATTCCTATGGTCACCCAGAGTGACCCCGGAACGGAAAACTTCGGAATCGCAAATGCACAAACAATGCTCCGTCAGATGCATGACCCTTCATTGGCCGGGTTTGTGCAGCATCGTTGGATGCGCACAAAAAAGAACATCATGCCGGAGATTGCGTGGTCACAGCTCCGCAAGCGTTTTACTCCGGGGTTTGAGGATTTGCTCAACCAAGGTGTAGATGCTGGCTGGTATGATCCTGACAATACTCTGCAGCTGTAAGTTGCACTGTTCAGTGGCAAAATCCGAGCCATAACTGATTGAAATGTACAGGATGCTATTTAGGTGGCTTTTTATTCCCTGGATCCAGAACGAACTAGATCGATACAAGCATCACATCAACAACACCCGAAAACGTCGAGACAGAAACACGGTAAGCAAACGGGGTAATTCTGAACATGGATGTTGACCTTATTCTTCAGATACTGCCTCACGGAGTTCCCATGATGATCCACACGTCTGCCGAAGATTATGGTGCTCTAGATTTCAAGGTGACGTCACTGACGTGTGCACATCCTTCTCATTGTATTCACTACTCAGTATGCCGCCAACAGGTTACAGTATCACGGGAAGCAATTGAACATGTTCGTCAACTGTACATCAAATCAGACCACACCGTTTTCGATCTCTTGCCCGCGCCTCTCAGCACACTCATTGACGAGTGTTACGCTCTCCTCGGCTTGCCCGCAGTGCACCGTTGTTCAATCTGGACCATATATTTGCAACTCCTCGAGCATTTGCAGGAGCGTGCTGAACTTCCCCCCATGTTAATAAATGTCGACGACAGGAGTGCTAGCAATGTCAATGATCTTCCTCTCTTGGGTGGACTTGCTGATCTTCCAGACAACGACTACTACATGGGTGGGGTTGGGAGCGGACGGGGCCTCCGTAAGTGAACGAGATAGCATTCTATATACACGTTCTAATTCCGAGTCCATTCAGAGGAAGAACATATGCATGCTTTGGATGTACTCGAACGTGACAACGAACCTCAGCTCGATGACACTGGCAATGATGGTGATACATTTGGAACTGCCAGTGGACCTTCTCTTTGGGTAGATCGTTTTTCGGATACCGAGTCGGAGGTGGATGATGATTTGGATGCAATGGCTTGAACATATCGCCGCCAATTCGCCGGTGCGTATTTCAACCAGCCTTCTGCCTCTAACCATGACTCTGAATTGTACTTTCTTGAGTTCAGCATTTGGCTACTACGTTTTTTTGAATTTCGACTGTGTTAATCTATCAGTGCTACTGTGTTAATCTACATTGTTGATTGAGCATACGACGTCGACAGATTACCGATGGACAGTGGGTGACTGGGGGTTCGCCGAACGCTATATCCTTTTGCAGTAAGATCACGGCCGAAGTTGATGCTTCTTTTGAGCACAGACGTCCCGCATTCCATAAACTCCTGAGTTCACCCCACTGCGTCTGATATGGACACCCGCCAGCTCGAAATCGTCAAGTATCTCGTTCCTGGGGTCCATAAAGATCCGTTTTCTCTTCGAGTTAACGCTGAAACCATGGTTTTTGACATCATCTCACATTTCCGCTCTCAAGTTCCGGGCGCACACACTGGTGTCGCCTATCTCCCTAAGGTACCACCGTCTATGCTCGTTGAACCACACTCCTTATAAACTAACTAACCACTCAATGTAGGATCTTGCTCTGAACATCAGCCCGGTTCACGACCTTGTTTCTCGGTTTACTGCCGTTGCTTGTCGTCTCGAGTATCTCAAGGACGAAACGAAGATTTTCTCTTTAGATCTTTACGACAAGACCGATAAAATACAATTCTTTATCCAGTCTCATCCAGGTTTGTCTGTCACATTCATCTTAGCGCCAGGTAATCAACTGTTGGGCAGACCAACCGGAGTTCGTGTCACCCGGAGAGGAAAGAGGTTCATGGTCAACACACCACCCTGATTGCTATCTAATCCACCTTAGACCATGACGAATTGATTCAACGTGCTGGTGGACGTTGGGCACCTTCAACGGTGTCTGGTAGCATTGAAATTTTCAAGGAGCAGCAAGACAAGCACCTGGTGCACAACGGACGCCCTGTACACGTCTCGGGCCCTCCGATCACAATTTACGAGGAGGCGTTTGCAGACATTGTACACGATCTGGCCAATCCCTCGGACCAACAGCTCGATGACTATACTTTGTCTAAAGCCACTGAGCTTTCCATTGCGTTGCTCAAAATATACGAGACCGAATCGCTGCGAGTAACCGCTATCAGTCAGCTGATCGAAAATCTCCTCGATGTCAAGTTTGAATTAAACTACTCACCCTGGCCATCCACGGGCGTGGAGAGTGACGGAGCCGCCATCCAGGACGGCGCAATTTATTTGCATCTTGAGTGCAAGAACGAATTGGGCATTGGGGGAATCGCGGACTTCCAAGGTGCTCTCACATTGCTCAAGCACATTTCCGGCACTGCAGTACGTCTCGTTCCATCCACTTGTAACGAAATGTTACTGACGCATTTTCTGTTCAGTACTCGCCTATTCGAAACTTGACGCGCTGTCCCTGCGTCCATCTAGCGATTTCAGGACCGTTCATAGCATTCGCTGGCTCGGTTGTCACCGATATATACAACTTCCAATCCTTCACGGGTCCCATCTCTCCTGGTGGGGAAACCTATCCGACAGACAAGATACGTGGATTGCCAGACAGTTTAGCATCATCCGAAAGGGGTTGAGCAAGTTACGAGAAAATTACAGGAGAACGGATTATCCCAACACCATGAAGCGGGACCATTCACGCCTTCTCCCACACCCAACTTATATGCATAGCCCAATACGAGACGAAGATGGATCACCCATTAATCTTCTTTTCGAAACGTGGTACAGAGCCATCACCGATAAAGATCGTCCATCACCTAGACATGCTTTATTCCATGCAACATACAATGGACGTGTGGTCCTTGTCAAATTCTCTGAGAGATACAACTCTGTTGCCCATCGTGCCCTGGTGGAGAGGGGTTTGGCACCACTGCTGTACTTCTCCACTCAGTTATGGGGAGGGGTGCACATGTCAATCATGCAGTTTCCCGACCAGGCATCAGATGCACAACACAAGTTTCTTGGTCAAGAGCTCCCTGAGGATGTCATCAAACAGGTGGAAGATGCACTCGCTGTACTCCACGAGAAAAACCTTGTTCATGGTGACATCCGAAGGCCAAACATCTTGGTCATGTTGTGCATCTGATGCCTGGTCGAGAAACTGCATGATTGACATGTGCACCCCTCCCCATAACTGAGTGGAGAAGTACAGCAGTGGTGCCAAACCCCTCTCCACCAGGGCACGATGGGCAACAGAGTTGTATCTCTCAGAGAATTTGACAAGGACCACACGTCCATTGTATGTTGCATGGAATAAAGCACGTCTAGGTGATGGACGATCTTTATCGGTGATGGCTCTGTACTGTGTTTCGAAAAGAAGATTAATGGGTGATCTATCTTCGTCTTGTATGGTTGAGACTGCTTGAGCTTGAGCTTTGGCTAGTTACTTCAAGACTCTGGGAGAGAGACAAAACAATAGTAAATCTACACCTTGTTGGACTACAGGGTCGGCCCATTAGGACCAAACATGAGCAAGCTACACTCGGCCTCGATGTGCCTGCCAAATACTAATCAATGAGATTACGCTAGCTATTGAGTAGCATATTTAAGACGACCTGTATTTAGGGGACGATAGTTCTAACCCTAATTCTTGACCCCCATCTCCTCTGAGGTCAAGACTTCCTCTCGCCCTACTAACCGCGCTCCAAAACACCTTGACCCCTAGCAAGCACCATCCAGAATGTCTGGTGACCGATACATCAGGTATCTCGCTCCGTGGTATGATACCGCACCGATGAATTTCAAGGTAGACGATCAATCCAACGTGTTCGACATTGTTGACGACCTTTGTTATCAAACCGGTCTCAACATGGATTCTGAATGGAAGGTTGCCTATCTCCCAAAGGTACAGTCGATACGGTCCATTGATCAAACTGCATCCCTTGTAAGCCGGAGCGCTTACTATTCAACTCAGGATGTCGCTCTGGAGATTAATCCATTTGATACCCTTGTTGATCAACTTACTGCTGCTGCTTCTTGCCTGAAGGTCCTGGACAACCATGACAGCATCCTCTCGCTTAATCTCTGCGATAAAGAAGATTTTGGTAAAGTCCAGTTCTTCATCCGGCATCGTCATGGTTTGTCGATCCCCTTCATGCCTGTACAGATAATTTACTGCTTGCCAGATCAGCCAGAATTCATACTATCTCAGGAAGAGCAAGGTACATATTCAAGGGCAACTTTTGTTTTGATAACTATCTGACCCTTCAGAGACCATGACAAAACAATTGAATCTGCCTCTTCAACAACATGGGATCCTTTGTTGCCCTCTACAATTACTTCGGACTACAACATGTACCAAGAGGACTTCCTTATTCAAGATGGACACCCTAAACACCGCACACTGCACATAGGCCCTCTGATAACCATCTACAAGGAAGTTTTTGCAGACATTATAGACGATCTCGCCCATCTCTCTGACATACCGGACGACAAATACGTCCTGGCTAAAACTGCAGAATTTATCAGGAATGCTCTTGATATATAGTATCCCTGTGAAGCGGGGCGCAAGAGTTCTGTCCAAGCTCTCATTGAGACACTCCTTGGCGTCGAGTTGCGAACATGTGTTCCTACCTCGATACCCACCATGAAGAGTGATGCCATTGTTGAGGAAAATGGTGCAATTTTTCTCCATGTCGAATGTAAGAATGAGCTCGGGCTAGGTGGCATTGCGAACCTTCAAGGCCCACATATATTGCTGAAGCATATTTCTGAACCAAAAGTGCGTCACTCCTTGCTTGTTCTCAGGAGATTTTCCGCTGATACACACATTCAGTATGCTAGAATACGCAACAAGACATGTTGTCCATGCATTCACCTATCTATTTGTGGACCATACATATTATTTGGTGGCTCCGTTCTCACTGATACATACAGCTATCAGTTGTTCACCGACTATATCTGTCTTGATGGTGACCCGTTCTTGACATGTAAAATATATAACACAGCGAAGGTTTTCAGTGTCTTCCGAAGTGCACTGAGAAAGTTGCGGGGAAAATACGAGGGAATAGGATGTCCTGATGTGATAAGGTGTGTCCATTCCTGTCTCTTCCCAAGGCCTGCATATCTGCCCAATACATGCATTCCGAATCTTGTTTTCGAAAAGCGTTTCGCTCCTGCTAGATTCTATGTTTACTCTCCTTACCGTACTTTATTCCGTGCGAAGTACGGTGGGCGTCCGGTTCTAGTCAAGTTCTCCGGGAGGTATAATCACGTTGCTCATTGCGCCTTGGTGGGGAGAGGTTTCGCGCCTCAGCTGCACTTCTACACCCAGCTACGGGGAGGGGTCCATATGGTGGTCATGGACTTTATTGATGGGTTAGATGTGCACAGCCAGTTTGGAGATAGCGAGCTCCCTGGCGAGGTTGTCAAACAGCTTAAAGAAGTGCTTACTGCACTCCACGAGCAGAATCTCGTTCACGGTGATCTCCGTTGGTCCAACATCCTCGTCAAGAAACCTAGTACCTCGTCTCCGGAATTCAAAGCTATTATGGATGTCGATATGCCATGGCATGCATATCTCATGGATTTTGAGCTGGCCGGCGAGGCAAAAAAGGATCGGTACACGCCACTCTTGAACTGGCACATTCCATGTCCACCTGGCGTTCATCCCGGAGGGCTCATGGAAACGGTACTGTAAGCCTAGACTTACTACGTCACAGTATTCCTACATACGATCTACGTCATAGATCGTCCTTTCCCTCTCTTGCGTCATCGTTCCTTCGACATATATATAGTGGATGTGTTCTCTTGTATACGCTATCTTCTTTTCTTCCTTCCTTCTCCTACAATCGATACACTCATCCACGTTCTCCTTGCATGAGTGTCCCGCCAGTGTTTCCGCCACCCCTAGGCGGCTTCCACTTTTTTTGAACGTACCAGAGCGTACTTCTTTTCCCTTCGACGCCGTCACCTTCACGACGTCGACACCGCCCTTGACACCGTGCCCGTCACACGAAGCCGCTCGCGGCTCGCTGCACCGCCCGCCGCCAACGCCAACATCAACACCGACTCAGACAACTCCGCCGCATCAACCAACAACCCTACCGCCACCGCCTTATCAGAGACATCAAACGCCGTCCCGGCCGACTCCCCCGTAGCAAGCACTGCCTCTGGTCACCCATCACCACCAAACAGTTTCACAACAGACAACTCATTATTGGACGCCGCCGATAAGTTCGCATCAGACGATTCGCTATCTGACATTCCCGGCCTTCTAGACACCTCTTCCTCCTCCGATTCCTCTCTCGACTTCAGCCCCATCACCACCTTGCGACGTGCGACAATGGCAGTTGGAGAGTATCAACAAAGTTCCCCAATGAAGCCTCCAACACTCACTGCCGGCGATGTGACTCCCGAACAGCTCCGCAAGTGGGAGATGGGATGTCTACAGTACTTTTTTCACAAGAGTGTGGCCGTAGGGGACCAGGTCCAACACGTCGCCTGGGGACTTCTCGACCCCCGAATCCAGCAATGGTATGCTATCGACGCTGTCCGACTTAACCGCCTCGACTTCACGACCTTCATGGAAGACGTTCGGACCTACTGGCTGCCATCGGACTGGGCGGCTGACCTACGGCTCAAGATGCTTTCGTCCCACCAAGGTTTCTAACAAAGTCTGAGAGAGAGGAGCGGTTGCTTGATACTATAGTACATTAGTTAGAGATAAAAACTAAGTAAAGGTAACTTACCTCAGCCGGTGCCTAAGATGGGTGGAAACGACTGAGGTGCTTGTAAGTGAGGTGTAGGTATATATATGCTGTGGATGGAGGTATACTCGTATTATGTTACCTACAATATTGCTGTGATGAACCTGAAAGGTTTAAGCGAATAAGAGTTGTAGTGCTTCTGGTGCTTCCATGCTTTCCGAGGAAGTTCTGGAAGTGGTTCCGATGTTTCCGAGTTTGGAAGAGCGCGGGAATATTCCAGAAGTGGTTCCGGTGGTTCCGAGTTCGGAAGGCGCGGGAAAGTTCCGGAAGTGGTTCCGGAATAGGGGCTCCGAGATCGGAACACGGAACAGTCGGAACTGTTGTCATTTGTCAGTTTCCGTCCCTTCCATGAATGGATCATCGACGTCCAGACCCAGAACTCCTTACTCGTTGGCAACAAGGCGCACATGTCCGACCAAAACCTCATCTATCACTTCGAGGCAAACATGAACAAGGATCTCGCGATTGAGTATTGTGCGTCGAGCACAAAGGAAGAAGCCAACTTCCACAGATGGATCGAGAAGGTTAAGAAACTTGACGAGAAGCGGCTTCGCGAGGCAAAGATGCTCCGCGAAATCATCAATCTCTCCTTGCGATCACAACCCAGGAGCCATACAACTAGAGATGGACATGGGTAACCCCAGGGGTATCCCAGTACTAACCCGCACCCATACCCACTCATTACCCATACCCATGAACCCATGGGTCTCATATTTCACGGGTACTGCACATGGGTACATGGGTACTAACCCGTGGTGGGTCTACCCACGGGTTTGCATACACTAGTACGAAATGTATCTGGTTACGTGATACAAGCAACACTAGTAATCTACTCATCAATTGCATCCCATCCCTCAGGGAGCACTACATCATTGTCCCCATGTACTTCATCCAAAACGACTACCTTTCTGATATCCATATCCTCGATGAACCCAACCAAGCTCCATGATCCCAGGCAGAGCAACGCACAAACACTTTGGCTTGATAAGCGATTACGCACATAGGAGAGAACATTGCGACCACGGCTGAATAGACGCTCAACGTCGATCGATGTAGCTACTGTAATGTTTCAATAACGGAGCACCAATACATTGATTGCTTACCAGGGATACTCAGGTAATCGATGGCCATACGTGAGAGACGAGGCATCGTTGTACGATTCTGAATCCACCATTCTAGTGCATCCGTAACATCATCGACATCCACTGCAAGGTAGGCATCAAGTTCATCATGCGAGACCTTTGGCTTTGGCTTGACAAGACATGGGAGGTTGTCAAACATGTTACCCAATGCTCGATTGCTCTCTGGGGTAGTCTCTGTGTTATTCTCAGCATTCGCCACACTTGGCAGGGAATAGGTTTGATACGAGTTTTCATAGACATCTGTTACCAATTGTTTTGCCGTCGCGATCCAATCCACGGGCCATCCAGCATCCTTGAAATACTGGAGTTTGTGTTGGGGGTGCAAAACTGGACTAGAACATTCAGCAATCGAAATCAAGCTTAGAAGTACTTACCCATTGCTATCCGATACACATCGGATGAGTCCATGAGTGAATAGTAGTGATTCAATGTTTTCTTCGCCAGGCGGAGTGTGGCATGGATGGCGGGGCTGAGCGACTTGCTATCCATTATCCCATTTGTGAAGGTTTCATCGATATAGTCCATGGCCGGAATGACCATGGCGAGGTTGGGCGTTGAGTGTGAAAAAAAGGATGTTGCGTCCTTCAAAATCTGTGTGGCTGATATTAGTAAGCAACGCTGTGCAGCTGTGCCCACGCGGCCCACCTTCAGAACGTCACGCAGCTGCCTCAAGAGCTCCCATTCCTCATCACCCAGGCTGTACTTACTCAGTCCCAGCTTGTGCTTATCCGTAATCCCATCAATCCCGGCCCGGTATTTCAGTGCAAAGTCAAGCATATCAAACGTCAAGTTCCAGTGTGTCGCCACATCATGTGGGAGATTTCTTACCGCCATCCGCAACTCCTCCAAGATCGCTTTCCAAGCCGGCAGCAACTTGGTGCTTGAATGGATGATTTTGAAGGCGAGTTTGCGAACCTGAGCATGATGTTAGTCCATCCAAAGTATGGTCTTCATACTCACCTTTGCCAGCAGCAGTCAAAGTGGCCGGAGATGTGCATCCAGCTCTGCACGCTCCCTTTCACTCAGCGCTTCCAGCTTGTCAACCCACCCATCGATATCATCATCCGTTGGTGTGTCTCCCGCTCCCTCACCGCTTTCATCTGTCAATCATGACTGATAAGCGTTGAATCTTGTCTCCAGATCCTCAAGCTCGAATTCATCCCCAAGCTCCTTCAACTCATTGTCCAAGCTTTCCCGGTCATGATTACCTTTCTTTTTTGGTAAGTCGAATGCCCAAATCAACGTCTTCGCTACCAAATTGATGATATGCAGGAAACAACGTGTGCGCGCTGACTCGCCGCCGAAATGCGCTACACAGTCAGCTAGCTCAGCTGTCATCGTGTCATTTGATGACGCATTGTCAGCCGTGAGACTCAGGATCTGTGGTGACGCATCAGGTGAGTGCGCTAGTCTTTTTCTTCAATCTAGATACCTTGTCTGATACTCCGAACTCAGTCAAGATCTCTGCGAATGCTGTTGCCATGTCAAAACCACTATGGGACTAGTATCTGCGCGCCATGATGTTTCAACAAACAAACGCGGACGACGACATTGTAACGTACCACAGCCAGCTCAACTACATCTAGGACGAGGGCAAGCAGCTTACCCTCGTGCACAAGGTGGACTGTCACAGCCACAAATGCCTTGTGGTTGGGTGACGTCCATGCATCAGTGACAAAACTGAGCTCGCCATCGTATTCCTGGCACATGTGGTATCATTTGATCTCATACAAACTTGTGCACAACTCACACGTAATAATTTAGCAATCCGCTTCCGTACGTTGGCAAAAACAAGTCGAACGTCGTGCGAGATGGTCTTTGGATGTGGTATGTAATATTCGGGTCAGCCCGTCTTCATTAAACACTGAAAGCCTCGGTCGCTGACGATTTCGAATGGACGCAGGTTCTCCGCCACCCATCTGACGATCTCTGCCCTATTACGAACATTGTTAGTCACACTCGATCAAATGTCTAAGTGCACACCTTGTCTCGGATCAGGTGTGCTGCCTGTGCATATATGTAGCTGTTCCCTTTGCTTTCCGCTCAAATGCAACTGATATGGTTCCATTTTCAGCTTGGTTTTTGATGACTCCTCATGCCGTTTCGAGATCTTTGGCATTGCTGATCTGATTCAATACAGTCTCACCCCAGCATGATCGAACGTGCTTCCGCATGTTTCCCGTTGATGCTTTGTCACCCTTATCAAGGTAACGGCGAACTTTGTGGTTACACCCCTTGGCAAGACACCTGAAGACATGGCTGCGTCGACTGTCGACGTACTCGATCTCAGGCACAGGGCTGAAAAAAGCATATACAGGGGAGTCCCACCCCCCCATCATTCGTTCTGATTGTAATTTGTTAGCTTGATGAAATCCGAATGCATTGGACACGCACGAAGTTCAGCATTGGAAGACTCTTCAACGTCGGCATCTCCATTTGTCTTGGCCCGCTTAGCCTTATTCTTGGTTTGTTTTCCCTTTTCTTGCCCATCTTTCGGGCTAGGCAGTTCCTGGATATCCTCATCTGTTTCCATAGGATCGTCTGGCTCAGAATCTGCTTGGGCACGTTTCGTCATAGACTGGGGGCCTTCTCCTGGCGTTATCTCATGGAGACTATGAGATTTCCCTTGTGTGCGAGGCTGAGAGATCGTGTTGCCTATTGTAGGTTCATCAGGTCTTGTGGACTTCCTTTGATTGGCTGACATATTGGTTGCCGTAAGAGCTTGTGCCTTTTCCGTGGGACGAGATACCCGCTTGGAGAGCATGGTGGGAGTGTGGAGATTGGAGAGCTCCAAGATGGATCTTGAGAGGATCTCGATGTAGCTACCATTTTTGTGGTCTGTTCGAAATAAGGTTTGGTGAAACTGTATAGTACTTGTCACACACCAGCTGGTATGGATGAAAAGGGCATGGGTAAGTCATGGGTCATGGGTACGGGTAATGTGGGTATATGGGTCGGTCAGCCACAACCCATACCCATACCCCAAGATACCCCAACCCACAACCCATGACGGGTAGTGCATACCCGTGTCCATCTCTACATACAACAAACGATACAGATAGACGTGGTGTAGAAAAAGGCATTGCGAGTTCTTCAACACCATCCTCGAGCACACGCCTGCCTGTGCTCACTGACGACGAATGGAGGATTCTTCGCGACCATGCTGGATGTTTCAAATGCCATCTACCCTTCCAAGAACATACAACGCGCAATTGCCCTAACGGGTTCCCAGACCCTAAGACGTATACAGCGGTTACTCTAGCCAGCATTGCGAAACTCCAGAAGAAAACCTCTACCAAGACTATGACAGTGGCGGCAGTCGACGACGACAATCTTGTCACAGTTGTCATGCCTTCCGCGGTTCTTGGTAATGGTACTGATTCGGGAGATGTGTGCGTGGCCCCTTTTTCTGTCCCTCATCTTCGATGGAAATGTACCATTGATGGCCCTCTGCTTGATCATTGGATCGAGGTGGATGCACTTATTGACGATGGTTCCTCCCTAGTTCTGATTGATCAGCAACTTGTCGAACAACTGGGATTGCGATGACGACGCCTTCCCTCAGCCAAGTTTATCAAGACTGCCCTGAGTTCTTCTTCAGACGGACAACAAACCTTACTTTCCGAATATGTTAACCTTTCACTTTCTTCATTAGATGCACAATTCCAGAGCCGCGTTGTACGAGCGATAATCGCTCCCTCCCTTTGTAGCCCCATTCTTCTCGGTTGTCCTTTCTTGCAGCATAACAAGATCGTCGTAGATCACGAGACTCGCACCTGTATCGCCAAGGATTCCCAATATGATCTCCTCAATCCACCTGTCATCTCGCCTTCAACAGGAAAACGTATTACGCCATCACAATCCGATGTTTGTCGCTTACGCACTGAACTACAAAATGAACTACACCGTGTTCTCCCTCTGCGTTTGAGCGACATTGAGCGACAGTGCGAACATGTTGCGCCCATCGACATCATTGCTTGCATCCAGGAGCGCATTGGGATCCTCGCAACTCTGGAAGATCTAGCTCAGCGAAATACTGCGGCACGAATGGAATACCAAGATCGCTTCCCCGCGGACATCCCTCACTGTGACTCCCTTCCTGACAATGTACTTTTCCGTGTTCAACCTCGCGACGCCAGCAAACTTATTCAGCTTCGCTCCTATGAATGTCCGAAGAAATATCGTGAGGCCTGGCATACGTTGCTACAACAACACATTGCAGCTGGGCGTCTGCGGCCCTCCAACAGTGAACATTCTTCCCCTGCATTTATCATTCCCAAAGCAGACCTGACCGTGCTGCCACGTTGGGTTAACGACTTTCGCCTGCTCAACAGTAACACTATACCGGACAACCATCCATTACCACGCATCGAGGAGATACTGCGAGATTGCGCGAAGGGTAAAATTTTTGGCAAATTGATATGACTAATTCCTTCTTTCAGACTAAGGTTCACCCAGACGACATCAAATGGCTCGCGACGCATACGCCTTGGGGATTATATGAATGGACGGTGATGCCGATGGGTGTACGTAATGCTCCTGCGGTGCATCAGCGTCGAATGTGCTCGGCGCTGCGACATCTGATTGGGAAAATCTGTCATGTCTACTTGGACGACATCATCATCTGGTCACAGACAATTGACGAGCACGAACGGAATGTACGACTGGTGCTCGACGTACTGCGTGCCTCACACCTTTACTGTTCGCCGAAGAAGACAGACCTATTTTGCCTGGAGGTTCATTTTCTGGGTCATCGCGTGTCCACACGCGGAATCGAAGCCGATCCATCCAAGATCTCTCGGATTCTGGACTGGCCCCGACCCAGAAACACCTCGGAGGTTTGCTCCTTCTTGGGACTTGTGCGTTACCTTGCGGACCACCTACCTGACCTTGCGGCCTTTACATCCGTCTTGAATCCGCTGACCATGAAAGGTGCCGAGTTGCATTTCCCTGCATGGTCAGATGAGCACCAACGTGCCTTTGATGGAATCAAAGAACTGGTCACCAGCCCCGTCTGTCTCACTACCATTGACCACGACAACCCTGGTGACAACCATATTTTCTTAACGATGGATGCTTCTGATTTTTGTACAGGTGCCGTTCTGTCCTGGGGACCCGACTGGAAGAGTGCACGGCCGGTGGCCTTTGATTCTGCCCCTTTGCGCGACGCAGAGTTGAACTATCCTGTCCACGAAAAAGAACTTCTCGCCATTATACGTGCGCTCAAGAAGTGGAGGATCGAGCTGCTAGGTACTCCGGTCACTGTCTTCACTGATCACCGCACCTTGCAGAATTTCGAGCGTCAGAAGGAATTGTCACGGCGGCAAGCACGCTGGGCAGAATATATGTCCCAGTTTGATCTCGACATCCGGTACATCAAGGGCGAGGATAATGTTGCGGCAGATGCACTGTCTCATCGTCGAGATTGTGATCTAGACCCAGAGATTCACCCTTGCGCCGTTGTTTACGAGCAAGTTCAGAACATCGCCCGCGGTTTGGCACATTTGGAACGAGATGTTGCGGTTATAGCAGCCAGTTCAGTGACGTCAACCCTTGAGCACGACCGCTCCTTCATTCTCGAGCTGCTCCAGGGGTATACTGACAATCCTTATTGCCGGAAACTGTTTTCGCTATTGGGATCAGTGCCAGGACTCACTGAGCGCGATGGGTTACTCTACATCACTGACCGTCTTGTCATCCCTTGCGTCAACACCCTGCGCGAGCGCGTTTTTCACCTTGCCCACGACTCACTAGGACATTTCGGACCAGATAAAACCTATGCGACACTCCGACACTCCTTTTACTGGCCAAACATGCGCAGGGATTTGCTCGAGTCGTATCTCCCCAGTTGCCATGAATGTATGCATCACAAGTCGCTGACGACCGCTCCCGCAGGACCCTTGCACCCGCTGCCCGTGCCGGACAGCCGTGGTGATTCGGTTGCTATCGACTTTGTTGGGCCATTGCCTGAAGATCAAGGGTTCAACATGCTCGTCACCATGACAGACCGCCTTGGTGCCGATGTACAGCTGATCCCATGTCGCGACAGCCTCACGGCACCGCAACTCGCCAGCCTCTTCTTTGATCATTGGTTCTGCGAGAATGGCTTGCCGCGAGAGATCGTTTCGGACCGCGATAAGCTATTCCTATCGAAATTCTGGAAAAGTTTGCATCGACTTACCGGAGTACAGTTGAAGATGTCAAGCGCTTATCACCCGCAGACCGACGGATCTAGCGAGCGCACAAACAAGACGGTCAATCAGTGCATCCGCTTCCTCGTGGAACGGAATCAGAAGGGTTGGGTGAAAGCTCTTCCTCGTGTACGTTTCCATATCATGAGTTCAGTGAATGCGAGTACTGGTTTCTCCCCTTTCCAGCTGCACATTGGACGTTCCCCTCGCCTCATTCCCCCTGTTTCCGCAGCGGAGACCCATGTTGAAGAGTTTGAGGCTCGCGACTTCCTGTCTCGCTTGGAGATGAATGTTCTCGAGGCACAGGACAACTTGTTTTCCGCCAAGGTTCATCAGGCAGCTGCAGCTAACCGTCGGCGCACGCCTGACCCTCACTTCGCTGTCGGTGACCTCGTCATGTTATCCACCAAGAACCGCCGGCGCGAATACCTCTCAAAGGGTGCTAAACGAGTAGCCAAGTTCATGCCACGCTTCGATGGACCTTACTGCATCCTCGCGGCTGATCCCGCAACATCTTCCTACACACTCGAGCTGCCTACGCACTCTCGCATGTCGCCAACATTCCATGTCAGCCAACTGCGGGCCTTTATTGCCAATGACCCTATGCTTTTCCCGACTCGCATGCCCACCCGACCCGAGCCAATCCTTACGCCTGATGGGAAGCTCGAACACCGCATCGACCGCATCATTGAAGAACATCGTGTTGGTCATGGGAAGCAATACCTAGTGCGTTGGAGTGGTTTCGGGCCTGCGGACGATGAATGGTTGTCTCGGAAGGATCTGGACTCGTGCGAAGCTCTCGACATTTGGGAACGACGGTTTTCTTCATAGGGTGGGAGGGTGTAAGCCTAGACTTACTACATCACAGTATTCCTACATACGATCTACATCATAGATCGTCCTTTCCCTCTCTTGCGTCATCGTTCCTTCAACATATATATAGTGGACGTGTTCTCTTGTATATGCTATCTTCTTTTCTTCCTTCCTTCTCCTGCAATCGATATGCTCATCTACGTTCTCCTTGCGTGAGCGTCCCACCAGTGTTTCCGCCTCCCCTAGGCGGCTTCCAGGTGCATGATAATTTGATGCTCCAAAAGATCATACACACTGGTTCACATGTCACCTTTTATCTCTCCTGGCAAGGCTAATGCTTTATACTTTTTGTATCTTCAGACACGTAAATCAGAACGAAGCTCCGAGTCGGAAGCTTGACAAGACTGTGATAATGTACCCCTGTAAGAATTGGTTTATATATTTTAGAGTACAATTGCATCTTTGCTGCACGTCATCTTTGATCTCATTCCATGTCTCAAGCCGCGTGGTCCTCAATACGCCAGTTTGCAGTGTTCGACATATATCGCTGGAGTCGTCTCCTTCTCTCCGAGTTCGCAGAAAGCGGTCGAGACTACTTGGCTGCCTGCCTTGCCATCTTGACATCCTTTTGATTTGTCTTGCGACGCAGCGGGTGGTTGCTGGGAACTGATGAGACACATTAGCGGCTCATGTATCTAGTTGCACGAGCTATTGCTCGGTTTTGGGCCTTCGGCCCAAAATGCCACGCGATACTGAATCCTAGTTTCTGGGGACCATGTTAATCCTAGTTTTTTTAGTTGTTATATGGTACTACTTGAGTAACAACACTGTGATTCTACTTAAAGTATAGTGAACAAAAAATGTATATATCAAATGGTCAAACCATTGTTGACGTGAGGGTGCAGTGGTAGTGGTGGTGGTGATGATGGCCCGGCGTCGTTGTCGTTATCGTTTCGGTGGCATGGTGCCACCGTGCTGTCGTCGTTGTCGTTGTCGTCATCTTGCCGTGCAGTGGTGGTGACACAGCATCGTCATTGTTGTTCGGTGGCACAGGTGGTGCCACTGTGCTGTCGTCGTTGATGCGCGGGCACAATGGTGGTGGTGGTGATGATGCCACGGCATCGTCATCGTCATCGTTGTTGTTGATGTGCAGACATGGTGGTGGTTCCCGCGTGAATATATAATTTACCCTACGGTATCAGCTGACAGGCCTGATATACCGCAGGGGCGCTGCGTCCGAGTCGTCGTTGACGGCGGAGAGGCGATCCCAAGCGATCGTGGTCATGCTTGGGGTGTCGAGTGCGTCGAGCGAGGCTTTCCAGATGCCGGCTTGGAAGCGATCGAGCAGGGCCATGTCTACACCACCACGACCGCCCCAGACATAGAGGTTGTTGGTGTGGGTCATGAACGGCGGATGCGCCGACGCGGGGTTCTGAGGCACGGGAACCTGCGAGTGCGAACGTGCACAGACTCGGAGATGTGGACTCGAGATCGAGTACATGGAGGGTGTTGTCAACAGGGATGTGGGGACGATGTTCGCCCGAGTAGAGGAGGAGATGATGGCATGGCGTCGTCGTCGTCGTTTCGGTGGCACAGGTGGTGCCACCATGCCGTCGTCGTCGTCTTGCCGCGGTGGTGGCGACACGGCATCGGCATTGTTGACGTGCCAGCGCAATGGCGGTGGTGGTGATGGCATCGTCGTCGCGCAATGGTGGTGGTAGTGGTGGTAGCGCGTTGTCGTTGTCGTTGTCACCGTTTCGGTGGCACGGGTAGTGCCACTGTGCCATCGGGGGCGCGGTGGTGGTGGTGGTGGTGACGCGGCGGCGGCGTCATTTGTTGACGATGGGGGCGCGTGCCATGGCGGCGGCATCATCGTCGTCATTTCGGTGCGTTGACGTGGGGGTGCGGTGGTGGTTGTGGTGACACGGCATTGTCGTCGTCATCGTCATCGTCGTTTCAGTGGTGCCACTGTGCCGTTGTCGTCGTTGACGTGGGGGCGCAGTGGTGGTGGTGGTGACACGGCGTTGTCGTCGTCATCGTTGACCGTGGGGGCACATGGTGGCACAGCCGTCGTTTCGGTGGTGCCACCGTGTCATCGTCATTGACGTGTGGGCGGGATGGTGGTGGTGGTGGTGACACTGGCATGGCGTCGTCGTCGTCGTCGTCGAGGTGCCACGGGTGCCACGGTGGCGGCGTCTCGTTGGCGTCATTGTCGTTTCGGTGGAACCAGTGGTGCCATCGTGCCGTCGTTGTTGACGTGCAGATGGGGTGGTAGTGGTGGTGATGGCACGGCGGCATCGTCGTCATCGACGTGGGAGCACGGTGGTGGTGGTGGTAATGGCACAGCATCCGCGTCGTTGTCCTCAGCGCGTCGCTGTCCTTGGTGCGTCGTTCCCACCACATTGTTGTCCATCGCATCGTTGTCCACGCCGTGTTGTTGTCCTCGGTGCGTCCATCTTCGAGCGGCTGATGGTGGGGGTGCGTGGAGGTGCGAGTTGTGCGATGTAACTCGAGTGCCCGGTGTGGCCATTTGTTTGGTCGAGTTTGCTGCACTGAGCTTAGCGAGCCACATGGTTTTTTGAAGTTGACGACGGCAAACGACACAGCCGACGCAGCCGAAATAGGCGTCGCTAAGGTTGGTTTTCCGCCGTCGTACACTCACTTTTTAGATCCTTCTTTGTGTAGGCTGTCACTAGCATTCAAATTCACGAAACATACTACTCGAATGATAAAAAACACCTTGGGAGTTACACTACTACACGTAGTATACAACATTCACCTTCATCCAGCCGAATTCAACATATACAAACCCAGGACCACTGCCCATACATCTCTCTACCAGCTCCAAGATCCATCAAACCCAAAGCCTGCATCAACACCAATGAGCGCTCCTACGAACTGCGCAGTCTCGCGCCCTCCAGACGTGAGAATGACAATGGCACCAGCAACAACGTTTCCAAAGCTGTAGTTATTCGCGTTGTAGTTGTCGTACGACAGGCTGCCACGCAAAGTCCCCACCCCTACGGCGAGTCCCCATGCATGGCCACTGCCAGAGTGGGTGTCGGTGTGAAGCTCAAGCGACGTGTAGATAAGAGCATTCGTGACGTAACCCCACGCATAGGTAGACGACGACAGGAGAACAGCCTGAGGTTCCTGTACGTTAGTCTTCAGAGGCCGCTTTGAGAAGTTCTCGAAGCCAGTAGATCCACCGAGGGACTCTATTCCCTTGATCGCCTTAACGACACTTGAAAGCGGGGCTATGTCACAATAGTGAACCCGAATGCGTCACTAGTAGCTTACCGTTGTCTTTGGGCCAGCTTCGGGTTCTGTGAGCATACGGGTTCAATACACTATGCTGTGTTTGAACAGAACAACCTTACAGACTGATCCAAATCGACCTCGGCCTGTAACTTGGCTTTCAGTTTTTGTGCAACCGGGTCGTTCTCGTGTTCAGCCAGCTCCTTGATTGACTTTGTCCAGACACTATACAGTGGTCAGAGAAGGTATAACGAAAAGATGAGACGAGATTACTCGGGTTTGAAGGGATCAAGGGCCTGTATGTCCGTCACACATACTAGTCAGGGAACGTGTCAACCAAAACAACCATTGGCTTACATGGACAATATCACCGAATGCATCTGGGTTCGACTCATACCCAGCAGATCCTCCGAGACTCTCAATCTTGCGGATTATTTCGACCTGACTGTGCCATACACATTTTAGACAGATAAGGAGAATTGCAAGCACAATGACTCACGCAGCATAGTCTGCGGGGGAAGTGACGGGTTGGGGTAAAGCAGCCATTGAGATTGTTGGAGAGTTGATAATATGAGCAGTTGAGTGGATTCGAGAAAGGAGATGGGTGACCTCTTCGCGTTCATGGTGCCTGTATTTATACCTGGATGACGGGAATGTTTTGTTAAGAAGTATCGCAGAACAAAGGTCGAACAGGGGATTGGTTCACAGCCAGCACACTTGCAAAATTGGAAGGTCTGAACCAGAGTCTCTTTCCTTGCTGATCGGAACCTCGATTGTCTCCGGCACTCTGCAACACCGGAGGCGATGTGACACTTTGTTCACACCACAACCCCTGGGCCTGAGGAACGAAGAACAAGTGGGACTCGAGATGTTTTGTTTCCCATGAGATTTCCGATGCTGTTGACTGATTTCTTCATTCTGATACTTTACCGTATGTTTGTCTCCGGACTCGGAACTGTGCAACACCGGACACTTCATTCCCACCCCTGATTGCTGGGGCGCTGAACGCCAGACTTTGAGCGTGGTGAAAGTGATAGGCCAATCCATTATCTCCTGTAGCAGGCCTACCTGTCGTCGCTAGGTATATATTCGCTTCCTTGTGGTCGCAGTCCTGTCCTTCACACCGTTTTCAGGGAATGCATCTCATTCTGGGACAAAGTTCAGGTTGAGTACTGACCGATTACCGCTCGTGCAACTAGGCGACGTGGGTGATTTGGTGGCCGACGAGCGAACCAAACAGTTGAGTCTCACTTCGGTGACCAATGGTTGCCGGTTTGGATCCTCGCATTGTTACAAGGTGCCAGGTCCAAACGGACAAAAAAAGGCTGGCTCGGCGTAATCGCTCCAAATACGTTCAGGGTTCGACAACTTAGTAAACAAGATTCATTGCGTGAGCTCATCCCCACTGTCTCCGCCAAATTCCGCCGCAAAGTCGGAATTATTGCGTCAGGATCTGATATCGATGTTCAGGAGCATGTCAAGTAGAAAGGAAATACCACTGCTGGCAAGCTTACCTGTCAACGTTCCATCCGGTGTCGGAGACAGCCGGATGGGAGGAATTTAGCCTGTGTCACTGACACAAGGCTCGACATAGGTTGGGAACCGAGTACTGAGTACTGCGCAAATAGAGTATCACTCTACCTCCGGTGTTGCAGACTGCCGGAAACAAAGAACGGAAAAGTTGACAATATCAGAAATCTCAAGAGAAACGTAAACGGAACATCACATGTCCCGGATTGCCGTCCCGCAGGGGTTGTGGTCACTGGTCCTCCGATGTTGCAGACTCCGGAGTGCCGGAGGCACTGTGACAACTAAAATGTTCTGCTTATGTAACCAGATGCACATACAAATATTTACGCGGAAATTTCAAAAAGTACAGAAAAAAACTTGACAGCCGCTCAAAAGACAGCGAGGTTACTTTTGCGCAGCCAAAGTTCTCGAGAGATTGTACGCGGCTGAAATCAAGGTAACGTGCCTGGCATGCCGATCAATAATTCGCGCTCGAGAGACGCATATATCATACTCACGTGAAACCCTGAACGGCGTTGCCGAGACTTGGGGATGATTAGACCATCAACCCCCCTGGGACAAAGAAAGTAGACGCACCCTTCACCTGCTTCCGAAATCTCCTCGGTGCACAATCCTACATGATTAGAATACTGCAAAAAGTCCTATAAAGAATCGTCGGATCAGCTCGAGAGAACAACACTGAGAAAGTCCTGACCTCAAACATGGCGACTGCGCGCTGTAACAATGGTCGATCGAACTCCCCAGCACGCGTGAGCGCCTCGACACACCTAGAGGAAAACCAAAGTCATCCCATGTAGCGGCAATCCCTAGATCATAAAACATACCACAACGTGCACAAGCAGAATGTCCCTTCCTCGCCGCCAACCCCATCATCACTCTTGTTCACATCATAACGGTAAACGAGGTTCTATCCACAGATAAGCATCAGTATCACAAACCTGGCAGTCGTCTTACGTTCGATGTCAAACCGCCCCTCTCGGGAGTCTTCAAAATCTGCCTCAGTGTGTTCACGAATCTCGGATCGGACTAACAAGCAATACAACACGTAGTGTGTGAGCATTCATCAAACAAGCATGCTCGGACACTGACTGGGGTCATGAAAAACACAAGCGGCATAATGAGAACGGACGAGTCCAAGGCGTCCGTCTCCTCATAACTTTGACCAAAGGCTTGCAAGCTTGGGTTCCAAGCTTTGTGCATGATCTCTTCATACAGGTCGTCTCTTGCTGCAAGCCACACGTTGCGATTGGGACACGGCAGTGATCGCTTATCTGCCAGGCGCAAACCTTCGGAGGAAAACATCTGTTGGACCAACGCCTGAGGATCATACACGTCGCACATACCTCGGTCGATGGCCACCCTTGCTCAAACATATCAGTACGGGACTACATGACATGCAAGGACTCACCAAAGCATGATCTAGTACATTTACAGCACACTGCTCAGCGACATGCCGCGTTTCAGCATGCAACTTACCTTTGAATACTACACAGGGTATGAGAAACACATCGAGTTAGCATAGGCATGCAACATACCGTGAAGTGACGTTTCTTGCCACGAACTTCCCTGCGGTATTCACATAGACATTCAGACTTGACACACTTTTCCCTGGCTCGCACTGACCATATGGATCTTTCCGGAGGGTGAGCATGCACGTCACCGAAACAAGGATCTAAAGCTTACAAGTCGGGCTCCTTGTAGTTCTGAACGACGACTGTCACGGAACGGCGTCAATCGATGGGCCAGTTGGTGGGAATGAACCCTTACAATCTACACTGAAAAGAGGGGGCAACGACTCAGAGATAATCTTATCGAGATGAAACAACTTACAGTTCCCGCACTAGTACCCTGGAAAAGTATGTACCCGTCAGTGTATGTAGTGACATTCGACGTCGGCGTTGCGCACCATGTGTCGTACGACTATTTCGCCTATCGTGAGCCTGTTCAAATCACTGTAACGAAACGGCACGAACCAAGGGGCGACCAAACTAGGCAGAAAATCAACCAGTAAACTTCGGAGCAAATCTCCTAGACACACCTTCTGGCCCAAGTAGATACAATCCATCCTTTATCACAAGATTAGCCAAGGCTGATATAATCACCATAAGAGCCTACAATTCTCCATAGATATCCTTGGTGCAATCTCGTCAGGAAGTTAAGTAGACTAGGGGACGAAAACCCACAAGCTGTATATGATCCGCGGCACCGTTCCCAATTCTACCGTACATCGGATCAGCGTTATTCTGATGAATGATTCAACTCGCTTGCCTAACAGGCTTTGACCCTTTGTGCCCATCGAGATGGCTTAGCTCTATTTCTTCAAGATCCTTGCCACCTGGAGTGGTCCTCAGTAGATATATGCGTTGCTCCTAGCGGAGACACGCTCACCGTGAATGGTGTACCTGACGTATTACGCTGTGTTGAAAGCGTTCAGATCCTCGAATGTGAATTAAAACTTACATGATTTGAAGGGAACCATCTGGGTTCTTGTTCCTCAGTCGCTCGAAGATAAAGTCCAAGTAGGCTATTGTGTTGTCAGTGAAAATCACTGAGTTAACCACCAGACAAACCGTTTGCTTCATGGGTGAAGCCCAGGCGGATGAGCGCATACAATGTGAACGAGGAATCACGAATCCAAGAAGCGCTGAGTTGGACATAAGCTTGCGATGACTATTCGAAAACCAAAAGAAACGTACCGATAATCCCTACATAGACATGCTGAACACTAATCACGACCAGCATATAATCACGGACATACCAATTTCTCGTCCCACCAATGTACTCTGGCAAGCTGAAGGTTGGACTCGCCACAACGGCGCCTCGAGTCCAAATCGTTAGGTAACACGAGGCAACTTACTTATTTTACCCACCGGTTGGTTCGTAAATCAATAATTTGAGGGCAAGAGCACTTCTGTGGACAGCTTCTTTCCAAGATCCTTGATAGGTAGAACCGCGAATCCAAGAGCTCCAATACTTATTCGTAGACTAGAAAATGTTCAACATCAAAACACAGATAGGTGGACAGCTTTATGCATACCACGAAGAGGTGATCGAGTAGCTCCTAGGTAAGAAATAGATATGAGGATGGCTACTTCCTCCACGAGACAAGTCAAGACGTACTTTGGTCAGTGTTGGATCATCGTCAGGACGCAACTTGGCAACACCCTTGATCACCTCTGAATAGAATCAGCACAAACGGTAACACTCTTGAATCGTTGGGCATACTCTCAAGGGGCACTCCGAGTTCATCTGCATGCGCCTGAGTTGCTTTGATGGGGGCGCGGAAGCCTTCTTTAGGACAAATGCGGAATACAAACGTCACACGTTGTCCTTCTTCGAGGGAAAAGTTGCAATATGTTGCGGGACCCAGATGTCCCTTGGACGAAAGGTCGAGGAGATCAAGGTTGACTTCGGGGATGGGCACATTGTCAATCGTGCTCTCTGCCACATAACGTAAGTCCACCTTGAGGTTAGGTGACTCAAAGACCGCTTTGTTTTGGGTGTGGGACAGAACGGAATCGTCTACGACAATTTCTGTGGTGTGTTTGTCCCGGGCGTAGTTGAAGGCTGGTGCGCACTCAACGCGGAGGGGAATGCTGCCACGAACGACCTTACAGATGGAGCGTCAGCCAGAAGTCTGTTCTCCAGAGACTGTTGGTAACGCACCTCGACGCGCCTTATCAACCAAAAAAGCAAGGGTCGCTTAGTATCCCCGTTTTCCTGACGTGGCAAAAAATCTAGTTGTTGTCAAGCTTTCGTCGTGCGACGGCGAGCGGATGATTTACCAGTTACGCTAACGACGCCCTTGTCATTGAGGAATCTGGGAAGATCATATCAGTGATGGGTTAGTTCTTCTGAGGAGGACTCGTACTTGGTTTGCAACACGTTGGAGCTTGGGAGATAGTTCTGCTTTGTTGCAAACGGAACAGTTGGTGCGATCGAGAAATGACCCCCCTACAATGATGTAAGCGGAGAGCCACAGTTAACCATGACGCCGATTCCGACCTTGTTCTTGTCAAGGATCCGAGCGAACACGGAAGGGGAATCAAAGTTGGGAATACAATAGCTTTCCACTGGATTCGAATAGTGCAAAGAGTGAGTGAACCTCAATTAAAAGGTACGGAACGAGGTGTAATCTCGTCGCGCCAACGATGCCGAACATCTGACATCATCTCGATGTTGAAGACTCACCCGAGCCATCCAAGCTGATCTACAAAGTTTCATCGATCATCAGACACGGACATGGACACGCAATTTGTGGAATTACCAGAGCTGCCGTCCTCAGATTGCCGATGCTGAAATATAGTAAAGTTTCGGTCAGATCGTTTGAAGGAGACCCCAAAGTCACGCATACAGTGCATGATCCGCAATCGCCATGTAGTCGCGCTCAGGGGCAGGGGTTTGGACGTTCATGGTGGTTTTCTGAGAGCGTGTGTGCTCAGCGTCGGGAGTTGGGCTGGGAACCAAAGTTGGCACCACGAATACACGATGGCCGAGTCGGGCCGCGGGCGGTTATCAATGGCCTCGACAGTGACACAGACCCAAGGACAATGTCACTTCAGGGGTTAAAATCATCATCTGGGAAGACTACCAGTGATAAGCCAACATCCTGTGATACCTGCTAACTTCTCTGAAATAGGGATTTTGCGCTCGTTCAGAATTTTCCCTGGCACTCAAACATGTTCATTACTACTACATCTTCCCAGGCTCCCGGGCCACAGAATTAGCAGCGGGGCTTTTTCGACCGCGCCGACAAGGTATGAATATGCTCTCGGCGGTGCACTACCTTCCTAGAAACACACTCATACGCTGATACGCAAGGTAGCACAAACTTAGACCTTCTCCGAGTGATTGTGACTCGCATCGTTCAGTGCGACGTCGCGCGGACCATTCCTTCGCTCTGGCCTTTCCTTTACAACAGCCTTGCTGTCGTGGCCATATGCGGTGTCCGTGACATCTCTCGGTTCCTCTGTCGGCTTGTCTGCAGACTCCCCACCATCTGTATCGCTGTTCCCGTAGCTAGCGAACCCTCCAAGGGACGTGAGGGTTGTCAATGTTGGATCTTTTTCGCTTCCTCTGCCTGACGTTGTCTCGCGCTCTCCTTTTCGGTTCTCCAAACTCGAGATCAGCGTCCCCTGAGCCTCTTTTTTGTGCCATAATTGGCTAAAACCCTCATCTCAAGCTGGGCAGGGTTCGGAGATGAAATGATGTGAGGCCGTCCTGCGAACGAGCTCTCTTTGTGCTTCATCAGGCTGTATGCCACTTATGAGAAAAGGCTGGGAGAAACGCGGAATCGATACGTCACCTCCTTGTCGTTGGCTTCCCAAGGTCCCTTTCTTGGTCATTGACAGTCTCGAGTGCTCTCAGTCTTTCTTCTCGACCACAGTCAAGTAACTTGCGCCGTTCCTCGTGGCGATAATCTTCGAGTTCATCCGGGTGTATCTTCAGAGTCAGAAGGAAGGTCTGACCACCCGCTCGGAGAGATCGGTCTGACTTGTATACACTCCGACGAAAAGTCGGGCAAATGATCCAGCAGAAGCCGGACATTGAATGTGAGATGCGCACGGTGAGGCCAAGACGGACCGCGTGTCATGTGTCAGCGCTTCAGCTTCAGCAACCATATCCCTGCCTTTCGGGGTTCCATTGAAAGATACATGTGATCTTGACACGCTGGCAGCTCATGCACGTGGACGAACGCGCTGGCTAGGTTTAATTGTTCAGTGTCGACTTTGTCCGCGCCACCTGAACCTTCCGGTGGCCCACCGGATAAGACCAGACCTGGAATTGTTACCGCCGCCAGCGACACTCGAGGAAGCATGCTGTCACCGCGGGCGGTCCGCGGGTCACGTCAGCTTCATATAGAAACAAGGATCCGGAGCAAGTGTATCGAAAACTTCAGTTGATTGAACATGGGATGGGGCTTTCTGTGAGACTGTGTTTGCGCATGATGAACCTGCGTGGGAAGCGATTGGAAGCGAAGTTGGCCTCTGATCAATGGTCCACACCAAGGATGCCAAGGATGCCCTCCACCTCACCAAGCGGACCCGAAAACCATGGAGTTGTTGTGCACTCTTACCATCTTCGTCTCCAAGACCGACTTCCTTCCACTATATATACTGTCTGGGTAGGCAGCTATCCCTGTAGCTCACTTGAGACCTCCTCTCAGCACCGTGGTGTCTTTTCGCTCTAGTGTAGCCGTGGCCACAACAGTTTGTCCTTGCTTGGATCAACCCAAGCCATTCCGTTAGCAGACAAGCTCAGCCTCCTCAGTCCTTCTGCCCGTGACATGTTGAAGAGATCAACGCCTGCTACTCCTCGCTTCGTGGTCTACAATGACAAGTGGATCAACCTGTTTCCCTCCGCGTCAGCACTTCGGGTAGGCAACACGCTTATACTACGGTCATCTTGTCGCTGACAGACCTACCTCCTTGTTGACTTCTGGCTCTGTCGATGAGGCCCAGAATTGGGAGGAGCTTGATGCCAGTCAGCGTTCTATCTACGTTCGAGAGTACGATTTGGCCGGAATTTCATTGATTGTCTCTGGCTTTGGATCCACTGAGACGCCAACATCCTCGGGCGTTGACCCCATGACAGCTGCAAATGCTATGGCTGAATGGGTAATCCAATATGGTGTTAATGGCATTGACGTCGACTATGAGGCCTTCTGCAATACTAGCGTCCAACCCAACTGATCGGGATTCTGGTGCATCATAGGATTTTATGGCATTCAATAACGGCGGAGGTGCTGCCGAGTCCTGGCTCATCAACTACACCAGCAGCTCCGTACAAAGCTTTCCCAAGGACAGTACATTCTCAGCCATGCTCGTGGGTTATTTAATTTACGTGGAGTGCGTCATGGTTGTTAACCAAAGTATCTTGTAGCCGCCGCGCCGTGGATCAAGGTTCTCCCCAGAAATGTGGAATGGCGGAGGCTACCTTGCTATTCATAAGAGCGTATGCTTCTTGATTGACTGAGTGAGGTTCAATGACCCTCTTCCATCCGTTTCGGGTTTTGACGAACACTTTTTGTATAATAGTTTTACGATCGTGAGTGAACAACTACATACATAATCTATTTGTTAGCATGCATCACTGATCACATTCTATTCGGATAGCTGAGGGAACCTCAGAGTACACGACATGCTCTGGGCTTCTGAGAGCTTCTACATCAGCCTAGTCCGGGACAGCCCTCTTCCAGATTGCGGCAAATGGCGTCACCTCGGACAAACTCGTGATAGGGGACCGGCCACGCTCACGGACACCACCAGTGTGCATTGATCCGTCGACGCTCGCTTCGTGTTTCACACTGGCGACCTATCAGGGATGGGGTCTGTTTCATGCATTTTATATCCTTGAAAATGCGGAATGCTGAACAACGACTCGTGCAGGCGATGGTGTAATAGCTTGGCAGGTAATTCCACCTATGCTTATTCCTCAAAGCGCGTCGAGACGCTATGTTTATTCGACAGTACCCTGATCCCACCTCCTCATGAATTACTACTGTCCACGGAATTACATGGCCAGTTTCTCGCTCTCCAGGTCGCTCTCCCCCCACGACACATTTGGCATCCTGCACGAGCGCCGGACCACCTGGAGGCGGTAATTGCGCCGGTGGCTCCGCATGGGTGAACAATGCGGCAGTAAATTCCACTCACGCATGTCCATGCACACGTTTTGCTCATGACGCTCTTTTCAAGTACTCGAGTGGTAGCAAGGTCACCTCCAAGTGAGTATTTGCAACTTCTATTAGGACTGCCCGAGTCGTTCCGATGCTAAATACCTCTCAAGTGGCGACCTCTGGACCGCAAACTAACGGAACCAGAATGAAATACCTGGGGGTAAGTCCTTCCGTTTTTTCATGTTGGAAGACGAATAGACGATGATGTCATGCGCAAAGGGCCCCTCTGGTAAACAATGGTGCTTGCGCTTGAACAAGATCAACTCGAATCCCTTGTGACAGGGAGATGTTGGAGAACGATTCCCTCGCGACAATCATAATATGAAATCCGAGTGTCATGATTCTACCCTGAGCTGCTTGGTCTTGACGAGTCGTTAGAAAGGTAATTTGATGCATGCCTCGTCAATGTAATTCCATTCTCTGGAATTCGAATGCTAAACATAAAATTGGTTAAGATTCGATACGGTCATCGGATCAGTCTCGCCGGTAATTTGGGGGAATCGCGCCTAGTAGGAGCGAGGAAAGAATTTTTACAAAGATGCGGATGCGACGGAGAAGTTGAACCATGCCAATGGCATCTGTCAATAAAAACAGTCGGTCGATGAGTGACTCACTCACTCGCTCTAGATCTTCATATGGAGCTCAGCGCTCCGCGCGCAGGAATTGTGCAACATCGTCATCGAAAACATTACGTTGCAAAACTGCTCGACAGACTAATGGGCGCGCGATCGAGGCAATTTCTGCGTAGTGAAGGCAGAGTTAATCTATCCACGGTACCTCCACGTGCTATCTATCGGAATTTATCAGAAGTCCTCACATTAGACGATAGGCTAAGGTTATGAATCCCAAATGCATTTACTGTAGATACCGTTGTGCTGTACCGTACATGGTCCAAAGTTAGACTTGCTCTGACTGTGACCCAGATCGTTTAGCGCGACGTCGCGCGGACCATTCCTTCGCTCTTGCCCTTCGAGCTTCCTTTACAGCATCTTCGCTGTCGTGGCCATCCTGAGCGTATGCGGCGTCCATGACATCTCTCGGTCCCTCTGTCGGCTCGTCCGCAGACTCCTCACCATCTGTATCGCTGCCCCCGTAGCTAGCGAGCCCTCCAAGGGACGTGAGGGTTGTCGGAGGTTGGATCTCTTTCGCTTCCTCTGCCTGACGTTGTCTCACTCTCTCCTTTTCGGTTCTCCAAACTCGAGACCAGCGTCCCCTCAAAAAGGCGAACCTCTTGTCAGTGCCGTAATTGGCTAAAATCCTCATCTCAAGCTGGGCAGGGTTCGGAGATGAAATGATGTGAGAGGCCGTCCTGCGAATGAGCTCTCTTTGTGCTTCATCAGGCTGTATGCCACTTATGAGAAAAGGCCGGAAGAAACGTGGAATTGATATATCACCTCCTCATCGCTGCCTTCCCAAGGATCTGTGTCCCTTTCTTGGTCATCAATAGTCTCGAGTGCTCTCAGTCTTTCTTCTCGACCACGGTCAAGTAGCTTGCGCCGTTTATCGCGGCGATAATCTTCGAGTTCATCGGGGGAGAAGAAGAATGTATCTTCAGAGTCAGAAGGAAGGTCTGACCACCCGCTCGGAGAGATCGGTCTGACTTGTATGTTCTCCGACGGAAAGCCAGGCGAATGATCCAACAGAAGCCGGACATCAAACCTGTGATGCGCATGGTGAGGCCAAGATTGCTGGTAGAAGTAAAAGAGAGCGACAAGTCACGCCAACTGACAGCGATTGGACCGCGTGTCATGAGCCGGCAACCATCCCACTCCTACTTTTCGGGATTCCATTAAAAAACACATGTGATCTATATTCCCACTGACACGCTGGCAGCTCATGGACGAACCTACCTATCCACCCACAGCGCCGGCTGGTTTAATTGTTCAGTGTCAACTGTGTCCGCGCCACCTGAACCTTCCGGTGGCCCCCATCGGATGAGACCCGACCTGGAATTGTTACTGGGTGTCATCATAATAGATGAGTCCTGACACTCGAGAAGGCGTGCAGACATTGCGGGCGGTCCGCGGATCACGTCAGCTTCATGGGCTTGGATGTAGAGACAAGAATCCGGGGCAGATGTATCGAAAGCTTCAGTTGATTGTACGTGTGACGTGGCAGCTGGGTGTGCGGGTTGCTCCCAGCCATCGTCGCGAATATTGAGCTTTCTGTGCTTGCGTTTGTGCATGAACCTGCGTGGGAAGCGGAGCTGGGCTGTGGTCTTCCTCCTACCTTCACCCAATGGCCTTGGTCCAGCATTACAGACGTCTCCCCAACGTCTCCCAATGTTATCTGCGACCGAACATTACCGCATGATTCATTTCTGACTCGAAATGTTTCAGTTCGCTTTTGATTTACGTGAGTGAGACCACAACAGGGCTCGGAAGGATACAAGGCAGGATGCAGCGATGCCTCAAAAGTAGCATTGTCGCTCACAAGCACTGAACAATGGTCGACCTTCTCCATCCGATCTTATTGACTCGTCACGGTGCATGACCCTGGATTGCTTATTCCTTAAAGCCCGAGTGTTTTTTGAACGTGGCGTCTCTAAAAATTTTACTGGCCGTCTAGATCTTGATTGCGCTAGTGTCTTGGATCACCGAATTCGTCGTTCCTCGATCATGCAACGGTCGACACCAAGGATGCCCATGTGGTCTGCCCTACTTTGTCTCCACTACCACATTTCTTACCATGCGGACGTGAACTCTCTTCGCGCCGTTCATGAACACCGACAAGCTTTTTAGAGGTTTGTCTGCGCAGCTGACAATTGAGCTATCATCTTATGTCCCTGCTTGCAGGACGTACCCCTGTCTTCGGTCATTTGCTGAATGCCCACCTCGCCTAGCGGACATGAAAAGCAGGCGGTTGTCATGCGCTCTTACCATCTTCGTCTCGAAGCACTTTGTTTACTAGCTTTACGCGAACCAACCTCCTTTCGCTATATATATGTCAAGGCAGGTAGCTATCCGTAGCTCACTCGAGATCTCCTCTCGGCGCCATGGTGTCTTTCCGCTCTGGCATAGCTGCGGCCACAACAGTTTTGTCCTTGCTTGGATCAATCCAAGCTATTCCGTTGGCAGACAAACTCAGCCGCCTCAGTCCTTCTGCTCGTGATGTGTTGAAGAGGTCAACGCCTGCTGCTCCTCGCTTCGTGGTCTATAATGACAGGTGGATCAACCCATTACCATCCGCGTCAGAACTTCAGGTAGGCGACACGCCTATGCTACGCTCATTTAGTCGCTGACCATCATGCTGAGCAGGGCTTCAACGTCTTGTGAGTGACTGTTGGATAGTGTGTCAGCATTATACTTAATATCTTTTTAGCGCCCTTACTTTCTTGTTGGCTTCTGGTTCTGTCGATCAGGCTCAGAATTGGCAGGAGCTTACTGCTAGTCAGCGTGCTACCTACGTGAAAGAGTACAATGCGGCCGGAATCTCATTGATCGTCGCTGGCTTTGGGTCCACTGAGACGCCAACATCCTCGGGCGTTAACCCTGTGACAGCTGCGAATACTATGGCTGAATGGGTAATCCAATATGGTGTTAATGGCATTGACGTCGACTACGAGGTACTTCTAGCTCACCTTCAACGATGCTAACGTCCAACCCAACTGATCGGAATTTGGGCGCATCACAGGATTTTACGGCATTCAATAGCGGTGGAGGTACTGCCGAGTCCTGGCTCATCAGGTACACCAAGCAGCTACGTACAAGGCTTCCCCAGGGACAGTACATTCTCAGTCATGCCCGTGGGTTACTTATCATACATGGTGTGAATCATGGTTGCTGACCAAAATGTCTGTAGCCGTCGCGCCATGGTGAGTACGACTGCCCAGTTAGGACATAGCGCTTGTTCATCTAAGCGGGACAAGGTTCTCCCCGACAATGTGGAGTGGCGGAGGCTACCTCGCTGTTCATAAGAGCGTAGGCTCTTTGATTGACTGGGTGAGTGAGGTTCAATAACGCTTTTCATCCCTTTCAGGTTTTGATAAACACTTTTTTTAGTATAATGTGCAAGTAAGCGCCGAATCTTTTTTTTCTTCTCATTACAGCGGTTTTCAAAAGTCTGGGGAAAAACAAGAAACAAAAAGTTGAGTATGGGAATTGCCGGGAGGGACCCGAGAAGTAGCTCAGAGAGATTGTGTGATTCTGTGACACAAGCGTAGGTAAGCAGCGCTGTTCCTTCGCTCCCACCACCATATCACTCGTTCGTCTGCCTTTTGCTGGCCCCACTCACTGCACCTGACCTCGAAACCAAGTCTCTCGGCACCTCAAAGCTTACAGTGGCTTTTAAAGTTCATGGAAAGACAAAACAAATAGTTGAGCTGTGGGGATTGCTAGAAAGGACAATTACAAGTAGTACTTTCAACCATGTGTCTTAGCATGTTTCATCAGTCTCGGAGGTGCACTTTGAGTAGCAAAAATGACTTCCTGATGAGCCCTGGTCACAGGCTCGCCCGGAAGCACCTATGAATTGTTTACATACAACAAACGAGCTGTAGCGTACATAACTAAGAGCTGTTGTGGGCTCACATGTAAGTGGAGTCGTAGCTACATCAAATAAGTTGGGGTTGGCAGCAAGGAGGGGATTGAATTGCGATGTACTATGTAGTAGCTTGAACATACAGTGTGGTGAGGCTAGCTACTACACAAAAAGGTTTGCTATGCAAGATGCCCACGACAAAAAGAGAAAGATGGGAAGTAAGCGACAATCCGTGCGCATGAGCTGCAGGGCAGTGAGCATTACAGAAGGTTATCTGAGCACTTGGGGGGTTACTAGTAAGTTGCGAGGTGCCGAGAGACTTGGTTTCGAGGTCGAGTGCAGTGAGTGGGTCCAGCAAAAGGCAGACGAACGAGTGATATGGTGGTGGGAGCGAAGGAACAGCGCTGCTTACCTACGCTTGTGTCACAGAATCACACAATCTCTCTGAGCTACTTCTCGGGTCCTTCCCGGCAATTCCCATACTCGACTTTTTGTTTTTTGTTTTTCCCCAGACTTTTGAAAACCGCTGTAACGTCACATCAACCCTTGTCGTTGTCAATAGTTTTACAATCGTGAGTACTGACACAACACATACATAAACTATCCGTTAGCACACAGCACTGATTACAATTCTGTTCGGCTAACAGAGGGAACCTCAGAGTATACGACGTGTTCTGGGCTTCTGACTGCTTCTACATCCGCCTGGCCCGAAAGCGCCCTCTTCCAGATTGCGGCAAATGGTGTCACCTTGGAGAAACTCGTGATTGGAAAACCGGCAACGCCCCCGGACGCCAGCAATGGGTACATGAATCCGTCGACGCTCGCTTCGTGCGTCTCACAGGCGGCTTCTAAAGGATGGGGTTGGTTTCACGTACTTCATATCCTGTGAACTGAGGAATGCTAATGACATGTGCAGGGGCAGGTGTGATGGCTTGGCAGGTAATTCCACTTATGCTTGTGCCTCGAAGGGTGTCGAGACGATATGTTTGTTCAACAGTACCCTGATGCCACTTCAGCATGGATTAGTACTGTCCGCGGAAATACATGGCCAGGTTCTCACTCTCCGGGTCCTTCTCCTACCACGACACAACCGGCATCTCCCACGAGTACTGGACCACCTGGAGGCGGTAACTGCGCCGGTGTCTCCGCATGGGTGAACAGTGCTGCAGTAAGTTCCGCTTTACTTCCGTGCACACGTTGTTATGCTCATAACGCTCTTTTCAAGTACTCGAGTGGTAGCAAGGTTGCATACAAGTGAGTACTAAGTTTTGGTAGGACTGCCCGAGTCGTTCTGATGTTATGCCTCCCAAGTGGCGACCTCTGGACTGCAAGCCAATGGAACCAGAACGAAACACCTGGAGGTAAGCCCTTCTTTCTTTTCCTTTGGAAGACCAATAGACGATGATGTCATGTACAAAAGGCTCCTCTGGTGCCTGGACGAACGACGGTGCATGCGCTTGAGCAAGATCAACTCGAATCCCTTGTGACGGAGAGATGATGGAGAACGATTCCCTCACGATATCCATGATATATATATGAAACCCAAGTGCGGTCTTGACGAGTCGTTAGAAAGGTAATTTGATTCACGTATTGTATTTAGCTCTCGTGGAATTCGGAGGTTAAACATGAAACTGGTATGCTTCGATACGATAAGGCATGCTTAGTACTAGGAGCGGGGGAAGAATTTTTCACATAGACGCGACAGAGAAGTTGGACAATGGCCGGTCAGGCCCATCTGTCAATAAGAAAAATCGGTGCAAAAGTGACTATGTCCACCATGATCAGGTACATCCTTTTGGTACTGGGCCAGCCAAACTCCTCAGCGCGTTGAACGCGCAGGAATTATGCAAAAGTGTCGTTGCAAGCAATACGTTCTCGGGATCAATGGGCGCGCCTGGGCAGGCGAGGCGAGGCGAGAGCGCTGAAGTCTCTTGCCAACGCGTAAGTACGCCACAACACATGTTCTCTCAGCCTGGATCCGCGTGGCATTCGGAAGCGCTAAGCGCTCTACGAGCAGGATCCTATTACCTGTAAGGCGGGTCAGTTCTGTCATCACCCTCTTTTCTTTTTGTTGTAGGATTGGTGCTTCGCTTGTTTGCCGGTCTGTGTATATCGTCTGTCAGATTACACGAAATCATTTCCTGTGCCCAAAACTCGTGCTCAGGCTGAAGCATGTGCATGAGGCCTTGAGGTGGCGTCGGCCCTTCAAGTTGCCCATGCGAACAAGAGACAGTGCCGTACAAGGGTGTTCCAGTCTCCTGCGACTGAACCACTCTTGTACTGCAGAGTCCTCATGAAGTCTCGCGAAAGCCTTTAGAAAAGCCAGCAGCAGTACAAAGGAAGACGAGATGATGAACAAAGATGCAGTTGAGGTAGATGAAGACGAGGGTGAGGGTGTGAAGTGACTGTCGCTCTGACCTGCTGTGCTGTATAAGCCTGGAAAGTTCCGGAGTTGCGAAGCCGTTCGGAGGCGCTGACGGACACCGCCGGGTGCGTGTCCGGCGGATAAGCGCATCCGTGCTACATATGCAACTTGTCACCACTCCATCACTACTGGCAAGAGGATGCATCACGCACTGGAGATAAATGAAATTCTCTTGAATATCTTTGATCACTGCGACTACATGTCTGGTGTTCGGAGATGGAGAGATAATCCCACTCTTGCATCCCTGGCTAGGACATGTCGCGCATTCAAAGAGCCAGCGTTGAACCTGCTCTGGGAAAAATTGCTTGACCTATCCCCTCTTGCCCAATGCCTTCCAGAAGCATCACATTTCATCAATGACGAGGCGAGATAGTTTCGAGTCTTCATCACTTTGAACGTCTCTCATGTTTCTCCCCCAGTACTTGTATTCATTCAGTAGACCGCTTACGCAGACCGAGTGGGATACCCTTCAAAGCTATACATGTCGCATCAGATCCATAGTGGAATTCCACTGTGGACTCGACTGCGAATCTGTCGTAACCTTCTTGGACCCTCCTGCCACCAGACCATTCTTCCCGAACCTCCGCACGCTGTCTTGTGAATACAGAGACGAAACCATGGCTCTGTTGAACCTCCCTCTCCCATCCCTGATTTCCCTCGAGGTCATGTTCCCGGATTCACGTTTGTTCCAGAGCTCTCTCAAGTTATTCCCCAAATTTTCCCTGAATATCAGAAAAATTGACGTCTTCGTGAATGACTTTGAGGGTGTACCCACATTCAGCAAAATCGAGCCCAACTACATCTGCCGTTGGCAAAACCTCACGTCTGTGCTTTGTAGTCAAGTTGCCTTGGATGTGCATGAACTTGTACATCTATCCCGCATGCCTGCGTTGACTGAACTCAACATCATGTCGAGCGCTACATTGTCACCTTTCGACTCGCCCCTTTTCTTCCCCAGCTTACATACCTTATCGTTGGGATCTGAATCGCTGAAACCAACATCACGGCTACTCTCCCAGATTCGGCTGCCTGTTGTCAGGAGTTTCACTGCATTCATTCGCGACTGTCCTTCTAGGCTGCAACTCTCCTCATTCTGGGCGAGTTTTCGAGCAGCCAGTACTGGTCACACCGTTGAGAGACTGGGGTTAATGCAAATTCCATACTATTCATCAAACAATTTTACTCGATCGGAGGCTCCCCTGCTTGGCTTCGAGGACTTGCAACCATGCTTAGCGTTCAGTGACCTCCGGCTCATGAAAATCAGTGTTGAATGGAAGGTAGATCTGACAGACGACGACCTGCTCACGTTAGCATCGGCATGGCCGTGCTTGGAAGACCTTGCTATAAATATGGGTTGGGGCTGGAACACACTGGCTGGTATCACGCCAAATGGACTGCTTCGGCTTCTGGAGTCCTGTCGGTCGCTCAAAAGTGTCGCGCTCGTCATCGATCTACGAGGCTACACCGAATCCCTGCGATCGGAGGAGAGCATTGGGTTAACGCCACGACGCCCGTTTACCATATATGTGCTCGACTCGATCATTGAAGCGGAATCTGTGCCTGCCATGGCCACATTCTTTGCCAGCATCTCGCCTTGTACCAATTTTTACTCGTCTGTTTGGAGTACCAGGGCTACTACAGGACCAAACTGGGAGGTGTACAGGACTCGTTGGGAGGATGTGCAAAGACGTGTCCGTGGTTGATCAGCATTCTTGAATCACCCTTGTGGTCCAATATAGGTGGTTTGAAAAACAAGCTTGACGTTGATGCAGCGGGCCGAGTACATGTACGTAGATGATATGACAGCCTTTGGGCATAGACTCGTGACCAGTCCGTCTAAAAGAGGTTGCACAAGGCAAACCGTCGATAGACGCGACCTCTTTCTCAACAGTCAAATTAGTAGCTGACAGAGTCGCTACTAGACCGAAAAGAAGATGGACAACGGACGATTCCCCCAGCTGATCGCTTTTGACTTGGAGTACGTGCTACGTTCAACCTCAGATAATTTTGTACGCACGCCTGACTCGTAGGGATCCAAGTTATACGTTATGGAACTTTTGGATAGATACCCACGTCGAGCCACCATTGAAACAGAATGCCCTCACGGGAGTTGTCTATGACAGCGCCGACGATCCGACGAGAGTAGAGTTTTTCAAGGACGTCCCAGAGATATTGCGTGGCTTGAAGAGCAAGCCAGAGGTCACCATCGCAGCTGCGTCAAGAACGGCTGCCATCAAACTGTAAGTATGTAACTCAGTTCGTCAGGAAAAAACACTGATAATGGTCTCACCGCGGCAAGTGCTCGAGAGGCTCTCCGACTTATCAGGATTCCCGCGTCTCCTTCAGTCGGCAAAGATACCACGGACGTCGCTGACGCCAACAGAGTCGATTCGCTCCCTGCAAATGAATTTTTTGATCACCTGGAAATATATCCCGGATCTAAGATTGCACATTTCAAACAACTTCACAAAGTCACTGGTATACCGTATAGTGAGATGGTAAGGATGCTACCATGTCGAAATGCGTATGAGCTCCCGACCTGGCAAATACTAGCTCTTCTTCGATGACGAAACGAGAAACGAAGAGGTGGAGAAGCAGCTTGGTATGTGGTTCTTGCTGTTGAAAAAGGACGTACTCATGCGGTCTCGTTCAAGGCGTGACATTTGTTTGGGTTGTTGATGGGTTGAATTGGGATTGCTTCCAGGAGGGTCTTCGGGAGTGGAGGAAGAGGCATGCCGCAGATAACAACGCTTCGAGCTAGTTGGCCGCGTTGGCAACGGACGTAAATCGGGAGAGCATCATCCAATTGCATATCGTCCCCAGATGATGAACGGAAGGATCATGGTACGTCAAATTCCTATTTGCCAATATCTCGATTGTCTTTTTGTTCCCGGCATACAATATCAGCCTATCTTGGAAAATCACAGAGAATGTGATATGTGTATGCGCTTTTTGAAGCCCAACCCTGTCAGACTGAAATCATAAATGTTGACGTCATTTGACAACTCTGACAACGGAGCAGCGAATACCACGAGTATGGTTTGGCAGTCAGGATCAAGTATACGGGTGTGGCCGGTGGCTAAATTAGCTCATCGATCCGGACCAATTTCCTACGCTGAAGATGAGTCGGTCACAAGGGTTCCAGGAGCTTCTTCTGGAATAAATGTGCGCTGGCGTATGCTCCTGAACGACATGGAACTTTCGCGATTGGTGGGTTCCTCCTATCGAAACGTCAGAGTTTCATCTACCACCCTTGCTGTTACGGATGAACACATAATGTTGCCCATCGCGGTATACAGTAGGGTTATCTCACTTCCGTTGCTGTACATTGTCACGCCGTAAAGTTCCTCAAGCTTCTATGATCACCGTGTCCTTGGTGAGCAATTCTGTCGCGGAGTCTGGTTCACGATAAGGACAGAGCTTTCGGTTGGAGGATAAGGCGGAGCCCTCTGCAAATTCATCTCGCAATTTTCCGCAGTATCACGTCGATCGTTTTTCCCGACCATTCCATCCCTGTAAGCAGAGTTCCTGACGGAGTTCCCAAAGAGCATAATCAAGCTTTCATTGGTTGGTAAGACACTTCCTCCATTTTGATATTGGGAAACCTGCGGAACATCCGCTCTAGGAGCTGCGATACGGAGCCTACCGAAGCTGAGGGCAGGACGATGCAGAGGTATAAAAGCTTGCTCTCATCCCGAGTTTAAGTCTGCAGGCTACGACCCACTTTTCGCCTTTCCCCACTGAAACACGATGTCGAAGAAGGCTGCAAAGTCTGGTTAGTCTTTCTGCCGGATTTCACTGCTGCGGGACTGATGCTGACTATGTCGTTCGTGCTCTTCGTTTTAGCCACGCCTGCGAACACTGCTAAGGCCTCACCCCCTTCAAAAGGTACCACTTCCCCCCCTGCCGTGAGTTGAACCTGTCCACCTACCCTGACGCTTGACTGAAACCATTCTAGAGCAAAGCGGCGCAGAGCCCCGAGTCTCCCCCTGCCAAAGGCAAGGGTGGTGACAAGGCCAAGAAGAAGTAAACCTGCCAAGGGGGATATTGCGCATACCTCTTCCTCTTCTCTCACACATATGGTACGATACGAAAGCGATGGATTCCCTGGGAGCACGTTTTGTTGATCTGAGATACCTGTATTAAATTCTGGGACGAGCATGACATATGCCACTAGGAATTTGTTGTAGACATGCTGATATGGATAACTCGTCGTTTTATGAGTAGCTGCTAGGAGCGCGGGATTCTTCGAAGCAAGCTGTGAGGGCTATTATGCCGCGATCAGCTCGAGTATTCAATGAATGCGCGTAGTCACGTAGAGGACATGCGAGGATGTCTAAATGTGCCCTTCCTATCAGATGGCCACGAGAACGAGTTGTTGGACGATTCGAAACCGGGGTCGTGAGCGAGAGAAGACCCTGCCGGTCCTTCAAGTTCCTACACATCCAGGCCAAGGCTTAAGAAACGATGAATTCACTGTTAGTACACATTGTGATCAACGAGATACAGCTGCAGTATGTATGAAAAAATGCCATCCATTCCTTTGAGTGAATCGAACTACGGCATGACTCAATCCGCAACGCGTTCGAAGACCCAACGTTGGTTTGGGGTGTTCTGTGTTCGCCAAGGCTCGTCAGTACTGATAAAATATATGCGCAATCCAATCAATGATACCCACGTTGCGAAGCAGAACCGAGACCTACGTACGTTTGATAATAGCATCAGCCAGAAGAGCCCCACTCGGATATAAACTAGCTTACAGTGTGATCCTGCGTACGATGAATTGCCGTGGCGTCTGAGGCATTTCCTATCCTGTGTTCGCAAAATGAATAAGCATATGGGCGATAAGGGATGTGCTAACACGTATGCATCTCCCCTAGGTTCAATGGTCCAAGTGGTATACTCGAGATCCGGAGAGACCAACACATTGGCGTTTCCCGTGGTCAGCGGTATGTCCTGGTTTCCTTTACGAGTCGTGATCTTGTAGATTCCATCGCCAAGAAGAGAAACAGCCCACTGTCCGAGTCAGTTGTTTATGTTGATCGGTATAAATTAAGTGATGACGAACTCTTTGATGAACGTTGGATTGATCCAGTCTTTGCATGAAAACCGAGCCCGGTGCGGCTTGTGAGCATGTAAGGTATAGATCGCCAGTGTTGTTCTTGATGTAGTAAGTACCATCCAAAATCCGTGGTGGAATAACCTGTACTTGAAGACGATCGTCGACCTGGATTGTTGTTTTCCTCAACTGGTCTTATTTGGACTGGCATTCAGTACAGCACAAGTTAGATTTCCAGGGAAACGTACTAAAGTGCAAGCTCGGTACGCGAAGTTCGGTACGGAGAGCGTCAGTTTGTTGCTCAGCTCCGCGTCCAGCCTGGGATTGTTGAACGACAATCTGACCAATAAGATAGTAGTCAGGGATGATGTACTTGAGATTGCGCAGGGTAATTATTCCATTCGCGTCGCTAGTTGCGAGGTAGTCGTTGTCGAAGGAAAGTGCGATTGACCATATTGGTGCGGGGTGTGTGATGGCAGAACAGATCTGTGCGTACGTGGCAGTATCCCAGAGTGAAATAGAGCGACCAATAGAAGAAGCGATGAATTTGCCGTTGCTTGACAAGGCGATGTATCCAAAATTGCCACCTGCTTCGCCGGGGATAGACCAGCTAGAGAGAGTCTGCTTTGCATTGACGTGGACGTGAGCGAGTGTATTCTGTGATGTTAAGGTGAAGACATTATGGACACCGGACCACGCAATGAGATTGCTGCATGTGTATGGAATATTAGATGATGAAAAAGTTTGGAGCAGGTCGCCGTTATTTGCGTTGTAGACTCGCAGGCACTTGCTGCTCGTGGCGATACGATCCCCGGTAGGAGAGAATTTTACCGTCCTGACGCGATCGTCGTGTTCGAGTGGACCAACGAGTTGTTTCCCGGTCGAGATGTCCCAGATAAACACTTTCTTGTCATTTCCACCTGTCGCGAATCTTGTTGAGTCGGGGGAGACATGAACTGTATCCACCCAATCCGTGTGCTCATTCACCGTGAAACCGGTTGGGCTCTTCCTGCTCAGCACATTGGCCACCTGCCACCCCGCACTGAGGATCCAGTTGCCATCGTCCGAAAGAGTGATCGCCGTGATGAGCCCGCCGGAAACTCTGATTCCCTCTCCAACCTCCATTCCATCGGCCCAACGCCACTGTCGGATGACCCCTTCGTCGTCAGCACTCAAAAGGTGTCGGCTATCCTCCAAGAGCACGAGTGAGCGCATACGACTGCGCGCTTTAATCTCGATTGTTTTTGTGCTGTCTGGGTAAACGGTCGACCGGTCAGCATCATTGATTCGTCTGGAAACCTGCACTCACTCATTATTGTTCGACGTCAGCTCACGCCGTTTACAAAGCACGATGGGGAGAGAGGGCGCCGATTTCTTTTGATGCATCTGCACGTGCTCTTATCAGCGTGAATCGATCGGCTCCGACTCTCCCTTTGAGGGCCTAGGGCTTCAAAGTTCAAACCGCCAGTGTGGTATCTCATTGACACGGATTGCAATAAGAACAAATTGCGTGTCTCGGCTCGCTCGATTCTCATAGCTATGACTGAAAAACAGTACTCACTGCGCTCGTGAATGCGCTGCAGCGGTACCCAATCGCTCTCTGAGGGCAGTGGCACGTTTCGACGAACAATGTGCTCACGTGTTTCGAGTTATCCTTGGCATTGCCTCACACGGTAACTTTACATAAGCCATATTGCGACGAGGTGGAGTCGCAAATTCCCTTGTTGACGGTCTACTGCCACTCTGCCTAAGCGCTAGGTTTTCCTTATACCTGGACCTGCGCGCACAACTCGGATCTCTGTACGGGTTTCACTTCCGGTCCTTTTTCGGATCACCACGAGCTTAAGGCACACATGGCGCCGAAATGCCCTTCGGCAAACACTCAGGCCATCGATCAAAGTAGCTTCTGGGACGCCGGAAACTTGAATTGGGATGAGCATAGGATTGGCTGGGCCATCGGTGGAGGCTGCGCGGCCCTCGTGAGTCTGTGTTTTGTTCGTCACTGCTCCTTCTCAACAGGTGGAATCGCATACAGACAGTACTTATCTCACTTGTTTCAATTTGGAAACACTGTCGGTGAGTTCTTGCTGATTGTCGAGTGTACTGTTATAGATAAATTTCTTGCTAGCAACTATAACAGGCCCAATGAACAACGACAAGTGTGAGTATCAGTACTTGCGCTTGACCGAATCGGATCGGTGAACCGTTTGACGCCAGCCTACGAATTTTGTATTTGCCGCCGGTCTACGCTGTCGTTTCCTTCTTCTCATACCGGTTTTTCCGGAGTTATACCTACTACAGTCTCGCAGAAGCGGGTGAGTTGTCACTTTTCTACCAATAGACATAACTCATGCAGTTTTGCAGCATATGAAGTAAGTTTGTCATCCACGCCAAGTTTCCTATCTAAAGCACAGTAGGCAGTTACACTGAGCGCTTTCCTGTGTGTTTTCAGCCTTCTATTACATCTCTTTCATTGAGCTTTCATATCACAGATTACTCTTGATCGAGTACGTAGCGGAGACCGCATCTGGCCACAGTGCTTTGAAGGCCATGGAGCGCAAGGATAAAAGACCGCTTCCAATACCCGTAATTTTTTTGTATTTAGTCACCTGGTACGCTTCTAACCTTTCCTGCAGTTTTGTTGCTGGAGATATCGTCCTACGAAGGTTGACCTTATCTTTGATGCTCTTGCACACATTACTCATTTGTTCACTCCTCACTAGGCGTATTTCATGTACACAGTCAAGGTACGGCCCTCGATATCACGTCAGCTAATGTCATCTCAACTCTTTGTAGTGGACTGTCCTACAATATGTGATTATCCGACCAGGTGATTGATTTCTCCGATTAGTTTTTGGAGAAGTCGCTGAACCGCCGGCAAGCATGCTCTGTCGCGGGCATAATATGTGAAGCATTCAATATCCTCTGTTCATCCGGTCCATATAGTGTTTATTTTGCCAATGTCTACCTGGAGGTAATTGACTTCGTCAGCATAAGGTATTTCTTTGTTGTCTCAGACAATACATTTTATTCAAATATCGGTTAGCATCGCTCTATATGGGTTGCTTCTATTTTACGGTCTCACCAAAGATGAGCTTCACGGACGACGGCCTCTTGCGAAATTTCTGTCTATCAAGCTTATCGTTATGTTTACATTTTATCAATCATTTGTGGTAAGTGATATCTATACCACCAGAGTGCCTTTGACGGATTTCGACTTCTGTGAAAAAGTTCGATACGCTTGCAGGGCGTGTCATCAAGTGTAAGTTTCTTGAGCACAGACTGCTCAAGGACTTTTGGGGATTAACTTTCCCGTTTTCTGCAGCTACTCAATACTGGACAGCGACCAATATTGCAGACGGTCTGAATGCTCTAGCTATCTGCGTCGAGGTAACGTTCAACATCGACAGCCTTGAACCGTGTTGAACCTGTGACCCAGATGGTATTCTTCTCTCTCTTGATGATGTGGGCGTATACCTGGAATGAGTACAAAGCTGAAGGTGCACCCAAAACCAGTATATGGCGCCCGTTATGGGATAGGTGAGTCAGTTCACCCTTCTTTGACATGCCACTTACTGATCTGCACAGCATCAACTTCAGTATGGAGGTTTCTTTTCTTGTCTTTAGTTTCTGACGTTTTATTAGCGGACTTCATTGTGGAAATCTTTGGGTCTCTCAAATTTTTCCTCGGCTGTCATTCCGGTCGTCGGTCAGATGCTGCAATCGTGAACAACTATAAGAGCATGGACTTTGGTCAAGCATTTGGTGTTGACGGCAAGTATCCAGCAGACATGGTCTCCACCAACGACAAGCCTTCTGCGATCCGTCCGCGTGCCAGCTACGATGAAGAGATTCGCTTGGCACCCTATCCCTACAGCGACGCACGCAATGCGGGCAGTCGAAGTCCAATGGTCCTGTAGTTTTATGGCCACGTTCGGATATCTACTCGATGTCCACGCATTAAAGGACAATTCGCTTCGTTGGTAGTACTACTGACGAAAGGTTTATTTGGCTTCAAATGGATGAATATTTATCTTCTTTTTCTTATCCGATTTAGCGTTCCTTACATCACGTCCTTGCTGTTATACCGTGCTTTTCTGCTGCTTTATATACTCACAATTCTATCTTCCTGATCTGAGGAGTTCTTTACCCCCACTATCAAGATGACGGGCTCGTCTCTGAACGCCGTCGGACAACACCCTCGACAGGCTGGTCGATCGGAGGCCGTTTGCGCCTCGACCTGGCACAGGCACACCGGAGCCTTCCCCGTCGTCCACGAAGAATGTCAAGTGAATGTTCAAGCAAGCTCTAACAGGTCTATCGGAACCACCATCGACCGTGTCACTGTCAGTGTCTCATGCTTGTGCGCCGGAACTGTCCTTTACAGTCGGCCCGTCGCCCGGAGGCTGAATTATAACATTATCCTCTGATTAGTAGGTGTTCCCAGACTCGGAATATTTCTGTTACATACCATGCGCACAGGTAAGAAGGCCACTTTCCGCAGAAAATCTACCTCATGGGATGCTGAAAAATCCTCAGGCTGGTATGCGTTCAAGACGATTCCCGAGATGTGTGTTGGGCGTCCAACAACTCGGTGTTCTGCACAGTGGGTTGAATGTATCCCGATCCAGGGATTGTAACAGCACTGACTGTTCCTAGTCCGTCGCTCCCCGTCTCCACATCCTGGACCAACGATTCTGTCACACTGTGGCGTGAGTGTTCAATTAGGCATATACACTTCAAATCTGCAGAGCTATCTAAAATGAACGTAAGCTTGGGGTTTCCTCTACACCGCTGAGCCGTCTCACTGGCACACTCATTTTAGCAATTCAAAAACGTATCTTACAGCTCGACTTGAACTCCTTGCCCCCTCGCACGTCATGGTCAGGGGTCGGCAAGTCGAGGGCCCCGAGTGAGTTGGGATGTGTGTGGAGCCTGTCCTATGGATGAGCCAGAAGTTGTGCCGTTCTTGCACGGCACGTGTCTGCAAGATGGACCGCTAACTCGCCATTCTCAGTAGCGAGAAGATTAGTTTGAATCTAGGGAGGGCATAACGACATCCACTTCGGTCGTGCAGTATCAACCTTACTAGGAGGTCACCGTTGAGTGCGAATAGGCTATTAGACTTTGCAGATAAGGGAATTACTGTACTCAGACGTTAGTACTTGATGCTCTAGCGGCATAGTAAGAGTAAAGCTTCATTAGCCTTCTCCCCTCCTGAGGCGTATTCACTGCCGCCGAAGAGTCGTTCACCAGTACCCTCCACTTAGTAGGGGAGTTGCTTTGTAGTGGTGGTCAGATCGTTTATATGAGATACTGGATAGACAGTCTAGGAGTCCCAAACAAGACCACACTTCGCAGACTGGCCTTTCATGGATCTGATTGATCAGTCATGGCAGCCGCACGAGCATTTATGCCTTTGGCTTGGTGTGATAGGCTGTGGCATGAATATGTAAGTGACACCGCCATATTGATGGAGATAGGCAAAAGAGTCTCTGCTGGCTTCGAGTGCGACTCGTATCGTGACGCCCTCCCTCACCATGAGTTTTCAACTGCCAGAGACACTAACAAATGCAAATGTATCAGGTGTAATCTATGGTGTTGTAGGCCTCGTCGCCGCCGCCATCTTAATAGTAAAGCTGTCTCAAGGTCCCAATGTGAGCACGGTGATTAGAGGAAATACTTGTTCTGATTTTTACTAGCTTGACGCCATCCCGGCCATAGGCTCAAATACTTGGCTTGGCTCCTGGTGGGCTGGTTTCAGGTATCTGACGAACGCTCAAGATATCATACAAGAGGGCTACGAGAAGGCAAGTCCTGTGCGTTGCATGGTCATGGTGTAGTAACTCTCGATCCTATAGTTCAACTCTACGCCTTTCAGGGTTGCTGAACCTCACCGCTGGACGGTTATTGTAAGTAGCCGCGCACAGGTGGAAGAACTGGCGAAGGCACCCGAGAATGAGCTTTCAGCTCTGGAAGCCATCAATAACGTGAGTGATGGCCTTTTCTCCTGAAACCATCTCGTGTCCAATGTTGTCTGCAGGAAATTCAGCTTGAGTACACACTGGGATCAGAAATTCACCATAATCCCTATCACGTGGAAGTCCTTCGCTCCCATCTTACACGAAACCTTGAAGTCCTATATCCGGAGATCAAAGATGAGATTGTATCATCCTTTGCTGACGTCCTGGATCTTAGGGGAAATGGCGAGAAATCTGATTTTACAAATGTTTGTTACCTGGTACTGATTAGGGAGCCCTCAGAGTGGAAATGTGTACCGGCAGTAAGTATCATTGAAAAGGTCATCTGCAGGACGAACAATAGAATATTTGTCGGCCACCCGTTATGTATGCTTCCCGCCCGTCGCCTCTTCCTTTGGTACCTGATTCAATTGCTTCAGGCCGCAATCCAGATTGGATAGACCTTAACATTCGGTGCACTTTCGATGTTTTCAAAAGCGGCCTTTTGATCGCACGGCTTCCTAGATTTATGAGACAGTAAGTTGATGTCACTTCGTTATCCTGCATGTGATTTCCAACGCAATATTAGGCTAGCTGCTCGTTTTACGAACTTCCCTCAGTGGACCAAGCGTGGTGTGAAGCTTCTTGGTCCAGTGATTGAAGAGCGACAGAAACATCTGAACGAGTACGGGACAGAGTGGGACGATAAGCCTGTTCGTTGCCCTCACTGCTGATGAGAAGATGTTGATTATGATCTTTGATAGAATGACCTTCTGTCATGGTTAATGGAAGAGGCAGAGGGTCTGGAGTCGACACCAAAGTGCTTGACAACTCGTATTCTGGTTGTTAATACCGCAGCAAATCTGGTGAGTACATAGTCGTTGTAATAACGGACACTCAGTTCCTCACTTGTGCTGTAGACAACCTCACATGTACGTTCGAGTTCTTGTGGTGGCCTCATCCCGGTCTAAGATACCCCGCGTGATAGGCTTTCACTCATGGGCTCTTTTACCTTGCAGCGAATCCTCAGTATATTCAACCCCTTCGCGAGGAAGTCGAAGGTGTCATTGAGAAATATGGATGGTCCAAGGCTACAATGAGCAGGATGCGAAAAGTAGATAGCTTCCTGAAGGAGTGTCAACGTGTGGAAGGAATGGCCATGGGTACCTGTTCTCGCACTCATCTCTTTGCGAAGATTGTCTGATCACTTGGTTGCATCAGTGACTCTTTCACGTATCGCTTTAAAGGATTTCACGTTCTCGGATGGAACCGTCATACCAAAAGGAGCGCAGATTGGTGCGGCGACCCGATCTCTTCACCACGACAAACGCTTCTACGAGAATCCCGAGGTATTCGATCCCTTCCGGTTTGCTCAGAGGTGCGACGAAGATGGGAGTGGTTCTAGGTATCAACTTGCCTCGACTACACCAGAGTCTTTGTTCTTTGGACTCGGTAAACAAGCCTGGTACGACCTTTTCGCCGCCACCTCTTAGGTCCAATCCTTTGACTGTGTAACAGCCCGGGACGTTTCCTCGTTGCGAACGAGCTGAAAACCATGCTTGCCCATGTTGTTATGACATACGACGTGAAATTGGAGGACAACGCGAAGCGCCCGCCCAGCTGGCACTTTGGCAGTATGATCGCAGCCAATCCTCGTGCAAAGGTCATGTTTAGAAACAGGGTTGACTGAGCGGACTTTTTTGTACTCCAAGCTTCAAGTTGCATTGCAACATAAATACCATGTACTACAACCGTGTACTTAGCATGATCCTCGTTGCAATTTTTTTTTGGACTGCTGGTTGGGTAAAACTGCGTTTGGTTTGGGTGGCTAGTACGGCTCTACTGCCGCAGATCGATCAATCAGTATCTCAGCGGCCGCCGGGTGTTTCCAATGCATTATGTCTTGCTAAACGCCGTAGACTCGCGTCGTGGGAAGTTGCTCTTCCCGGCACGATTCGGATCTTTGACTGCAGTCTCCTTCACACCCTCACTTTGAGTGTGAGGCATCAGGTATCTATATGGTCAGTCCTAAAGATTAATCCAGCTGTGGTGCAGGAAAAGTCCGAGTGGCTCAGTACACCAATTCAGACGACGGGGTGAAGGAGAGCCTGATCTTTGACGCGCTCTACGCCGTCGGTGGTGGCAAATTCCCGACCCCACCTAGTCACAACACTCGGTGATTTCCTAATAGTTGGTGGTAACGTTTCGGACCTTCCCTCGACGGGCAAGCCTACCGCACTCACACTCACAGTCATGTAATGCAGGTCTGATGCATTCACACGCTCTGATTACAATGGCTCCTCCTCGTTACGTCCTCGGCAAGTCGCGGTCGTTGCAAAAATTAAAAAATTCAAACTGTGAAGTTTTATATGTATATTCATATTGGTCGTCCTCTTAACTTCGGGAGTCGACGAGATGCTCTTTCCCTCATGGAGCCCGGCAGGTTTGGGTTGTCGCGTTTGACAGGTATGAAACGTATATCTCTCATGTACGACCTCCTAGTCGTGAGCTGACATCTCTGTACATGAATGGGCGGACAAGCACTATTGTTCCGCTAAAGATGGCGATAAATGGACGTTGCGTCAAGGGAGAGTAAATATCTCTTCCCCGCTTTTGCTCCACCTCGTCTGGCTGCAAGTTCTTCGCTTGCAATTTTTCAGCACGATGTCCGAGTCGGCACATGCTCAGGCCTCACCCCGCGAAGTAGTGACAGATGAACCGACAAAGGGGTTTTCATTGACACGCAAAGTCTTTCTATTGTTGATGCTTTGTTCCGCACAATTCTTGGATGCTTTCAACAATGCTGCACTTGTTCCTGCGATACCTACTCTCATGGGCTCTACGGGTATTACAGGGAGTCAATCCGCTTGGATCATCAGTGCATTTAATCTCACATCTGCGTCGTTTCTGTTGATCGTACGTTTCGTTACCTTCTTATTTACCACGGGATCTGACCTATGTTTGAAGAGCGGCCGGATAAGTGACGTTTATAATCCGAGTAAGCACAACGCGAATGATCCTCCTGAAAGTTAACACAGTAGGTGTTAGAAAATGCCTTCATTACAGGGTTGTACTTTCTGGGAATTCTTTCCCTCGGCGCCGGCTTTGTGAACAACAAAATTGCGATCCTTGTATTCAGAGCGCTTATGGGGATTGGTTAGTATGAAATTGTATGGTGCTGAGGCCACTGACATGTATCACAGCATCTGCGCTGACAATACCTTCCGCTTTCGCACTTTTGGTGCGTGTATTCCCGGGACCACTTGAACAAGCTCGGGGGATCGCTGTGCTCGGAGGTTGTGGTGCAGTTGCAGATGGTGGGTGTTGGCATTGATCCTAACTTTGCAAACAACGACATGATATGTACAGTGCTTGGGCTCTTCATCGGAGCGGTCCTAGTCCAATACGCATCGTACCACTGGGTCTTCTGGTTCAGTGCGATTGTCGCCGTTCCAGTTTCCCTAGCGTGTTTATTCATAATCCCCTCGGAAATTGCAAAGTCTAAAGATGAGCCTGGCGCGCGCTGTGCGAAATGGGAGAGTCTCGATCCAATCGGAATTTCGATTTTGACTGGTGCCTAATCTTCGTGAAATGCTAGCTGCATACACTACTAACATAACTTGTCAGTTGCATTCATTCTTTTTGTCTATTCGGTGACGTCGGGATCAGCGAATGGCTGGGCTACCGCAGGAGTCCTCACACCGTTGATTATTTCGATATTGCTTATCGTTGGGTTCTTTTATTGGGAAACCCTGATACCTGCTGACAAGGCGGCGATGTACGCCGCACCCTCTCTTACCCATATCCACGAGTTCACTGTTCCCCCCTCTAGACCCCCTCGCACGTGGTTTTATAACAATTTCTCCGTCCTCTTTGGTTCAGCACTGTTGCCATTCTTTTGGTGGAATGCAATCTTCATCACTTTTGTGACTTTGTGGCAAGATGTTTTCCACTGGACGGTCATCTCGACCGCGATCCACATGTAGGTTTCCGCATGAAAGTACAAATAATGTTTTCATATTCTTCTAGGTTCCCGCTCGGTGTGGCTGCCATGATAATGAGCTTCACAGGACCACTATCTAGAGTCGTTAGTCCGAAATGGATCATTCTCATTGGTCTTTCTATGGCCGCTGTATCCACCGCCCTACTTGCATTAGGTGGTGGTCGGTCGGAGGACTATTGGCTCTACGTGCTCCCTGCATTCTGTCTCGGTAGTGCTGGCACAATGTTGACATACACTCACACAAAGTAAGTCAGATATCTCGATACTCCTAGCGACGTATCTGGTGTTTATCATCCTGCAGTATCGCTATCTTCCAGGCTGTACCCGCATCCATGGCAGGTACGGTAGGTGCAATTTTCAATGGAGCCCTGCAATTTGGTGCCGCAGTTGGGCTTGCGGTGTTCTGCTCCATCGAAACGTCCGTGGAGGCTATCCATGATGACATTGAACAGTTCCATGGGCGTTCGGCCGCGTTGTGGTTTCTTCTCGGGATCCTGTTGGTCGAAATTTTCTCCGTGTCCTACTTTTACAAGAGGGGTACGGACCATAAGCTACAACCAAAATCTGATGACTACAATAACAGCGCCGCCCTGAGTGTCACGGTAGAAAAGGCTCGGTAGGGGGCGATTCGGGTTCTCAGAACGACGTGTTTGTCTAGACAAGGAGGGGGGTCGAGGTCATGGCAACGCTGGGAAACGTGCCTGCGATCCACGAGCTCAGGAAATCTCATGGTTGTTCACATATCATACATGAATATGTATAAAACAAGATACATATCTTAAGTACAAAATCTATGTTATTCGCAGTGACCACCACATGCATGTTTACTAAGCGAGTAAGATCTCAGATCTCAGACTCAGACTCAGACTCTGCGCATGATGCGCCGTAGTCCCATTGACTGGGATACTTTAATAACAGATTTCTCTCAGTCTAGTAAAGCCACAGTAACGCCCCCCACCACATAATGGGTAGGTTCTACGACGACATACCTCAGTCGCATTTCGAATGGATCAAGCAACAACACACCTTCTGGGTCGCCACCGCCCCGCTCAGCGTTCAGGGTCACATCAACGTCTCACCCAAAGGAATAGCTGACTGCTTCCACATCGTCAACTCAAAACAGGTCTAGTATGAGGACCTCTCCGGGAGTGGTAGCGTGCACCTCGTTATGTCTACACGACCCATTCGCTCTGACACGTTTTTGAAACACGGCGCAGGTGTAGAGACAATCTCGCATGTTCAGGAGAATGGCCGGATAACGGTCATGTTTTGTGCTTTCGAAGGTCCCCCTAGGGTCCTGAGGCTTTTTGGGATTGGTACGTGTCTCGATCGTACCTCCCTGGAAACTCACCGTCACGCCCGAGCCTCGTACTGAGACTGTTTCCTCATACATAGGTACTATACACGAATATGGTTCACCCGAGTACAACAGGCTCATCCCCGCCACGTCCCGCAAGCCGGGATCCCGCGCTGCCATCGTCATCGACGTCTACCAAGTGGGCTCGGTGCGTAGGCGATTATTGTAGATGCGTGTGTCTCGTGGTGCTCATTGAGTCCGACCCTGTTCATTGACGCGTGCAGTCATGCGGATATGCAGTGCCGCTGTACGATTTCGTCATGCACCGCACGCAGCTCCACCGGATGGTCGACAAGATCGAAGACGTGGATAGGGCACTGGCACTTGTCGCATCCGACCGACAACCTCCAGAGCAAGCCGTCCCAGTGGCTGGGAATGATGATGGTGCCGGCGAGAAGCCTGAGTTGTCTAAACTCCGGTTGTCCCTCCGCACGTACTGGCTACTCAAGAACATGAAATCTCTGGATGGTCTGCCAGGCTTGGTCACAGCGCCGGGCGCTATTCTTGGCATGGCTCCGCAGAAAAATTTCGATAGAGACACTCCTAGACCAATGGTGCATCGCAGGACGCAAGTTGCCAGTACAGCCCGAGACCGCAATTGGTTTGCGTCTGGATTTGTGCTGGGGGCAGTCACTGTGTTTGCGCTCACTAGACTCGCAGGAAGTCTGAAGGAGTAAAAAGTTGATGGACCAATCTTGTTTTCTTGTAGTCACTTGTTCACCATCGCAAAGTTATATTTCTACGTCGAGTTGAACTTGAAGTATATTCGTAACATAAATTATTACACATGTCGTCTCGTTGCTCATGCATCCAGATCAGCTAGTGCCAGTCTGTGATACAAACCATATATCAGATCGTTCAGATATCATCACTGGCAGTGGAGTGCGGCCCTCGTCGCTTTCACAACCTTGTGGCAAGATGCTTGTCACTGGCCAGTCATCTCGACCGTAATCTGGCACATGTAAGTTTCCGCATGAACTTGAAAGTACAATTATTCTTCAAGTTGATATAGTTTAGGTTCCCCATCAGCCTAGGGACTGCCCTCGTGATGAGTCTTAAAGGGCGCTGTCTTGACTCTTCAGCCCGACATGCCAGATCATTCTCATTGGTTATTCTAGTACGTGGACAACGCCTTACTAGTAGCACTTGCTGTACTACGGTGGCAGTCAGCCAGAGGGCTACTGGCCTTACACATTCCCTGCTTTTACTGTTGGTAGTGCTGGTGCATTGTGGGCATATGTCCACACAAGATGCTCAACTATGATCTAAATCATTCTTACGTGTTACATTTGATTGTCGTGGTTTCACCATGATGAGCACGGCAGACGCCACCTAAAACGGAGCCCTTGAATTTGATGCGGCGGTCGGGCTTGCGATGTTCCCCTCGATCGTAACATCTGTGGAGGCTACGCATGCCATGGCAGTACGCATTAGTACATACCACGAGCGTGCAGCCGCGTTCTGGTCTCTTCTCGGGATCGTGAAAATGATCGAATCTATCTGCATACATGACGAGGGATACGAGGCTGTAACACTGATATTCAGACACACAAACCTTCAAAGACCTACATGAATGAATGGAAGCCACGTGGCGAACGGTTTCTCGCTATCCCGAAGACGCCCAACAGCTTCGTGCAGCGCTCGTGCAGCAATCCGATAATCTGGCCTTGTGCCATCCCGAAAGAGGTACTTGTAGACGTCCCTTGCCACCTCAGGCGCGTACCTATCACTGATCGACCACATCCTACCAGTTATTCCACCGTATCCTGCAAACAACATTCCTGCTGCGATATGGATAGCCTCATCGGAGAGCTCCTCGTCACCCATCGCCGTCTGACATGTAGAGAGAAAGGCAAGGCCACGGGAACGTGACAACGCGATAATATCAGATATTTTCAAACGGCGTTCATCGGCGAGGCAAAGACCGCTCTCAGTCGGACTTGCGGCATCTTGGATCCCATGGCACGCAAAATGGACCCAGTGCGCCTCCGTCATCAGCCCAAGTACTTCCTCGACCGTGCCGACAGAGGATTCCAGAAGGGTGGTGCATGCAGAAGGCGAACTTTCAACTACTGTAGATCGCTGCTAGGTGCTAGGTGGGGAGTGGGTGATTGCGCGAGGACGCTGAGAGTGGGGACATATGACGAAATGACGAATCAAACACATTGTGCCCAGGTGAGGAATGCTGAGTGTCATACAAACCAGCTGCATGGATAGGAAGAAACACGAAAGGGCCACTCGGACACCAAAAAATTCGTGATAGGACCCCACGAGTCTGATTGGAAACAGATGAATGGATGAGCTGGATTCAAGTGACATGACAGCACGTACTGAGGGAGCCAAGGCATCTAAGACTGGTTTAATGACTCCGTTCCATAAGGTGGATAAGAGGGATTCCCAGCTGAAACCACGCCGTGTTGCCTGTCCCCCTTTCCTGTCGGCAAGGACTGTGTCGCGAGCATGGCCAAGCAATTTACCCAGCATGTTCTGCAGACCTGCAGACCGCCGTAAATTGAACTTGGGGAGCGGGACATGAATGACATGGTCGACGTCAGCAAGAACGACCAGTGCATCGCAGCGACTTTCTGCGGCGTTGGTGATGACCACCAGTCCAGAGTGCGCCGCAGCACGAAGCTGAGAGAAATCTTTCTGGAGGAGAAATCGCTCGAAACCAGGAAAGCGTCGGATCTCCTGGAGCAGCTTATCTCGCTCGATCGCAAGCATTCGGTGTCTGTCAGCGACTTGCTGCAAGGACTCTTGTGTTTGTTCTGAGAGCGCGGATGGAGCCCTTTCGCGAGTGGCACCAGCGTTATCTAATGCGGCAGATAACTCCCGAAGTCTACGCGCGTGATCTGGATGGGCAGCCGACAACTCTTCATATGAGCTGCGAAGCTGAAGCAGTGACTCCCAAACGATCAAGCGTCCTTGTTCGAGCCACTCCACAGCAGTTTCTGGAAGTCCCGCATCCAAGGCCGCTGCCGCTGCATCGCGCACAACATCAGCACCTTGCTTGAGCTCCGTGTAACGATGTTTAAGAGAGAGGCCGACCCATGCAAGTTGAGGAAACGATCGGGCTTGTCAGGGTGACCATGAGGGGTGAGGTCAACAGTATGCTGGTGTGCCGTTGACCTCACTCCCCATGGTCATCCTAACAAACCCGATCGTCTTAACAATCTTGGCATCTCCCTCAGAGCTCGTTTCGACCGCCTGGGGGAGCTGAGCGATCTAGAGGACGCAATTTCGACACACCCCCGTGTGTCGAAATTGCGTCCTCTAGATCGCTCAGCTTCCCGAGGTGCTCGAAACGATCTCTGAAAGAGATCCCGAGGCTATTGAGGTAGAGAGGCTTGTCTGGGTGGCCACGAGGAACGAGGTCAACAGCGTCTCTGTGTGTCGAAATTGCGTCTTCCAGATCGCTCAGTTCCCCGAGGCGTGCAAACCGAGCACCGAAGGAGCTCCCGAGGTTGTTAAGACAACCGGGCTTGTCAGGGTGACCAAGAGGGGTGAGGTCAACAGCATCCTTGAGTGTCGAAATGGCAACCTCGATATCGCTCAGCTCCCCGAGGCGCTCGAAACTTGAACGAACTTTGAAGCAGTGCCCGAGGCTGTTAAGATGATTGGGCTTGTGCGGGTTACCGTGAGGGGTGAGCTCAACAGCATTGGGCCTGAGTGTCGAGATTGCGTCCTCCAGATCGCCCAGCTCCCCGAGGCGCTCGAAACGAACTCTGAAGGAGTTCCCAAGGCTCTCAAGATGACCAGACTTGGTAGGATGACCATCGGGTGTTTGGTCAACGGCATCCCTGAGTGTTAAAATTGCGTCCTCCAGATCGCTCAGCTCCCCGAGGCGTTCGAAACGAGCTCTGAGGGATATACCAAGGTTGTTTAGACGACCGGGCTTCTCTGGGTGACCATGAGGAGTGAGATCAACAGAATCTCTGAGTGTCAAAATTGCGTCCTCAAGATCGCTCAGCTCCCCCAGGCACTCGAAACGCGTGACGAAGGAACTCCCAAGACGAACGGGAAAAGAGTGAGCACGTCCGTGACGCGTGATGCCTGTAATTTTCGCTACCATGATGTCACTTAACTTAGTAACATATCGACGACGGTCACCCTCATTGCCAGCCGCCGTCTTGCAGGTAACGTCCCTTCTTCCTACACCGCTCATCTCGTCCGCATTCTCGACACCGTTCCCGCCTCCATCTCCTGCTCATCTTCTCGCCTTCTCACTCGCGCCGATCCCCAACGTACGCTGTATCCAGACACTATTCCCGCCATCGCCCACATATCCTTTCACTGCATAACCACATCCGCCGTTCCCGCCCTCTTCTTGGACGCTGTTCTTGGACAGGTGAAGTTGATGAAGGGCGAGCAACAACATTCATCCACAGTCCATGCGAAAACTCCCCGCGATGAGCCAGATAGGTGGATACTACCATTTTGGCAAATAATATTGATCTAACTCATCCAAGCTGACATTCGCTCGCTCCTTAAGAGTCTACCACTTGACACCATTCAGGTATGTGTTCCGGATTACATATGTTCATATCCATTAACTCGTTTCTCACCGCGACAGACGATCGAACAAATCACACCGCATCAATTCAAGACTCTTTGGCGAGCGTTTCAAGGAGAACGTGGACGTTTATCATTCAATGCAAAGTATATCCCGTGAACTGGAAGAAGCGCGGATGAACTAACCGTTCCACCATCCTACAGGTTCCTATATCTCGAGGAGGAGAGGAAACTTCTCATTATGAACCCTTCCTTTGCACACGAAGGGTTTGTGGTATTGCTCTCGCGCCTTGTCACCAGATTCCTCAGTACTCTCGGTCACGACGAGCACATGTTCGACTTCATCGTTGCCACAAACATGGGCCTCCGCTACACTAACGGGAACAACATCAGACGAATGGCGAAGCCCGACTTCCAAGTCCACATCGAAAACAACCACTCAGGCAAGTTTACACCCAAGTGGATCGGCGAAGTCAGTTTCACCGTCTCTCCCACTGTCACCCGCAACAATCTCAGACAAGTCATTGCCCACCAACCTCACGTCGACCTCGCATTCATGATCATCATCAAGGAGGACCCCAAATGGGCGTCTCCAGGCAGCGAAAATTACTCAGAGGCATTGCATCAATTGCGATCACAGCCCCTCCTCACACATGAGGAGTTCGTATTGAATGTCGGTGACGACTTTGGGTCCGTTGTCAAGGGCGGTTTCGCTTGGATTTCCATCCAAGAAATCACAATCGAGTTATATCTCCGTTCGTCCTCTGGTTCTCTTGTCATCGATGATGCCAGACAAGATGAGGACTCGGCATATGGGGTGCGTGCCATTTTGTTTGCTTATACATCGCTAACTAGTTTATTCATAGACCCTCTATCCTACAAACGATATGCTAGGCATCGACCTTTTGCTTCTCGACGGCTCAAACAACCTAAGGGACTCACTCGTCCTCGAGATGGAGGGGACTGATGCATCTGCCGCATCTATCGGTAGAGTGCGTCAGTCCATGGCCAACCTTGTCATCGATTGGGATTACGTGCTTCTATCCTACAGGTCAGTCTTGCTTACGGCTGCCTATCAGCGCTACCAGGAGTGGCATCGGCCCGACAACTCGGTCTCGGAGTGGGAGGACTTGGGGGAGCATACCACAGATTCTTCTTCCTAGCTGAAGATTGAATGGTCTAGGATCCGGTGAGGAGAGGTGTTTTGGTTATTTCAAACTTCATCGTATGTACCAACCGTACCAGTAATGTCTACCAGCGCCCAGCAATGTAATTCTGTCGCCAACATCGTCAATATCAATATCAATATCCACTCAATATATTCAATATAGGATACATATCATGTTCGCCCTACGCTTCAAACGGGAGGTTGTCCAACTTGAAGTAATCAACAGAATGCTTGGCTTCAAATGTAAATTACAATACATCGAGTATCCGTACATTGTCGAGAATATTAGCGAGCGAGACATTGTCGTGAAATCGTACCGTGATCATGCTATCAGCCGCTACCCGCCGGTAGTCTGTCGCGCGTCGTCCCGTTGATACCAACGTAAACATGAGTGCACCAAATGGCTGTCTAAGACGCGCGACGAGTCGTCGTGCTCCCGTCTCTCTGTCCTCTCTGTCCATTGATATGATTTCGACGGGAGAGGGGAGTGATGGCAATTCATCGAGTGACACCGAATCATCAACTTCCTCATTGTCTATTTCATCACCAGAGTTCCCTCCATCGTCCGTGTCAGGTGAGGGTGGTGGCACAACATCCTCCTCTATGAATCCAGTACTGTGCATGTTTGCATGTTGCAGGAGGGTATCCAACCACGGGTGAACAAGATATATGGGCTTCATCCGAGAAAGGTCATGTTTCGTCCTGATTTCCAACACCCCAAACGGTGTGGTATTCGTGCGGTAAACACGACCTAAGGCGGTCCGTTGTGCCAAAAAAGGCGGGACTTGGAAGGCAATGCACGGAAGTGTCATCCGACTCTCTGCGAACCGAGGGGTAGGAAGCTCATTGAGACGGTCATATAATCTCAAGGCTGTGTCGAGGTCAAATGAAGGCGCACGTAACCTGGTGATGATACGCTCCATCTCGGAGTCAGGAATAGAAGGAGGGTGAGACGTTGCTGGTCCGTTGAATACGGTAATGCGGGCAGGCAGGCAGCTGTTGAAGCGGCTGGAGTCCCCAGTCCATGCAAGGATACTCGCATCCCCAGATCTCGTGAGAACATTCGCCAACAGACGTCCCAGAGAAGCCTCTCCTTCACCGTATATCGCAGGTATACCGATAGCAGAGAAAATGCCAAGCAATGAGTATGCAGCATCTTCTACCCATGTTGTCCTCCGGGGCGAGGCAAGACGCAATTTCGTCCGAATGTTGCTCAAGCCTGGAGATAGCACCATCAACTGCTGGGCAGAGACCCCTGTGGCTTGCTCCATCTCCGAGATGATTTCCGGGGATTCCTTGTGGTTCGGCAAATCCAGATCTCTATAAAGAGTCCAGTCCTCGGTGTAGAAGCGGATGACCTTGGCAGCGATGTACTCCTGGAGTGTCCAGGCACGAGTGTTCCAGATGCTGGCTGCGAGAGCGCCGCACGGCGATGAACGGCGAACACCACGGAGGAAGACAATCACCATGGCGGATCCCTGGTACCACCTGAACATGGCCACCAGGGCTTCTTGGAGTACGAAGTGATCTGATTTATCGATACAACATGTATCGCTCCACGCCCAATTGAATCCTGCACCCCAAACAATCTTGCAAAAGGTTTGCAACTTGTCATGAGTCGGGGACGTCTCCAGGCCATACACCGCTATGTGCACCACCTGCTGGAACAATGGTTCGTTGTCTTCCCATTTGTGCGACAGCATCACGTATTGGAAGTACTGTCGCACTTCACGTTTGATCCGGACGTAGTCGGTGCGTGTTGTGGTCGAGGATACGAGCTCGTTGAAAATAGGCAGGGCTTCGAATACGGATGCCTGCCCAGCTCTATCGTGGAGACGACCGGTGGCTGTGTTGATGAGTACACGTGGCAAACGATGTAGAGTCCGTTGGACGACTTTGCGAATCAATGCTCGTGTGCTCAATGGACTGATGTACCGGTCACCTTGCTCTATCAAATAGTGTGAACACTTCACCTTCTTCTGTCGAGGACGCAACTCACGCTGGACGTCTGGATCAGGTGACTCTGCCATCTTTGTGAGCATTACCTCGAGCGCATCACTCGCATTGTGATAGTCTCCTCCTTTGTGTGAAGCCGCGTGCTTCATCTCGTAGCCCCACGGAGACGATGGATCGAGTATAATGACCTTATTACAATACATCAACAGGATTGACCTGCACGAAGTAAAATGAAGTACCTGGTTTGCATCCTCTAGAGCCTGTTTCCATGAACCGGTTGCCAACCGTGCCTTGCTTCGCTTGATAAGAATCGCTTGCGGAGAGGAGGAAACGAGAGACAATGCACTCGAGTAGCAAATGATGGCATCGTCATGTTGCTCTGCGTCCACTGCCTTGTCTCCGAGATGCTCCAGCTTTTCGGAGGAACGCTGCCTAAAGTCTAACGGAAAGTGTTCTGTAAGCGAGTCCACCATGCAGGACGCTCGCCGCTCACCAAGAGCCCAACCCAGATGCCCATCATGCAGTCTCACCAGTTCGCCTCCCAATTCGTTCGTCATCTCATGGAAGCACTCGACCGCATCTGCTATGCGGTCGATCGTTTCGAGACGTTCACATACGATCATATAGATTTCGACTCTGGAGAGTGTGAACTGCAAACCTCAATCCAAAGACGGCAACGACAGCAAAAGGAGACACTCACCCCAACCGCAGAGAGCAAGGCATCTTTCCACGAATCGCGGGTCAGCCTTGCTTTTGCCCACTCCCTCAAGAGCGGTGTCAGGCAAGTGTGAATTGTCGGCGGGGCGGTATTACCGTCAGCGGAAAGACGTCGTCGTGCAAAATCTAACGGAAAAGGGTTGACGCATGGCAGATAAATAGGTGGAACATAGGCTTACTACAAACCCACTCGGTCATGGATCCGCTGACGTAAATATTTTCTCCCAATTCGCTCGTCATTGCGTGAAAACACTCGACCGCCTCCTGCATGAGGTCGATCGTTTCGAGACGTTCACATACCACCCGGTAGATCGTAAATCTTGGAATCACGAACTCCAAACCAAGTATCAGGTCCACGAGGCATACAAGAGTTCTAAGGAGACATTCACATTGACAGTAGCAATCAAAGCCTCCTTCCACTCGCCGTGCGCTACTGATGCTCTTGCCCACACACTTAGGAGTGGAGTGAGGGTCTGTGGATTAGAAATGGTATGAAACTTCGGCGAGTCACCGCGTTCAGTTGTGCTCGAGAGAGCGTGACCATCGTTTTCGAGAGTTGAGAGAGATTGTTGGGTAAAGTCTACGGGAAACGTTTTGGATACAGAGAACCAGAACAGGGTATAAAACCCACCAGAAACCCACTTGGTGATGGGTACACTCATGTAGACTTTGTCTTCCAATGTATTTACCATCTCGAGAAGAGATTCGCCCGCATCCTTGATGCGACCCACAGCATACAAGGCTTCGCAACGACGCTGTCGAATCCTGATGTCGAGATTGTCGAATTTCCATCCAGTAATCTGTTGGATGCGGTAAGCGATGTCGATGGGTTGCAATACACCCGTTAAGAAACTTACTAGTGAGATCGCAAAAAGAGGCTGTCCGATGTCGTCCGGCATTTGGGCTCGTGCGCACTCAAACGACTGGATCGCACGCTCGTAGTCACCGCACTCCATCTGTGAGCCTCCAAGCAGAAGATACATGTATCCCTAGTGGATGCATCAGTAGCCATAATCGCCGCATGACAACACGACATGCACGTGCCTGGACCGTATAGCACACCGAATTGAATCGGACCGTAGCAATGAGGTCATCTAGGCGCGATATCGCATCGATGTGGTCTCCGGCCATGAACATGATAATGGCCTAAGGGCGATGAACGGTTGAGAGGCAGCCCAGATGGAGAAATACAGACCTTGATAAGGAGGAGAAAGGTGGCGTGAGATGAATGGAAGTACTCGAAAGCGATTTCGCAGGTGCGGTATCCCTTGTCCTTTTCTCCGTTACCGACATACGCTATGCTCTTTGCCATGAAGGCAATTATGGATGGCTGAACATCGATGGCCTTGTCATAAATTGACGTCAGCAGCATTGTATGCGACAGCAGAGGAACAAGTACCATTTCTGCATCTTGGAGGGCTGCATCCCATTTTTGCAGACGAGCGCGGACAGCAGCTCGAGTAGCGAGTGCATGATGGCTCGGACTATGAGACTTGGAGATGGCTGCGGTCAATAATGTGTCCGCGTTTCCGAGGTGATCGTTTTTCCATGCGTCCAGCACAGCGTCATCAATCTGGATGTCAGGTTCCTGGAGAGTGGGGTGTAGACGCGACGATGGCGTTGACGAGCCCGATGCAGCGTCGTCGGCTGGGATGCCATGTGCCTGGGAAGTAGGAGACGATGGAGTTGGTGAGTTTGATGCAGTGTCGCCAACCTGGACGTCATGGTCCCGTAGCGTGGGGTGTGGATGAAACGATGGGATTGAATCCTATACGGAAAGATAAGAACGGCATCCAGATGCGCCGTAATCCAACGAGACTCACAATGATACGAGACAGACATTGGATACTAATTTTACCGCCGTATCCACCAATTGCGAGAAATCGGTCATCGGGAGAGAATGCGATGGAGCGTATGTTTCGAGAGTGTTGGACAGCAGCGAGTTGGGAGCGTGTTGAGGTGCACCAAAAGGTGACGGTATCCTTGGTAGAGTATGCGATGAATTGCCCATGCTTTGGTAGGGCGATGCACGAGCAAGAGTTGCAATCTGGGACTCGCCATACCGCGACTGGTGACCCGGTGGATGCGTCGACTTGCTTGATTGTAGTATTGTCGGATACGACACAGAGGTAGTTGTTGTACCACACGAGACCAGTGTTGAACGACGGGGCTACTCCGACTGGGATTTTCAAGAGCAAGCGGCCATCGCTGCTGTCCCAGACTTGAACGTGTTTGTTAGTGGCTGTCGCGATTCGATCGCCCTGTGACGAGTATTTCGCAGAGCACACCCAACCCCGGCGGTGGACGAGTGTTTGTATCTGTTTGCGATTTGAGACGTCCCGAATGGTGGCTGTGTTCCATGATACCGAGACGAGTCTCGTCGAGTCGGGCGAGAAATCGACTGCGGAGATGAACCTGCCATCCTTGTGCTTCAAGACTTGTTCGTACGTCGTTGCGTTCCACAAGAGCAGTTCTTTGCCCAAGTATGTCCCCGCTGCGATCCATTTGCCGTCTGTCGACACAGCGAGACTGTTGACGGCCCCCGTGCTCACTCTCGCCATCTCTTTGCCATCGTCCACTCGCCACACACTAACCCCGTAGAGATCCCCGCTCACGATATACTCGCCATTCGCTGAGAACGTCACCGCATACAACAACTTTCGGACGTCGATTTCGAAGGGCTGGGAATACTCTTCCCCAATGGTCAGCATAAAGGCAACTCCATCTTGTCAGGACTCAGTACGCACCGGTCATCGTCGTCGTCGTCGAATTGTAGCAGAGTAATGGTCGACGATCAAGTTGTGGCCCGTTGGCCTACTCCGAACTATATGCCACGTTGCCCCACTGATATGGATCAGTGCACACGCTCCACCGCCTCGTGTTTTCGGCGCTTGCTTATTATCACTTCTTCGCCAGGCACCATTTCGCAAAACATGCAAAAAACAACCATTTATGTGGACGACAGGTCGCTCCTCTCCGACACCCCACGTTTCATCGGAGAGATGTCCGCTTGACGAGTCCAAGATAAAGCGGACGTATCTCGCTCTGCCAAGCAGGCGTAGCACCTGATCAGGGTGTATCTCATTCTCTTCCCCATCCGGTTCGCGCACAGGTGATTAGACCAGTTCCGCTCCCGATGTGCATGCGTTTCCCTCAACTAGCTTCTCCTATACTTGAAATGCAACCCGCCTCTGCTATCAGCTATTTCATCTTGAGTCGTTTTCCTGACGCCCAGGCACTTTGTGGGAATATGGTTCACCCGAGTGCAATTGGATCATGCCCACAACCCCCCGCAACACAGAGGCCCGTGCTACCAAGCTCCAACGACATCGTACATATCATCCGTGATAATACTTGATTCGTGTTCCACACCCCGTACGTTCCGCACGAGACAGCACGAGATGTGCGATAGCCACGTCCTGGAGCCCGACCCCTACAGACTTGAATATAGTCACCCCGTCTGGCTCTCTCAAGCCCTTGGGCAGCTCAACCGGTACGAATTTCCCGCCATCGCCCTCCTTTACCAACTCACCAAGCTCGATCAAGTTTGCGTTCGGATCCGTTGCCTTGCCTGCAGCGATCAACTCTCCGGCTTCGATCGCACAAGCGTCTCGAGAGTCCACCACGACTTTCCATGCCCGATGGATGAGTTCTGAACTAACCTCGTGCATGCGCGGTGTGAAGCTCCCCACCAAGTTGAGATGTGTCCCAGGCGAGACCCACTCAGATGGGAAGAGTGGCTCCTCCGATGACGTAGCCGTACAGATCACGTCTGCCTTGCTCACCGCGTCCTTGACACGATCTCTGTCATCCAGCTTGATCGTATTGAATACGATAGAAGGATGTGACTGGCGGAGAGACGACACGAGCTCGTATAGACGCATGCCATCCATGCCAGTGCGGTTGACAATGGTGCAAGATTCAAAGGACGGGAATGCGCGGAGGTGAAGGTCGACGTGGGCCTTGATTTGTTTCCCAGCGCCAAAGGCGACCAAGGTCTTTGGTACCTTGGAGATGAGGAGACGTGTGGCGAGGACGGATCCTGTTTTGTGGTCAGTTGCTGGACCTACGACGCGTTCATCGATCGAGGGGAAATTTGCATCGTACCGGCAGCAGTTCGGAGGGCCGTTAAATAGGTGGCATTCATGATCGCCTTGACGCAGCCAGTGACCTCGTCTAGGACGATGGTGGAGGCAGGCAACCCCTGTCCAACGCCTGGGACAGAGGAAACAGAAACGACTTTGATGGTCGTTCCGAGGTCTGGTACGCGAGACGGCATGAAGAGTGCCGTGTGTTGCGCCATCGATATGGATGTTCTGTGAGGGGACGCATATTCTGATCTCGAGGACAGTCTATAGAAGACAGGGGCCATAAGGTTCTCGAGATCGTTTGGTTGTAGTTCTGATATTACCGCGTCGACGTCTTGGGTGGAGAGGACGAGGAGCGACATGATGACGTGGACATGTGTGAGTCCACAGCGTTCTTCAATCGTGTCTGGCCAATGGCCGGACCGCCGGGCCGACAATCAAGTACCCTTTTACGCTGGCATCGACGGATCGACGCGCAACAGACTACCGGCGGGTAGCAGCTGATAGCATGATTACGGTACGATTTCAGGACAATGTCTCGCTCGCTAATATTTTGGACAATGTACGGATACTCGATGTATTATAATTTACATTCGAGGCCAAGTATTCTCTTGATTGCTTCAAGCTGGACAACCTCTTCGTTTGAAGCGTAGGGTGAGGTACTAGCACATGGTTTGTATCACAGACTGGCACTGGCTGATCTGGATGCATGAGCAGCGAGACAGTGGTAGTTCAACTCGACGTAGAAATATAACTTTGCGATGGTGAACAAGTGACTACAAGAAAACAAGCAAGATCGGTCTATCAACTTTTATTCCTTCAGACTTCCTGCGAGTCTAGTGAGCGCAAACACAGTGACTGCGCCCAGCACAAATCCAGACGCAAACCATTTGCGGTCTCGGGCTGTACTGGCAACTTGCGTCCTGCGATGCACCATTGGTCTAGGAGTGTCTCTATCGAAATTGTTCTGCGGAGTCATGCGAAGAATAGCGCCCGGCGCTGTGACCAAGCCCGGCAGACCATCCAGAGATTTCATGTTCTTGAGTAACCAGTGCGTGCGGAGGGACAACTGGGGTTTAGACAACTCAGGCTTCTCGCCGGCACCATCATCATTCCCAGCCCCTGGGACGGTGTCATGCTCTTGCTCTGGAGGTTGTCGGTCGGATGCGACAAGTGCCAGTGCCCTATCCACGTCTTCGATCTTGTCGGCCATCTGGTGCAGCTGCGTGCGGTGCATGACGAAATCGTACAGCGGCACTGCATATCCGCATGACTGCGCACGTCAATGAACAGGGTCGGGCCCAATGAGTACCACGAGACACGATCTACAATAATCACCGACGCACCGAGCCCACTTGGTAGACGTCGATGACGATGGCAGCACGGGATCCCGGCTTCCGGGAGGTGGCGGGGATGAGCCTGTTGTACTCGGGTGAACCATATTCGTGTACAGTACCTATGTAGGAGGAAACAGTCTCAGTACGAGGCTCGGGCGTGACGGTGAGTTTCCAGGGAGGTACGATCGAGACACGTACCAATCCCAAAAAGCCTCAGGATCCTAGGGGGACCTTGGAAAGCACAAAACATGACCGTTATCCGGCCATTCTCCTGAACATGCGAGATGGTCTCTACACCTGCGCCGTGTTTCAAAAACGTGTCAGAGCGAATGGGTCGTGTAGACATAACGAGGTGCACGCTACCACTCCCGGAGAGATCCTCATACCAGACCTGTTTTGAGTTGACGATGTGGAAGCAGTCAGCTATTCCTTTGGGTGAGACATTGATGTGGCCTTGAACGCTGAGCGGGGCGGTGGCGACCCAGAAGGTTTGTTGTTGCTTGATCCATTCGAAATGCGACTGGGGTATGTCGTCGTAGAACCTACCCATTATGTGGTGGGGGGCGTTACTGTGACTTTACTGTGTTGGAATCAGACGTGATAGACAGAGACAGTGAATACTAGTCTATGTCAGTATGGTACTACGGAAAGAGTGAATGCAACTATGAAGCTTACCTTCAGTCGAGTGGTGAAAGACTGGAGGAAAGTTGCAGGAGCGTAGACTGGTGACCAATCCATCTATGAGGCAAGAACTTGAAGCCGTCGACGGCTTCTTGCCTCATAGACGGATTGGTCACGAGTCTAGCAGGAGCGCGCGACGAGCAAGTAGTATAGGAGCGATGTCCATAAAAGGAAAGCTAAGGTAACTTAATAGAATACCACGGCCCCCGCAAGCGACCCAACGCCCCTGATGAATACACAAGTAAAAACGATGCTCAGACATAAGAGGGGTCATTAATTCATTGCTCCCTAGATTACTGGCCAGTGGCAAAAACTCACAAGTGGCACGGGAAAAGGGGACAACCTCGAAAAGGCAACAGATGGATATGGATCACGGATCACAAAACCTGACGACGTCCCGGGCTGTTCTCCAACAAAATTTGGCAGTCTCCTCGGACGTGGCCCACACGGTGTGTAGCACATGGCAAACACTGGCAGTTGGGTCCGGTGCGATTCGAGTCACTCGATACTCATCCACGTCTTTGCCTCTTACGACCACCTCCTTTGACCCAGGATGGCATCAGAAGAAGTAGAAACAAAGTACAACTTGATTACACGCCGGCTTCAAGAAGTTCTTGGTGGCAACAGAGTTACTGCGTCTTATAGTACAAGTGGCACTGCGAACTACATTCTTGTTGGAGAAATACTAGTCTAAGTCACTTAGCGTCGTATCCTACTAGTTCCATTACGTTCCATTACGTTTCCTTATTTGGACTCATCGCTGTTGACTTGCACGCGTCGTGCACGCTCCATGCTTTCCTTCCTGAGTCTCATACCACGTCAACTGGAGGTAGGCCACGGCTACTTGCACGTCCGGTTTCATCAATTTGATGACCAGGTCATTCACCAGCGCCCAGACGCATACTCTCACCAATCTGCACAACAGGTAATAAGTTATACGTTTTTATACCGTATCCTAACTGACGCAAAATTTTAGCCAGTCCACCGAGATACCCCACTCATACAACCCCAAAATCGGGTTTCGTCCCAGGACAGCCGTGCCGCGTTCCGCTCCTCTCCATATTCGCGCCCACTCCGCCTCGACCTCTTCGACCTCCAAGCTGTCTAGCGCTTGGCGTCACACAAGCTCAGCCACTTCACAGACGAGCGCGTCCAAGGGGAAGCTGTCCCTCACCCAGATGCAGGCTGATCACGAGGACCGCATGGATGCGCTGAGTGACAGCGCTACGGAACAGGATATCCAAATCGCGTTGCTGAAGAACGAACATAAGGTAATGAAATGACGAGCTCACATGCGCGATAAGGAGGTCGCCCACTTGGAGACCGAGAATGTGAGAGACCGTGTCGAGGCTGAGAAGATCAATCAACGAATGAGAGAGAGCAAGCGGATCGACACGGAACTCCTCCAGGCAGAAGCAAAGGTGATCGCCCTCAAGGTTCAGTTGGCTCAGCTGAACGCCCGTCTTGGAGGACTTGATCCGTCCGTTTCCCCTGGCGCTTTAGTGCCTCACACTACTCTCAGTTCGTCCTCTGGTTTCTCCGCTGACCAACTTTCTGCCGTATTTGATGATGGGCGAAGAACTCGCGACTCCGAGTCAGTCATATCATGGGTTCAATGACTCGAACACACTGTACTACATAAAAGTAAGCCTTTTGGGACAGCCTCGCGTCGGTTGGCGCCAGCAACCACACCTGCAATTGTATGTGGTACATACTATTGTTCGATCCGTGGTGTGAGGATGGGTCTCAGACGGTAATTAATGCGGCGAAACCAAACCACCTATGACTCAAATGAGATATTGGAATCACTGTCTCAAACGTAACCCTCGATGCCTCTGACTACAATAATGACACCAACCTTGTTTGATACTGGGGGATTGATCAAACCGCGTTTTGATCCTTGTCTTTTCAGTGCTTACTTCGGACGGACCGGGGTCAACCGTACGTCCACTCTGCTGTTTATGTTCGTTGCTCTAACACATTATATATCATCAGCTCGTGAGTTACACGTTATATGCATATATCCGTACTATGTATCGTTGATGGAAAAAAAAGAAAGAAAGCTGATAATGAGAGGTCAAAAAGAAAAAAAGTAGTGTCCTTGTGTGGCGGGAGCAATGCAGCGAGAATGGAAAAAGGAAAAGATCCTTAATGATCAGTGTGAAACGTCACAAATACAAGAAAAAAAAATAGTTTGTAAATAGCATACCGTCAAGAGATGCATCTACAAATCTAACTTGGAGTTGGGAACCAAAAAAAAAAACAACTGTCAATGTCACTGAAGGAATGTCAAAAATGCAGGTTACGGGTCAAGAACGTGTGAGAGACAGAGTGGAAGAGTCATACAGTGCGCGCAAAACCCTACGGAATGCGGCATACGGCATGCCGACGCTCAGCCGGTAGATGCAGGTGAGACGACGGGCAACATCGCGTCCAACAAGGCACGCAGCTCCCGGACACATTTGTGACATCGCACATGCACCTCTTTTGCATTTTCCAGCAACGGCTTGATGTTCTCCGGTGTCATCGACAACTTGATTTCAGGAAGCCCACGGGGATCATCGAGCGGCTGTGGCGGCGCACTCCGTACGGACCCCGTTCGGCTACTCCCTGGCATGGCCCCTCTCGAAGGTGGTCGATGGGGACCCACCCGAGGTTGCGACATCCGATTCGTGGTCGTGGTCTGCGACGGAACTCGTCGTTCCCCGTCCTCCACCTCTTCCACGTTTGACAATCGCGTCGATCGCATCGGCCGAATCGATCGCGGAGACGCCTCCACTTCCGGCCGTGGTGTTGCATCTTGGCGGCGCGGCGTCACGGGTCGTAGTGTCAGTCCGGGAGCATGTCCAAGGGAATTCTCGGAGAGAAACGGCGACATCCTTGATTTGCGTCCTTTGATGGTCGCGGTCCCTTCGATCCCCAACGCTCGTGCCGCAGTGTCCAAGTCGATCGCCATCTCTATGCGGTCCCAGTCCTCGTCTTCTCCCGTTATGTTACTTCCCCTGCTTGCACTCCGCACATCGCTCCGGCTGTCTTGCGACGAATCCCCTGTGGAAGAAGACGTCGTAGCCCTGAGCCTTTGTCCCAGCCTGAAAATCGACGCGAGCGAAGGTCGCCGAGGAGACGATTTGTGGTTCAGAGGCGGTCCGCTATACGGAGGATTAACCGGTGTGTCCTTCGTAGACCGTACAAATTCGGGTCCAGTACTCGTCTTCGATACTCTGTGGGCATCACCCGCCCCCACCTGTCCATGAGGGTAATGATGCGAGTAGTTTGAGGACTCGGTGCTGAGCGACGCAGTCGAGGGGACAGCGGGCACGGGCGGTGTGGCGGTTTGCTCTGAATGGCTCCGTTTCAGCATTCTCAGCATATCCCGCAGCCCAGTCAAGCCCATCCTTCCGCCTCGTCGCTTCTTCTTTGTACTTTCTTCGTGATCAGCACCCCGAGACTCGGATTCTTCCGAAGGAAGGGTGATAGTGCTGTTCATTGCATCGCCCCATCGCCAGTTCCTGTTCACCATCTCCTCGGGTAAAGGGACGTCATCTAGAGGAAGTTCGCCACTGTTGAGCATGTCCTGGAGGAGAACAAGCTGTCGTTGACTGAGATCATGCCGCCCCGTTGATGCACGCCATGAGGCATTGGAAGGACCGGGCGTTGTTGACGTTGTCGTGGCGCTACTCACGAGTGGCGCTGGAGGTGGCTTTGACTCTTCGCCTGAAAGTGTCACTGCTCTCTCGCGGTTCTTCCGACGGTCGGGCTCGGCTTGCATCGACATGGCTGGCGCTGATAGACTTGATGACGGTGCAGGAGGAGAAGATGGAGTCGGCGCCCCTCCACCGAGTTCAATCAACAACTCTGCGCATTCCCATGATATTCGATACTTGACGGTGATGGCATGTAAAATAGCAGCAATCTGTTTGTACTCCACATATGTGTTCAAAGCACTTGAGGAACTGTTGACCGGCGGAGAAGTATGGGAGCGTAACCGAGAACGCGGTCGGACAAGACCGAACATGGTGGGCGACGTCGCGCGGGAAGGGGGAGCACTCTCGAGGAAGATCTGTACTTCGGCAAGCAGTTGAAAGTAAATTGATTGCAACTCTTTCAGTTCTATGAGGTAGAGGCATCAATAATCAACATCGCATTTTGGAGTAGAACACGAAGAAGCACTTACTGTCAACACTTGTCGCAAACTCTCGAACCAACCCCAGATCCCTCTTGAGTCCGATCTGCGCCTGACTGATTCTGGCAGGGATCTTTAGATCACCCAATGAATTTCTCCTCGGCACAGATGTGTTCGAAGGGGGTGGATTGGGAAGTTGCGCAGCACGACCCAACGACGCTGACTGTGGGGATCCTGGTGTTTTGGGCGTTGCTTTATTCGATGCCACCGGAGAAGCCGAGGAAGTCATCGGAGACATGGTGATGGAAGCAGGCGCGCTCGTCGAGGGCATCATGGGCTCCATCCCATCGCATATATTCAGCAGTATCGAATGAGCCGTTGACATCCCGTTGATCGTCCGTGGTGGCGAAGGAGGATGCAGCTCGATCGGTGGTAACAGATCAGGTGTATGAGCTTGTGATTGCGACTGCATCTTTACATCTCCATCTGCATCATGCTCTTGGCCTTCATTCTCTCCCGTATCACCCTGAAGTAAAGTAGCAGGCATGGGAGGAATGTGAGCCATTTCGACAGAAGATCTCCTCTTCTTGTGTTTCTTCCCACTAACAAGGCTGATCTTGCGTACGCCGCCCATGAAGCCTCTAGACCCTTCTTGTGGGGGAAGCGCAGGAATCGGCGGGAGATGTTCCGCACTCTCCGTAGGAGTGGGTGTTGAGAACACTCTCGAGGAAGATGCTCGACCGATGGAAGATCCATACGACGCGTGTCTGGTGCCGATTGACGCAAATTTGTTACTTCCAGTGCCAATCGACAGAGCAGCTCCGCTGGGAACCTGCATCGATGTTGGTCGTCTGTTCGGTCCAAGCGATGGTTTCCCTAGGCCCACCATGCCTGACGTGGAAGACGACCCGCCACCCGTCACCTCCCCACTGCTCGTATGCTCAAGCGGTACACCACTCGCTTTTCGCTTAAACAATTTCCCACTCTTGCTCGGTGTCGTAGGCACCTGTCCAGCTCCCTCGCTCCCAGGCACCCCAGCCCCAGGTCTCAATCGCGCTTGATCCAAGCTCTTTTCGTGCTTGAGTTCAGCGTGTCCCGGCGGCGGAGACCCGGTCCCATAATGGGCGCCGCCAGAACGAAAAAACCATGTAGAGCGCGTTCCGCTTGCGTTATTGGAGTTACGAAGCCGACTGGAGGGCGTCTGCATCTGTGTATGCTCAAGGGAACTTGGAGGTCGGGGAGTGCCATCTTCTTCTACAATGGCTCCACTTGACGCGCCAAACTCGTGCATCATCACCTCTGCAGGACCCGTGCTAGCCCTTTTCCTCCTGGCGCCCCATTTCTTGACGGAACCGATGCGCGATAAAAGCGGCGTCCTAGACCCCCCACCCCCAGGGGTGGCTTCCACCGAGGAAGAGGGCATCACAGGCACCATGGGCGGAGAAGACGCCCTCTCTCTTTCCGGGGTTGAAGGTGGCAGGGGTGGCGACGACGAATCGCGGTGTTCTTCGATGAGTTCGAATACATTGTTATCCATATTTGGTGGTCGCGATTTTTTACGAAGCCGCCGCCGTTCGCGCGGGGGTGGTGAGGGAGGAAGCATAGCTAGTGATGAGGCACCTGAAAGGACGAGATGCGACGTGGAATTGAAGTGTCCAATTGAATTCCGGCCCGACGTTGTTGGTATTGAAAACACCGACACGGTAGGTGAGCGGGGAAAAGGCTCGATAGGCGAGGGCGAGAGGGCGAGAGGAAGTGCAGGTACAGGAGGTGGTGACTGGAGTGAACTCGCATTTGAAGAGCCACCACGGGCCATGGGCGCCGTTCGCGAACGTGCAGTGACAGTTTTATCCTCTTCCTTGTCCTCTGAAAACCCAAAATCGACATCATCTTCCTCATCAGAAGAATCGGCGTATGCTTCTCGCCGCGTACGCTTCATCACAGGGGTGTTATCGTCATCATTTTTGCTGGGCGATGTGCAGCTCGACGGGTCCATTGGATCGTCAAAATCGTCGTCCCAGTTCTCAGGCTCTGCGCGAGGTTTCGGGCGCGGTGGCGTGTGGTATGAATGACGGGTTCGGAGCGTATGGGCGTGGGTGTGGTGTTGAAATGCATGATGAGAGGCCCGGTGAGCATGATGACGTCGATTGGGAGGGGAGTCGGTGCCATCCTCGAAATCATCGTCCCAGTTCTCTGCTTGCACTTGCGTACCCCCACGCTTCGTTGGTGTAGATGGGCCGGGCTCTGCCCAGTTGTCGAGCCTGCTGCTGATACCACCAATGCCTGTTATTCGGCGACTCCCCGCTAACGCCTTCGGGGAAGGCTGCTTGGGTCCATCGTCTGCGTCCCAGTCCTCTGAGAAATGAGAAGAAGCGATGGACAGACGAGGTTCAAGAGGAGGACTGATCATTGGCCTCAGTTTCCTAGCGGCGTCTTTGGGTTTTGAATTGCTTTGACCGAACTCAAAGTCGTCGTCCCAGTTCTCTGAAGGGGCTGCGGGTCCTCGGATGAGAGAATCAAGAAAGACGAAGGACGACACAACACAGCAAGTGCGTCCAGGGATAGAGAGCGAGTTCGTTAGCAGGTGTCTGCCACGCGACAAGTTGAACCGACAAACCTAACATTTGAGTAGCCATGGCGCGTCAGCAAAGGACGACGAATGCGGAGATGGCTGGAAACACGGTGACTCGTCGCACCCGTCGCTGACGTTCGTGTAAATCAAAAAGAGTTTTGGTCGCCGTCGTCGTCGTCGAATGTTGAGCTTTCGAAGCCTTGAGTTGCTGTGTACGTGATTCAAGGGTCACCTTATTTGCCAGTGTTGGTTCCATTGTCCCTTGCAAGCAGCCTCCAAGTTTCAAGTCGATCTAACTGGTATTCCTCCCTTTGTTACAGATACAACACGGTCCAGGTAAAAATACACAAAAAACGATCCAATATCACGTTTAGAACGTATCCACTAGCCCATACCCATCAACAAAGCAACGAGGGTGGGATGTAATCTGTACGTCTTGAAATTTGTTCCATTGCGACTTATGAGCGGTATATCCATCGATTGAATAAGGAGTGTCTAATTAGTTGTTGTCTTGTCGTATTCTTTCCGTCTTCCAACTCGCTAACTGTCGGTGAGATCGAACGAGATTCAACTGCGCCCGTAGGGTGAGCGTCGCGGACTGTGGCATGCAAGAGCCAAGTTTGCGGGAGGGTGCGAGCGAGAGAGGGTGTATGGAGACCCCAAACCATGTGTCAGTGGGTCCTTGTGGGATGCATTACATTGGGGCGAGAAGAACTGGTTTGCGGGCTGCAGAGGACTTCGAGAGGATTGCGCGAGACGCGATACACGAATAGTGTCCGGGGTCATGTCTGGACTGCGGGAAGACGAGGCATACGGAAGGGGCTTCGGTGGTGGACGACATTGAGAATGATGAGAGAAGGCAGGGAACGTCGGAGAATGGACAGGAGTGCATAAGTCGCACGAGTCAGGTGGGGTCGGAAATTCGTCTATTTCTGTGCAGGTGAGTTTCGGCGTAGGCTCTTCGACAGCCTATGGTGTGGCGGTGAGAGTTGCAGGGATGGTGTGGTTGGAAACGTACCCAAGGATTTATCACGAGAGGGACGGGGTAGCGAGACCAGGAAAGACCGTCGAGGTCGCTGAATTCTGTCTTGACAGACTCGAAGGAGAGAAAGAGTGCGCGGTTGAGGTCCTGTTGGTGGTTGCGTGAATCGGCAGAGATGAATGGGGCTGGTCGTACCTCTGGCATGACGAGCGCTTCTTGCTCCCACTGGAGCTGCTCGAGCTCGAGCTGTCTGAGCCTTTCCATGCGGAGCTTTCCTCTGTCGGTGGTGAGCTGGAACTGCATGATGGTGGTAAAGAGAAGAGAACCGGAAAGCCAGCCGGGAAGAATTCAAAGCGTCGTTGTGTGGATAATGTCAGAGTCCATGAAACAAAAGGCAAAGCGTACACGGCGATTCCCGATCACAGTCCGGACTATGCATTCACAACCAGACCACATCATCATTGCCGACGTCGACCATCACAGCGACCGCGCGTTGCCTAGTAGCCCCTCGTCGTCGTCGCCGTCGTCGTCCGCGACGACGAGCACAATACTTATCTCCAAGAGCGCGTCACGTTACGCGTGACGTCACGTGCGTGACAGTACGCGACTCCGCTTCAAAAACGAGCGCAACGCGTCTCGTTGAACGCGCTCCTCCTTTTCCCCGTCCCACGATCTCGCCCCGTCATGCTCGAGGCCAAGCTCGAAGAAGCCGCCCTCTTGAAGCGCTTGCTAGACTGTACGCACTTTTCATCGTACACCAACGAGTCACCATGCTCACCTCGCCTTTGTTTAGCTATCAAAGAGCTCGTGACAGATGCCAATTTCGAGTGTAACGAGGAGGGAATCGTACGTCTCCACTCTCAAAGCACCAAATCTCATTCTGATCTTCATGAAGAATCTCCAAGCAATGGACAACTCCCATGTCGCCCTTGTTGCCGTTAACCTCGAGGCATCTGGTTTCAAAAAGTTCCGCTGCGACCGTCCCATGCCCCTAGGCGTCAACCTGAACTCCCTGACCAAAGTGCTGAAATGCGCGAAAGACGACGACATATGTACAATCAAAGCTACTGACGATGTCGATGTATTGAACCTCGTCTATGAAGCAAAGAGTACATATCCGTCTTCTCTCTCTTTCAGCCCATTGCATCACTCACGTCTTGTCCTTAGATTCGGACAGGATCGCTGAATATGACATGAAACTTATGGACATCGACGCGGAAAACCTTGGTATCCCTGACACAGACTACGACGCACGCGTTACGATGCCTTCGGCCGAATTCACTCGTATAGTCCGGGATCTTTCTCTCCTTGGCGAGTCCGTCCGTATTGAGGTCTCGAAGGAGGGTGTACGGTTCGCGAGCGATGGCGAGGCGGCTAATGGGAGCATATTATTGAAGCAAACCGAAGCCGCAAAAGAAAAGTATGAAAAGTATGGCAAGGACGATGAAGAGGTCAAAGACGAAGAGGACGAAGAGGAGGAGGAAGACAAACCCAAGAAAAAGAAAATAAAGAAGGAAAAGGTTAAGAAGGAAGAGAAGGATGGGGACGTTGAAATGAACGGCGATGACGACGACGACGGGGAGTTCAAAGCAAAATCAGATGACGAAGGCGAGGAGGAACAAGAAGAGGAGGAAGAGGAGGAGGAGGAGGAAACGAAGAAGAAAAACAAGAAGAGGAAAAAGGCTCCGTCGAAGGTGAGTTACTCCCCTATGTTTTTGTTCCGTGTATCATGTCCACTTGTAGAATGGCCAGCCATCTAAAAAGGCCAAGAAGTCCGACGAAGTGCCTTCAGACGGCGGCGTATACGTTGAGATGAACCAACATGTTTCTCTAACATTCAGTTTGAAGTACCTTGTCAATTTCTCCAAGAGTTCATCGCTTTCGAACACAGTACAGCTTATGATGAGTAATGATGTTCCCCTTCTCGTGAGTATACGTGAGTCGAGCGGCGACTGAGCATGTATTGACCTTGTCTTCCTTGTCCAGGTATCATACAAGTTCGGACAAGGGGTCATAAAATACTATCTAGCACCAAAAATTGGGGAGGAATGAACTGGTTGGTGCAAGGTATCATATTCCCTTGCTATTCAGATATCATGTCTCGCTATCTCCACACATTACCTTTTTGTATCTACATGCAATGTGCAGTGTCTGTCACGGATGGTGGACCAACAGATTCCTGGCTCCCGTACAGAGATTCTTGAAAGCAACGACTAGATACAGCTGAACAACCGGATATACAATGGCCATGTAGGCGCAGACGGAAAAGAAAGCATCTTAAAAACAACCCCCCCACTTGATGAATCACTCCTCCAGCTCGTCCACGTCGATATCTACATCCACATCCTCGCCGTCCTCGAGCATTTCCCCATCCCCGAGGTCTTGATCCATCTCTCCCACGGACGCGGTCCCATGCTCGACCACACCCCCATCTCGGAGCCCAAACCACACCGGAATCAACCCCCACACCTCCTCGCGCGCACGCCCCACCTCTCCCTTCCACTCCCGCTTACACACCCCACACATCTTCAACCCGCACGTCCGTACGCCGTCTGAAAAATCCCTGCGCTCGACCATCTCGGCCGCTTGGACGAGCGTGTACAGCGGGTCGGCGTCCCGGCCACACGCGATACCGCCGACGCTCCGCAATACGTTGAGATGGATAAAATAAAACGACTCGGTGCAATGTGCAGATCTGGACGCCGATGCTGATGTCGATGCCGATGCCGACGCAGACGTGGATGTGGACGTGCCTCCCGGGTGCACACCCACACCGCCCGAGGAGGCGGCCGCAGCCCGCGTCGAGTAGAGACACGCAGCCGAGGGATGCTGCTCGAGCGCGCGCGCGAGGAACGTCGAGATATAGAGCTGCGCGAGCTCGCGGCCGCGAAGCGTCCGTATAAGACTGTCGTGCGAGAGATGGATCATGGGGGACTTGCCGCCGCCGTCTTCCTGTGGCTGACCGGGGGGTTGGAGCCTTCGAGTGGCACCGAGAAAGTCCTCGGCCGAACGCGAGGCGCACGGGTCTGGGGCTGCGAAGACGGGCGGTGGGGCGCGTGCACCGGCGAGGATCCTGCTCGGTCCGTAGCGTGAGAGGTCGTAGAATGCGCTAGGGAGAACTTCGGGTATGCCGAGCTCGAGGGCGAGGTTGATGGCGAGGACCGGGTGGGCATATGCGTCGCGGGGGGTGTAACGGCCGTTGATATCCGTCGCTGCTGCCTCTCGTCTGTCCCAGTCTGCGAGTGTGGTAGGCCAGTCGTGGACCAGCCGCGCGAGACATTGGGCGCGCAGGTGTTCGATGAAGTATTTCGTGGATAGACGGAGCACGCTGGAGAGCGGCGAAAAATCGCGGGCATGCGGCTTGGGGAAATAGCTGTAAAGGGTCAAGTCAGGATATGGCGGAAAGGAGGTAGAAAAATGACGTACAAGCCGTCGTAGAGGGCCACCAATAGATGATAGACGTCTGACGGACAATCATAGATGTCCACCGTTGGGCAGCCCTCCACTATTTTGTTCCCCTCCTCGTTCAAAGTCTCCTTGTCAGAGAGGGACGTGCCTTGCCTCGAGGGTTTAACACCAGCCCGTCCTACCAGGAACATATCCTTGAACACCTCGGAGTGCCGCTCAAGCTGGCCCCGGTGCACTTTGAATGTGGCAGATCCTGCGACAAGAACGACGTTCCCGTCCGGAAACCAGATGTCCGACCGGATGAGAGCCTTCGGGACATTCGGTGAGGGAAGAAAGCGTCCCGTACTGCATGTGAGCGGGTCGGGAAACACCCGCATTGCTCAAAGGGGAACTGGGCGAGGAGGGAGGGAAGAAAGAGAGAAGAATTTGATAGATCGTAGATAGAAGAGGCTGACTCGCCGAGACCGCTTGGTGTCAGCCTGGCGGCAACACATTCCTGGCGGCATAATCCAACCCGTCAGGCCAGATCGATATCTGGCTGCTTAACAGGGTCGACGGGCTGAGTATTTCTAATTCAGAACTTGCAATATCTCTGTTTCGTATTTCTTGGCATCATGTGGGACGTACCAATCATCTAGTTCCATGCCAAATCACTGCCGCTGCCGTAGCTCTGGTTTTGAATCATGTTCATTCATGGTGTATGGACTTGTATTAAAAGGACAATATCAGATCTGCAGAAATGAGTAAAAGTCCATGGAACAGTATACGTCAGTCTCACAAGCATCTCATGGTACGATGGGCTCCCCATCCTTTTCTATACGGATTTTCTCCACGTACACAAAAGTGAGATGGTGTGGTAGCGCTTTGAGAGAGGGATTCAACTGCGGTCAGACTCGAATGTGGGCGGAACAGCCCGCCGCAACTGCGCAACTTCTGGCGAAGAGGCGATGACGCGCGATCGTAGAATTCGTGGGAAAGTTGTCAAGGGGTCTGCGCTACATTCCCACCCGCCCTCGCTGACACCCTCGCTCCTTCGTGTGTAGCCGCATTCTACATGCAATTCCATTTCTTTCTCTCCCTTCGCCCGACGTCAGAGCGCAGTCCAAGGAAATTTGACGCCAATACGGAACTCAACCTTGACCAGAGAATGGGGTTGCGTCTGTCGATGTGGTCGAGACTGCAACATAACTAAATCACTTCAATATTTCATTCTGCTCAACTGTTGTGGACTCCATACCAACAGTAAGTACAATACAGAATAATTATAATTTGTTAGCAGCAGTGTTGACTTTCACCTCGTCTCCCGGACGGTTACCCTTGGTCTGAAGTGCGCTTTGTATTGCCAATGAAGGTATATGCAACATGCAAAGGTTTAAGGGATGTGCCAATCGGTCCTCGCCAGCTGTGACCACCCGTCTATGAGGCTTAATGAAGTCGACGAGCTAAGCATTTCTAGCTCAGGACCTTGTTTCGTATTTCTTGGTATCATATAGGGCGTACCGATCATCTAGTTCTATCACGACTGCCGCCGTAGCACTGAATCCCGTTTCATTCATGATGTATGGACCTACAAGTACAATATCAGCCTCGTCTTTATATGTCCGCAGAAATGAGTAACGATCCACAGAACACTGGTATACGTCGCTCTCACAAATATCTCATGGTCCGGTATTCTCCCCATCCTTATCCGTACGAATTTTCTCAACGTACACAAAAGTGAGTACGATCAAGTCGAGCATATGCTCCACGGCAGGATCGACGTCAAGTCGTGGCTTGTGTTTGGAACCAACAATCCCCAGTGAACCTCTATGGTATCGAGCGAGCTCAGCCCGCGACTCATCGTCTCGTGATAGCTGTATAAAGTAGGAACTCGGCACCAAAACAGCCATCAAACTGGGTCTGCGTACGCACCACTACTGCCTTAGTAAATACCATGTTCCACCCATACGGACAACCGTCCGGCCCAGTAAATGTGCGCCTTCTGTAGAGAACGAAGAACCGGAAATTAATTTTAAAGAAAGGTTCGGATGAGGACAAGACGAACCGTCCCAATATCCCGCGCGAAGGAAGAAACTCGTTAGATTGCATTTCCTGACCGTTGAGACGAAACGTCGATGATCCAATCAGATGCCATTCAATCTCGCCCATCACGTCGAATTGGTCGCGCATGTCCATAGGGTCATCGTTTGCTCTGATCTTGTGAATCGTCGTCGTCCCCATGCCGATGTGGTGGGGATGGGTTGCCTTGTACAATACTTGACCACTCTCATTGGTGAAGACGGCGTTGCGCACGGATTCTGAGGAGAGCGTGAGTCGCATAACACTTTGGGAGAGGGCTCCAACCGTGGCATTCAATAACCCTGAATCTCGAATGTCGGCAGAACAGCCTGCGCTCGCTGTTTCTGGCAAAGAGGCGATGACGCGCTCGACAGATATGTATCACATCCAGCGTGTCTGCACAACACACAGAATCCTCCGATGCTCGCCGAATTTTACACGATCGAACGAACAGTAGAGGTCATCAAGAGAGATTATGTTGGAAGACCGCCCGTGTCGAATAATTTTTAATGCTAGCTTACCATGTTTGGACATCGCGTCATCCTCCAGCCTTCTCATTCCTACTCAACTGGTGTTTACATTCATTCCTTTAGTCGCTTCCCCAACTAGACGCCTTTCGTCTCCTGAAAAGCCATATTAGGGCGTCTATAAACTCAGCGATCAGTGGCAAAGAAGGTAGTGTACCTGGCGCAGCTGAAACGGTAGCCAAGACTGTTCTTGTTCGACATGATGTCGGGTACACCTGCCGAGCAGGTAACGTTCAAGAATTCCGTCTATGCGACCTGAAGATATAGCCATTGGCATCCGTCGCTGCTGCCTCTCGTCTGCCCCCAGTCTGCGAGCGTGGTAGGCCAGTCGTGGATGAGCCGCGCGAGACATTGGGTACGCGGGTGCTCGATGAAGTATTTCGTGGATAGACGGAGCACGCTGGACAGTGCCGAGAAGTCGCATGCATGCGGCTTCAGCATATGGCGGAAAAGAGACGTAGAGGCAGGAGAAAGACATACAAGCCGTCATGGAAAGCCACCAGCAAATCATAGATGTCCATCGTTGGAGAGCCGTCCACCATTTTGTTGCCCTCCTCGTTCAACGCGTCCTCGTCTGAGACGGATGCCTTCCCTCGAGGGCTTGACATTCAAGCTGGCCCCGGTATACTTTGAATGTGGCGGATCCAGCGACAACGAAGATCCCGTCGGGAAACCAGATGTCCGAACGGATGAGCGCCTCGGGACATTCTGGAAGCGAGGGAAGGGAGACAGACTCGCAGGGACTGCTTGGCGTCGGCCTGGCAGCAGCACATTCCTGCCAGTATGATCCAACCTGTCAGCTATAGAGTCGACGGGCTGAGTATATCTAGCCCAGAATATCTCTGTTTCGTATTTCTTGGTATCATGTGGGACGTACCAATTATCTAGTTCCATGCCACATCGCGACCGCCGTCATAGCTCCGACTCGGAATCACGTTTCATTCATGGTGTATGGACCTACGATAAAAGTACAGTATCAGCCTGCGTCTTTGTATGTCTGCAGAAATGAGTAAAATCCACGGAACGGTATACGTCAGTCTCACAAGCATCTCATGGTACGGTAGTCTCCCTGTCCTTATCCATACGAATTTTCTCGACGTACACAAAAGTGAGTACGATCAGGTCGAGCATATGCTCCACGGCAGGATCGACGTCTAGTTGTGGTTTGCGTTTGGGACCAACAATGCCCAGTGAACCTCTATGGTATCGAGCGAGCTCAGCTCGCGACTCATCGTCTCGTGACAGCTGCAAAAAGTATGTAGGAGCTCGGCACCAAAACAACTATTGTAGGTCAAACTGGGTCGGAATACGCACCACTACTGCCTCAAACACCATATCCCACCTATACGGACAACCATTCGGTCCAGTAAATGTGCGCTTTCTGCGGAGAACAGTGAGTCGGTAAAAACTCGAAAAAAGTTCGGATGAGGACAAGGCGAACCGTCCCAATATCCCGTGCGATGGAAGAAAATCGTTGGATTGCATGTCCTGACCATTGAGACGAAACATCGACGATCCAATCAGATGCCATTCAATCTCGCCCATCACGTCGAATTGGTCGCGCATGTCCATTGGGTCATCGTTTGCTTTGATCTTGTGAATCGTCGTCGTCCCCATGCCGATGTGGTAGGGATGGGTTGTCTTGTACAATACTTGACCGCTTTCATTGGTGAAGACGGCGTTGCGCACGGATTCTGAGGAGAGCGTGAGTTGCATGGTGTGGTAGCACTTTGAGTCTCAGAGGGGGTTCAATTGTGACTATGAGTCAGACTCGAATGTCGGCAGAACAGCCTCCTTCCGCTGCGTTCGCTGCGTCTGGTGAAGAGGTGATAACGCGCTCGATCGATATCACATCCAGCGTGTCTGCGCAGCGCCTAGAATCCACCAGTGTCGCAGAATTTTACGAGATCGAACGGACAGCAGAGATCATCGTCAAGGGAGATTACAAGAGGGTCAGCCAAAGTTCACACCATTCCTCTCCGTTTCTCGACCGACACAGTATTGCTACAGGTAGCGCTTCAGTTCCCAGATGACCTCTTGCACGACGCTGTTCCTGTCTATCGCTTGCTCAAACGCAACGTGGGCCAAGCACACGATCTGTACGTTTTGGCAGACACGTCTTACGGGAAGTGAGATACGTCCTGTCTTGCGACCGCTTCACACTCAAAAACGTGCGATAACGTAGCTGTTGCGTCGACGAGGTCGCTGCCCAGCACGTCGATGCCGACTTGATGGTCCACTATGGCCATGCGTGCATGAGCAAGTGCGTTCTACATCTCACTCTTTCGATCCAGTGCTGACGAGACTGGAACAGAACGTCTCGCCTACCCGTCGTCTACATCTTTGGTCGCAAACCGATTGATGCCGAGGATTGCGTCCAACAACTCAGCCAGATTTTCGCTAGCGTGCCTGACGCGGGTGAAACGGTGACCAAGACTGTCCTGGTTCGACACGAGGTCGGGTACACGTATCAAGCGGGTGAGTTTCAAGGTTCCATCTATGCGAATCGAAGGTGTGTACGGTGAACTTGTAGGCGACGTTGTGAAACTGCTTCGGGATAAAATCGGGCTATCCGTTTTGTATCATGAGATCCCGACCTGGGTCGACCCAGCGCCAGTATTAAACCCATCAGAGCCTGGTAATGAAACCGAAGCACCTGCATCGTCGGATAGCCAGTCCAGGATCGACGAGGATGCCAACATTATCCTATACATCGGTGAAGAAAGTCTTACCCTCACAAATCTGCTGATGATACATTCCTCAAGTCAGGTAAGCTTGGCTGGTTGATGATTTTAATACTAGCTCACGACTGTCCGACAGGTTTACTCATACAATCCGATCACGAAATCCTCGAGACTAGAGTCGGAGCGAACGAACAGGCTACTTATGCGGCGTTTTGCTGCCGTTCAGAAAGCACGCGATGCCGACGTGTTTGGTATCCTTGTGGGCACGCTCGGTGTCGGTCAGTACTTGCACCCCACGATCGCCTTCACCTAACAAACGTTTTGACAGCGTCTTATTTGCCTCTCGTATCCCATCTTCGCAAGATTCTTGTGAAAGCACAGAAGAAAAGCTACACGATCAGTGTCGGCAAGTTGAATCCTGCAAAGCTGGGCAACTTTATGGAGATTGAGTGCTTCGTGTTGGCGGCCTGTCCAGAGAACAGTGTTATCGAGTCCAAAGTACGTTTATCAGTTGACCTAATCGTATCGGTTGTCCCTAAACTGCGATACAGGAATTTTATCGACCAATAATTACACCATACGAATTGGAAGTCGCACTCCAAGCGGAGGGTACATGGAGTGGTCGTTATGTGCTAGATTTTGGACGACTACTCGCCGAATATGGCTGTTGGTATTCTTCTCACTGCTGATCATATACTCTGACGCCGACCACTTTGAGAAGCTCGCAATGATACTTTGAACGAGGAGGAAGACCGAGATCCGGACCAACCAACATTCTCGCTCATTACTGGAAAATACCGTCACGCGAGGCGGTTCGGTGGTAAGATACCAATACACTCGATGACCTGGACTCCAATGTTGTTTACCAACAGCCCCCGGACTCTCTGACGGCGACACTTCATCCCCGGATACCCTGGTTCTCCGGAACCAAGATGGGACAATGGCAGTACTCCCGGGGAGTGCCGCAGGTACGCGGCGCACAATGCAAGCTTGCTTTGTGCTAATCTCGCATGCATTGTCTGACAGCGCAGTACCTGCAATCCCGATCTTTCCGAGGTTTGGAAGCGAGAGTGGGCGAAAATACGCCGAGTATACTGGAACAGGGTCGTAGTGGCATTGCTAGGGGGTACACGGATGATCACCCAACCAATGATGAGTCCCATGCTTGATGCAATGAGGTGGCAAGATCTCCAAAGCTGATGTTCAAGTTTGTCGTGTAAATTTGCGCACTGCCTTTCGCCAAATAATAATATTGTCACGTCAGCTTGCTTACCCTACAAGAGGCCTTTTGAGCTCAGTTGGTGTTAGGCGAACTGTTTGCACGCAAGCGCAAGTCTAATATTACCGGATGAAAGAGACGCTGTCCAGGAAACTTTTTGACAATAGCCCTTTGACGATTCAATGGGTGTTAGGGCGTGGCACTCTAGACAGAATACCACAAAGGTTGCTCGTCGGTATATAATCTCCACGAGTCACAGAACAAAAAACAGAACCCAAAGTGCTCTCCAGCAACACCCGAAATCGCAATGGCATCCATGAAGCATGACGTCGACGAATCCCCCGATAACCAGCAAGATGGGAGGCCTGCTTACACGCGAGGCCTTGGTGGTACACTTGAGAGTATGATGACTCGAGCGACCTGGATTATAAACGCTGCCATGATGATGGAATTGCCCGGGTATGTCGATGCGTCGCATGCACGCAGGACCTTGCTGACATCGAGTACAGAAGATGGCGTGCAGATTTCGACGACCTTTTGACCTCGTTGGCCCATTTCAGAGAGGGTAATTGAAGGGAGACACGAGGGATTGGAATCAGAGGCGTCGGGAAGTAATGAACGAAGGTGCATTAAGATTAACTCTGTGCAAGACCGGGTCCGCGCGTTTACTGTAAATGTTTTTTACCTTTATTTTCTGTTGTGCCGTGCACCATCCTTGGAAAGATTGTGTGTTGGTTGATCTTGGTTGATACGATCCTGACCTAATGATGACGAGACGACTTGACCAAGAATCGGACGTGCTACGTGGGGGTATTGATCAATGTTTCAACTTCGAACATAGCTACGAAGTCAATAGAAGAGGGGCGACTGACGTGAGTGTGTCTGGGTCTGATGTCCGGTACGGCGTCCTTCATTGACTCATCGTGAAGAGTGTTGCGTGCCTTGCGACTGCGAGGCTGGACAAGAGCGTCGTGAAATGCTTTCGGATCTTGGCGGTTGTTGAGAACAATGAAGGCTAACTTTGGCCAGATCCGGAATTCGACTACGAGGTCAGGCAGCTGATCGGTAACTTCAGCAGTAGAAAAAGGGTACGACTGCCAGGATTGTATTGCCCAGTTACGCTGATTGGATTGCAGTATTGTTTGATTCAGCGAGGATGGTGGTTTTGTTGCAACGGTGAGTGTCCTTTTTTTTTTTTTCTCGCGACATCCAAATGTCAGTTTTGTCACCGCTCTCCACACTTACAAGTACTAGGGTGCTACCGCACTCCCGTCGGTCGGTAACCGCGTTTTCCAAAGTCGTTCCCGTTGGACCCGATTTCAAGATCAAAGCAAGGTCAACGACTCGGCACCTGCCATGATACCTTTACCCCCAAATTCCAATAACCCGCCGAGCCGGGCCAATGCGCCGTGCACGGACCCCTCCGTAGCCACGTCCTCCCCTTGAGGCTTGGGCCCACCCCAAATACGGCCTTGTAATATTTCCGAGGTGAGATGGGGGACCCCGCTGCTGTTGAAACCATCCAAGCGCTGTTGCCAAAGCAAGCTTTGTCGGCATGTCCAAGCGTCTCCCCGTTTTGACACAGCTGTGGGCCGAAGCATCGCGGGTCATGGCGCATGGTGGATATAAGGACCATCACTTGCCGCTCCACAGAGTCCACCCATTTTATCACCCGCAAAATCGAAATCGTGAGCTACACATCGCACTCTCATCCACCCACCCCAACCTCAATCTCAACCTCGTATACGCTCTCTCATCTACTCATCATCACCATGACTGGCGCGAGCGCACTCATGGACGCCGTCGCGCTCCTGCTCCTCCAAAATATTAAGGAGAGTATGGAGACAGGGCGGATCGCCAACATGGACACTGTTCAGACCGAAGTCGAAGCCGCCATAGCTGAGCTCAACCGCACGCGACTACTTGAAGGGCCTACTCATCTTGACGATGTCGCCGCGTATGTTGTTCTATTCCCCATACCTTTATATCAACTGACGTTCTTTCCTCCAGTAAGCTACTCCTGGAAATGGGGTCGCTTCAGGAGAAGGTCGCCAGGTGCGAATCGCAGCTCGCCGAGTTTCAATCCCGGGCCGATGTTCTCAAGGAGGAAACCACTCAGATTGCCGCACGCGCGGAGGCGTGTAACTTGCTGGTAGAACAGCAGCAGAAGGAGAATGTCAAGGTTCTCGCTGCTATGGAGGGAGCGGAAGCGAGCATCTCCACTGCCCCGCCCCCTTTCCTCGTCCCGGCACCATCCCACACAGACCCTGTCTCACATCTTTCGCCTTCTAAGATGGCTGTCATATCGTTCCCCGGCGGCCCGCGAACCGTCACAATCCATCCCCCGGATAGTCCAAGCTACCAGTCGGTTATCCGTGACGAGAAAGGGGACATCATTATCACTTTCAAGGGCACCAAACCGTTGCGTCGAGAAGGCGCTTTCAGAGGTCCGCTTTCAGAAGTCGATTTGCGCCAGATCACCCGTGTTTACGGCCGTGGTCCCCAGTTAGCTGGACCTCGAGCTGCCCAACCCGTCCCACGCCGGCCTGATCAGCCTCAGCCATCGTCTTGTCCCCCTCCTTCTCGCGGTCCGAGCGATATCATCGCCAGGCAGCGCCAGTTGTCTATATCCATGCAAACGGACGCGTTCGGACGCGTTCTAGCTCCGGACTATCTCATCAATGCCAAGTCCCCCTCCCTTCCTACCGGCATGTCCTCCTCTGCCGAGCCCTCCCCAGATTCGCAGTCTCCTCTGAGCGCCAAGCCTAACATCGTCATTACCCTGGCTTCGACACCCCCTTCACCCATTCTCGGAAGAGGCAAGAAGCGTACCCGATCTAGCGACGAGGATGAGGGCATGCTTTCGGCCACGGAGAGCCGCAACGGAACGCCTCTGCTGATCGACCCGCGGACCCTCAAGGTGCCCACGACACCCACCCCTGTCAAACGCGAAGAGTCCCAAGGACCTGCGAAACGCAAGAAGCGCCGCTCATCTGCTGCGTCTTCGGAGGCGTTGCCCGCTGAATCGGGATCTGGATCTTGCTCGCAGGGCCCGCTCGACGTTACGCGTACGGTTTGACGCGCCTTGTCATTCGCATCATCTTTTGTTTTTATCTCTTGCATCGCTGCTTTTATCTACTACTAGTTTAAGAGAACAAACGTTTGTTTGAGTTGGTCGGAAGACGAGCGGCCGTAGTTTTTTCGGTTTATCCCATCCAATGTTTGTTCTACTCTACTTTTCCGTTTGGTTTATGGACTCTCATCTGCCTGTGTCCTTGTTCTCTCGGTACGATAGTCTTACTGCACCCGTGTAATTATCTCGCAAAATCCAAGTGTGGGCCCCAGGTGTGAACACAACGTTGTAATGGAACCAAATACCAAGAATTAAGAGTGAACACTATCTGTACAAGGAATATTCAAACAAATCAGACACGACCTAGGATCCCACCAGCGCCATGAGGGTGACGCCCGCTGCCAAACTGAACAATGCAAGCGCCTGGTTTCCTACGCCGCTCTGCCACAAGATCGGATCCATCACGAAATCACCGGCGAGCATCTCGACGCATGCGGCGTATATGAGCAGGCCTGCCGAGATGGCAGACATGATGCCTTGTGTGAGGCGCAAATGTGCTGAGGGTATGAATCCATTAATTAGCCTTGCTCGGATCTCAGATCTAGGACAATGAAGGGCGTACCCATGTCGTCGTTGTGCGCAAAGATGAGCATCCCGAGAAGAATGCCAATAGGCGTGGTGATGGCAAAGAGAAATGCAAGTGTGGGTTTGAGTATGCTCAAATATTTAAATTCCGGCTCTCGAGGCGAAGGCAGGGAAGCTACTCTAATGCCCAAAGAAAGACCTTCGAATAGCTGATGGAATGTCAAAGCAGTTAAAAGGGTTGCTACACAAGCATCGGTTTAGCAAAGGACAGGATAGAGATCGACAGTTACGCACTGAAGTCTGGACCCGACGTTATCGACAAGGTGAGACCAATAACCAATGAATGAATCATAATGCCTAATTGTAATACCTTGAACTGGCGTGAGTGGCGATCAGGTCAACGAGTTCAAAATCAAGCCTCACGAGTATGCCAACGATCTGCCTCTTTTTGCCTATTCTGATCTTAGCTTCGTGTCCAGAATGATGGTGGTGATGGAAATGATGATGTTCATGTGTACCTGTAGCGTCTACCGTATCTTCGAGGCCATGGTGGTGATGGCCAGATTCCATGTAGTGTGCGTGACCCACATCGCTCGGTCGACCGTCCGCAAGTCCCGGTGGGCCATACATGGTAGTGGGCCGACTGCGTTCGTGATGCGACAGGTGTGAGCTTCGTGATTCGTGTCTGTGGTGACCCTCGAAATATTCTGATGCGTCGCCATTCACAAGGCTGTGTGTAGTGACATGATGTTGAACAGCACCATAGGAGGAATCCTGGCTGTGACGATGATGGCTCGGTGGGTGATGAGAATCTGCTGTCCCTATGAGAGGTGTTTGCTCTGGATTCGGATGTTGTGCATCGGGAGACCTGGAGGGCGGTGCGCGTTCTATATCTACAGGAGATCCATCTCTCGGGGTAGATGCAATAGATGAAGATGGCGAGCTATATGAATGCAGTCGGTTGACAAAAGACGTTGATACGTCTACATGTCCTGTATCGTTAAATGCGGAGGGGCGAGGAAAAGACAACACTTGCATTCTACAAGAAATATGGCCAACAGGGAACATAATCTAGAGGAAGGTAAGTATGTTTCGTATTAAAATTAGACGGAGAACACGAACACGATTAGGCCAACGCGATCGCCCACTTTCCAGCGAGCTCGCACTAGTGGGCTCCTGAGGGCTTCGAATGAGTCCTGTAGCAAGTGTACAAACGCCGTGGATAAGATGACCCCTTGATGAAATGACATCCATCAGATGCGTGCAGCAGTGTCATTGACGGCAAACCAACCCGTTCCAAAGTGCTTCCCGATGAAAAATATGATTCGGGGTATGCGGAGAACCGAGATGCGTTTTGAGAGGGTTGGGAACGAGACGGCTATGTGACGGCGTTAGTGACTCGATGTTTACTGTGATCATAACAGCATCTCACCGAAGAGGGAAACCACGAAAATGAACAACGTGGCGACTACGCGAGAATAGAACGCTTCAGTTACTGGCTCCATCAGGAATTCACGGAAGCAGGGGTGATCTATGACAGACAGTGAGGTGTCGTTCCGGTGCGTTTGGTGAAACACACCTTTACCAGCAATGACTGGGACAGACATCTGTGATGACACTGATGACATTGACCGTGCAGACAAGTCCAAGAGAACTTGTTCCGGAGTTGGGAAAGAGTGTTAATCAAATACTCCTGCCAGCGCTACGCAGCGGTGGCTATGGGAGCATGGAACATGAACAAGTTAGACGTTTTAAGACCCCACACTGGAACCTATTTGAGTACCTCACCAGTTATCGCTTTTATGGCGGAGCATTAGTCACACACCCTTCCAATCATCATCCCACCACCTCGCACTGGAATCCGAGCTGTGTCAAAGGACGCCGTGCAAGCAACTTTCTGCATGACAACAATTAATCAGACATCAGTCAGTGACCGACCAACCAGCGCCGTTATCCTTCATTTTTGGCAGCAGCTACCCCACTGGTCCTGACTATGCAAAATCCCCACCACGTCATAGCATTTCATGTTCCCTTTCCCACTGGCAGGAACCTGACAGGCATTGCCTGCCTCCGAACTTGCGGTTTTCAGGGATATGCTGTGAACAGACCGGGTAGATGCGGCCCGATATAACGTGATCAATGACGATCGCTACTCGAGATCCTGGTTTGCAGGCTCAGACAGGTTGCACCTCATTCATACGAGATCTGACCGTGTCGGAGAGTACATTGCGGAGAGGCTGCGATCAAGTTGAACGGATACAAACTCTAATCTAATGTCGTTCAAACCTTCACCGTCCGAGTATCGTTCTTCATTTCGTTGGTGTCGTTAGATGTTACATATGAAGCCCTCTCTGCGTCATCTAATTTTGGTTGTGACCCGTGGTCCGTTGCTGTCTGGTAAAAGTACGACAAGGAGAGAATCTCGATCACCACGATTCCCAAAAGGAACCAGAACGCGGCTGCACGCCCGTAGTATTCCTGCGGACCACCATGCGTAGCCTCCACGGACGTTTCGATAGACGTGAACACCGCAAGCCCAACCCCCGAACCAATTTCGAGGGCTCCGATGCACAACGCGCCTACCGTACCTGCCATATATGCAGGTGCAGCCCGGAACATAGCGATGCTGTGGAACGATCATGATTATACTCGAGTACCTTGTGTGGGTATATGTCAACATTGCGCCGGCGCTACCAACAACGAAAGCGGGGAATATGTAGGGCCAGTACCCTTCTGGCTGACTACCACCTACAGCAAGTAGGATGGTAGCCAGAGCAACCATGAAATAACCAGCGAGAATAATCTATTTCGGGCTAGAAAGTCTAGATAGTGACCCTGTGAAGCTCATCATGAATGCAGCCACGCCGATTGGGAACCTAAAGGAACATCAAAATAATTATGGGTACCCAGTGGATGCGGATGCTTACATGTGGAGGGCCGTTGAGATGACTGTCCAGTGGAAAACATCTTGCCACAAAGTCGTGAAAACGATAAAGACCGCACTATACCAAAGGTATGGGAACAGCGCTGAACCAAAGAGGACAGAAAAATTGCTGTAGAACCACGTGCGAGGAGGTCTATGCCAGAGGACAATCAACTCATAGGTAGGGGTAAGAGAAGGTGAGACCTACATCGTTGCCTTGTCAGTGGGGACTAGGGTTTCCCAGTAGAAGAATCCAATGATGAGCAGTACCGAAATGATCAAGGGTGCGAGGACTCCTGCGGTGGCCCAGGCATCCACTGATCCAGACGTCACCGCATACATGAAAATAATGAGTGCGGCTGATCGACGGTGCCATTATCAGCATGTATGCGATCACAACCTTTGCCTGGGTGGTGCAGTACCTGCCTGACATCCCCGAATGGGTGCATCGGAAAGGGACAGCCGCGGCATATCGACCATCGGTTTATACTGTAACACTTATCAGCTCCGGTCCGCGACATTCGGTCGAAGCGACACCAACATGTTTTATCGGAGTCAGTGAACCTCCGTTGTTGGACTCGCCACGTTTACTAAGCGCACGTCCAGTTTACGTGGTTCCGTGCGCTGCAGTGGATGCGGCACACTGAGACCGCCAATGGTCATGACAAGTGTGGGAACTCGGACGTCCAGGAGTGACAGGATACGCCTGTAGTTTGGGCTCATGGAGGCCCTGAAAACATTGGTAACGTGGATCATGTGGCAATCCTCTCGGAATCGCCCATTCTCACCTCTTTATTGCCTGTAGCTAGTTGGATGATATGTTTCCATCCGAATATTCATTACCAGCCACCTATCCGCTTTCACCCCACACTTTCGTTCAACATTCAATGGAAGCGGGGCTACGTTAGCCCTACCCACGCCATCCGCCTCTGAAGCGGACATGGCCATGAACCAAACAACCGTGGTGGAGAACTTGAGGCCACATCACCATGTGCCTGGCAGAGCTTTATCTCGGAGGGGCGACTTGCGTGGACGGATGAGCACGTATGTCCAATGACTCTGTGGAAACGTGTTCGAGGAAGGGGAGGGGATGTGAGCGAGGCGGTGTTATGCCACTTATATCAGACGCAGTAACTTAGTTCAAGTAGAGACGCAGCGGTGATGATTGGACTTGCAGTTCGAGATGTGGCCTTGGAAGGAAGGCGAGCCACCCACTCAAGCTGAGTCAAACGGAGGCTACAAAACGGTAGATTAATGTCTCGCTCCCCAGAAAAAGTAATAAAACACTGAAAACACCTTTGCAAGAAAGTGCGTGAACCACCAACCCAATGACGGCATGAACAACCACCTGTTACCCCCAGTGACGACCAACTGCTCGTCTCCCAATGTGTGTGGAACTCCAATCCGCGAAGACCAACATCGATGGCGGAGGGTACTGACAAGGGCTGAGGAGGCCTCTGGGCGACCTGGGAAGGAGCAATGTCAAGGAGTAGTGTCAATGAATGGGTGGTTGTGGAATGGACGGGCGAGGGCGAAGTCAATGCGATAGGAAGGAGGAGCAGAGGAACAACAAGAGGGACAACCACAGTGGAGTGAGGAGAGCGAGAGAACCATTGGCACGCAGCGAGAGTTGGCAAATTGCGCAGTTTTGAGCAAGGGGTGCAATCGGGGCGTGCACGGGACGGTCATGCAGCGAGAGTGTTGGTGGAATGGACTCGTGATCACAGGGTAAGGAACGAAGCACTGCAATGCGAGTACTGGGGAAACCGTGTGGAACAATGGACTGGTAAGCTCTGATTCAGGGCTAGTACGACTAAAGCCTTCTGAGAGGACAACAGTGTGACAGGCGAGTGTCAGGTAGTCTCGAACCAAACGTTCTAGAAAGCCTTCGTGACCGACCACTTGGTGAGCGGAAGGTTCCGGGGAGCTCCCAAAACGGATGGCTCGAGACCAAGTGTCAGGCTGTCTATCACAGGTGACAGCGCTCAGCCGGCCTGAATGAACGGTTCTCATATATGTCACATATATATACAACCCGACCCAGCATCGATGACATCCGAATACAACATGCTCAAGTTCAACAAGCTCCCGGTTCTACATCCCAACCGACGAAATGCATACTACTCTATGGCCGCCGGGCAGCTTCAGCGACGATAGTTACTACGGCACCCAGCCTGAGTCCCAAGTACCGATGCTGGGGGTAGAGAGGAGAGTTTTCGGTCAACCGACAATACAGCTGATGAGATCTGGCACTTGCTTACATTTGAGCAACTCTTGCAGCAATGCATCACAGTGGGTTGGTTAAGAGGTACCTAAGTGTGGGAGGTGGTTGATTTTAGAAGGAACGGGGTAGAAACATATTAATATACCCGAGTTTGTCAAGTGAGTAAAATCAGATCTGCGACGACAACCAGTATTACAGATTCAATTTATCAAGGGAAACGGAAAAGCGGCTCCCCAGGTGCTCTTCATCAGATGCTATCTGGGCCGCACCAACCAATCTGTCCATCATCATACGACCTCAATATGTTCTGGACCAACCTCCATTCCTCGACCCAAGCTATGCATTCAATTTTCGCCAGGCAGGGCATGATCGATTTGAAGCAACAGGCTATGGCGTTGATAGTCGCGTCCCCAATTGGCGAATAGCCAACACAAAGCTTGGTGATGTGTCTGTTGGATACACCCCATCCTTGACGCAACGGCAGGTCTGAAAGCGCCGCTTTGCTATCTGGCGTGGTTGACCTCCCCGGGGGTGACATTGACCCATCGAACACGACGTGCAACGTCTCGAGGTGCTGACAACACCTTAACACCGCGATCACTGCCCCAACACTTGCCGCTGGCCTTGGCCGCATGATGGATGGGTTCGCAGTGCCGAGTTTTAGACTTCGTAGCTGTGTCAACGACCCTGCCAAGCAGACATAGTCGTCATCGGACATTTGCGCCATGCAGAGGGAGTCTAGATCCAGCTCGCGCAATGCTCTAAACTCAACAAGCACCAACACGAGCGGTCCTCGGAGCCTCAGGGTACGCCACGTGGGTATGCCCATGGTGCTCGATGTCGGCTGGATCGTGAGCGAGAGCAAGCGGGATGTATCAAGATGGTGGGGTAGAAGTTGACATGTTTTTTCAACGTCTTCCTCTTGTCCTTCGTGCATACCGATGAGCAGGCGGGCCTTGGTAGGGCTTGCATGTGCGGTCTCGAGAAACCGCGTGCCCAACGAGAGGCTAGCTGCAGCAAGAGTGAATTCATAGACCGTGTCCGGGATTCTACCGACATAGACGGGTGAGAGCTTGAGGTAATCGATATGAAGGGATTCGAGAGTTCGTCTGGAGAACAATTGTTCCATCACGGGTTGTGCAACAGCGCACATGCGCAGGCTTCGTAATCTTGGCCACTGAGTCACCATCCTACCCACTTCTCGAGAAGGTTCGTAGTCCCTCGAAAGGCAGGGGAGGATGCTGAGTGAAGTGACATTTGGGCAGAGCTTGGGTAGATCCGCCAAGACAGCCAGTTCAACTGGGGTGTATGCTAGCCAGTGAACGAGCGACAGCGTAATTGTGGTCACTGTAGGTCCCACGAAATATCTCAACAGCGAAATTCCGGAATCCTCGAAGGCAGAGAATGGAAGTTCGCTCCATTCCAGCTCAATGATATTGGGAAGGAGGGGAAGACAGGATTCAGGGCAGTCTTGAAGGGAGTATATGAATTCTTCCTTGACCTGCTCGGGAACATGTGCCTCGTGTCCACGGAAAATCTTGACACGTTCTGCATATTTCCGGAAAGTCGACCACTGCGGGTCATCCACAGAGCACGCTGCCTATAAATTTGTGGATCAGTAAAATTAGTGAGGATGGTGTGGAACACAACGAACGATCGGGAATTTTTTGAGTAAGGGATCAAAACTGTCAAGATCATGCCAGAGAGCATCCAGTGCGGGTGAACTGAACAGATGACATGTTCTGGCCAGTGAAACGAGCGTCTTCTTGGCTACACTGGGTCGCCGGTAACGTGGGTTGTGACTGTGTCTAATGAACTGAAAGATGAGGCTGAGGACCTCAGAAATGTGTAAACAATGATGCATGTGGGTCGCACGCTCTGAAGCTCACAGCAGCAGCAATTTAAACACCTCGCTAACCTGTGACGCATTGTATTAGCAAGCTGCAGAAGCCTGCAGAAGCTTTAGTACAGGACATCCCACCTCCATTACATGATTTCAAACTTGGCGGTTGATAGGGGCCGGCTCGTGTTATGTGCATGTGGGTATATGGGCGCATCACTTGCACAGGATGGCGTACTAGCAGTGACGTAGAGCATACGGTAGAGCCAACACTCTGCTGCAACATTGTGGTACGTGACGCGTATAATGCGAAGGGGTGGGAAATGATTCAAGGTGGTGAAGAAGCCTGGTGTGTCATTGTGGTGTGTACAACGTGGGTAGGGTGTGGCTCACCTCGTGCTCTGTAGTATGTAGTACGTACCCACACACTGCCCCTCGTAGAGTCCATAGTCTCAACTTGAAGCGGCGAGAGTCGTTGTCCTGTGGTCCCTACTGTCGATTTCCCTATGCAACTTCAAGTACAGCGTGACGGACGCAATGGACCAAGCCTCGCGAATAGCATATGTACAGTCATAGTGACTTCAGTGAAAAAGGCACACGACACTTACGCAATCGCTGACCGACATCCTCATGTTGTTCACGTTCCCTGAACAAGCTGTGGTCATGAAAGCAAGTACATATGTACTTATAAGCGCTTCGAATACATTCTTCCTGCATTTCCAGTCTAAGCAGCGATGACGACCAGATTGAGCACCAATAAACCAAGCACATCGCCGTATACTAGTACCCTAATCGTGGGAATCAAGACTTTAGCTATTTGTTTGCCAACTGATATGTCACACAGGATGGCACACGGCAAACGCCCAGCACTTCTAACCCTTATCCTCAACATACAGGGCAGGAGCAAGGGAAGGAGGACAAACCTGGATCCGAGGACCAGCCACAAGATGGAACTCAGTTTTCGGGTTCTGTGCAGGAGCAAGGGAAAGAGAAACAGTCTGATTCTGAAGACGAGCCACGGGATCAGTCATCTTCGTCGGGTTCTGCAATGCACCTGGATGAAAACGAAGAAATGATTATTACGAGTGCGCAATTCATTTTTCTACACGGCTGAGACTCTGCTCATGATAAGGCAGATATTCGAGCGACGGATGTCGCTCTTGGACTTCGACGACTCCCCGCAGGCTTTTACATCATGGTGTGTCACAGTGGCCTTGAATGGAGAACAGAAAACAAGCCTTCGTCGGTGAATGATGATGTCGTTGAATGGAGTGGGTCGATCCCATTGTGAGTCCCCTCGACTCCATCCCTGGTTAATACTCACAGAAGTCGCAGACCATCCGGTCTGTCAGCTATCGTTCGTCTTGAGCTCTATGCATCCTTCGAATTCTGGCCCATGTTGGGTACTGGGGAGTGCCTGCGAAAGTTGACGATCGCCGTAGAACAAGTATTAGATCGCAATGCGAATGGCGTTCGTGAGTGGAACCCAGTTTTTCACAACGGTCTGGGTATTCATGCCATGACAGCATTTACTTTCTTTGCAAGGGATGGGATCGTTGTTTCCCCCTGTTCATCCATTTTTGTGACAATCAAACGGTCGAAGTGCAGGAGAAGTGATCCATCAGCGCCTAGGGACCTTGTTCCTTTTCGCGTAAGTATGCAGCATGTGTCAATCCGTTCCTTGCTAACCAGTGTATGTCCATAGTCAACTACAGAACCCCGAGGTGAACTAGAAGATGCAACAAACAAGGGCCACGGCGCCCTATCGCGTTACCGAAAGCATGGGGGGAAAAAAGATCTAGAGCGTTCTATTACCGCATTTGAATGGGCGCTCGGTGCTTGTCCGCCGAACCATCCTTGTCGCGCTGCCGCTCAGTCGAACCTGGCGATGGCGAAATTCATTCTTTGTCAGGTCGAGGACAGGGATGTCTCCCTCGAGGTCCCCCTTGGGTTATTTCGCACAGCACTTGTTACCCGTCCTGTTGGTCACGTTGATCGTCCTTCCACGTTGATTCATCTGGCTATGGTGCACTTCGCGCGGTTTGAGAAACGGAGGGACGAAGTCGATGGAGCAAGGGGTGAGGCGCTGCTGCGCGAGGCGATGGAGCTCAGCTCCACTGGGAGTCATGAAAATCGAGCTGCAGCATTCCTGCTCCGACTGCATGCCGGGCGAAGAGTGGATCCTGTTCATGCGAGTCACCAATCATTGGTCGAATTGCATTCACCTTCACCCATAACGGATGATGACCCACGGAATTTGGGTGTGCATTTGTTGCGCCGCTTCCAACGCTTTGGTGATCTAGCGGACCTACAACAAGCAATCGCATTGCTACAGAGATCGGTCCGGTCTTCGGTTTGGAATGCCCGGGACCACGTAGAACTAGGGAATCTTGGAATAGCGTTATGGCACCGATTCCAGTGCCTGGGGGAGCTGAGCGATCTGGAGGACGCAATTTCGACGCTCAGGGATGCTGTTGACCTCGTCCCTCACGGTCACACGTACAAGCCAGGTTGGCTTAGCAATCTCGGGACCTCCTACATCGCTCGTTACAAGCGCTTCGGTGGGGCGAGCGACTTAGAGGACGCAATCTCGACACTCAGGGTTGCTGTTAACCTCATCTCTCATGGTCACCATGACAAGCCTGACTGTCTTAGCAACCTCGGAGTCTTCCTTAGATTCCGTTTCGAGCGCTTTGGGCAGCTGAGCGATCTGGAGGACGCGATTTCGACACTAACGGATGCCGTTGACCTCGGGTCTAGTCGCCCGAACAAGGCCAAATATCTTAACAACCTTGGGAGTTCTTTCGGCATGCGTTTTGAGCGCCTGGGGGAACTGAAAGATCTAGAGGAGACAATTTCGACGCTCAGGGATGCGGTTGCCCTCTACCCTCATGGTCACCCTGACAAGCCTGATTGTCTCGGGAACCTCGGGCTCTCCATTCAACTTCGTTTCGATCGCCTCGGGCAGCTGAGCGATCTGGAGGATTCAATCTCGACACTCAGGGAGGTTGTTAACCTAATCCCTTATGGTCACACGGACAGGCCCAGATATCTTGGAAACCTTGGGAATTCTCTTGCCACTTGTTTCCAGCGTCTTGGGAAGCTGAGCGATCTGGAGGACGCAATTTCGACACTCAGGTTGGCTGTTGACCTCTGCCCTCTTGGTCACCCTAGCAAGCTCGGCTATCTTCGCCAGCTCGGGGACTCTGTTGGTCTCCGTTTCAGACACCTTTGGCAGCTGAGCGATCTGGAGGATGCGATTTTGATACTCAGGGATGCAGATAACCTCACCCCTCGTGGTCACCCGGACAAGCCTCTCAGTCTTAACAGCTTTGGGAACTCCCTCAGAGCTCGTTTCGAGCGTGTCGGGGAATTGAGCGATCTGGAGCGCTCAGTTTCGATGCTCCGGGATGCTGCTGTCCTCACTCCTCATGGTCACCCACAGAAACCTCTTCATCTTACCCACCTCAATATCTCCCTTATCGCTCGTTTCAACCGCCTCGGGGAGCTGAGCGATTTGGAGGAAGCAATTTCAACACTCAGGGATGCTCTTGAACTCACACCTCATGATCACCCACACAAGGCCTTTTGTCTTCACAGTCTTGGCAATTCCTTCTTCATTCGCTTCAGGCACCTTGGGGAACCGCGCGATCTGGAGAATGCAATTTTGATGTCCAGAGATGCTATTGACCTCACCCCTCACGATCACTTGCAGAAGCACTATCGTCTTAATGGCCTCGGTAACTCCTTGATCACTCGGTTCATGCACCTTGGGGAGCTGAGCGATCTGGAGAACGCGATTTTGGCACACAGAGGTGCTGCTGACCTCATCCCTCATAGTCACGCTAAAAGGCACGATTGTTTTGCTAACCTTGGCATCTCCTTAATCACTCGTTTCGAATGCCTTGAGAAGCTGAGCGATCTGGAGGACGCAATTTCGTTGTTTAGCAATGCTGTTAACCTCACCCCTCACGGCCACCCAGACAGACCCAGACATCTCACAGACCTTGGGATGTCCTTCGTCTCTCGTTTTAAGCGCCTTGGGGAACTGAGCGATCTGGAGGATGCAATAACCCTCTATTCGCTTGCTGCTTCCACTCCCGTTGGCCCCGTTAATGATCGGTTTCATGCATCACAGAAATGGATATCGTGTGCTCGGCGCATACGCCACCGTTCTCTTCTCCATGCATATGCCACCGCCATTGCCATCCTTCCTCAGCTCGCATGGGTTGGCCTCTCTCTTAAACACCGTTACACCGAACTCAAACAAGGTACTGATGTTGTGCGGGAGGCAGCAGCAACAGCCTTAGATGCGGGACTCCCAGAAACTGCTGTGGAGTGGCTTGAACAAGGACGTTCGATCGTTTGGGGGGAACTGTTTCAGCTTCGCAGTTCACACGAAGAGTTGTCGTCTGCCCATCCAGATCATGCGCGTAGACTTCTGGATCTATCTGCCGCATTAGATAGTGCTGGTGCTACTCGCGAAAAATCTCTGCCTACATTCTTGGAACAGGCTCAAGACTCGGAGACCTTGCAGCAAGTAGCTGACAGACACCGAATGCTCGCAATCAAGCGAGACAAGCTGCTCCAGGAGATCCGACGCTTTCCCGGTTTCAAGCGATTTCTCCTCCAGAAAGACTTCTCTCAGCTCCGTGCTTCAGCACACTCCGGACCGGTGGTCTTCCTCAACGCTGCGGAAAGCCGCTGTGATGCGCTGGTCGTTCTTGCCGACGTCGATCATGTCATTCATGTACCGCTCCCCAAATTCAATTTCCAACGGTCTACCGGTCTGCGGAACGTGCTGGGAAAACTGCTTCATGGTCGTGACATGGGCTCTGGCGACAGGGAAGGGGGACAGGCGACACGGCGCGGTCTCAGTTGGGAATCCCTCTTATCCGCCTTGTGGAGTGGAGTCGTTAAATTGGTCCTGGATGCGTTGGCTTTCTCAGTACGTGTTATCACTTGAATCCATCGCACATCCTTTCATCTGTTCCTCATCAGGATCCTGGGGACCTATCACGCATTTTTTGGTGTCCAACTGGTCCTTTCGTGTTTCTTCCTTTCCACGCAGCTGGCTTGTATGGCACTCAGCATTCCTCGCCTGGCCACAAAGTGTTCGACTTTGTCATTTCATCTTACGTCCCTACTCTCAGCATTCTCGCGCAACCACCCAATCCCCGCGTAGCATCTAGCAGCGGTCTCCGCCTCCTTGTTGTCCCTCAGCCACCCTCCGACGGCCAAGACCACCTTAAAGGTGTAACAATCGAGTTAAATCACATCAGGGCAGCGGTGGTTGAAAAATCCGCATGCACCACCCTCCTGGAATCCTCTGTCGGCACTGTCGAGGAAGTACTTGGGCTGATGACAGAGGCGGACTGGGTCCATTTTGCATGCCACGGAATTCAAGATGCTGCAAGCCCGACTGAGAGTGGTCTTTGCCTCGCCGATAAACGCAGGTTGAAAATATCTGATATTATCGCGTTGTCACATCCCCGTGGAGGCCTCGCCTTTCTCTCTGCATGTCAGACGGCGATGGGTGACGAGGCGCTCTCCGATGAGGCTATCCATATCGCGGCGGGAATGCTGTTTGCGGGTTATGGTGGAGTGATTGGTTCGATGTGGTCGATCAGTGATAGGTATGCGCCTGAGGTGGCAAGGGACGTTTATCAGCACCTCTTTCGGAATGGCACAAGGCCGGATTATCGGGATGCTGCACGAGCGCTGCACGAAGCTGTTGGGCGACTTCGGGATGGCGATAAACCATTCGTTACGTGGCTTCCATTCATCCATGTAGGTCTGTGAACATTTGTGTATCTGAATGTTTTCTCGTGTTTCAATATAGTATTCCTCCTCATGTACGCATATGGATAGACCTGCCCGCACATCGATAAATGCGCTGTTCATGTATTTCGCCTTCTAACCATACCTTTTTTTCGCGAGGGAATGATGGTTTTCATCATGACGCTCTGCACATTCAACTCTCAAGCCCACTCCCTCTTTTTTAGCATACACTGGCGCAAGCAGCTACGTTCCTCGGGAACGATCCCGACTTGGGCACGACGCAACCGATGACGACAGCAACTCAAGATCAAGTCCGAGGCACGAGTACATTACAAAATCTGAGAAGCCTGGATAGTACATTTATTCCCTACCATGTGACTATCTTTTCTCCTGCCAATGCATGATGTCCAAGTGAAAGGTGACAAGTTACAACCCACACAAACCGGAGCAGGAAAAAAAGGACAGATGCCAATCATTTCACACTGCCAAGCCCTTCAGCTCCTTCACCGTCGCTGCATCCTTCTTGACTTCGTCGATCTCGTTGGATGTTTCGTCCGGAGCTTTCACCACATCGCGGTCATCTGATGTTGGTTGTGGTTCGTAGTCCGTTGCCCTCTGGTAAAAGTATGACAACGAGAGAATTTCGATCACCGCGACCCCAAGAAGAAACCAGAACGCGGCCGCACGCCCGTAGTACGCTTGCGGACCCCCATGCGTAGCCTCCACCGACGTCTGAATAGCGGTGAGCGCCGCAATTCCGATCGCCGAACCAAGTTGGAGGGCTCCGTTGAAGATGGCGCCAACTGTACCTGCCATGGAGGCTGGCGCAGCCTGGAAGATGGCAATGCTGTGAAATGATCATCATCAGATGTGACACGTAGAATAGGAATGATCACTCGATCACCTTGTGTGGGCATACGTCAAGCTTGCGCCAGCACTACCTAATATGAAAGCGGGGAATATATACCTCCAGTAGTCCTCTGGTCGACCACCGCCTACAGCGCACAGGACGTTGGCCACAGCGGTCATAGAATAACCAGTGAGAATGATCCATTTCGGGCTAAATCGTCTGGACAGCGACCCCGTACAGCTTGCTAGGATGGCAGCCACGCCGACCGGGAGCCTAAATGAATATCAACACAACTAGTTGTACCTTTGTGCGGACGCTCACATGTGGACTGCAGTTGAGATGATTGTCCAGTGGAAAACATCTTGCCACAAAGTCGTGAAAACGATGAAGACCGAACCCCACCAAAGGAATGGGGACAGCGCTGAAGTAAAGAGGACAACAAAATTGTTGTAGAACCACGTTCGAGGAGGACTATGAAGGAAAATAACCAACTCGTCGGCGTGGATAAGAGAAGGTGTGACCTACATCGCTGCCTTGTCAGCGGGGACTATTGTCTCCCAGTAGAAGAACCCAGGGATCAGGAATATCGAGATGATCAACGGAGTGAGGACTCCTGCGGTGGCCCAGCCATCTGCTGGGCCAGATGTCACCGCATAGATGAAAAGAATGAATGCAGCTGACGGTGCTGCATCAGTATTGTACATGAGCATCATTTCGTGAAGATGAGGCACACCGGTCAAGGTAAAGGTCCCAATCAGATCAAGACTCTTCCATTTCGCAATATGTGGATCAGCTCTATTTTTACTCTTTGCCATTTCCGGAGGGATCGCGAACATACAAGCGAGGGCAAGTGGAATGGCGATGATTGCAGCAAACCAGAAGACCCAGTGGTACGAGATGTATTGGACAAGCACTGCTCCAATCAAGAGCCCAAGCACTGCGCGCGTGATATCGTTGTTTAAAACGCTGGGAGCAAGGCTAACGCCTACCATTTCCAGCTGCGCCACAGCCTCCGAACACACCGATCGCACGAGCCTGTTCGAGAGGTTCCGGGAATACATGTACCAAGAGATTGAGAGAGGAAGGGATTGACATCGCAGCGGCTGTGATGTATGTCAGTACATCCAGCAACCCACGTTTCCTTGCTTACCGATGCCCATGATCGCTCTCAGCACAAGGATTGCAATTTTGTTGTTCACAAAGCCAGCACAGATAGAGAGAATCCCCAGAGAAGAAACCCCTGCGATGAGGGTATTTTCTAACATTTACTGAGCGAGCTGTCGAGACAAACATTGGCGCTCACTTACTTGGATCATAGATATCACTTATCCGTCCGCTCTTAGTTGCATAGTGAGATTATGCCGCGGCGAGAGGGTGGCAATACATACAATCATGAGAAACGATGCAAATGTGAGATGGAATGCACTGAGGATCCACGCGGACTGGCTCTGTGTGATACCCGTAGAAGCTTCGAGAGGAGGGATTGCGGGGTAAAGTGCTGAAATGCTGAAAGACTCCAAGAATTGCGCGAAACAGAACAGCAACAATAGAAACACTTTTCGTATCAACGATAGCCGCTTGGGGGATCCATCCGCCAGCGTTTTAGCAGGTGGCCCAGGAGCAGGTGGCGACATCGTGCTGAAGCCTCGAAGAGGAGAGAATTGCGGTCAGTCAAAATGCACCCGCGCGAGGGGGAAGGATTTGCTTTTCCTTGAACCAGATCCATCGCATTTTATAACAACCGCCCTTACGGCCCACGGGTAGGTCATCAGATCCAAATATGACGACATTTGTGCTTGAGCAATTCACGGAAATCCGTCTTCGAGGCAGGTGACAAACACTATCCGAATGCAGGGAAGGTCGGCTGTTTCCGAACACGATGAATTGGCACCATCATCCTCTCTGCGCGTTTTCCGTACAAGAAGATTTGGACACACAAACGCACCATTTTGCAAACATTCCGGACCATAATCTAGAGGGCAGCGTCACTCATGGCGAAAACAAAGGAGCTACAACTAGCTTGAGCGTCGCATGGGGTCGGATGTTCGGATGCGAGTCCGAGGCGTCAGGGACTCAGGGTGAAATGGTTGTGAGCGTAGAACCAACGTGGGACTTGTCATTCCACGATCAGTGCCTCGGGGGCCAGCACTGGTGGTTCGCAGACTCGTGTTTGCCTCCCTACACCAACATTGGCCAGGATATTATACGGTGGGCTAGGGTCGCGTTCATTGAAGTTGACAAGGACTTCGGGCAAGTTGAGTCCGATCATGATCAGTAACCGTCCCACATACAAACTTTCAATTCACCATTCTGACTGACACCTTTGAAGCTTCACGGTCCGAACACCATTCCAATATCACATACTTCAATGTGGCCAGTTTGCGACTAACTTTAGATTCTAGCCCGCAGCCTCATCATGTGTCAGGTTAAGCTTCTGTGACAAATATGTGAGTTCTCATTTCTTCATTTGATGTCACCTGATGCGAGAAGAAAGGCCCGAAATAGTCGAGTTTCTAGAAGCTGACCACCTGCATTCTAGTCTTTTGATTCCTGGAGACGTAGGAATAAGCAAACAGCCCCCATCCTGCTGGCCTGATCACTAGACAATGTGGTCATGGCGTTGTCCTTTGATCGCCTCTGATCAAACCCCATTGTTGATGGGATAGCTAACACCCGCCCCCCCAAAAGTCTTTGGACCTCTAGATGTGTGGAGGGCAGACCACGCATGTCGACATCTTAAAATCGCAATAATAATCGCTAGTCTCTGCTCTCCAACTTACTGTGATTATTCTACAACGGTATCGCGAGACCGCCGGCGACACATCTTGGCGTGCGGTCAGTGTTGCTTATCGGAAGGCTTGGCGCATGGCGAAGGACAGGAGCTGTATGGGAAAGACAACATGTCGTAGGCACCCGAAACGGTCCGATCGGCCCTCGCTGGCCCATGGGATCATACCTGTTGATACCTCCTTACCCCCACCCGCCAGCTGCCCCACACTATTACACACCACCATCGCGTAGGGTCGTGCATCCTAACATACCACCATGGTCACTGTCCGGCATACCCGCGAGGGTCACTGCCTCTCATATGTCAGCTCCCTCTGTCTGATAAGGGTGGTGATCACCTAAACAGTCCTGGAAGGGCGACGGTTGGGGTAGCGGCACCCCGGACGAGAGCTTTCGCAGGCTCGAAATCGCGCCCTATCCCGTCTCCCTATCTGTCCCTGTGCGTACTACCCTGAGTATAGGTTTAATGCGGACCTAATCTTCGGAGAGAGTCGACCGGCGGGCCAGGCCACTCCTTATCATCGGTCGCGCTTCGCGCTCCCTATACTCCTCGACTTTCAAGGTGGTAGTGTTCGCATTCGTGGCTTGGAGCACATTGGTAGATATAGAGTATTAATTACACCTAATTCCTAGCTTATTTCTGCGATGTCACATTCTAATGCGATTCGCCTCTGTTCTCATCTCAGAACTGAGACGACAAGTAGATGGCATCTCTCTGGACCCTTGTACCTGCCTCCTTCGCGTCCGACTCGTCCCAAGTCACTCACATGGTCCCGTGCAAGTGGACCTTACTTCGATGTGTTTTGTGGTTCTCGTGTTGCATCGGGGTTTACTCCACGTGCTCTGTCCCCGAATGAGTTACTTACATTACGTGGCCAGTCCAACGTGTCTCGTTAATGCAATCGACATTCTGATCTCGAGGCTGGTCACCAGATTACCAGCGACTTCGCCGTCCCCATCGAATAGACGTAAAGATAGTGAAACGTGTACCACTTCACGTTGGAACGCGGGTACCAGGCGCAAGAGACCAGTGCAAATTCAAATCTCGGGCCATTCCCTCGTTTTTCGTACAAGTCGACACGTCTCATCGCGAGCAGCTAGTAAGTTCCTCAGGCATGACCTAGCGACCGATGACAACGGTAACTCGAGACGCTCTCAGGCATGAGATCTCGCCCATGCCAAGAAGTCGGGGAAGAGTACATTGCAGAGTCTTAGAAGCTTTTTGAACGGATATATATTACATTTGTTACCTACTCGATGGCGATCTTTCCTCATACCAATCTACGGTGCCCAAATGTGATAAATTACACTCCCTACAAACTAAAGCAGGAAAATAAAAAAGGGGGGGACCCTCAGTCAATTCACACTGCCAAGCTCCTCGACTCTTTCACCGTCAGTGTATCGTTCTTGACTTCGTCGTTCTCGTTCGACATTTCCTCAGAAACTTTCACCACATCGTAGTCATCTAATATTGGTTGTGGTCCGTGGTCCGTTGCCCTCTGGTAAAAGTATGACAACGAGAGAATTTCGATCAGCGCGATTCCGAGAAAAAACCAGAACGCTGCTGCACGTCCGTAGTACTCTTGCGGACCACCATGCGTAGCTTCCACCGACGTCTGGATAGACGTAAACGCCGCAAGCCCGACCGCCGAACCAAATTCGAGGGCTCCGCTGATAATGGCACCCACCGTCCCTGCCATGGACGCTGGTGTAGCCTGGAAGATGGCAATGCTATAAAACCAATCAGCAGACGGAACATGTAAAATAGAAATGGTCGCTTGGGTACATGGTGTGGGTATACGCCAAGCTTGTCCCAGCACCGCCGATTATGAAAGCGGGGAATATGTACGTCCAGTAGTCCTCTGGCCGACCACCGCCTACAGCACACAGGATGTTGGACATAGCAGTCAGAAAATAACCAGTGAGAATGATCCACTTCGGGCTAAACCGTCTGGACAGTGACCCCGTACAGCTTGCTATGAAGCTAGCCACACCGATCGGGAGCCTAAAGGAATATCAAAATGACTATTTCTACTTTCGTGCGGACGCTTACAGGTGGACTGCAGTTGAGATGATTGTCCAGTGGAAAACATCCTGCCACAAAGTCGTGAAAACGATGAAGACCGAAGTCAACCAAAAGATTGGGACCAGCGCTGAACCAAAGAGGACAGCGAAATTGTTGTAGAACCACGTTCGAGGAGGACTATGAAGGAGAATAATCAACTCGTAGGTGCGGATAAGAGAAGGTGTGACCTACATCGCAGCCTTGTGAGCGGGGACTATGGTCTCCCAGTGGAAGAACCCAGCAATGAGGAATATCGAGATGATCAACGGAGTGAGGACTCCTGCGGTGGCCCAGCCATCTGCTGATCCAGACGTCAGTGCGTAAATGAAAAGAATGAGTGCAGCTGACGGTTCTGCATTAGTATTGTACATGATATGCATTTCGCGAAGATGAGGCACACCAGTCAGGACAAAAATGCCAATCAAATCAAGACTCTTCCATTTCGCAATGTGTGGATGAGCCCTGTTTTTACTCTTTGCCATTTCCGGGGGGATCGCGAGTATACAAGTGAAGGCAACTGGAATGGCGATGATTGCAACAATCCAGAAGGCCCAGTGGTACGAGATGTATTGGACAAGAACTGCTCCAATCAAGAGCCCAAGCACTGCGCGCGTAATATTGCTGTTTGCAAGGCTGGGAACAACGCTAACACGTACCATTCCCAAATGCGCCACAACCTCCAAAGACACCGATCGCGCGAGCTTGTTCGAGTGGTTCGGGAAATACGTGCACCAAGAGGGTGAGAGCTGAAGGTGTCGTCAACGCAGCTGCTGTGACATATGTTAGTACACTCGATATCCCATATTTTCCTAGTACTTACCAATGCCCATGACCGATCTCAATGCAATGAATGCGATCTTGTTGCTTACAAAGCCAGCTCCGATAGAGAGAATACCTAGAACAGAAACCCCTGCAATGAAGGCTTTTTCTAACATTTATTGAGACTCTGAACTGTAGAGAAGGACATTGATGCTCACTTGGACTATAGACGTCACTTATCCGTCCGCTCTTTAGATGCAAGTCAGATCACATAACCATAACAAGAGAGAACGTAACAAGACATACAATCAAGAGGAATGACGCAAACGTGAGTTTGAATGCACTGATGATCCACGCGGACTGAGTCCCTGTGATACCCGTAGAAACTTCGAGAAGAGGTATTGCGGGGAAAAGTGCTGCATCGCTGAAAGCCTGCAAGAAATGTGCAAAAGAGAACAACAACAATAGAACCAATTTGTGTATCAATGACAGCCGCTTTGGGGGTCCATCGACCAGTGTCTTAGCATGTGGCCCAGGAGCCGGTGACGACATCGTGCTGAAGTCTCGAAGCAGAGAGAATTGCGGTCAGACGATTGCACGCGTGCGAGGGGGAAGGTTTTGCTTTTCCTTGAACCAGCTCCATCGCGTCTTATAAGGACCCCCCTTGCCGGAATCAGGAACCGACCAATAATAATGGGTAGACGACGGCACAGATGTTGACCTTGTGTCCCCATTTTTCTGCCTGAACACGATCAAAACACACTTCGAAGTTAGTCATATCCCATCCGCAATCAGCCTCGTGCGCGTTCCACATACAAGAATATTTGCATACACAAATTCTCCATTTCGCAAGCCTCAATGTAGATCGTCACTCATGGCGAAAATAAAAGGGCTCACCTAGCTCGAGGGTGGCATGGAATCGGATGTTCGGATGCGAGTCCGAGACGTGAAATGATCGTGAGCATAAAACCAACATCATGATAGAATTCGTCATTTCACCATCAGTGATGGGCTGTTTTCCTCGGAGGCCAGATGTCAGATGTGGTTCGCAGACTCGTGTTTGCCTCCCTACGCAAAGTCTGACTAACCACACTGTGCCGCGAATGCTGTGACTCCCTGTCCGACACTTCGACCAACCTGAAAGATGCAATGGCCGATATTCTAACATTTTGAAAGCCCCACGATCATACATTACAATATCACATACTCCAGCTTGGCCACTTTGCGACCAACTTTAGAGTCTGGCCCGCAACCTCACCTTGCAATGTGCATCAGGTTGCGCTTCTCAGGTGGCTACAATATGTGAGTTGTGATTTCTTCGTTCGAGGCTACCTGGTGTCAGAAGAATGGCCCGGAAGAAGACTACTCTAGTTTCCAGAAGCTGTTCACCTGCATTTCAGCCTTCTGAGTTCTGGAGACATACGGAAAAGGCAAACACCCCTTCTGCTGTTCCATCCCTGGACAATGTCATGGTATCGTCCCTTGATACCTCTGATCGAACCTCATTGGTGATGGGACAGCCGACACCAGCCCCACCAAAAACAAAAACCAGTGGACACTGGATCTGAGGGGGGCTAAAATCCCACGCAGATCGACGTCTTAAAATCGCAAAAAAAATCGTCACTCTCTTTACCCTTCAACTGATCCCGTGGTGATCCTACAACGGTACTGCAAGGCCACCGGCAATACATCTCGGCGTGCGGACTGCGCATGGTGTAGTCTGGAGCGCACTGCCAGATTTAGCAGAGATTCTTTAACTTCCTAACTATTTCCACGATGACACATTCCAATGCAATTCGCCTCTGCGGTCACTTTGAACTGAGATGACAAGTAGGTGACGTCTTTCGAGACCCTTGTACGTGCTTCCATTGCGACCGTCTCATTCCAAGTCACTTACACAGTGCAAGTGAACCTCGTTTTTGTGGATCTCGTGTTGAATTGGATATACTCGTCCATGCATATCGTGACGTACGTCCTTCAATTAACAGGACGAACGCTATCTGGATTCTTGCCATTTGATGACTAAATACGGTGAAGACACGGTCCTTCCCTCCGTTACCCACATGCTGAAAGAAACAATGCAGTTCTGTCGGTGTTGAACGCAAGTCTTCTCCCTAAATAAAACACATTTCATCGAGGCTCGTCTACTACGCAATGTGCCCAATCATGACGACGGTCACCATGCATCTGCGACTTCCCTCGACACTTTTTGGGGCTGAGCAGAGGATGGTTCATTTTGAATGGCCAAATTTAAGGTCGATAAATGTCCAGACGCAAGTCCGACCGCGGTCATGGTTGGAACGTGCCAAATGACTTGGTCCACGGGGTGAGTCACTTACATTCATTTATACGGCCAGTCGAACGTGTTTCGTTATAATATACTAGAAGTCTAAGTCGTCGTCCGACAAGACCGCTGGTGATACACCATGCAAATGTGGATCCTGGTCCTGAGATGATGTATGCTGGTTTTGAGCGTCATAAGCCTCGTGGTACCCTGAATGTTCTTCAGGCTTGCGAAATGCGGCAAGGCCCTTCAATGTGGACCTACGGACCAGGATAGGGGATTGAGCTGGGATTTTTGCTGAGTTGCATTGCATTTTGGGGGCGAGAACGCTCGCAGAAATTGTTCCTGTACTGGGTGCGAAGTGTGCCTGCGGAGTCGACAGGAAGTACGATAACATAGTTCCGGACGAAACAGATGGCATGGGTGGTCATCTTGAGAATGTCGAGGAAGTCAACGCGGGAAGTGGGTGTCATCGCGCGTGTTGTGTACACTCCAGGTATGAGTGACTGCAGTGAGGTCCTGGGCGACGACGAGAAGGAGCACCTCCGTATCTGCCTCGCGGGTCTTGACGTGGGGAGGAAATACTGGGTGGCGTATCTCCGGAACCACAGGCGGGGGTGGGAGCTCAAAGCCCATGATACTGCCTAAGGATGGCTTGGACGCCTTCAGGTTAGCCCCTGGGCCCCGGACGCGGATATAAACCAGCTATTCAGCATCTTCGAAGGGCTGTTCAACGACCTCAGCGGCGCGTTACGAAACGAAGAAAGTGGGGACGTACATTGACTTTGCAGCGATGCCAGTCTTTTGAAACAGTGCTCGAGGTGAAGGCGCTCTTATGCTGCCGAGAGTCATGACCCTTTGGCGTCTAGCCGTGCTGCTGCGACTTCGGAATGGCTTAAGCGGCTTGTTGCTCAGGTTCTTGTGGGGGTAAAAGGCGGTCAGGCAACACGATCTTGTTGCAGCCTCTGAGGCAAGCGAGGAGGACCCCTCGCCCTCGCCGGTGGTGTAGTCCAGGTTGAGGGTGGGCGGGCATCGTGGACGACAACGAGCAAGGGACATGTGCATATGATCCAATTGGTGGAATTTTGTCGGAGTTGGGCAAGAGTTTAAACTTTAAACCAAACGCAAGCTCTACGGCGTTAGTGAGATCCACAGTACCACTCCATGATGGAGTGATTCTGAGGGACGACAGTCGGTCGAGCTCATTGGCAACTGCAGTTACTGCACATATCGGATCCCGATTTTGGAAATGAGGCTCAGAATGGTGCATGGCATAACAGGCATGTAAGAGTACGTCGCGGAGAGTTGTGGGTAAGCTGAACGGATAACTTATACTACCTCTACCTATAACACGGCCAAGTCAATGCTGATAAATGACAATCTCCAACCGAAACAAGAAAAAAATGACAACCCAGATTCAAATGAAATCACATCACACTGCCAGGCTCTTCGGCGACTCCGTCACCGTCACTGCGCCCTTTTTGTCGGTTTCGTTGGGTGTATCCTCTGAGACCTTCACCACATCGCGGTCATCTAATTCTGGTTGCGGTCCGTGGTCCGATGCCCTCTGGTAAAAGTATAACAAGGAGAGAATTTCGATCACCGTGATACCGAGAAGGAACCAGAACGCGACTGCACGCCCGTAGTACCCTGGTGGACCACCATGCGTAGCCTCCATGGATGTTTCGATAGACGTGAGTGCCGCAAGCCCGACCGCCGAACCAAATTCGAGAGCTCCATTGAACATTGCGCCTACCGTACCTGCCATGGACGCTGGTGCAGCCTGGAAGATGGCAATGCTGTCAAACCACAATCATCAGATTTGACACTAGAATAGGAATGATCACTTGGGTACTTTGTGTGCGTATACGTCAACATTGCACCAGCACTGCCAAGTGTGAAAGCGGGGAATATGTAGGGCCAGTAGTCATCTGGCTGACTGCCACCTACAGCACATAGGACGGTGGCCATAGCGATCAGAGAATAACCAGTGAGAATGATCCACTTCGGGCTAAACACCCTGGACAGCGACCCTGTAAAGCTTATTACGAAGGCAGCCACGCCGAGCGGGAGCCTAAAGGAATATCAAAATGACTATTTGTACCTTTGTGCGGACGCTTACATGTGGACTGCAGTTGAGATGATTGTCCATTGGAAAACATCCTGCCATAAAGTCGTGAAAATAATGAAGACCGAACTCCACCAAAGGAATGGGAACAGCGCTGAACCAAAGAGGACAGCAAAATTGTTGTAGAACCACGTTCGAGGAGGACTATGAAGGAGAATAACCAACTCGTCGGCGCGGATAAGAGAAGGTGTGACCTACATCGCTGCCTTGTCAACGGGGACTATTGTCTCCCAGTAGAAGAACCCAGGGATCAGGAATATCGAGATGATCAACGGCGTGAGGACTCCTGCGGTGGCCCAGCCATCTGCTGATCCAGACGTCACCGCATAGATGAAAAGAATGAGTGCAGCTGACAGTGCCACATAAGTATTGTAACGGTCAGCACCTCATGAAGATGAGACACACTGGTCAGAATAAAAATTCCAATCAAATCAAGACACCTCCATTTCGCACTGTGCGGGTCAGGTCTATCTTTACACTTTGCGATTTCCGGGGGGATTACAAATATACAAGCGAGGGCAACTGGAATGGCGATGATCGCAACAAACCAGAAGACCCAGTGGTACGAGGTGTATTGAACAAAGGCTGCTCCAATCAAGAGCCCGAGCACTGTGCGTGTGATATTGTTGTTTGGAAGGCTGGGAACAAGGCTAACGCCTACCATTTCCAACTGCGCCGCAACCCCCAAACACACCGATCGCACGAGCTTGTTCGAGAGGTTCCGGGAATACACGTACCAAGAGTGTGAGGGAGGAAGGGATCGTCAATGCAGCGGCTGTAACGTATGTTAGTACACCCAACATCCCATGTTTCCTCGCCTACCAATGCCCATGACCGCTCTCAATACAATGATTGCGATTTTGTTGTTTACAAAGCCAGCACAGATAGAGAGAATTCCCAAAAAAGTGACACCTGCGATGAAGGCGTTTTCTAACATTTATTGAGCGAGCTGTCGAGAGGAACATTGGCGCTCACTTACTTGGATTATAGGTATCGCTGATCCGTCCACTCTTAATTGCACGGTCAGGTTAAATTACATCGCAATCGAGAGGATGATGATACATACAATCAAGAGAAACGACGCGAATGTGAGTTGGTATGCACTGATGATCCACGCGGACTGACTCTGTGTGATACCCGTAGAAACTTCGAGAGCAGGTATCGCGGGGAAAAGTGCAGAGTTGTTGAAAGCGTCCAAGAATTGTGCGAAACAGAACAGCATCAATAGCATCAATTTTCGTATCAACGAAAGCCGCTTTGGGGGTCCATCGGCCAGTGTTTTAGCGGGTGGTTCAGGAGAAGGTGACGACATCGTTCTGAAGCCTCGAAGCAGAGAGAATTGCGGTCAGACGAGTGTACCCACACGATGGGGAAGGATTCGCTTTTCCTTGAAGCATTTTATAAGGACCGCCCGTGCCGTGCGCCATCAGGTTCAACTACGGCGACATTTGTGCTTGAGCAATTCACAGACTGCGGAAATGCCTCAAGGAAGCGGGGAGTCGAGTGTTATGTTTCGAGGTTACCGAGTGCAAGGAGGATCGACTGCTGGAATCGGGAAACCGACCAATAATAATGCGTAAGACGACGGCATAGATGTTGACCGTGTGTCCCCATTGCGGCGAGCTATTTTCTGCCCGAACACAATTCGTTGACATCATCATACATATCCACTCTGCAATCAGCGTGAGCCATACAAGAATCGCACTATTCCACAAGCCTCCACCACAATCCAGAGGTCAGATCGTCACTCATGGCGAAAACATGAGCCACACCTAGCTTGAGGGTGGCATGGAGTCGGACGTTCGGAGGCGAGTCCGAGACGTGAAATGATCGTGAACATAGAACCAACACAGAGTTCGTCACTTTACAGTCAGTGATGGGCTGTTTTCCTCGCCGGCAGGTTCGCAGACTCGTGTTTGCCCCCCTAACCAACATCAGCCGGAATATTGACCCCAGCTGCCACACCCACAAGACTTCCATTCGAACTTGCTGATATTGTCACATTCCTGTCTTTGCGCGGTGAGAGAGGGTTGAGTTCATTGAAGTCGACAACTTGATGAGTCGCTGAGTCTGACTAAGCGGTCGAACTCCCGCCGCGTACTTCATCATCATCCTGACCAACCTCGCAACCGCTGATATTTTGAAAGCGTCACTGTTACACCATTCCGGTATCACACACTTCAGTGTAGCCAGTTTGCGACCAACTTTAGAGCCTGGCCCGCAACCTCATGTTGTCACGGTTGCAAGCATCAGGTTACGCTTCTGTGGCCACAATATGTGAGTTGTGATTTCTTCGTTTGATGCCACCAGATGACAGAAGAGAGGCTCGGAGTCCCTGAGCTTCCAGAGGCTGTTCACCTACATTTCAGCCTGCTGAACTCTGGAAGAGGCAAACAGCCCTCCTCCTGCTGGGTCGATCACTGGACAATGTGGTCCTTTGATCGCCTCTGATCTAACCCCATTGGTGATGGGACAGCTAACATCAGCCACAGTCCACACCCAAGGACGTATTGCCGGTGGCCAGACAGACGATTTTTATTGCAATTTTAAGATGCCGATATGTGCGTAGCTCTCCGAATCCACGGATCTAAAGATTTCTTGGGGGATGACAAGTAGATTGCAACTTTCGGGGCCCTGGTACCCGCCTCCATCCAGTCCGTCTCGTCTCAACTTACTTGGTGCAAGTGAGCTTCATTTCTCAATGACGCGTTCTCGTGGTTCTTGTGTTGCGTCAGGCTCACTCATCCACATGTATCACAACGTACGTCCTTCACTTAACAGGACGAAGTCTGTCTGGATTATCGCTATTGGATGACTGCATACGCGACACGGTCCTTCTCCTCGTTACCCACATGCCGAAAGACACGACATAGTTCTGTCGGCGACCGCAAGCCTTATCCCTGAATAAGCGTGGAACACTTTCCATCGAGGCTCGCCTACTGCGATGACGCCCACTATGCTTCTATTACTTCCCTCGACACTTTGGGGGCTGACAGAGCACAGAGGATGTTCATTTTGAGGTGGTAAATTTAGCGTCGACAAACGTCTAGGACGCGAGTCCGACTGCGGACATGGTTGGAACGTGTCAAACGATTCGGTCCGCGGGATGAGACATATTCATTATAGTACAGTATACGGCCAGTCGAACGTATCTTCTGGTCTGGACTCGGAAGCGTTAGATCTGGCTTGGGGAGACTAATGGCCCATAGCTTACTGGATGTTGTTCGACTCGTTCAGATATGATTTAATAGTACTGGGTTGCGGGTATTGGGTGCGAATCTGATAGTCACTGTGTTGGGCTCGGAGTATAGACGGTCTGGTCACAAGACTATCAGTAACTTTCTCGTCTCAATGAGACAGTTGCGAACAAAGTTGAAATGTGTGCCACTTCACACTGCATGCGCATGTGGACGGAGCTTCCTAACTACGACTCTTATTGCAGGATGTTACTTTGTCCAATTTCGCAAGATGAAACAATTGGCATGCGTACTAGTTACTTGCACCTAGGCTGGTGTGATTCCCATTGTTAGAAGACATCCGAGATTCGTAACCACGCGTACTACACGCAACCATGAACTGTACAGCTAAATCTGAATTTGCTAATGCTGGCACGCCGTCGGAACACGGTATATACTATAGACGGAGCAATATGAATGTAACTAGTACTTTTATTGCAGGATTCAATACTCTCCCAAGATAATTAGTAAAGCAAATGGCATGCATAAGTTACTTGTACTTCTGGTATGTACGACACAGTTCCCATAGAAGACATCCGAAATGCAAAACCACGCGTACTGCACGCGTGCGTAGGTATCATGTACTGTAATAGAATAAGTGGTCTACGGTATAAAGCGCAAGAGGCTAGGAACGCGTGCAAGATATGAGGCGGGACAGGTGCAAGTGACATGGTACACAACGAAAAGATGGCAGACAAGGAGGGACAGAACGCGCGCAGCGTAGGATAGAATATAAGGTAGAGTAACAGTCAAGCCCACAGGAGAAAAAATGCACAATGGAGATCCGAACGAGGTGAACAAGAGCCGATTCAGCGTCTTGCTCCGCCATATACTCACCGTAAGCTCTCGCTTCTAGTTTCGTCCACGACTGCCTTCACCCACCGCAATACGACAGTCTCGAGCATTGTTTCCCATCCGTGGTCCTTCCTTGCGACGAGACGAGGGTCAAACATAAGAGGGGATTCAGCCGTAGCAGAGCGGATCTTCACTGGCGTCGGTGATGGCGGCGCATCAACAGGAGCGGGGGAGAAGGTAGTGTGGCCAGAAGGGGAACGTGCAGGAGATGCACCGCGTGACTGTCTACGCCCCGGGGAAGAGGTGCGAGGGATATGGTCTGGCCGACCAAGTGTAGACGGGACGACGAGAGGAAGGAGGTAACGAAGCTTGAGCGCGCTGTACAATACAAACGGTCAAGGAATGGTTCAGTTTGGGTGGCACAATACGTACCCGGCCCATAACCGCAGGTTGTCTATTCTTCGAAAAGTCCATCCTACTTTACCTTTTTCGTCTCCGTCCGCGCCATCTGCGGATTGCTCGAGAGAGGCGACGTCATGTATGGAGCCCACACTGATGAAACCCCATGGTTTGCGGGATCGACGCACCCCAGTGTTATACGCTGTGCAAAGACATTGGCCGGACGTGAGTGCACTGTAGAATGCAGATTTGTCAGATGTCGACGGAACCAGAGAACGGAGGCTCTCTGGAAGAAGGGCTATCAAGAGGGCATGTGCACGACCTGCAAGACAAATATTAGCAGAGATGTCTACCCTTCCCTTCCTGTCCACTGACCGACAGGGTCATCTGCAAACAACGAGCGCTTAGCCCAACCGGGAAGGTCATCTTCATCTATGCTTCCTGCCTCCGAGAGTATTTCCATGTCTTCGAGCTCTTCCGAAAGTGACATGCTGCGCATCGAATCGAGGACACCAGACGTAGAAACGACACGTCGCCCTGAGCGTGGTGCTTCACTGGGGAATCGGTAGGTGAACACATCGCCTGTGCTGACTCTCCGGTTCTGCCCTCCCCCTTCCCTTGTCTTCTTTGTATTTTTCTCAGCCTCCCTCTCCCAACCGCGTTTTCCATCCTTGGTGCCTCCGAATAGCACGTCGTCAACGAGGTCTACGTATCGTTCAACGACATCTTGCTCCTTGCCGAGAGCCGCCAGCGTGAAATCCTGCTTGTACAGCCACCCGCCACCAAGGACAAGCCGATCATCCCAATGCTCTCGCTTTTCTCGTTCTTCTTCGCTGAGGTTGTCGTACTCGTCCTCCCAAACCGGTATGGTTTCTTTACGACCTTGTACGTGCACGAATGATATTGACATATCAGGATCAACATGAGGGAGATCCGACTCATCATCCGACATGACTGCTGGTGATACACCACGCGAATGTGGGTGCAGGTCCTGGGATGAAGCGCGGTCACTTTGAGCGTCGTAAGCCTCATCGGATAAAGGTACCCTGGAGCGTTCTTCAAGCTCGCGGAGCGCCGCAAGGACTTCCAATGCAGACTTGCGGATCAAAGATAGGGGATCGAGCTGGGATTTTGGCTGCGTTGGGTTGCGTTTTGGAACTGGAACGTTCGCGGCGACCTTGTTCCTGTAATGGGTGCGAAGTGTACCTGCAGAGTCGTCAGGAAGCGCGATAACATAGTTGCGGACGGAACGGATGGCATGAGTGGTCGTCTTGAGAATATCGAGAACGTCAACCATACAGGAAGTCGGTGTTGGATGGTTGGGATTGAGAGGGGCATCGCGTGTGTATATACTCCAGGCATGAGTGACTCCAGTGAGGTCCTGAGCGACAACGAGAAGGAGCGCCTCCGTATCTGTCTCGTGGGTCTTGACGTGAGGAGGAAATACTGGTTGGCGGACCTCTGGAACCACAGGCGAGGGTGGGAGCTCAAAGTCCATGATACTGCCCAAGGATGGCTTGGACGTTTTCAGGCTGGCTAGGCCTCCGATCGCGGGTACGAGCTGGCTGTTCAGCCTCTTTGAAGGACTATTGGAAGGCTTCAGTGACGAATTACGAAATAAAGGGAGAGGAGACGTACATTGTCTTTGCAACGATGCCAGTCTTTGTGAAGTAGTGCTGGAGGTGCTCTATACTGCCGAGAGTCATGACGCTTTGTCGTTTCGCCGCGCTGCGACTGAACGGTTTGAGCGGCTTGTTGCTCGAGTTCATGTGCGGGTAAAAGGCGGTCGGGCGACGCGATTTTGTTGCGGTCTCTGAGGCAGGCGAGGAGGACCCATCGCCCTCGCCGGAGCCAGTGTAGTCTGGGGTGAGGGCGGGCGTCGTTAAGTCGGGCATCGTGGACGACGACGAGCAAGAGAGGCGCGGAGGGAGGGGGGTCGTTTTGTTGGAGGGGGGGTCGAAATGATATATGTAAGGCGGTGGACGTTGGACTGGTTTCAAGGCTACTGCGGTGATGGCACACGGCAAGGATCGCCACTACTGGGCCCAGCTCAGGGCTGCCCTCACAGCTGGCGTCTGGGCCTCCTCAGCGCCCGCAAAGACACCCGGCGGCGGCGCCTTGACCTGGTCAGAACTCATCCGCAAGTTCAACAAACATTGCACTGGCTTCCAGGATGTTGCAGAGATCGCAAGCCAGACACAGGCACTCTCCATCTGGCTCTCTGCAAATGCAACAGACGAGGACCAGCTCGGATCGGAGCCAGACGAACAACTCTGTCTCGAGTCGGAGTGTATGTTGCTCCCCGAACGCGTCCAGGAGGCAACCCCGGGCTATGGTGCACTTCAGAAGCTCCAGAGCACCCGTTCCGATGTACGTCGACCTCCGCTCTATTTGTCACTCATTCAACCTCGCCATAGTCTCTTTTCTTCGCCCTTGCCTACTATGCGTACGCGTTGGGAGAGCCATCCCAATGTCTCGATTATCTGTCCAAGGTACCTGGAATCTCTGATGCACAGGGACACATCCCGCTCTCCTCTACAGTCAGATCAGACGGTTCCACTCTCCATCCTCCAGGTTCTACCACAGACACGTCTACGTCGTGGACTGGTACTTTCGTATCGGCCGAAATACCACCCTCCACAACGAACATCATCGACGGTAGAGCTTGGGCAATAGCCGAATCCATTCGGAGTATATGTCTACAAGGTTAGATTTTATCTCTTCTTGTATTCTAGATGTAATCTTCGTCATCTGTCTAGGCATGTGCAACGAGAAGCTCCACTCAGAGGATCCTGAACTCGCCATCCAGTCATACGCGACCGCCATCCCTCTGCTAAACATCACCGAGTTCGAAATTCCGCGTTCCCTGACCGCATCAGCCTCCCCTTCCTCTTTTCCCCAGTACCGCGAACTCTGGCGCTGGGTAGAACGTGTCATGTTTCGTGCTATAACACTCCTCGCCCGCACGCGACATCTTGATGACCAAGGACTTATCTGGAACTTCTTCACTCACTACGAGTTCTGTAGCGCTCATTGGCCACCCACGTTTCGCACTTCCCATCGTTCGATCATCAACGTTCTGCATCTGCGTGCCCTCATCGTCCGATTCCGTGCACCCTCTCCTCCAGTGAATCCTTCACCCTCTATGCAGCCAGAAACCCCACCGCAATGGTTCAACACGGCTCGATCAATCATCAATGAATACCGCACGATACTTGATAAGTGCGCCCACTTCCCCAGGGCCGGAGAACGGAACGTCAAGGTCGAAGATCTAGCCGATTTATCTGTGGCAGTGTGGGAAGCGAGTGGAGCAGTCGCAGATCGAACCCAATGGGTCATTGATGTCAGTGAACTCTCCATCTCCCTCCGCCCATTCCTAAGCAGATAAGTAGGTCCTCTGGTGGGCTACACGGCTCACCTTCAACTCTTACCGTGTCTTTCGGCACATGTCCCGGCTTCTGTACATATCTGGGGATGCAGAGCTTGCAAAGCGTACCTTGCGCCTATATGTTGAAGTCGTAAGCAAGACACGTGCCGCGGGTGTCGACGGTGACAGCGACACAGATCGCCACTGGGTGGAGACGCTAGTGGAAGGTGCGAGGATGTTCTGTCGCCTAGCACTATCTCGGCTTGGCTCGGATGGTGTCGAAGAAGCGAAAGAAGCTGGGGAGTTGTTGGAAAAGGCGAAAACACGTCTTGACTCCGCCGACAAGGAACTTGTCGCACGCGTCGCCCTTGCAGAAGGCATTTGGAATACCACCACTGCTATCATAGGCGAGTGGTTGCATTGCACTGGGGTCCTTTCGTGTCTAATTCCGGGAATTCTTTTCTCAGAAAGAGATTCACGTACTCGCCCGACCAGGTTACGCAATGCGTTGGAGCGTTATATCCACTCCGTCGAGGTATTCCCCACCCCCAGTGCACACCACCAGCTCGCGATAGCACTTGCATTGCCCAGTCCTTCGCAGAACCTGGAGGACGCTATTACCTCTGCACGTGCAGCCGTTGAAGGTGCTCCGAATGAGATTCGCCATTGGCATCTCCTTGGTCTATTGCTCACAACTCAAGAAGAGTGGACGAAAGCACAAGAGGTCCTGGAAATTGGCGCCTCGATCACCGAGTCTCTATCAGAGCCAGACGAATCTCCAAGCGATACAGAGGCATCTCCAGACCAGACTGAGAAGAGTGGGCGAAGTGAAAGCGTGGCAGCGAGAGATCTTGAAACAGAGAAATGTGCAGAAGTACGCTCGCATGACAAGATTGGTGGCGTCGCGAATGGAGTGCACGTCCACGAGATGATCCTTGACCCTGACGCCACTACAATACCCCCTTCCGATACTCTCTTGTACGCCCTTCCTGATCATCCCGACCCAACGTCCCAAGATGCTTTCGAGTACGCCTTACAATTGCGACTTACCCAGATGGCATTGGCAGAACATGTCGAGGGTCCAGAAGGTGCGGAGGCTAAGTGGGTAGACGTCTTTGGATGGATTGCAGAGCAAAAGGGAACGGTTTCTGAGACTCAGCGTACGTGAACTCTCCCTGAATATTTCCGTTCCTGCTGAAAATGTACTTTTTCAGTGAGATCTTCGGTAGATACTGGTTCACGCTCAGCAGTTACACAACCAGGCTCTGTAGTCCTTGTATCCGAAACACACGAGACGGTACTTGAAGTCAAAACCGAGCTCCCTAGCCCAATTGAACCTTCGGCCGACCAATCAACCAGCAGAACGCGACCCCCTCCGATCACTGTTACTCCAGCGACACCAGCAGACACAGAGCGCAAGTTTCCTTTGTCTCCGCTCCTTAAGCGATCTTCCACGGACCGCGACGGCTCTACTGGAAAGAAGGTACAACAGATGCTCAAGAATCGTGTCCATAAAGGACAAGCGAAGATTAGCACCATATCAAGAAGGATTGGACATGGTGTCGTCAGGAATGGCAATTTAAAGCGGGCGAATTCGGCACCAGGTAAAATTTCATCTCAATAACGTTGGTCGTCCGATATGCATGATCTCATATCTTGCTCTTAAAGATTTTCACGCAGTCCTTCAAAATCACCATTACCAGGCATCTTCCATACATTCTCGCATGCCTCTTCGCTCCTTGAAACGTAACAGTAATAACGAAGATTCTGAAGTGGTCGACGACTGTCCTGTTCCACCACCACCACCACCCACCCCACCTCTGCAAGACGCCAAACCAATTCCTCAAGCCTCCAGGGAGGACAAACTGTTGAGTGAGCTGTGGGCGTCGTCCGCCGCGACCTTCCGTAGACTGGGCAAGATCGACCAGGCGAAAGGTGCTATACAGGAAGCCGAGGTCAAAAACCAAGAGAATCCCTCCGTTTGGGTTCAGGTACGTCCTGCGCTCCAAATTGCTTCACTATGGACCTATCTTAATGACGCGCTGGGTCAGTTTGGGTTGTATCACCACGCGCTAAACCACGATCGACAAGCGATCGAGGCATTTCAAAAGGCGCTCTTCATGTGCCCCAACGATGTCTCTGCCACCGTTCACATGTGTCGGATATACCTTACTCCTCGCCCATCTTCCCGGTCCTCCGAGTCGAGCGCCGATCCCGATCCTGACAAAGTTGACCTAAGCGCTGGTCTTCTCGGATACATGTCGCACGGTTCAGGATGGGACGTCCCCGAAATATGGTATTTTCTCGCCAAGGCGTACGGTTTGCGGGGTCAAAAGGACAAGCAGCGCGAATGTCTGACGACCGCGCTATCGTTGAGCGAGAATCGGTGTATCAGGGACCTTGGACGTGCGGTGGGGTGGTGTCTGTGAATTGGATTGCGATCGCCGTCAGCTGGTCTGGTAGGACCCGTCTTTCCGGCCTTGGGCTGGTTTCCTTTCCAAGCCTACCCCTTTGCCCTTGTCTGCAAACGGCTTCTGTTTGCACTCATCTGCGGGTCTCTTGGCTTGCTTTTTCGATGTTGGATCTCTCGGTAATATAGTAGTACGCGTGATCGGGTTTCTGCTGTGTGGTTTGCAGCAAAGTCTGCACTGCGTCCCTCAGAGCGCAAAGCATGATCTTATTAATCATATGTTGTTCTATATCCAGTACGCAATGTTGGGAGTGGTTCGGCAACGTCATGAGCTACACGGGCCTTCAATAGGGTGTCGCGACTGGGTTCCATGTGCCTACATATGTACTAAGTATGCTCCACCTGTTGCTAGCCGTAACGCACCCCGGAGCCCACATTGGCAACGGTAACGCATAACGGGGGTACCGTTACCGGCCAGCCGTCAGCAACACCACAGTGGATAGGTGTATAGAGATCATAAATTATGGTCCAGACGGTGGTAGACTCGTCAGAGTTGCTACCAAATACATGAGTAAGACTGTAAGTAGGTCAGTTTGATATGCCAAGTGAATGAGATTGGGTCCTGTCCACCATTTCAGTGTCGACATATGTTCAGAAGAGGGGCCGCGAGACACGAAGGGCTTCAATTCTTCCTCGTCGTCGCTGACTACATGGATATCGCTTGTGTTCTCATTCCTCCTCTCCCTCCTCCTGCTCTTCTTCTTCCACCTCCAAGTCTGAGTCCGAGTCCGAGTCCGAATCCCAGTCCTCCAAGTCCAAGTCCAAGTCCAAGTCCGAGTCCGAATCCGAATCCGAATCCGAGTCCTCCAAGTCCAAGCCCAAGTCCAAGTACACGACCTCGTCCATGTCCACGTACGCGTCAGGGGAATACATTCTCCCAGAGATTGCGAAACAGCCACCACCACCACCCCACACCGCAACCATGTCAAACCTGGCAGAACCAGGAATATTGCATCGAGTCATGATGAGACGACCTGGGGAACCTTCAAGTTGGCGTGTAGAGAGTGCTTCGAAGAGACGGCCGCGAGTGATAGCAGGTTCTGGCAGATGGGAACCATCGTCTGGCAAAAAAGTGATATATCTAAGCTCCAATTCCTCCAGCCTGGGTGCCAACATGTGAGTGTGACCTTGATCACCGGAAGCAAGTCCAGCATGATTCTGTACATCCTCGCCCTCCAAGTCATGCGTGGTGTGATCTGTGAGAGAGAGCACGGAGAGGTCTGGTACGTTGCCTCCAAATAGTGTGATGTACCGTACATCTTGAAGCTGTCGTAGTATTCGTCTCCAAAAGACTGGCGAAAATATGGGTCGCCGGACCGAAAGAGTCTCAACATTTGACAAAGGCATGGAGGAAAAAATGTCGTTTATGATATCCTTATCGATCATTGGGTGGTCCAATTCAATGTAGAGTAGAATGTCGCGGTCCCATGGCCCGTACGTCATGGGGGTGGTATTGCGTTGGCGTTGGCTGAAGGTGAGGCTAGCACCTCTCCCAGTGGAGTGGATGACTAATGAAAGAATTGTCGGGTTTGCGTGATCATTGTATCTTTGTGCTAGGAGCGAACGAAGCAGGGCATAATGGTCAAGAGAGGAATTAAGTTCGGAATTGCATTCTAGCTTGACTTGTGTTTTCAGTGGGATGTTTATGCAAGAAAGCAACGTGACAGTTGTCGAAAGTGGAGCGGCAATCCAAAGGCGAGAGAGATGGATTAAATCAATCTTCTCGAAGGTTTTGAACACCGCACTAGACAGAAAACCGGTGGCGCTAGGAAGGGCGTGACAGAGGTATAGATGTTTCAGGTCTTGCATATGGCTCAGTGCAGCTAGGAACTCCTCCATGTTTTGCTGAAACTGGACAGGAACAATGACCAGATGGAGAACCGTCAGGGCACTCAGTCTGAACGAATGCAACGGCACCGGACAGGATACAAGCCTGAGTGTACGGAGGGCTGGAGTGTCTCCATCAAAGAGTAATGAGGACCACTCTACAGATGAATCCGGATGTTCGACCGTTATATCCAGGTCTTGCAAGCGAGGAGCGCGAGAGGAAAGCTTGGAAAGAACGAACGAGGCCGGAAGGCGTAAACATAGCTCCTGAATGCGTTCTACATGCTTCATCACCATCCTCACACAGCTCAACCCTGGGGTTTTACGAGGTACGAGGCCGACACGTATCTTCAATGATGCTTGCTTCGATCTGGCTAGTAGCACTTTGGTCCAGCGCCGTGATATGATGAAAAGGTAGGCCCAAAGAGTTGGACTCTCGAGAGCGACATTGCGCCAACGACGGCAAACATACGAAACGTTGACCCAGCTAGGCACAAATTCAGTGGGACACAAGTGTTGGTAGTGATAGTCCCGAGCGCAATGAATGAATATGTTTTGCAAGGTCTCCGTTGGGAGGCGAGAGATGAAAGCGTAAGGATTCCTTGAAGTATGGAGGTTGGATAACACCGACTTCTGTCTCGCGACCTCTTCTTCGACATGGCCAAGGGTCGCTGCCTCCATGCGGTACGTTGAGATGGCAGGTCCGAATATTGGTCGTTCACGCCACTGATGGGATGTACCAAGCAGAGACAAGAGCACGGCACAACGGGGATCAACGTCTACGTCAAAATGACATTGGGCAACTTACGAGGCGGGGAGGCACTACCAGCGGTCTTCAAGGCTGTGCTTGGGGCTTACATACTTGTTCATCACGGGGCACCGCGTAACCACCACACTGATGTCATTATTGGCCATGGTACCACCGACATGAAGGTCCTTGCGACTACACTCTACGCTGACACTCGATCAAGTGGTTTGAAAGAGTTCCAACGATCGTCACCGGTTTCGCCCTCGCAAGGCCGAATCAGAGCGGAATTGACATGAAATGAGTGGTGAGCGAGCGATGGTATTCAACCATATAGAAAGACGTGCATGACGAGCAATGGTGCTCAGACAACAAGACGACATCTATGGAAGATGATGATAATGACGCAAAGGGTAGGTGAACGAGCAGAGGGCAGAAACGTGTATGAACATGACGGACATGAACGACTGAATGCGGAGGAGTGGGGGAGCGGGAGCGAGGGAAGGAGAAAATGGTAGCTAATTAAAGACGTGATAACTTGCAGGCAAACAAATGGCTGGGCGGCTGCACGTCCTTTTTTCTAATGTTCTTCATGGGCGTACTATTGTCTCTGAGCAAATCCTGACCTACATGCTTGTTCACAAACTAGCGCAGATGACTGTCGAAACTACATCATCCCGCGTGCAATCTGAGTCAATTGCTCCGCCATTTGTGGGTAGTTTCTAATGAACTCCAGCTGTGCTTTGCTAGCCTATACAAAGAGTCAGTTTCATAATTGTCAACATGTCGTAAGTTGGCCGACCTCAAGATAAGTGAGCGCAGCAGTGATTTCTGCTTCTCCTCTTGCCATCTGGACTTGCTTGTCGAACCAGGTGATCGCAACCTCGATTTCACTCTTTTGGAGAGCGAGTTGTGCAAGTGTGGCAACGGCAGGCTCACATGAAGGGTCAAGAACGAGAGCCTCGCGGCAAAGTGCCTCTGCAGCTGGAAGGTCTTGACGCCATTGGAAGATGGCAAGTGCTTTGTTGACAAGAGGCAGAGGATTGGGAGGGGAGCTAACAATTACAATTCAGTGCCAAAACAGTAACAAGTTGCCAGGGGAACTGACTTGGCTTTCTCGAGTTCGATCGCCCTGTCAAACTTCTCGACGGCGTCTTGGAAGCGTTGTTGGTCCAACAATAGTTCACCGCTATAGCGTAGAGTCTGTTAGGTGCGGTTTGATTACACTTTTTCCACGAAACATACTAGTAGTTGCAGACTTCACCCCTTGAAGGGAACGACGTCATTGTCCGTCGGAACGTCGCCATGCTGTTCGAGAGGTTGCCCAACTTGTATTGTGCGACGGCAAGCTGAATGTGCGAGAACACGAATGTCGGGTCTAGCGTGGATGACTTTGTGTAATTGGTCGCAGCAGACGAAAAGTCGTTCGTAATGAAGAACACTTGAAAAGAGTCGGTTTGAATCGTTGGATAGGAACAAGATCGACTCACCCTGCCCTCGGTGGTAGTAAACGTCGGGATCGTCTTCGTTGATCTCGATAGCATCCTCGAAGCATTTCATTGCTTGCGCATTATCACCCTCCTCCATGTGCACGCTCGCAAGCTTGACTAGCGATTGCGTAAATGTAGGGTTGAGAGTGAGCGACTCAAGCAAGTCAGCTTTGGCGCCATGAACATCTGCAGTCAGGAACCTGTAGAAAGGATCGTGAACTCCAAAAATGGGACATGTACGATTGACGTACTTGAACGTTCCCCTCAAGTTCAGGGCTTCGGCACGACCGATATCCCACGATATTCCCTGGTCGAGGGCCGCGTTGACAAGGGTGAGCGCATGTGGGTAATCTGCTGCCTCGAGGGCCTCGAGTGCTAGCAAGAGTGTTTGGTCACCTTGTGACGGGATCTCGGGAAGTGTAGGGAGTGGTCCTACGGCAGGGTCAGGCAATCAATGGGATGACGCGACCAAGAGCTCACGTTTCCGGAAAGCAGCGAAATACGCCGAGATGAACGTTTGCGAAGGCAAACGTGGCTCCCGTGTCTGTTTCATTAGAATGGAGAGTGAGAGAATTGTCATTGGAGAGAATGACGGGTTACCCACGGCCAGAATGGATTGCGCCTTTTCGGTTGCCAGTTTCTTCAAGACACGCTCTACCGCTTGTGCGGCCGTCTCGTTTTGGAACCTTTCAAGGATTGTCGCAGCGGTGAAATCTGGAAAGAGGAGATTGAGTCCGATGCAAACTCTATCTGAGACGAGATGACAGACCTCTCAAAGCTTCCTCAAAGCGGTTCAGTGATTCTAGAGCGGTTGCACGCCTGTTGAGGGCCTTGACGTAACTCGGGTCCTGACGGAGTGCGTCGTCGCAGTCTGCCACGACTCGCTCGTGTTGCGGAGGAGACATGTACATGTAACCTGCAGACGGGATGAGTGTGTAGTGCATGGGTAGATCAGGGGCGAGACGGACATGCAGCTCGATTGCTGTAAAACACGGGTTCTGGTCGTGGCGACACCTGGATGGCCTGTGTGTAGAGGTCGATGGCCTGCTCGAACTTGCGTGCCTGGTAGAGCGAGTTGCCCCGTATCTTTAGGGACGCTGCCTGCTTTACGCGTTCCTATGGGAGAAGCGAGTCAGGTGCACGTTGCGCTGTGGAGAAGGGGAGAACGGACCTCGAGCGGCATGGCAGCTATCTGCTCGGGGGATAGCGGTGCATTTTCTGCAGGGTGCGCCGTGAGTCCCGGCTGGGAATGGGTCTGTGGTGGGACACACCGTCAAGGTCGTCGACCTTTGGCTTTATCTCCTCGATAATAGGGTCATTGACGGGCTTTTTCTTGGGTTTTCTGTCCTTTGACTTGCCCTTGCCGGAGGAGCGTCGTGTTGAGGACGAGGCCAAGTAGACTGCGCCAGCAGCGAGGAGGGCTGCAGCGGTTGCGACGAGGATTGTGCGCCTGTTTTCTGAGACAAAGTCTTGGACGCGGTCGATGTAGGACGGGGCGACGTCTGACTCAATCGGGGCCATGGCGAACAGAAACCTGCGAGACGGCGCTCTCAAATTTCTTTTCTTCCCTCCAGCTAATAGCCGGTCTCACACGTGTACTGGATTACGTCAACACGAACATCCATCACCATACCCGTCGTTCTGTTCCCCTCCACCAAGCTCAATCGTGCCAGGCATCCCCTCCCGTCCCCTCCTCTCCGTCTCGGGCGTCACCGGCGCCCACAACTCTGGAGTATCCAATATCTTCTTCACAAGATCCCCAAACACCTCCTGCACACCAACCGCCGTCTTGGCAGATGCCTCGAGGAACAGCGCATCTTTGCGTGCAGCAAAGACGGCCGCCTCGTCCGTGGGCACTTGTCGTGAAAGCTCCTGCTGCGTGTTCAGATCTTGCGCAGCGCAGATGAATCGGACATACCTTGTCCAACTTATTACCGACGATGATCTTGGGTACCGTTGTCAACACGTAGGTATCAATTTCTGTAAACCATTTCGGAAGAGCGTCAAATGTTTCCCGGTTCGCGACGTCATATACTGTTCTGGATGAGCTGCCGTACCAACGCCGACGCTTGCTGTACCCACCTAGAATAATTCCTTGTGCACCGCGATAATACGATGATGTGATGGTCCGAAAACGTTCTTGTCCTGCTGTATCCTGTCGAGAATTCAGTTTTCCAGAGGGAAAGACTATGGATCGACTGACCCATATACTAAGCTTTATTTTGCGCCCATTCACTTCCATCTTGTGGACCTGTTGCCATACGTTGTCAATATCACGTCTCCCAAGGCGTCATGATGAGATTTGGGAAACTCGTGTTCCGTAACCCTCTGACACCAAACACCGTGGGTGGTGCATACTCACCCGAAAGTCAACACCAATCGTAGCAGTCGCCTCGTCCTCGGGTATCCATGCCTCATCAGAGAACCGCAGCAGTAGACTGCTCTTCCCTACAGATGCATTTCCTATCAAGAGGAGCTTGACGTTAACAGGGGCAGAGGGACTCGATCCAGACGATGTTGGGCTGGCTTCAACGGGGGGCATTGGCTTGTAACGTGTCCTCTAACACAAGGTGAGTGAGTGAGTCCGAATAAGAAGTGGTGGCCTTGACGCTGCCAACGTGGACTCCGCGCGCGGTTACTCGATCAGGGCATTCAATTCGAGCAATGCAACACAAACACTGTTTAATGTATGCGAATCTATCACTATCCGCCCTTCACACAACCACAGAGGCAGCCAAGCGTGTAATGGGCTCAACAAACGATTTCCAATATGGCAGGATACTCGGCGCAGAAAACTGGACACGTTGCCTGAGGACCGTATATGCGCGTGGATCGGGCATTTTCACTGGTAAATGAAGTTGTACCTCGATAGCAAGTGCGGTATTGCAGAGAGCTGGGGACCATATCTAGAGTGATCCAGACGTTAAGCAATGCATGCGTCGCAAAGTCTGGACTACACACCGGGCTGCATTGTCGTACAACTCAAACAGAGGAATCGCGAGTAGCTTCATGTTTTTAGGGACGGCAAGCACCTCTGCAAGTGAAAAACAATAGGAAAGGGTCATGTGGCAAATAGTCTAGACATACTTCGCTCGGGCATCTGGACCAAAAAAAGCTTCTTGCATTCCTTGGGCTTGGTTATATGCGCAGGGACGAAAGGATACTGAAAAGCACGCAGTCGGGGTTCGGATGTAAAGTGGATCATCAATCAAACGCACCATGAACGTCTCGAAATTGGGTCTCCACCACTGTGCAAGACAATCGCCAATTTCCCACTCGTTGTCGACACCGTGTGATGCGTTAAACTGTTTTGATTCGGAAGGTGGAGCGAGACGCTCGTCCAACCTACGCTTGAGGCCGTCAACGTCATCTTCGCCGGGTTTGAGGTAGTCGCCTGGACTGCAAGAACTTCAGACAGAACGAAAGGAGAGTGAAACAGGTGCTTACAGCTTGAAAAACGCGTTCGCAATCTGGAGCATGAGGATGTGGGGGTGACCATGGTCGTGCACGACGAGGATGCCCTCTACGGTGCGACGCATACCAAAATCTTCATAGTTGTTTTGGAGACGTTGCAGGCGGGCAGAAACAGACGGGTCTTCTTCGGGCTGGGCTTCCTTGGTGCTAAGAAAGATTGAGTCGAGCAGCGTCGAGCGGCGGCAAATGGCGACCAACCTGAACGTGAAATTGGAGAGGGGATAACTGGACGTCTTGTGAGCTGGTTTTCTTTCGCGACAGCGACGAAAATACGCACAGCAGAATCGTGTTTGACATCGTGGTGCTCGTGCTCGTTGTCGTCGTCGTCGTCGAGCACGCCGGCGGAGGCAGCGCGTGCCTGCGTGGCCACGTGACGCATCCGACGTCGGTGCCGAAACGTTTCCATTTTTGGAACGCCTTCTGGAGCGATAATTGGCGCGACGTCGAGGACGTCTGGACTCGCTGGCAGCAATCATGACATGTCAAACTGAAGGGTCCCCTTTTTTCTAACCCTCTTATCGTTTCGCTCTCATGTCCCTTTATCTCTCTGACAATCCCCGCGTCGTGCTCCGTGACGTGCACGACCTCCGCCGCACAACCGAGAACGGCGAGGAGCACTACGATGAAGATGCCGCCATGAACCCCACCGTGTCGCCCCCACCAGACGAATCCGTCTTGCGCCGAGCTGGGTATGTTTTCCATTCTCTTTTCCAATCCACCCGCCAGACCTCCTATCCAGTCTGCTACAGCCAATGAGCTACGTCTCGTCTGCAACCATTCGCGTTTCGGGCCAGCCACGCTCGCAGGGTGTCATACGCGCAAGTACAGTCCAGCTTTCGAATACCGACATGCCCCATCTCCCCCTTGTCAACTCTCCCCCGCCCCCCTTAACGCCATCGCCTGATCGCCATCCTCCTGCGCCTTCTGAATCTCTGGCTGCCCACGCCACATCAGGCGCAACCGAGCCTCCTTCTCAACGTACGTATTCCTGACTGCATTTGCAAAACCGTAGGCGTAATATCCCTCCTTCCGCGCACGTTTGTAGCTTCCCCGTCACAATCCCGTGACTCTTTCATCTTTCCGAGCACCACAATCCAAGATGGTACCCCTGAAACCATTTCTAGGACCGCTCCTCATCCGTCTTTTAAGCACACTCATCCTCTCCCATCATCATTCGCTCCTTCTTCCCACATCACGAACAGAGGCAGCCCACGGTTCTCTCTCGCCTCTGATCCAGACATGGATCTTTTCGAGGACCTCTTCGCATCTACATATACGTTCGATTCCAGCCCAGTTGATCCTTCCCCCACCGCTACCGGATCAGGCACATTCACTCCTCGTGGTGTATCGCATACAACACTCGGCCCGCCTTCTGCCCTCTCCATCCTCCTCGCTCGTAGAGAGGAGGGAAAGGGAAGCAAAGGGTCGCCCAGTGCTGAGCAGGTCCTTCCAGAAACAAGTCACGAACGTGCCATCACATCGGATCGCCCTTCTTCCCAGATGTCTGTAACGCCGACCAATGAACGTCCGGGTGACACTCCCTTCTCCGTCGCTGCCGGCGTCACACGTCGCCCGGGATTGCAATCACCGACAGGGTTTCATGCTGCAGCGCCAGCCGAAGCGGTCGAATCAGAACTGACATATCAACCACAACGAATGGCTGATGAAACAACATCGTTACTCCATGCCAATCACGCCACTTTTCGCCGCGAGGACGTCAACGCGGTTTCGCGACCCGTGTTTGTAGTCACCAAGACACAGCCGGAGCTCGCAAAACGAGTCACTCCGACCGACTATGGCTCAATTGTTTCCCTGTCCAAGCCGTCTGAAACATTTCGGCGCATTCTCGATCTAAATTTGGGGACACTGGCTCTCAGGGCACTTCCCGCTGTTGTCCTAGGCATGTTGCTGAATATCTTAGATGGAATTTCTTGTACGCGTTTCTGTTCATATTTTGGCATTTGCCGCAAATGGACCCGCGGATCCCGCGCTCAGGGTCGCCGTCCCGCGGCTACCATTTTGTTCCACTAACAATTACTCACGTGATTTTATTAGATGGTATGATCATATTCCCTGCTACTGGCCTGTTTGCAAAGTTTGGAGGTATTGGTGTATCCATGTTTTTCGTCTCGTGAGTATATTCTTTTCTGTCTTGTTTGATGGTTGTCATTTGCTCTTTATTACCGCGTGCCAACTGTGTCATTGATTGAAACTGACGTGTCGTCATCCAGGACTGTCATAGCTCAGCTTGTATATACGTTTGGTGGGAGTAACTTCGCAGGCGCGAATGGGAGCATGATGATTGAGGTAGTGGTGCGTACCACTTTCTTTCTGTCTCGTTCTTTGGTGTCTGCTTTTCGTTGGTTGCTGGACACCTTTCCATTTTCTTTGTCTGCCTTTGTTAGGATGAACTAAGGTTGTATGACAACTTGTAGCCCTTCTTCCATATTCTCGCATCAACAATCGCACGAGACATCCTTGGCGACAATTGGGCTGGGATGGATGATATGAATCGGGCCGTTATAGCAACCACTCTTGTGGCATTTGCATTATCTAGCTTGCTCACGGGTAAGTCGTCGCTTTTGCGATAGAGAAGAGGAAAGTGTCCCCTTCTCTCTCTCTGGAGTGGGAACAATGAGGTTAAGGCGGAGCGCGTGCAGACATCAGTTGGGCGCTTTGCGCCTTAATGATCCGGATTCTGGACTTTCATTTAAAATGACATTGTTCCTGACATCTGATCACGCCATGCAGGGCTCACGTTCTTCCTTCTTGGATACCTCCGCCTTGGCGTCCTTATTGGATTCTTCCCTAGACATATTCTCGTCGGGTAAGTGCCGCCCGTTTCATTCAGTCATTATGGCGCATGATGGTGCCAATGGGGTTGGACTGATGGGGTTCAATCCTACAGGTGTATAGGTGGCGTGGGGATATTCCTGATCTTGACAGGGTGAGTCTTGCTCACTTGAAGGGGAATGCCAGATCTTGATCATTATGTCTTGTATACGCGGCCTCTTCTCGCAGACTCACAGTCAGCACGCGCCTTCCTTCCGATGCACTCGATCCGCCAACTTGGGAAGTCCTGCGATATTTTGCTCTCGACCTACATGCACTCGCATTGTGGGTCCCACCTCTTGCGCTGGCGGTACTCTTGAGAATGATCAATGCGAGGTGGAAGCATCAACTCTTATTCCCTATTTGTGCGTTTCGTGTATCTTTTGAGTAATGCCCTTGAGCCATAGTACTGTAGATTTCTTGATCATACCGATCGTCTTTTACATCGTCGTCGCGGCCGCCCAGCTCGATCTCGGCACGCTCCGACGCGACGGATGGTTGTTTGAAACCACACGAGAAGTCGGAGGTGTGGATAGCTGGTATGCCTTTTACACTTACTATGGTGGGTTTCAACTTCTTGCGAAGTGTTGTGGAGTAGACCCGTGGTGGCTCATTACTGATTCTGATATGTCACAAAGACTGGCGTGCCGTACAGTGGACTCCTATCTGGACCACACTGCCTACGCAGTTCGCACTGTGCGTAATTTATAGTCGGTTCCGATCCATGCGTGTCGCTGATTTGACTGGGATACTAGGTTGTTCTTCAATATATTGCATCCTCCTCTCAATGTTCCGGCTCTGGGTGAGCGTCGGCCTTGTTATCCGGTCATTACTTCGCTGACTGGTTGTCCTGTGTATGGAACGTACAGCTATATCCTTGGACGAAGACGTCGATACTGATAAAGAACTTGTTGCTCACGGAATTTCCAACTTTGCAGCAGGATGTCTTGGCACTGTGTTCGTCCTCACCTATCATACGCTGCGGTGAGATACTGACGTGTCGAAAGTCCGAATTATCTAGTGTATGTCAATACGCTCTTGTCAGTCGTTTATCTCCCTGCCTTACCTCATATACTGAGAACTATATCGCCGAACACAGGTTTTATCGTGTGGGGGGAGGGACTCGTCTCGCTGGGTTTATGCTTGCTGTGGCTACATTTTTGCTTCTAACTATCGGCACTTGGCCGATCGCATATATTCGTGCGTTATTTCCAAGGTTCTTTGGTAAACCTTACATGGACTGTCATGTCACAGCTGTTATGGTTGTTGGGGCACTCATTTTAGTTCTTGGGATTGACCTTGTAAAGGAGGCGTTGTGGGACACGAGGCATCGTGTAAGCAGGTGAGCATGCCACAATCGACGTGTTAGTTCTTGTTTTTGTGACGTGGCATCCGGCTAGGTTGGAGTATATCACGATAATTAGCATCATGGTCACCATGACTGTTTGGGACTTTGTCATTGGCGTTTTGTTTGGGATCGTTGTTAGTTGTAAGTCTTCTCCTTCAATGCACGTGAGTGCATCGACTCACCAGTTCTTACCATCTCTCAGGTTTCTTTTTTGTTGTCCAAAACTCCCAGCGGCGGAGCATTCGAACTTGCTACACGGGAGATACTGCAATCTCCACCGTCCGCCGTCCAGCAGATCACCGCGCATACATCCGTGAAGTGTCCAACCAGACGCGCATCATCCAATTGCAAGGTTTCCTCTTCTTTGGCACGATTTCTCATGTCGAGGAAACCATTCGTTCGCTCGTCAACGACGTGATATTCCAAGCCCGCCCGGTTCGCTTTGTCGTTGTCGATTTTTCTCTCGTTGCTGGTGTCGACCTGTCAGCTGCGGAGGCGTTTGTGAGAATTCAGAGGCTGTTGGCTGCCAAAGGCGTCGTGCTCGTCTTTTGTGGGTTCTCGAGGCCAGAAGTAGGCAAGGCGTTGGCCAGCGTGGGTGTGTTGGAGCAACCCTATGTGGAGCTGTTTGAGACGCTGAATGATGCGATGGAGTGTGAGTCGTGGACGGTTGTTTGTCTGTATTGTATGTGCATGCTGACAGAGTGTGGGACGCAGGGACGGAAAATGCATACCTGCGCGCGTGGTTTAGGGCGCAGAAAAAGGAGACTACGCCCATTGGTAAGTTACTCGTGCACGTGTGCTCTATATAACTGAGTATGGTCCTGTCCTTCCCAGTGCTTCCGGGTCGTCGGAAGGTGGACGTCGATTTCCACGAAACCCTGGTCGGATCACCCCGACGATTACAGCTAAAAGACGCAGGAGAGCGGATCATAGCAAGCGGTGCGTGTCACCTTCGATCCATGTTCATCTTGTTCACACCAGGCCCGTTCTAGAACTGTCCACCGACGTGTCCGCCGAGCCTCTCCACACGCTCTTCAAAGTGTTTGGGTCCTTTGACGCCCTCGACCACGCTTCCCTCTCCGCGCTCCCGCCCTACTTTGAGCACGTCGCCTTCCCCGCCGGCACTGTCCTGTGGGAAAAGGACGACCCGCCCAACGGGCTCTACATCATCCAGTCGGGCGTCCTCCGCGCATCGTACAAGTTTGCAGAGCACACGCCTATCATCGAGGAGAGCATGGTGTCGGGGACCCTCGCAGGTGAGCTGTCCGCGCTCTCGGGGCTCACGCGGAACGCGCGGGTCGTCGTCGAGCGCGATGCCGTACTGTGGCGGCTCTCGGCAGAGAGCATGAAGAAGCTCGAAGAGGAACATCCGCATTTCGCACAGCAGTTTGTCAGGCTCGTGCTCAAAGGTGCGTTTTTGATGCATACAAAAGTCGTTCTTGGGAGCTGATGTCGCTTTTGCTTTTACGCACCAGCTGCCAAGGTCGATACGGATACGCTCCTTGCAGCACTCGCCACGAGATGAAAAAAAAAGATCCAGATGGGTCATGATACTTGTATACATTGTTTATCTACAGCATCGTCATTTCACAGCACATCAACTGGGGGTTTTGCTAACTAAGGGTTTTGCTACTAGGTAGTCCAAATAAATGCTAGTCTTGTGGGTCACACACCGTCTCACTGCTTTGCCGTGTCGTGAAACCACCAAAATCAGCACAACACAGTCTCGTGCGCACTCAGCTCCGCAAAAACTTCATGAAACCGCTTCGACCACCAACCACGCTCCTCGCGTTCTTGCCGCTCCGAATCGCTCGCCAAGCCGCGCTCCGACTCTTGGATCTGCATCGACGGACTCTTGGGGAACGGCAGGCCGGCCGCGAGGATCGATGACAAGGCGGGTTTTTGAGCTGCCGTCGCCGACGCGGCGCGGTCGATGAGGACGTGGGTCGTGTGGAGCGACGATAAGGCGCGCTGAGTGTATTGACAGCAGTGTCGTAGCGGTGCGAGCCAGTCGCTGAGCGGAGCACTTGCCCGCTCGGCCTGCGAACGCGGGCGTGAGAGTGAGATCGTGACGACGGGTCCGGTCGACTGAACGTAGCCTTCTTCGAGGGCGCGAGACGTCAGCGGGGCAAGGTCGAGGGTGATACATGCGCGACGATCTAATCTCTCTTTTTTTGTCTGCAAATGTGACACGTTAAAAAGTAACCTGGACGTACCCATCTCGTCGAGCACCGACACGACCCTCGACACGCCAAACCCATCCAAAGGCTCCAAATCACACACGTCCGAGTCGACGCCGTCCTCGCCGTCCAACTCGGAATCATGACGCGACGCGAACAAGACAAGGTCCGAAAAGACGAGCACCTCCGCGTCCACCGGCGCCGACTCGACGCGGACCACGGGCGTGCCCAGCGCAGGCTGGGAATGGTCGAGATGCACGTCAAAGCTCGACGGTGCCGTGCCAAACGAGACCACGGTCGAGGCACTCGACTTGATAGAGTTGGACCGACCACACCAGACATGGATCGCTTTGGAAAGCTTGTCTGCGCGTCGGATGCGTTGTTGGCCCACAGTGGCGCCCGATCGCGGTGCAGGTTGGTCGTCGGCAGGGGTCTCCAACGACAACGCTTGCTGGTCATTGCTCACTTGTACGCACGTCAACGAGCCTCGGATGAGTAAACGGCGTTCCCGATGCACGAGGTGCATGGGAGAAATTCTTTTTATTCCAGAGCAAGCCATTTTCACGAGTTCGTATGCGTCCTCGCGGTCCTTGACTTCGCTGAGAACACGAATCGTCAGCTTGGCGGCGTGGAAGAGCGACAGTGTCGACAGGTAATCAGGGTGTGACTTTGGCGTCAGCTGTAGCAGTCTCTGCACCAAATAGATGAGTAAAGTGGCAAAGACCATAATCGACACTTGCCCTGAACACCTCGGGATATTGTGCAAGTCGATTGACGGGCTCGATCAAATATTTCTCGAGGCTCCAACCTTGACAGCGTTCCAAGGCTTCCTGCAACTTTATGAAATCTCCAAAGTCGTTCTTGCCTTCGTGGGTGAGACCGTCTATCACTGATGCAGTGAATTCGAGTTTGACGAGGTACGGCTGGTACGTTTCCAGTCTCGGAACGAAACCCCGAAAGACTTCGCTTATGATTTGCAACCTGGGATGATCCACGATTTGGCGAGAGACCAAGGTAGAGGAGAGCTGCGCATGTACGCGCACAATGTCGTCCAACCAGTCAAACAATTTCGTGACGTCGCCCGGGATGCCAGATACCCACATTCTGGTGTCCCTTATTCGGAGGGGTGAGATGAACAGCTGTATCATGTTTTGTAACTGTGTCACAAAATTGTCTTCAGACTCGGTAAACTCCCAGATAAATCGTTGTCGTTGAGCCTCTACCTCGCCGTACGAGTCCAAAACGTGTCTCTCAAAGGTTTGCCATTGCTGATCACGCACCGTGGGTATAGCTGGAGGAGACTCTTGTACGACAATACCTTGGCTTAGTCTTCGGGTAGGAGAGTTTGACGTAGAGTAGATCGACTCCTGAGAAACACTGGAATGCGTTTGGGCGGAGGAAAGTGAGAGCTCGCCCGTCGATAATGGTCGACTGTCAGATTCCCTGCCGTCAGTGCCACAAGTCTGATCCAGTTGTTGTAGTAGCGATCCCGTGGCAAGTTCATCGCAATCGTCCTGCCACCTATGGCCACCGATCAACGACACGTCGCTGTCTGCATGAGGGAGCTGCGAAGAATCGGCTTCGTGGTCCTCAAGATCCGGAGAAGAGCTTATTCCAAATGCCTGTCGTTGCCGTTCTGCTGCTGCAATGGACACCGCCATGATACGTGACAGTTCGGAAGAGTATCTCTTGGGGATGGCGTGAGTTTCTGTCTCGTTGATTGAGTTCGCATCTTCGTCAGAAACGACGGTCGATGATTCTGTCTCCAAGAACTCCTCGTCGTGTGCCGTGGCCGTTGGATAACCTCGTGTTTGGCCCTTGTCATGTCGAAGATACGACGGAGTTGAGGAAGCCCTAGGGGTGTACTGGTCGTCGACATGCGTTGGAAGTTCTGTAGAAGCCACAGTTAGGGTAGACTCTATAAAGTTACTCGACGACGATCACCTGGAAGGTTGACGCGACTTTGCCGAGCTGCCTTTGAGCGCGTTTGTTCAGGTCTGTTTTCCCACCTTGTCGAGTTACGCCGCACTGCGCGACCAACTTCTTCTGTCGGTGAGTATTCTGATCCAGAATCATCAAATGCCGATCGCAAGGAATCACCGGACCCATCGGATACAAGACACCGATCCTCGGACCCTTCGGAACTACTTGGCTGGGAATCGCATCCGCTTGAGTCATACAGATCAGGATGCATGAGGGAGAGCAACTCCCGTCGGCGTTGTCCGTCAGTGTTATCGATTCGCGTATTTCGGGAGGGCAATCGATGGTATCTCTTTTCACGTGGGTGCCTCTTGTTACTCGGGGAATTCGTACGGCGCATATACGGTTCATCTCTGGGCAACCATCTCTGGCCTGGGGAAAACTTGACTGTATTCTGCGACTCGTTGACCCCGGATAATCCCAATCCAAGACCGAAACGCGGTGGGCGAAGCTGACTCTCCGTGGAAGACCGTGAGTCAGTCCGCGATAACGTTTTGGGCTTTATGTAACGCGTCAAGGCAACCTGACTTGCTGAGCTTGAAGATGACGGTATCTCTGCGTTGGTGACAAACAGTCGCTGTTTCTCAGGTTGGATCGAATTCACACTTCCCACGTCGGATCCATTGATTGACGCTTGGGGAGTTCGGGTCGTCGCTGGACTCGAGGGTACCCCGACCCGCCGTGGGATGCCTGAGGGCTGCGGGTTCGGTTGCGGAGCGTTCCTTCCGTGAGCCGAGGGTAAACCTTTTGGTAGGGTACCAGGGTCTGTTCGCGAACGTGCCCTACCAGTTCGGAGCGAAGAATCGATTTTAGGCCTTGAAGAAATTGGCATTTGACGCGCGTGTTCTATCCTACTGTCAGAAGGCAACGGTTCCGGTGGGATTGGAATAGGACTTCGCCCTGCTTTTCGAGTAGGAAGACACACGTCGTCCAAGTGGGTTTGCCGGACTTGCAGATGTCGGTCAGATATTGTATGAGATTTCAGTATCGACTTTGGATTGGGTGACCTCGACGATGAGGGTCGCGACGGTGGTTGTGTAGGGTAGGCCGTCGACGGCGAGCGGAGGGGCGGTTGCGTCGGCTGGATGGTAGGGGTCTGATCAGCCACGGAACAAGCTTCGCTTCTAACCGAATAAGCGGAACTGCCCTGCGACGAAGTCGAAGGAGTACGCGCGATACTCGGTGAAGAGCTGGGCCCAGGTATGGGACGAAAGGGGGAGCTTGACACCAGCTGAGATGGTGGTCTTGTCATGCGTTCCACCGTATCGCTGAGTGTTGGAAGAAGCTGGGGTTCGAGATTGCCCAGCTGACTTTTGCGTCGAGTTCGACTCGGGTTAGGAGAACATTCGGTGACCCGATACGATGCATTGGAGCTCAATGGGTGGTAGGATTGATCATGTGTCGAAATTGACTCGTCTCGATACAATACACCTGCAGCGGCGGCAAAGTAGGAAGGCGGGAAGAACTGCGAAGGCGTTGTCGGTGTTCGCAGCGCCGGAGAACGAGGAGGCTTTACTCTGGATCTGGAGGACCATTGCTGGGCCATGATGATGGTGGTGGTCAAGAGTTGAACATTTCTAGCAGAATTCCAAGCTACACAAGCCTCGCCTTGATCCACTCTATGACATCGTCTCGCCATTTCTCCCCCTCCGCGTCGCCCGTACCCAACACCCAATTCATGCTCACATGGTTATGCCCCGCTGCGATGTACGTCTCCTCCAGCTCCCTTCCAACAACCCCCAGCTTTTCCCTGATTTCCTTGTTCATGATCTCTTTGGTCTCAACCTTGAGCCAGTCTGGCTCCCGCTCCGCCTGGAGAAGGAACACCTCTGGAAGCCCACGCACGTCCTCTTCCCCAAGCGCGGCCCACAGCGCACCCGGTTCCCTCTCCTTTTGCTGCGCCTCCCCTCCAAAATAAAACTTGACTGGCCCTGTCGTCGTGAACTTTTCCCCGCGGACGCTAAAGTACCAAGGACTCCCGTTCAACACCAACCCGCGCACCCTTAACCCCACTTCAGCCGCCTTCTCCGCCAAACTTGCTCGCAGCGGTGGATACAAGTGAAGCACGAGCGTGTGCGCCGCTCCCGCAGAGTGTGCGAGCATGAACACACACCCTGGATCTAGCTCCGTGCGTGCACTCTCTGGCTCCTTCGCCTCACCTGCCACCTCGGCTGCGTGTCCTGCGACCCAGAGGAGCGCATCTCGGAGGTCCTCGGACGCTGAAGGGAATCGCACCTCGGGTACTAGCCGATAGTCGGGGATGACCGTCAAGAAGCCGCGCGCCGCGAAGGAGGAGCCCAATGCACGATACCCCATCTCGTATGGTTCCGGAAGTCGTCGCGACCCGGTGTTGTACCCACCGCCGTAGATGAAGAAAAGCACCGGGAGCTTTCCATTGGATGTGGATAACGCGCAAGTGGTGGGAGGGTAGTAAACGTCGAGCTGACGGATCGGGATGGAGAGAAACGATGGTTGGTGCAACAAATGGACTTACATAGTGGCGATTCCTTTGGCCGTACTGGAACTCTTTCCTCTCGATCTTGTCTATTTCTGCTTTTTTCTCGTTCAGCACGGGTATGAACGCAGCCAGTGCTGATCGTTTCGTCGATAAAGACGTGCGATCGATCGATCAGCCACGCCATCAAGGAGTCAGAGTCCTTGCAACTCACTGGGCATGTTGATCTTTTCAATCGTGGTATCTTGGAATTCTTTAATCACATCCATGGTAGAATCCAAACCAAAGGACGGTACGTGTGACCACAGTGATGAGATTAGATAAACCGCGTCATTCCGTGGAATGCTACGACGTCATTACTAACTAGTATTCAGCACCATGAACACAACGGCCCCAGCGTATAAATACCAGGCCCACTGCCCTCTAAATAATACGCTACGCTTTCCCTCTCCCGTCTCCCGTCGTCGTTACTCCCTTGCCTCTATCCATCCCTCGGTATAACCAGGCACATGGTCGCCTCATTCTCGGATGATGTCGCACATTTATCCCCTTCGCCCGCCGGTGACTCGCCCAGCGGGCAGCTTGCCAAGCGTCGCACACCAAGCCTGAGGAACGCCAACGTTCCAAAGGCAAACTCGCTGGTATGTCTCCTTGCATGACCTCGTGTCAAGCAGTCTGACCAACCTACCCCACCGTAGCCCTATATCAACCTCGTGGCGGAAGGAGAGTCGCTCAAAGTACATTGCGCCGCAGTACTACATGGCGACCACCACTGGTTGAAGCGGACGTACCTTTTTGTCCGACAGGTCAAGTCAGCAGAGGACGATCCTCGACAAGCTCTTCGACGATGCGTCCCTGAAGCAACTGCCAGAGCGCCCGGTGATTTCGTTCACGCGGAGGAGCTTTCCAGTCCGACGACAGCTTCCAATGTCGTCATTTTTAACTCTCTGGATTCCTTGTTTTCACCAGCCAGTTCCGTTCTTGCGGACGAACAGGACGAGGAAAAAGATCATGTTCATAAATTACTCGCCGTTGCCCGAAGTTGGTTGGACTTTCGACGCCAACTGTTTTCCCGGCGTCGCGCACTTTCTGACCAAACCGTAGTAGAGGAAGCAATACGTGGCTTCTGCCAGGCTCCCATTCGATCTTCAGTTCGCTCTCCCGCTGGCTCGCCCTTGCCACAAGTGCACCAATCTTCTCGTCAGATTCATCAGCCTCCGAGCTCAATGCCTCATTCTCTGTTGTCTTCCCCCGGGTATTCCCAAGCACCTTCTGCCACCTCGTCATCGATAAACCAACAGACGGTGGAACTCATGGCGTCAGAACTGCGCAGTCATCCGAGTTTTCCGACGAGGAGTTGCAACGCGAGTTCAACAAGCCTGAGTGGACCTCGGAAGTTGAACCGCGGAAACATCGTTACGAATCGAGCGTTGTCGGACTCACTGGTCCCTACTATGGTATTCATCTTCATCGCCTTGGCATTCCTAGGTTACGCCTCCCACTCGACCCTAGAAGACGAAGCAGAAGAAAACGACAATCCTCTTTCAGTCACGCCTCCTAGCTCCCCAGTTTCTGCCGCAACACTGGTCGTTGACGCAGTGACCACTCCAGTTTCTCCTGCCAAACTCTCGCTCTCGAGTCAGATGGACGAAGACGGTGCGGAACCCGGAGTAGACGGTATTGAATATGATACGAACACAAAGTCATCGTACGCTGAAAAACATGGAGAGTGGGTCACTCAGTTGCGAAATCTTGTTCAAGCTTGCAAGGAAACCTGTCCTTTGGATTCCCAACATAGATGCGTCCGAAGGACCTCGTGGTACGTTCCTCCCGCATCGTTTTAATCTAGGCCATCAGCTTATTTACACAAGTTGAAGGCTTTGGGTAAGTCGGACGTGTTTATGGAGACCTCAAACTCGCCTAGCCTCTCCAGGATTTCACTTGTGAGTCTCGGAAGACGCTTTATCACATTTACCTTTCGTTCATCGTCGAGGTTAACGAACATCTACAAGAACGGCAACATTGATCAGACTCGCAGGAAGGTCCCGAATTCAGTCCACGTCTCGTTGCTAGTTCCAATCCACCGATTCCACCATGGCCTTCCGGTTACCAGCTGCGTTGGAAGAAAATCCAGCTTTCGTCTACTGTCATTCAAGAGGCCTCCCTATGTTCACAGTGCGACCTATGCTCGTCGCTTCCGCTTTGGTCGTGCCAAGAATACAGGATCATAGAGCCATCAAAGGCTCTCGAAAAGCGTATCAATCCTATATGCGTCAAGCCGGGGACGATTTCATGGCTAACCACCCTCGTCGTACGTCACTAGTTGCTCGTTCATCACCGAGTGCTGACCTCAGACCTTTACAGGTGTTGCGAGAAACTGTCAAAAGCGACTGCGACGCAAGACGTTGAAAAGCAGAAGATCTTTTTGCGTTGACATTCTGCTCGGGCCCAAATTACCATTTTGGTCGGAATGGGTAGCCATGAATCTTTGCCGGGTCGATGCATGTAGAATCAATACACACTTTTTTTTGAGAGAGCCTTACTTGTCAGACCTTGGCACACGACCAAGCGGAAGCGATGAGGATCAGTACTATTGATGCGTACGCTCTCTACCAGATTGTCCAATATCGTCCTCTGCCTGTGGCACGGTAATCAGACTCTCCGCAGCGATCCTTTTGTATGCAGCCACATTGACAAGGTCAGGGCGTCTCGGCTTTGGCGGGCGTGCCAGACAGAACCATAGTACATATATTGTGCCAAGACTTGATCCTCCGATGTCTCTCTCGGATGTTATCTCTCGATGACGTTGCTGCCGACTGACTGACTTGTCCAATGTCGGTCGAGGAGGTGGATAAATGAGGTACAGTATATAGAAAATTGGGAGAGATCATCCTCCGTTACGAGTCCGGACGAATGAACGTACTTGACGGTCACGACAAGCCTGAGTCGTACTCTGTGGCCCAGAGTCTCTGAGAGAATGAGAGAATGAGGCGTCCGCTTGATGGGGTTCAACTTCAGCGACGGATCGAGTCATCATGCAGAAGCGTTCGCCAAGGTCAACAGCTGGGGTCCTTCTCGAATCTTTAGATTTGCGTGCTGATGACAATCGGTGGAACCCAGTGCCCGAGAAGGTGCAGCGACTCGCTAGACTTAGAGCAAGGGCGACGACGGCGGTGGACGCTCCCGCAGACATGGAACAGTATTACAGATTCGCAAGCTGGGAATCTAATAGACCAATGTACATTGATAGCCATCAAGACACATAGCGGATATTAAGTCATTAGAGATCGAGGCACGATGGAAGCAAGAAAGCAGACAGAGGGGAGCAGGAGGGAAACAAGATACCATGAGTATTCGTTATGTCGTGCAAGGAATTCCGACAAAGCTGAATCCAAGTCATCTACCCAACCTGGTATCGCGTGCGGGTATGTGTGATTATCCTTGCGTTTCCGTGTGCGTGATTAATTGTAATAGTTGTAGCCCCAGGGTAACCTCGGAACCCACTTCGCGCTGCGGTTCTTGAACCAGCACCTGGGGTCAAAAGGGCTACAGTCGTCGGGCTCACCAGGCGTAGGCTTGGGCTCCGGTTCCGGCTCACCAGAACGGCATTGAGAGGGGACTTTGAAGCCCTGTTGTGACACGTGAAACGGAGGACAGCAAGTCGACACAAGGTGACTCACGTTTGCACGGACTCCTCCACCCCATGGTGTGCTGCCGACGACAGTGGCGTCGTGGCCCAATCCCCTCTCTGCGAAACCTTCCCAGATATCGCAGACGTTCTCACCGCCGGTCAAAACCTTGTCTGCCTCAATGATCGCAGCTCTGGCGTCAAAGAAGCTAGGAGAGCAAGGCTGCATCTTCATTCCGTTTACCACGAGTTGCATTAGTAACGTGTTCCCATGCTTAGGAACGAGAGGGTTCGATGAGCCAGTGAGTGGGTTGAAGGTCTGTGGACTATAGAAGTCGTTGGGCGGAAGAGTCCCGTCAGCGTCGGGAACAGGGGGGAACAGTGTTTCCGAGAAGCCGTATTTGGCGATGAACCGCTGTTGAACAACCCAGAGCATTTCAGCCCAGACCTCGCCGATAGCATGAACACCCCAGTAGCCCGGTTTGTCGAGCGTGTCATACATCGAAGGGTTTATCTCAGTGTCAGTAGAGTATGGGTAGTTTCGGATACCATCGGCACGATTAGCGGCCCAAGCGCCCATTGGGTAGTCCGTGTAGGTGGAGGTGGAACGGACCGAGGTAGCGATGTAGTCTGAAAGAAGTGAGTTTCCAGCATCAGAATAACATGTATTGAGACGAACCTCCCCAGCCTTCACCCATACCACCAGACTCTCCCCAGCCAAGGCAACCAGAATTCTTTGGCCCACCCGTCAGACGAGTAGAAAGACCGTGAGTCAATTCATGGATGACGATGCCGGCCTCCATGTCCCCATCGGGGTAGGGTGAATCGGTAGTCCAAAGGTACATTCGGCAGCGGCTGATGTCGCGCAAATACATCGGTCAGAGAAGACGCAAGATATAAACCGTACGGACCCATTCGTGCCATCGGGAGGCGTCATGAAGTTGGCATTGTTGAATCCACTTCCATCCTGTGCGTTGGCAATCACAGCGTCGTTTTCTTCACCACCTCTTTCGAAGTTGAACTGCTGGAAGTTTCCAGCGGCTTCGGTGAAACCGTACCTGATACATGTGAGGCGCGATGGCAAAGAATCATGTTCTTACACTTACCGATAGAAGAGATCATGGGCCATATTGCTGGTGTAGAACAACTGCGATACGGTGGCATTAACGTGAGCCTTGGCCTGTTCCATTGACTCGTCTTCATCATCTGCGGGTCGTGGGGAATATGGGTATGCGAACACGGAACCGGCTTCAACCGAAGACTGGCATGAGTGGAGGATCTACCGACAAGAGGAGTAGCGTTACCTAACGGACGCTCATTACTTATCCAATTATTCCTGCCCTCCCAATTTTCGTGCGCGAAAACATTGTTGCCCCACGTTGTCTTGGTCGTGCGCCAGTAGGACTCGGCTTAACATCGAGGTTATTTGTACGCACTTTTAATAATCGCAGGCCAGAAACTTACAGCAGGTAAAGTCGTCATCCTCATTGCTGGGATCATTAGAACAAGGAAGGGTATGCCAACCCGCGGGAGAAGCAAGGGTATCACCCAACTCTTTCACAATGTCTCTGCCATAACCCAAGGGGTATTTTCCACCAGCTGAAGGAATGTATCAAGTGGAGAAATTCTAGAATCAACCAGCAGACATACGGGGTTCACCGTGACTCGCAGCTTTCCTCACTGCAGCCTCTACAGGATCATTGACTCCGAAAGGGAAAACAAGATAAGATGCCTTGTTGAATTCGGGGACGTGGGGTTTCTTTGGTGTGGGAGCATACGACTTGAAGCCTGTGAGTGAACAAAGATGACCATCAGCCAATGCCAGATTGATCTGGCAAGGAAGTACTCACCCTTCTTTCCTGCCAGTGCTTTACCCAGTCTCCTTCCATTGCCCTTTGGATGTGCGGAAGCTACGGTGTCAAAGACGGACCCTGGAGGGACAAAGGCACCCAGGTTGGGGAGGTGATAATCTACATTCACCCAGCATACAATGAGAGAGGATCATTGTAAAGAGACACGTTGACGATCAGGTTCCCACGACTGCGGACCGTGAGTAAGCCCGCACTCACCCTCGATGATGGACATCGGCATTGGAGAATCGCTTGCCCAGTCGACGACGCTGACGATGCGGTGGGGTACCGTCGTAGTGACGGTGGTTTCGTACCAACTGTGCTCCAGCTCGACCTCGAACTGGGGTGCGGATGAGACGATAGATTCGAAAGGAGATCAATGGGCTCTTACACGGTGGACCAACTCGAGCTTGACGCCGTACTCGGTGGGGACCTGGACCCAAACGATGCGGGCCTTGACATCACTGACTGCACCAGGGACGTTGGACAATGACATGGCCAGGGAAGCGTGGTCTCCAAGGAGATGGTTTTCTGGGGTCATGATGATGTTGCTCGCGTGCTCCTCGAGTCTATCTCCCAGAGCGCTGAACTCGGGGTGATTCTCGGGGAGAGCAGAAGCGAGGAAAGCCAAGAGAGGGCGTCTTGGATCCATGTCGAGTTCCCCGGGGACGGAGAAAGCGGGGACATTGGCACAGTTTGAGACATGAATATGCTCGAGATTGGCGAGTCCATGGGCGACTCTGGTGCGATCGTGCGAGGGGAGAGGAACCTGAAGAAGGAAGCGGTGGTGGTGGAGTGCAGTGGAGAGCTGAGCGCAGTGGTCAGCGTGAGGGTGCACGGGGACGTGGGAATTCTGATCGGTTTGGCCAGCGAAGAACTGGTGTTACGGAAGACGAGTCAGGAACAGCGGAACGGAAGACGGCACAAGACATACGGAGTCACCAAAGTTGAGGACTCGGCCGTCTTTGATGTTCAGGTTGATGTGAGCGTTGGTCACTTCGATACCGCCAATGACCTGGCGCACATAGACATGCGTGACCCCAGTAGAGCGGTCTGTGTACGAATCGGGACGAATGACGTAGGTGCGACCTGCTTGGAAGTCATCGTATGGCCTCAAAAAGTCGCGTGCGACGGCGTAGGGGTCCTTGGAGGGATCAACAGGTGATGCTGTGCGGACGTCGACGGACTGGAAGCGTGCGTGAGGGAGGTCAGGGCCGAAACCAAGGGTCTTTCTACGGGCTACTGTGGAGGAAGGAGAAAGAGGAGGAGGAGCTGAGTGAGCGAGAGCATGTGCGGCGAGGCCAGCCAGAGCGAGGGTGACGGTAGACAGCCCGCGCATGGTGTCAGAGGTGAGACCGGTCGAGTTGCTGGCAGGCCACTTTTAAAAGAGCGTGGTGTACGTAACCAACACCCCCCCGTCGTGTGACGACAATCGACCAATCGGACGAGGCGATACGGAGGGGTCGCGATGGCAATTATCCCCTATCTGCACCGACTCGGCTGTCTCTCTTCTCACTCTCTTTCAAGCCGTGGGGCCAGCATGTCGGTCCATCTGCCCTTAAATAGCCCCTCTCTCCCCGCCAGCTGGCCTTCCATATCAGTTTGTCTACTGCGTGCATCTCGCGAGGACAATTCTTGAACGGAAATTCGAAACACGCATCCGCATGCCCTTATCACTTATCGGTCACCTCCCACCCTTACGTAAGAAAGTCGTGCAACTCCCTCGGACACATCACACGCTGCGGAAACACGAGTTCGAGTGGGTCACCACGAATCGCCACATCGATCAACCACGTCGAAAACATTGTAGACTCTTTCATTATTGTCTCATGTCTGTGGTGCTACGTCTCACCTTCTCATTCAAGACATTATTATCATCACGTAAAGCGCCAAATTGTAAGTCGGTCATTCATCCTCACAAAAATGGGAATTTCGTATTTGCCATGTTGCTGTCTCCGCTGCGCACCAACCCTGCACGGTGCCACTCTGCTGGCGTGCTCAAACACAAATAATGTTCCGGATCTTGTCCTCTCGGAATGTCTCCGCCGAACCACCAAATAATAGCCTGACTCCCATGAGTGATTGGGGCGCTTCCACGTGTCATTCTGATCTGAAGCCTTGTGTCTGCGAAGTCTTGTGAAAAATTCGCTACGACACGGTAAATATACAAGCGAGGTCAGTTACCGCTCAAGTACAACTTCACAGGCCATCTGTCACTCGCATAAAAGGCTTTGACAGTACCTACGAATGACAAACGGCATCACGACAGTCAGCGAGCACGGGGTCAATGACCAGCGTGTGGCCGTGTGGCCCACACCCTGACTCGGACTCGGACACTCACGCTGGTTGTGAGGACAGCACAGGTTCTATAATGAAAAATTTTCATTCCAAGCAGGACTTTCAAGCACTACCTTTTAGGGTGTCTACGCAGAGATCCTTCCGAGGGGTGGATCGGCACCATTGAGCCATACTTGATCTTGATCAGTGACGTGGAACGAGGCTTGCAAAGCATCGATGGGAGAACTTCACCCCTATCCAACTGCTCCTATTGGCTTGGTTCGTCCTCGAAAAGTTGCCGAACGTCGCTGCCCCACGGTGAACGCGGAGCGATACTTGTCAACCACTGTTCAGGTACGCCAGCTGTGGGTTGACAATGGCACAGCCCGCGCCGAGTCTTCGGACCCTGCGGCGAATCAGCCGACGATAAGCGCCCCACAGTTGCCCCACTCACCTCACCACGATGCTTTTTGTTTATCATTCGCGGTGCGCACTGTAGTTTGCATCGTGGCCTAGACGTGTTCGATGCAAGGCGGTTAAGCACACCACCGAAGCCTCGGAATGCGGAAAAGATACTCGAACGCGAGTCCGAGTCATCTGATTTGAACAAGTGGCTTATCGTGCACTGGTGTATCTGGTCACCAGACTACATAGCTTGAATCCATTTTAAATTCCTCCGTTTCCTGGTATTCATATACTTATCCATGTTCCAGTTATCGTACACAGACCCGTAACTACACCCCTTTGTACGTCATGAAACGCTTCATTTCACCTCACACGTCGATGGTCTCAGGAGGACAAACGACCAGTTTCGTCGCACTGACGCCTGGCTAATTGTCTCAACCCAGGCACAACGCCATTCAACCCTCGACTACACATCCTCTTATCAGCTAGTAATCCATTACAAACGACCAGTAACGCATCAGCACGCACCTTTATCTTCCCCTCCTTTAACCACCTCGGCAACGCTATCGCAAACGTGGCGAGAAACCGGACAATTTGGCGAGTTGGATCGCTGTGTGACAACAAGGGAAAAATGGGAGGAGGGATTGCATCGGTATGTAGCTATGATATAATGGCGTACCTTGTTGACCTACAGAAGCTGCGCCACCGAATATGACAATCGGTCGCCCTGCGTACTTGCCAAGACCGCCTTCTTCGAATGGCGGAGTGAGCGCTATACCCTGTGGCCGTTGAGCATAGGTGGCCACCGCAAACGGGGCAAAAGCAATCAAGATGGAAGCAGCAGCTTCCTCATAGGACAGATTCGGTGGCATCTACGTTTGGTCAAATGAAAAGAAGTTGCCATGACATCGACATCGACAGGTCCAACCTTGGTCGCAATCTCTGCAAGCACCAACGACCCGTACTTCATGATGTTGTTAAAAGTCGCCTGGAACAACTTGTCCAAGTGCACGTGCTCAGCGCTCAGCACACGCATACCACACGCCTCGGCGTGAGACAGAGTCAGGGAAGAAGGTACAAATACATTGCCGCCTCGTGCCAAGTTCCTGACCCCATCACCGACTTTCAACACGACGCCAGCACCCTCCTCGCCAAGGATGACGGGGTACTCTTCGATCTCGAACAAGCCCGACTTTTGAATGTGCACATCAACGTGGTTGAGGGCGCTCGCTTTCAATTTGACGAGCGCTTCGCCTGGACCGGGTTCTGGAATCGCGTTCCTGCCCAGCGCGAACTGGGCACCGATCTTTGGGAGCCAGGGCGCTTTCTGGGTAGTCATTGTGATCCGAGTTGCGTCCGATCAAGATTCCGGAGTGGGGGGAGTTATGGAGGGGGTGAAACGTTTAACGGATGCTTGACTTGTTCGTTTGAAGCCCTTGCTATCAGTGATGGTCGAAATGAATCGCCGTACTACCACCATCGCGTTCGGACGCCAGATGGTACTATACTATGGCTCGCGCCAACAGTGGAGTATGTAGTACTAATGAATATCCTGGCACGTGTGACTACAGGCTCATTTTCCGCCGGAAAGTCCCATATTAAAATTTAGGACAGAAACATGGTCTAATATGCGTAATTCTGCATTTTCGAGAAAATGATATTTATTACGGAATTGTTCACTTTTGGGAGACAAAAACCGAAAAGTAAAAATGTCCGGATGGGAGAATGGGGGAGTGAAGTGTGAAGATAGAGTCAAAGAAGAGATCTAAATTGGGTCTGTTGTGAAGGGAGGTAAAGGCCACGACCCGGGGGCGAGTGGGAAGGTGAAGGCGATGACGCGACAGCCCCTATCACGGTTATCGCATTGTCTCCCGTCATCAGGCGAGACGAGTGGAGGGCCAGGGATATGTCAGGGGAGGCAGACAACGACAACAATATGACAACCGCATCATCACGGTTATCATACCATCGTTGTTGTTATCGTGTAAAGGGAGAGCCAGAGAGGGAGAGGTGAATGCGACGGGGGAGGCGAAAGGTGGTTGTGACAACAACAACAAGGCAACCACCGCGCCATCACAGTAATCGTGTCGTTGTTAGGCGAGATGAGGGGAGAGAGTGAGGGAAGGGAGAGACAAACATGATCGCAAGGAGGGGGAGCAGAGGGCAATGGGGGCAAGAGCCTAGAGGCAATCGTGAGTCACGACAATGACGACAACGACTCGGAGGAGGCGACAACCGCGCTATTGTGGTTATCACGTCATCGTCGTTGTAATGTGGGCAAAGGCGAGGGGAGAGGGCGAGGGAAGGACAAGACAGTGCACACACACAATCAGGTGAGCGAGGGATGGCGTGCGCATGATCATCAAACCGGTGCCGACATGCCGGAACCTCCGACCATCTCCGCCTCAAGTTCACTTTTGTAAGCGTGGCCCAACCCTGACTCGGGCTCAAATATCTTCATTCCAAGCAGGACTTTCAAGCGCTACCTTTTAGGGTGTCCACGCCGAGATCCTTCCGAGGGGTGGATCGGCACCAAAATTTGTTGACCTAGACAGTACTAGCTTGATGTGACGTGGAACGAGGAGAACGTCACCCCTATCTTCGTCCTCGAAAAGAAGTTGCCGAACGTCGCTGCCCCACGGTGAACGCGGAGCGGATAAGTAAGTACTTGTCAACCACTGTTCAGGCACGCCACCCGCGCCCCACAGTTACCCCACTCGGTGCCTGTATCACCACGATGCCTTTTGTTATCATATCGCGGTGCGCACCCTGTAGTTTGCATCGTGGCCTAGATGTGTTCGATGCAAGGCGGTTAAGCACACCACCGACGAGTCGGAATGAGGGGATTATATGTGGCTTATCGTGCACTGTGCATATCATATCTCTGGTCACCGGACTAGCTTCAATCCATTCCTTGTATTCATATATCCCCTTCGTACGTCATGAAACGCTTCACTTCCCCTCACACGTCGATGGTCTCAGGAGGACAAACGACCAGTTTCGTCGCACTGACGCCCCCCGCTAATTGTCTCAACCCAGGCACAACGCCATTCAACCCTCCTGCCACCACCTCGATACGATTCGACTACACATCCTCTTATCAGCTACTCATCCACCACAAACGACCAGTAACGCATCACCACGCACCTTTATCTTTCCCTCCTTTAACCACCTCGTCAACGCTATCGCAAACTTGGCGCCCAACGCGCGGTTGGGTGGTAAATGAAATGACCCAAGGACCATGATCACCTTTTTCCCACTCCCGTCGTCTTCCCTACCTACTTGGGGTGGACCGACGACTGCCAGGGTACCCCCGGGCGCCAAAAGGGCGTAGCCGCCTTGCTGGGTGTCTTTGATAGACACCGCGTCAAATATGTACCCCAGCGGAGCGACGACGAGTTCCCGGACGCGTTTTATGAGCGCAGCGTTGGGTAATTTGCGATCGAGGACGTGCGTCGCGCCAAGGGAGAGGAGCAGATCCTCGTTATGCAACGAGGCGGTCGTGATGATGGGCGAGAAACCGGACAATTTGGCGAGTTGGATCGCTGTGTGACAAGGGGGGGATTGTATTTGGTATGTAGCTATGATATAGCGGAAGGCGTACCTTGTTGACCTACAGAAGCTGCGCCACCGAATATGACAATCGGTCGCCCTGCGTACTTGCCACGACCGCCTTCTTCGAATGGCGGAGTGAGCGCTATACCCTGTGGCCGTTGAGCATAGGTGGCCACCGCAAACGGGGCAAATGCAATCAAGATGGAAGCAGCTTCCTCATAGGACAGATTCGGTGGAATCTACGTTCGGTCAAATGAAAAGAAGTTGCCATGACATCGACAGGTCCAACCTTGGCCGCAATCTCTGCAAGCACTAAACAATACTCTTGTTAAAAGTCGCCTGGAACAACCTGCGCAAGTGCACGTGCTCAGCACACGCATACCGCACGCCTCGGCGTGAGACAGATTCAGGGAAGAAGGTACAAACACATTGTCGCCTCGTGCCAAGTTCCTGACCCCATCACCGACTTTCAACACGACGCCAGCACCCTCCTCGCCAAGGATGACGGGGTACTCTTTGATCTCGAAAAAGCCCGACTTTTGAATGTGCACATCCATGTGGTTGAGGGCGCTCGCTTTCAATTTGACGAGCGCTTCGCCTGGACCGGGTTCTGGAATCGCGTTCCTGCCCAGCGTGAACTGGGCACCGATCTTTGGGAGCCAGAGCGCTTTCTGGGTAGTCATTGTGATCCGAGTTGCGTCCGATCAGGATTCCGGGGTGGGGGGAGTTATGGAGGGGGTGAAACGTACATTTGACTTCTTCGTCTGAAGCCCTTATCAGCGATGGTCGAAATGAATCGCCGTACTACCACCATCGCGGCATGTCCGGATTGTTCGGACGCCAGATGGTATAAGGGGAGGCTCGCGCCGACAGTGGAATAGTAAAGAATAATATCCAGTCTTGTGGATCGCAAGAACCCGATTTTTAAGACGAGCACAGAACGCTGAGCGTGTTCTGTCCCGGGTCACGTTAGGTTCTGCCAACTCGTCGCCAGGTTTAGGGTGCTTACCGTTAGGTGTCCAGTTCAGGCTGATCTCGCCTGGCACTGGAGAGCTATATGTCGCTCTGGTTGGGGTATAGAATCCGGTCGCAAAAGTTCGATCCCAAGATACGTACTAGTACTCAAACCAGTTTGGTACCTCGGGCCGAGCCCGACCATCATGATGCAAGGTATAAACCTCGGATCCTTGAACGACACTCGAGCTTCACGTTGATGATCATCCATCTGCATCAATTCATAGTCGCTGCTACGTTTTTGCCTTCCTTTCCCCCCACACGACTCTCGTACGTGATGAATTGTGGTTCGGGGTCACGGTTCTGTGTCCTGGAAAGGGCGTTCGCGCCAAAAAAAATGAAAGCCGGCCCTTCCTGGTGTCCTAATTGAAAACCGTCAAATGCACCGCCTTTGCGGTCGTTTCCTCACCCAAGACCGTGACCCTCGTGAAGCTAAAGAAAAAGATGATTGCACAGCGCGACTTCCACATATAAAAAGCACACAGCATATTCAAACAAAAGAATTTGATTAAAAAATGGCCCACATCCTGTAAAGAGGCTGTAAGCATGTCCGCATGTCCCCCTCTATACCCTGATGGCAATCTATTGAATTAGGAATAACGGCGGACAAGTCCGTTGATCGACGCGGCACAAGCTCCTCTGCAAACGGCTCCCCACACCCGTGTATTCGGCGCCGTGTACAGCCGCTATCCTCAAACGAAATTTCACGGGTCCGAATCACGCCCATACTCGTCCCATCAAGCGCCAGGCGCCGTTTCGTACAAGACGAGATATGCGGCGCGGATAGCATCCGCATTATAGACCACATACTCGTCTTCTCGAAAGGCGCTATGGTCGCCTGGTTCTCCATACACCTACATCACATAGATGGGCGACAAAAAGAGTGAGAAGGACGAGACTCGAAGCGAACAAGAGGTGACCCACACAATCATACCCCAAAGGTGGGCTTCTGATCGTCGGGTCTTCTTGGCACGTGACGAACGGTGTTCCAATGACGACGCGGCACACTAGCATCGCCTTGATTCTCGATTCAGGATCATGGATATTCTCAGCATATTGGGCAGCCCTGGAATGGAAGCTGCGGGTTAGAACTTCGGTTTCTGGAACAACAAACAAAAAAAAAGGAAGAATTCTGACTTGGAAGATGAATGACTGGTATAGATGCCCGCGCCGAGTCGGATGCCAGGACCATTCCTAGACGCAAAGACCATCAGAAAAACTGCCTTTGGGCTATCCACGGGAAAAACAGAAACGTACGATGGAACGCTCCGTTTCCGTTGAAGGTGCGGTTCGAACCCACACCGGATTGTCTCGCACATCCAGCACGCCTCGTTGTAGCAAGGTGAGACGTTTGCTCCCTCGCCCAGAGTACACGCGCGAACTGTACTCCGAAACCGCTTCTGTTCGTTCCCTGGGAAAAAGCCGTTGCGTTTGAATTGTCCTCGGAACTCGACGGCGTCTCTGTTCGGTCCATTTAGCTTATGGAAAATAGGTAGGGAGGTAGCAAACGCCTCACCTATACTGCTTGAAGCTTCTTTGAGACGATTCCGTCCAGGTAATCGTATAAACCGCCAGTACTGTTGGTCTGGGCCCTATGCTCCAGCACCGCATGAATTGCGTCGCAACTAGTGCGGAAACGGCAAATCAGAACTATGCTTCCAAAAAAATAAATGAACTGGAACATCCACAAAACGTACTCGTGACGGACAGCTCGTGGTGTGGGTAAAGGTATTTCAGTTCCGGTGCAGAGCGAGCAGCAGACTGACCGCAAGCAACGGAACAAAATCGGTAGTCTGGGTGCTTGGGTTGTCGCTGGCACTGCGGACAGGCGTTCGATGGCATTGTCAACATGGAACGGGACAACGCGTGTTGCTGGTTAGGAGGGTGAGACGGATGGTGGTTGACAGGATAGAGCCAGTACCGTCGGGCATCCTGGAAGACGATGTGTGGGCAGGGAGGGAGCACGTAAAACGGTGCCCAGACCTGCATGGGCTGAGCGAGAGGAGCTCTGTGTGCATGCGGCGAAACAGGGCTTGGCCGCTTGCCGGTATGTGTAACCAACCTCTGCGACGAGGAAAGTAGCGTTGAAAATCCCATACTTTGGCAGTGGGAGACTCGGGAGGAGGACAGAAAACAACCGTCTGAGGGTGCTGACGTTCTACATCGGCGACGTAGAAGTCATTTTATCAGTATGGGCAACCTCCTTCTATCAAATCTAGGGGATAGACAGATTGAATTGCACCGCTTTCGTCAGCGAAGAGGCTACAGGATGGTAGCGCCCCCTGAACCATTTTGACGGTGTCGGGCAGTGTCAGGGTTGTAAATTGAACCTGATTGCACGAACGCTGCGGCTGCAACCCCAGATGTTGCAGCGCAGAATGGAAGAATATTGTGTTGATGTAATTGCGGCCCTATTCAAAAGTGTTGCTGTAGAAAAGTGACCCGTGAGTAGACACTGCTATGACAGCTTGGTAGGCGCAATCTGGGCACTTCAATTGGAACAGAAACCTTGAATAACAACTTTTTAGGAAGGATGAGAAACCTGGGATACCTGAGATCGCGCATATACTCCCATCGACGGCCAAGTGGAGCAAGTGTCTTTACTGCTTACCCCTATTAGGCAGAGGTTTTGCTGTAGTGTTGTTTGATCCCGCGCAGAGACGCAACGACGAGAGGACATCTTATCGATCTAGTGGGTTGACGAACAAGCGGCATGCACGTTCGCTCACGGCATACTTGAAAAACCGAACCACCTTCGGAAGCATCCGAGCAAGTTAAGCGCAGCGGGTCAGCTGGCCTGGACGGAACATGTGAGAACCGCAACAACGTGGAATTCTGCTATTTTAATCGATACGCAACATAACGTTCGCTATATCACCTCTGAAGCCCTCGCTGCCAATTGTCGCGGATGGCGCAGCGAATGACATGTTGGCCTGCGTGAGGTAATCACCCCATATGTTCAGCGTGGTCTGATACCAGTATGCCTCTGAATGACCACCCTCCTGGACAACACTTGCCAGCGTGTATTCCCTAGTCGCCTGGATGGTAACGTTCGTCCAAATATCCGGCTTCAGTTGGAATGCAGGAGGGAGCGGGTAATACTCCGCGTTGGAGGAGAATGTGAGAGAAGAAGCAAACAGCGCTGAATCAGTTCCCATGAACAGTTCCGCAACTGTAATATCCCCCGTCGTCTGCACATCTGAAGCAGAAGGCCGTACACTGAAAGAGAATGTATACGGAGGACCAACGGATTCCACGCCAGTGTGAAACGGTAGGGAAGGCAATTTCTCGAACGCGAACACGACATCACCTGATGTCTTGTTCTTCACAGCGCGGTTGAGGTTCTGTCCCGGGGCGCGGGCATTGAGTGGGGGATAAGCGGCTTCGAACTGTTCCATTGTTAGCTCCGACGCGCGGATTCCAGAACCTGCCCAAGTTTTCTCCGCGAAGACGGCAAGAGACTGTGATAGCTGGTAATAAGTCTCTAGAGGTGTCGTGGCGTTTGTCCCCCAGTCGTTCCAGAGTGCAAAGATGGCCCCTCGAAGTCCCACGGTGTTGTAGGCTGTATTATTTGCTGGATCATTTGCGGAGAAGATATGAGGTGCCCATCCATCACCTTCTGCGGTAGCTCCAGAAAAGAGGAGGGGAATATTAAGTGTCTGGGGGAAGCCTCCTTCTCCAGGAAATTTCCCGTCGAGGTAGAGGAAAGTCTGTTCGGAGTTGATTACTCGATAGCCAGAATGAAGGAGATCACGGGGGATCGAAGCGGATGGAAAGTCCCAATGCTGTATCGTCACGTTCGTTGAGACAGATGACGTGTTGCTTGGTTCATATGTGCCCCAGGCACGAATACTCTTCCCACTGATTCCTCCAATGTAAGATGACATCTCGTTGACGAATGAGATATATTGATCGGCGAGCGACGGCAAGTATTCGTCAGCACCGATGGAAACCTCAGTAGACGAAAACCAAGGAAGGAACTGGGACCAAATGGAATGAATGGTGGGTATAGTTTCGGGATAGCTCAGGTTGAGGGAATCTGGTGTCCCGTTTAACATAAGCTGGGGACGCCACTGTGATATCACAAGGGAATGACCAGGGGTGTCAATTTCAGGCACAATGGTTACACCACGCTGCGCGCAGTGTGTCTGCAGATCAGCAAAGCTGGTGGAACTCCACGACTCGTTACGATAGGGCACAAGGCCAGCGATCGGCGAGTCTTGGGGTGGTTCGAACCGGAACCCGGAGTATAGTGAACGCCAATCAGGGCCGTAAAGTAGCGAAGGTATCCAGAGATTATCGGAGGCATGAATATGAAATTCATTGATCTTGAAAAAGGATGCATATGTGCACACCTCAGCTGAAACATGGATCAGCGCGGGGGGTTGAGCTAGATGAAGAGGCACTTACCAAGGAACTCAGTCGTGTACCAATGACGTCCAGCATCGAGCATGAAACCCCGTACCTCCCAGCCGGGACTGTCAGTGCCAATCCCAGCTGGGAAGGTGTATGTTGCGTTGTATCCTTGCTCGGACAACGCGAGCTGTTGCAGTAGTGTCCTTGTTCCCCACCACGCGCCAATCGGTCCGGAGCCAGATATAACGTATGAGGAATTTGAGACAAGGAAGTCATAAGCCTCGGGTGTAGGGATGCCTGAGTAGAGCGTGTGATTGCTTGACGAACTGAGCGTAAGGACGATGGCTGAACCACTACCGTCAAGATGGGCTTGGCTGAATGGTGTAACTTTGACTGGAGGGAGCGCAAAAGATGTCATATGGATCAAGTCCGATCGGAAAGTCTCCGCAAAGTCAAGCAGAGTAGGTCCGTTGGAATGAGAGCCACTGTCGAATGCATAAATTTCGTCGACGAAAATATCTGTTTCTGAGCTGAGAATGAACACCTGTCCTAGTTGGTCTGAAGGATAAAACGATTGTAGAGACGGAATCTGAGGTTGATGGCCTGCTGCACGCAAGCCAGGCGCCAGCAGGACAACACCAAGGAACCAGGAAAGCCATATTGGTGGGTTCGATGAAAATCTGTAGTCGGACGTTCTGAAACAATAACTTCAACTACATGACCGCTAATTACCGATACGTCGACTCGTTGCTCGTTTCAGGGTGGTCGGTTACATGAGGCTGGGGCGAAACAATTGGGTCCGAGTACGACGTGCTCATCTGGGCGGCCTACCTTGAACTTGACATGGTTGGACGAAAGATGTGATGCCATTATGCTGTAGAGCTAGTCACCGCTGGAGGGTGGCAAGAAAGACCGAAGGACGGGTAATTCGCTTCCAGTCTGGATCAGGAAGCGTGAAAACTGCGGTATGTCATAATTCAACTTACGGGGGGGGTTGCTCGCTACCCCACACAAGCACGAAAACGGTCCCAAAACCGGGGCCGTTTTCAATTCTGAACGACCCAAGTTATAGATAGTACAATCAAATCTTCGAACCCGAGCGTCGACTGCAGCCTCAAATCGCTGCCACTCATATTCTTTCCACCACATCGAATCTGCATGCTAGCCATGGAGCAAGCTACCTTCCTCGATGTAAGCGTGTAGTACGGTATTGTGATTTTGCCAGTCTGATTCACCACAGAACGCCCTTGAGCTCCTCTCCCACGCCAGTAACGCAGAAGATAACCATGACTACACTGAAGCGTATGCCCAATACATGGCCGCTCTTGACTATCTCATGGCAGCCCAGCAATGTATGTGTTAGCACCGTGTTGTTACAGGCGCGCACACAACCTGAAGATTTTCCTTACTTCCGTCTCCATCCATAGATGAGAAGGACGAAAAGTCGAGGGCCTTCTTGAAAGAAAAAGCGGATGAATACCTGAACAGAGCAGAAGCGATCAGGCAACAAGTTCATGTTGATGTGCACAGGCTACCCGATATGGCGGCAGACGTCGATGGCACCAACAAAGGTCACACCACAGCGCAATCAGTCATCCTCGATGTCAGTGCAACGTTACAGCCACACGGGTTACCGCGGTCGATTACTGAACAACTGACGCACACAATGAATCTGTCCAGGAAGCGTTCAAGTGTGCTAAACGGGCAATCGATGCCGATGCTTCGCACAATTATACAGAGGCGTACAAACAGTACATGAAATCCATGGACCACTTCATGTTTGCACAACGATGTTTGTACCTTTTCTCTCTCTTCTCTCACGTATGTCAGCTTGTGTCTTCGCTCATAGCAAGCCAGTACAGATGGACATGATGAACAGTCGAGGTCCTTGATCCGGTCAGAGGTCGCAGAATATCTTTCGAGAGCAGAGATCATCAAAAAACATCTAGACTCGCTAAATGAATCAAGGGCAGCAGACAATGCCAACCTCAGTAAGGGGCCTCCCCGTCCACCCGAGGTGGTTTTCTTACACGTAAGTGAGCTACTTCTATGTGCCGAGATGATAATTCACCCGACTGTTCTGGCGGCCTTCTCTCAGACCGCAATTGAAATCACTCAACTAGCCATACAACAAGACGTTAAGAAGTACTATCGATCTGCCTATGAGCTCTACAATGGTGCATTTGATTATTTCATGCTCGCGCATAAATGTGCGTTTTTTAATGCTTGTTACCTAACACGATACCTTACCGTTCGTAGACGAGAAAAACGAGCAGACAAGAACTACTATCCGGGCGAGTATGGAGGAGTATCTTACGCGTGCAGAGGCGCTCAAGAAGTTTATCCGATGATAGAATCGAAAGAGACTTAGCTATCAATGATCTATTCCCCCCAAAGCACTATATTCATGTAATCTTCATTCTAGGTTTGATCAGTGAACCGCACGTACAGCTATGTCCCCCGGTTTCATGCCCACGTCTTCTGTCTTTATGATGATGTCAAGAGTCCAGCTTCAGCACGGCCTCAAGTACATTGACTTCTGGATGAAGACGAGTAGATTCGTCGGTCCATACAAGACACTAGGTGCACAAGAAAATATAGTACAAATTTCAACATATTCGTCGAGCATCAGGAAATGAAGAGTTCAACGACTCTGTCGGTCGTGTTCCTTCACCGTCCTTAGACATGCTTGGCCTTGTGAATCTGTCCATTCTGCAGGTCTCGCTCAATATTGTCGAGCCATGCAAGCCGTGAAGTGACCACCCACGATCATTATAACATCAAGCTTGCCATTGGTCGGCGTCAGAACGCTGATGTCCTCGAGTGGGTTGCCATCCACAAGTAAAAGGTCCGCGTAGTAACCTGGCTGAACCTTTCCCAGCTCATGGGGGTGCAACATAAGCTCGCCACCTAGGGCTGTAGCGGACAAGATGGCTTCCATGGGTGTGTAGCCGAGGAGGTTGACAAAGAGTTCAAGGTCCTGGTAAGAACTAAACAGAGTTGGCTCCGATCTGATTCATCAGAGTATACATACCCGTGGGGCGTCCATGCAAAGCTGATTCGATGGAGATTAGACTGCATGCTTCGAACCAACTTGAAAACATTACCCATAATCACCCCCTGGAAGAACTTTGATGCCACGTCTCTTCATCTCTTTTGAGGCAGCAATGCAGATATCGAGTTCTCGCCTATATTTTGGCACGGCAGATGTCGTAAAACGAACTGCAAAATAATGCAAATTTAGAGTCCGTATGGGTAAAAATAAGGGTGCAGAGTCATACACTGTGACTTCTCGGCGGCGAGCAAGGAGGAGTAAAGAATGTTCAAGGTCGGAGCGACGAAGATCCGGTCCTTCTGTGCTTCAAGGGCGTCCATAGACTCGTCGGAAATAAACGCTGCGTAGCTTTAGCGAAGTGGCCCCATCGGAAGATAAGAACTTACAGCCGTGGTACAGAATGTCGACCCCATATTGAATGCACTGACGGATAGCTTTATCAGAGCGGGCATGAGAGCAAACACGGATGCCCCTGGCATGTGCAGCTTCGACGCCTGCAGCGACGAGCTCGTCGGAGAAAGTAGTAACCTCAGCACGAAGATCTTCAAGGATTTCGTCACCACTCATGGACAGCTTGATCTGGGAGACCATCACCCCAATCAGAGGGCAAAACATAGCCAAAATAACAGGAATACAAACACAGTCAATACCTGTATCAGCGAACGTGTTGATGACATTTGTGATGTCCTCAGGGGTCTCCACGTATGAAGTGATCCCTTCACAGAGAGCACCACTGCTCGGTGCCATCTGGTAGGCTCAATACTGCATCCTCATCAGAGTTCAATCGTGCACATACCTCCTGGCCGTTGGCGAGATAACGAGGGCCGGGGATGTCACCGGCCTGTATCGCGTTGCGAATAACAAGATCCATACGCGGTTTTGCCGCTGCCGCACCCACTGTGAACAGGTTGTCAAATTGTAAAGAATTTAAAAAACCAACGAAGATGTAGCAACGTACCACACATAGTATAGCCACCATCCAAAAACTGTCTTGCACTCCTGGCAGACAGGATCGTGTGCTCTTCGATGGGCATCGCCGTAATGTCATCAAGTGTAGGTGAATTGATCCAAGTTGTATGTGCGTGTGCATCGCAGAGGCCACTCATCAGGGTGCGACCCCTGCCGTTGACGACAAGGGCACCCTGCAGTGTCTCGGGCGTGAGCTTGCTGCCCACGCTAACGATACGCTTCCCTTTGACGAGCACATCCCCTTGGTACGGCGCTGCGCCAGTGGAATCGAGGATGTTAACGTCCACGAATGCAACGACCGTATCATCGCTACCCGATCTGATCTCCACATTGGGAACCTTTAGAAGAGGGTCCGCCTTGGTCTATGCGAGTGATCAGTCAGTGGGCATTCTGTCGATCAACTGTGGTGAGTTTACCAGGTCGACTCCATGGAACGAAGGGCGAATGGGATCCCATGGCTCGCCCAGCCCGTTCACATTTGTGTGCTTGGGAGTCTTTGGAGGAGTATTCGGCGCCGTCATCCTGTCCACAGTCAGCACCACGGGAAAGAACCGTGGCTAGAAACCGGAACTCACCATCGAGGGGGTATCCATGTGCTCGCTGCAGGGATAGCTGCCGGATCCCAACTAGTAGAAGTATTTATCAGATAGCTGATATTGGCCAGATCGATCACTTACTTGTAGTTGGCGGGGATGGCATGTTGAATATCTGGTGCAGCCATCTTGAGTCAGAAGTATACGGATGGGCAGGGGCGAACGCTCGCGATGACGGGCCTTGGGAGCCTAAGTTATATATCGCCGCAAATGAAGGCGTTTCGCTGAACACTAAATAGGACAACGGGACCTCTAAATAATGTAGGTAAATGTCAACATGGACATGCATCTGCGCCGTGACGACTCATAGGTGCTAACGACAATGAGAGTGCCAAAAGCGCAGATTGAGCCCTCGAAACGCTCCACTTACGCTTCCTGATGCCAAGTTGTATACGTTGAGAAGAAGAAGACAGTCCATCTAAAATGAGCGTGCGCACCACCTGGATTGTGCTTTAGCAGAAATTATCCGAGTTTTGCAGACACAACTTCCAAGCACGCGTCCCTTCCCCTCAAAAACGCACGCGCCGCTGAGGCTCGGCGGGAAACTTCGTGCCAATGCTGACATCCTGTCCTTCAACCAGGACATGTTCATGATAGAGATCAGCCACGTCAAATCCAGAACGTGGACACCGATGATTACAACTTTGGATTCTGGGACTCTGATGGCCTTGTCTGACGAAGATAGTATGGGTGAGTGTTTTACACGTATCCAGGTAGAAGCTTGGATCGACTCACCAGGTCGCTACCTCGGAGAACTCGTTCGCGGGTATTTCAGGACTCTCCAAGTCCTTTCGACTGTGGCTATCTCGGCGTCTCGCGTGCTCTAAAACTCACCATCTAGGGAACACGCAGGCACCTCCTACTGGGACAGTAGTGTATATTCAATCCGATCGGCCTCAAAGAAGAACACAAGCATACTTAAATCTAGAGTCGAGATAACCCTAAGCTATAGCTATGGGAGCGTGTTAAGCTGATTTCCTCAAAAGCAGCTCAGCGGTGTGGAACTGACCTTCGTTCTCATGACTCTACTGAAATGCAAATAGCATTCACGCCGATGTAATCGAATGCTGACATAGCTCGACGGCGAATTCTGAACATCATTAACGCGCATTAGATCATCCAAAGTGCGGCGGAAATCTAGAGGCCGCATGTGAATGACATGATAACAAAAAAGCTCGCACCGTGGACAACCAGACTTGGCATGCTCCCGTAATTGCGCTTCTAGAAGAAAAGCTACCGACAAACGCATTGCGCCGCTCACATGAGATGACAGACACATGACAAGTCACGACATATATGATCTCCCAACAGAGCTATACCATAAAGGATCACGGGGACAAGATAGGAGCTTGGGAGTTGTGTGTTTCGTTGATATAAAAATAATAGCTTGCACGGCGAAAGGGCCCCGCAGGTGGAATCAGATCAAATGAAGATGAGATAGTTCTCCTCTGAACTTAAGGTCAACATCAGCCGAGAGCGAACTCATCGCTCTCAGGCCAGGTCACCTTACACTTTGGGAGGCCATCACATCCTGTTCTATCGCTTCAAGATGCCCCTGTACGTTAGGAAACGTTAATTGTTCTTTCAACGACCTCATGCGAATCCGACAGCCCACCTGACGCAAACAGGCTTAGCCTTCCCTCGGGGTTAAGTTTACATGTTGAACATACCTCGCCTCCTACGGGGTTATCGATGGAGTGTGAGCCAATCCTATTCATTCACGGATTAGGCGGCACTGGCGCAAACATCGGACCTGTTATAGAGGCCTCTAGGCTCGCTTCTACACGTAAGATCATTACGTTCGACCTGGAGGGGCATGGTTTGAGTCCGCTGAGCGGTAATGAGATATCGCTCGTCAATTATGCGGAAAGTGCGAGGGCGGTGCTTGACGTACATGGCGTGGACAAAGCAGTTGTAATAGGGCATTCAATGGGTGGTGTATGTCTTGTAATAATCTTGGCGTTCCACGCGAGCTGAACGACGCACAGTTCATAGCGGCAACGCTAGCCGCAGCTTATCCTGCAAAAGTTGCAAAGTTGAGTGAGCACGTTCAAGATTCACATATGGCTGATAGATGACATGTTGTCAGTTCTTTTGGGCACCGTTAAGCAATTCGGAGAACTCGGTGTCAAGGCGCTCACGGCTCGGGCTGATGCCGTACGCAAGGATGGGATGATCGCCATCGCCGATGCAGTGTCCAAAGCGGGGATGTCGCAGCGCTCGCTCGAGACATCACTTCTTGCCCGTCACTTTGCTCGAGTTACACTGTTGAATAGTCCCGTAGGAGGATACGTGGCTGCATGTCTCGCAGTGGCCAAGGCAACCGACCCGGAGTACGCAAACATCATGGCCGATACGTTGATCTTGGCAGGAGAAGAGGACAAGGTATCGCTTGCAGAAGTGGTGGTGTATCTGAAGGAACATATTCCAAAAACAAAAGTGATTACGATGAAGAACGTGGGTCATTGGCACCTTGTGGAAGACATCGAAGGCGTTGCGCAGGCAATCAAGGAGTTTATAGAGTGACGTAGGACTGGATCAGCCCATTTTCTTGATTACTGCCCAAGCAATGGATCTAGACCCACTGGTTTGTAAAAAATGATTTCAACAGCCAGTCCTTGTGCCATTGTCAACAGCTGCCATCGCACCAACTGATTTCCTACTTACCAGGAGTGGACAAAGTATAAAAAGAGTTTAGGACCAAACAAAGACAAACATTTGCTCGACGCGGCCCACGATGTACTCCCCCGCGCCAGCATTGCGCTCGCCATCGCCTTCATTCTCGCAGTCGTCGTTCAAGTACGACGACTCGTCCTCCGAGGACGAGCCCAGCTATCCGCCCACATCCGCCCCCACTGAGACTGCAGGATCACCTGGGCCGTCCTCCACAGCCCACACGGCAGAACAAGGTGCTGACACGGTGACGTGTCTCTGGGATGACTGTGGCGTTGTCTTCACGCATTTGCCCACACTGATCGAGCACATCCATTCCAGTGAGCCAATTCCTTCCTCCCTGTGCTGCATCCCAATGACATGCCCATCCCAGCCCACATTGGCGTTCACAAGTCCAACTACACTTGCGAATGGGCCACGTGCAACCGCCGTGGACTCGCTCAGACATCTCGTTTCGCACTCATCTCGCACATCCGTTCGCACACCGGCGAGAAGCCGTTTATTTGTTCTCGACCAGGCGAGTCGACTCATTATGATACTCTGCCCATCGCCTGACCTCGCGCACAGAGTGTGACAAATCCTTCACCCGCTCCGATGCCCTCGCAAAGCACATGCGCCTCCAGCACAACATGCCTCCACCTCCATCGGGCCGAGGTGGATCCCGTAAACGCAAGCGCGGGGACTCGCCGCAGTCGAGCACTCCAAATGTACAGCCCACCGAGCCACCCTCGGCCTTCAACACGTTTAAAGTTGAACCCCGATCACCCTCCGAGGCAGGTGCACTCAAGACAGACTACTTTGAGAATGGCGTTCCCCAACAGGAGGAACATGGTGACGATGTGATAGACGATGACGATGAAGAGGATGGATTGCCTCCGCATCTTTTCCGGCTTATGGATCCCCAGACTGGGCTCATACTTGGTCGCTCGCCGTCGTTGGTGAAATATGTGATTCAAAAAGCTAAATGGGGATATGCGCTGGAGACCCACGCTGCACTCATTGAAGAACTGAGGTGAGTCGATATCCTGGCAGCCGTGAATATCTCTTAATGTATATGTAGAGTGGTGCGTGCTCAAGCAGGGGAAGAAAAGTTGAAGAAAGATGCCATGCTGGACGATCTTATCAAGACCGTGTTCGGGTGGGTAACGGTGACGTCGTCGTTCGTGCACGTTTAACCCCTTTCTAGTGATGAAGCAGCGGCGCCTCTTGTGATGACAACCGCACCCGCTCAGCACTACTCGCAACAACAGGCGTATGCACAACAATCGCATCCGCCACATAACCAGCATTACCACCAACCTCGCCCTCAATATGCACCAGCGCAATACCTTCATCCCCCATAGCTATACTTGTTTCCCATACCTCATGCACGTAACTAAATGCCCAAAATTACATGGCACAATGACATGGATCTGACCTCTCTTCAAGATTGCACTATTATTAGTTATTGTCGAATGATACGATATGATTATACTGATTGTTGGCGCTCGTCGTGTACACTTGGCGACACTTTATATTAGTATTTGGCTTGGGCACACGATGCTTGGGACACGTTTCGCTAGCGTTGTTTGGCAAAGGCTTTGAAAATAAACAAACATCCGAATTCATCTGGTACATACCCTTCTATTCCTTGCACAACTAGATGCTGAGCAGTTTGCTACGAGTACATGGACCACTGAGACGCTCTGCTCAACATGTACGCGTGCGTTCAAATCGTACTCAGTCCGTTCTATCGTGCGCAAACGCCATAAATCAACTCGAAAACGATGGCGCACGCATTCTTCGTGCAGTGCAAAAGCGCGTCGAGACGAGAATGGAGCTGCTGTCCAAGGCGAGTCCGCTCAAATGTCAGGACTGTCGGTTATGACTGATCCAGATAAAAGATGTCGGAAGGCATGTCATCTCCGGAAGACATTGCACGCGCGCGTCACGTCAAGGAGTTGGAGCCTCTGCACGACGCGTGGACGTCTTGGTTGAAAACGAGAAAGGTACGCTGAATTTCCGATGTTTCTTGGTGCTCGCAGCGTGTCTTTTTCTTTTCTTTTTGTCGTACATGACGGACCTCAGTAGTCCCTGCTAGATACGCTCCCTCTGCTCAAGGACCCAGATCCGACCATGCGTTCCTTGGCTGAAGACGAGTTCGCGACGTTAAAGGAGAGCTTGTCGACGTATCTCTCGACGACCTTTCCTTCATTGCTCGTTCCACCCTCACAAACCCGGTCATTCTCGGCGCTGTTGGAGCTGAGAGCGGGAGTGGGTGGTTCGGAGGCGATGCTTTTCATGGTGGATCTGTTGAGGGTGTATGTTCGCTACGCCCACTCCCAAGGTTGGCGCGCGGACGTGATTCAGAGCACCGAGGTAATGGGTGGAGGCATGCGAGATGCGATCGTGGAAGTGAAAGGAGATGGTGGGTATGACACGCTGCGATGGGAGACTGGTGTCCATCGCGTGCAACGCGTTCCGGCGACGGAAGCGAGTGGACGGGTGCACACCAGCACCGTTGCGATCATCGTGGGTTTTGCATTTTGGGGGACGGTCATATTCTCGTGCTCACGCGCCATAGGTGCTTCCTCTCAGTGAAGAAGCTGAACCCGCTGCGGATGATAATTTATTCAAGATCGAGGATGTCAGGATCGAGGTGATGCGTTCGCGCGGTGCAGGTGGCCAGGTTCGCGTCCGTACATGTTTCGCGTCGAGTGTCACTCATCACTCGTTTTTAGCATGTCAACAAAACTGAGTCGGCGGTACGGTTGACACATATGCCCACGGGCGTCACGGTATCGATGCAGGACGAGCGGAGTCAGCACCAGGTTCGCTTGTCCGACTGGCCCTTTTGTTTCATCGACAGTTGTTCACGTCTCCCACTCCCTAGAACAAGCGCCGTGCATTCCAAGTCCTTCGCGCCCGCCTTATGGACATGAAAATTACGAGAGAGCTTGCTGAGCGGCGTGCGACACGCCAGAACCTCGTTCGGACGGCCGATCGCAGCGAGAAGATTCGGACGTACAACTATGCCCAGGTGAGTCATTGGTCGCGTGCTACTCGAGGTGGTCTAGCTTGACGTTATCCATTTGCAGGACCGCGTGACCGACCACCGCATAGGTCTATCGTTGATGAATCTTCAGTCTTTTATGGAGGACGATGGCGTGCAGGAATTTTTGGATGCGATGAGACGCAACTGGCAAGAAGAAATGATGGAAGAGGCCGTCAGTGACGCAGATTAGATACAGATGCAAATACATAGGCTCGTACATGCGAGTTCGTGAAAATTGTACAGTCGATGTTTTGTTGGACGGAGATGGAGCTGATATCCAGAATCTTAGTGGATTTCGGATGATCCACCGTGAATTTGTACAGCTGTCGAAAGGGCCAAGTAAATATGGGTGAATATGGGGTGAATCTGACATTACTTACATCAGCAAACCAACCCTTGTATTGACAGATATTTGGTTTCATATACTATCCCTTACCCCCAGTTCGGCACTACACAAAAAACACACCATTTTCGTTATTCTACACTATAAATATGAGTTTTTACACTATACCTATGTCTATGAAGTTGAACCAGCAAAAATGATGGAGTAGTTCTTGAGATCGTGCAGTTTTGTCTGGTCGGCCTGTGTCACGCAGGTTGTCACTCACCGAGTACCTGCCGAATCGGAGTTTCAATCACGCCTGCTGAACGCACGACGCGATCGTTCTTCAAGTCGCGCGTCGAAGGACGTGTCGCTGGCGATGGCGGGCCATCGAAGGCAGCGAGCTTCCACCAGGGACCCAGAGTATGAGGTCCGAATGGAGCTTGCTGTCTGCTCATACTCACGTTCCTTGATGTCCCATAGCATTCCCTTGATGCCACCCCACGTTGCATACTATGCTTACCCCTCAGCTAGTCATTCTGGAAATAGCTCGTACAGTCCAGGGCTGATGCCCATTAATCAGTTACAATACATACATGCATTTACTGTAGTACTAGCCTAATCAACATGTCTGTAGGTTCACAATGACCGGTCAGATCTCAGCACTGGCGCCAGTGGTCGGAGTCTGAATCCAACCTGTGACAGTCCATGGTAATTTGTGACCGCCGAACTGGGGGTAAGGGATAGTAGTACAGAGAAATAGGGGAAATGCAACTCAACAATTTCAGTATTAACCTAGGTTGAAAATTTTATAGGACAATATTTACATAGATAGTAGCCTACGTAAGTGAAGGTACGAAGCAGCGTAGGGTGTAGTCTGCACGAGAGCGAAGCAAGGCGTGGCACGGCTTTCTCTCTGCCGCCACCTCCTTTGCTCGTCATTGCTCGGTCTGTCATCGAATCTTTCCTTTTCATCATCTCCAGTCAACGTAGACTACTCGTAATCGGCCCAGCACCTACAGAAATGGTAAACCCACACTTGGAAGCACAGCCTGACTATGCCCTGCCAAAATTTGCAGATGCGAGACTCATTTTTACAGTAGAAGGTAAAACCGAGGAGGAAGCAGCGGCACTCCTAACAGAAGTCTGGCGCTTCAGCCACGACGAAGCCTGTACCCTCTGGGACCAGGACCAGGAGGTGTGCCTTCAGGAAGCACGCGAGGAGCAGGAGCGTACAGACACATCAGCAAACCTACATTTTTTCTGGATCATTGAAATCAATGACAAGACTGACAGGCCTGAATGGCCTAATCAATGATAGATTGACCTGCCTGACTGAACTGATTTACTGACAAGCTGATAAGCTGATTTATTGAATGGACTGGTTGACTGACTAACTATCTAGCTGACAAATTGACAAACCTGACACACCTGACTGACTGACCAACTGACCAACTGATGTGACTGACAGAGATGACTAACTGATCAGCTGATGGGCTGATGGGCTGGCTTGGCTGATTCACTGACAACCTGACTGACTGATAGACTGACATGACTGGTTGACTGGTTGACTGACTGACTTATGGGATGACAAGACTGACAAGACTGACCAGATGATTAATTGATTGACTGGCTGGACTGATGGGACTGATATCACTGGTGAATTGACAAGCTGATATGCTGATAGCTCTGAGAATGCTGATAGCAATGAATTACTTATGAATGATAGCACTGATAGCATGCTGTCAGTCAAGTCAGACAGCTCAGCAAGGTCATTGATTTTGATAACTCAGAAAAAATGTAGGTTTGCTGATGCAGAGAGAAAGAGCAAGCTCATGCCTTGCGGGAACAGGAATCAGAGCTGGCCAAGCAGGAAGAACGTAAGAAGCACAAAAACAAATACATGCCCATCCCCAACAGACCTCTCCCTGCCCGCTCACTCTTCATTCCTCCTCAACACATGATAAACAAACTACGCAAAGGAGAGTACATTCCCTTATACTATTTTACCAACCGAGGCATCAGAGAGGCAGAGGAAGAAGCCCCAAACCTTGACAACGACATCCTGACCCTCGTACGCTCAGAAATGGGACCCGTCTTCCAATCCGCAGCGGCAACCAAGGCCAACATCAGCAAACCTACATTTTTTCTGAGTTATCAAAATCAATGACCTTGCTGAGCTGTCTGACTTGACTGACAGCATGCTATCAGTGCTATCATTCATAAGTAATTCATTGCTATCAGCATTCTCAGAGCTATCAGCATATCAGCTTGTCAATTCACCAGTGATATCAGTCCCATCAGTCCAGCCAGTCAATCAATTAATCATCTGGTCAGTCTTGTCAGTCTTGTCATCCCATCAGTCAGTCAGTCAACCAGTTAACCAGTCATGTCAGTCTATCAGTCAGTCAGGTTGTCAGTGAATCAGCCAAGCCAGCCCATCAGCCCATCAGCTGATCAGTTAGTCATCTCTGTCAGTCACATCAGTTCTTCAGTTGGTCAGTCAGTCAGGTGTGTCAGGTTTGTCAATTTGTCAGCTAGATAGTTAGTCAGTCAACCAGTCTATTCAATAAATTAGCTTATCAGCTTGTCAGCAAATCAGTTCAGTCAGTCAGGTCAATCTATCATTGATTAGGCCATTCAGGCCTGTCAGTCTGGTCATTAATTTCAATGACCCAGAAAAAATGTAGGTTTGCTGATGAAGGACTGCAAAGTCCCAGACGAGGACCTCTCATGGGAAGAGTTCAGCGAAGCGAACCACAGGATGCTGAGAACCATGAAACAGGTAGAATGGCCAGAAGAACGTGTCAACATGATACGTGACTTCTGGTTAGCCATCGAAAGCCACAACTTCCGTCATGAAGAGTGCGAATATGCAAAGCGAGCTCTCTTGCTGTACCAAGCGCATATCTGCAAACAATGGCACCAAGCCATCAGAACGCCTGAGTCCTTCTCCCTCGTCCCACTCGTCGAATACCACATCCTAGTTTTCCAGAAAAAGCTGAGAGACGCGGCCCTAAACTTGCAAATTGAGACCTTAAAACAGGTATGCATACAATCTAATGTCTCGAGTAACCAACCTCACCCCCCCCACTCTCTCCAAACTATCTCCTTCCCTCTTTCCACCTTGTTTCGCCGTGTCCGATTCTTTCCCATCCCGAACCCGCACGCGGACATAATCCATGTGGCCACTATCGGGACGTGGGCACACCACCATTGGCATGTCGTCACCCTGCCACAAACCTGCCATGCACCATCCATGACCTATAGCTCAATGCTCAGATCTTGGTCGCACCATCACTTCCAACCAATGCTGGTTACAGGCCTGCGCACGCATGCACGGCCAGCACCTCCAAACGCCCCATCTCGCTGTCCGCCCCGACGGGCTCTGAGTCCTACACGAAAAAGACCCGCTCCTTTCGCTTCAACCAACCTCAGACCAACCCAAGCCCCAGAGCCAAAGAATCGGAGAATGCTGTCCTACCCATCTGTGCTGTCTGCCTCGGCAGAGGAAGACACAGCATTCCGGTCATCACCTGCCAAGCCAAACGCACCTGGGACAACCTCTTCAACACCTTATGCGAGCGCTTCAACAAAGCCCTGCGTATCAGAGAAACGGGGGAAACAGTATGCAGCTACTGGCAGAAAGAAGCCGGATGCAACCAAAAGCATGACCCCAAGCACCAATGCTCTGGATGTCTTGCAGCTACGCATGGAGCTAGCCGATGCCCTAGAGCTCAGAAAATTCCACCCGCGCACTCCATATACAGCAGACGCCTGGGAACAAATCATCTTCCACATTTTTCCGTTCAATCATGCACATACGCTTTTAGAAGGCCTCCGCCTTGGCTTCGTCATAGGATTTCCTCTCATCACACATGTACAGTCACCACCCAATAGCACCTCTACTTTCACCTACCAGAATGAGTTTAATGAAGTCATACAAAAAGAGATTACCAAAGGTAGATACATCGGACTGTACCTGCTAGACGTCATAGAAAATGTTCTAGGCCCATACCAAACTTCCCCCCTCTCAATGATCCCAAAACCTGGCCGCCCAGGTAAATTCAGGCTCATTCAAAACTTCTCTTTCCCATACAATACCTCCCCTGCTTTCCCCAGCCCATCTATTAATAGCAGAATAACCATCAAGCACTTCCCCTGCACTTGGGGGAAGTTCTCCACCATCTACCTACTGATCTCCAGACTCCCCCCGGATTCAGAGGCAGCTACGCAAGACGTTGCCGAAGCATATCAAATGGTCCCTCTGCATCCCTCGCAATGGCTGGCAGCAGTCGTCAAGGTTTCGGAATCACACGGGTGCATCAATACGTGTGCAGCCTTCGGAGCTTCACCATCATGTGGCGCATATGGCATCGTTGCCGATGCCGGTGCAGAAGCACTACGAGCCAGAGGAATTGGCCCCCTCGACAAATGGGTGGACGACCATATATTTCTATGCATCAAATGTGAATACCTCGAGGAATACAATGCAAACCGTCAACTCTCCTGCACACACATGGCCAAGCCCAGTCGGGGCAGGAAACAGTCTTCAAGCCGAATTTGGTTTGAAGGAGCAACACTACCCGACGGATCCACAGAAGAATTCAGCGAGAATTCCTCGAGGCTGCTACAAGACCTGTCTGCAGCAACGAACAGATCCGAACACGATCGCCTATTTACCTACAACATCAGCGACATTGATCATGTATCGCAGGAGCTCGGCATTCCATGGGAAGCTGCCAAAGACCAACCTTTTGGTCCCTCCACCGTCTACATAGGCTTTCTCTGGGACCTAGAAAACAAAATAGTAAAACTAACCCAGGCGAAAATCGAAAAATACAAGAATGCCATCAACCAATGGACCAGCCGACCTCGGCACCACCTAAAACAAGTCCAGGAACTGTACGGAAAACTTCTACATGCATCCGCCTTGCGTCCGCAGGGACGCGCTTACCTAACAGGCCTGGAGGCAATGCTCACGACATGCGCCAAACGCCCTTTCACCACCTACCACGCGGACAAGCGCATCCGAGATGATCTGGGCTGGTGGCTCCAACAACTAAAACAAGGACAAATCGCCCGAACAATCCTTCCTCCGCCCACCATCCTCGACATCCAGGCATTCTCAGATGCCAGTACTGGCGTTGGAATCGGCATCACGATCAGACACAAATGGCAGGCCTGGCGACTCATCCCAGGTTGGAGAACCCTCCATGGAGAGCGCGACATCGGATGGGCAGAGGCTGTTGGCTTTGAGCTCTTGGTACACGCCATCGAGTTTACCATTGACGAGCTGCAGCACATCGCTGTCTACTGCGACAACATGGGAGTCGTCAAAGCATGGCACGTCGGCAGACACAGGAACAGAGCAGTCAACAAGGTTTTCAAGCGAATACACAATTTCCTCGATGGCACAAAACACCTGCTTGGGGTCATTGTGCGATGGGTTCCAAGTGCAAACAACCCAGCCGATCTCCCATCTCGCAGCTTCTATAGCGCCGCAGAGCTACTCCTCCCATCCTTCACCATCCCCGACTCCCTACACGAATACCTTATCGACGCTAAGCAGCCTCTTTCTGCCAAAGAACTCCGTCTCTTCCAAGAAGGTGCCTATACCCCCTCCGCTTCCCACGCTCTCGAGCGAATCAGAGAACAGCAGGAATATGAGGAGCGGCTGTGTGCCGAAGCAACAATTGAAGAAAACCTCATCTTCCATACGCTTCGGGGGGAAATCTAGCAACAACACAACACACTTCAATGCACCACTCCCCACAAACAGCACATCCGCACAACCACCCAGAACTCGTCCATATCCACCCAACCTCACGCCACTCCCCTCATCTAACCGCCCCCATTGCCCAGCCAAAGACCGCCTTCGTTTGTGGATCCCTTACTCGAAACATGCGCGGCAACCAATCAGCCCCAATCTCAGTCCCATTCCGGAAGCGGCGCTAGACCACATTCTCCAGGTAATGGGCGTGGGATGGGCGGACAGCACCAAGGAGCTCTATGGCACAGGTATACTAGTTTTCCACATATACTGTGACCTGAACAACATTCCCGAACCAGAGCACTGCCCGGTTGCCCGAAACCGCTTCACCGCCTTCCTCGCCAGCCTCGCCGGGTCATATTCAGGAATGGCGATAGCCAATCACGCAGCGGCAGTACGTGCCTGGCACCTCCTGCATGGTTTCACATGGGAGATCAACCCGGATGAACTCAAGCTCGTTCTACAAGGAGCCACCAGACTTGCCCCACACTCCTCCAGGAAACCGAAACGCCCGCCCCTGACGCTCGCCAATCTCAAAATAATCTGCGAAAATCTTAGCCCAAATGATCCATGCGACGCGGCAATACACGCATGCATCACGACAACCTTCTACTGCATAGCCAGACTTGGTGAATTCACGGTTCCGGCAGTCACCAAATTTGCGCTGGGCAAACACGTAGCCAGACATGATCTTGCCTTCACCCAAGACAAGGAGAACAGACCGGTTATAAAAATCTTCATCCCCTTCACCAAATGCGGAAAAGAGGAAGGTGAACACACACATTGCACGCCCCACACAGGATGCATCACGGATCCAGGAGAGGCCTTGAAGAATCACTTTCATGTCAACCCAGCTCCATCACAAGCCCATCTATTCGCCTGGAAACACCCAAAAGGGGGCCTCCATCCCCTCTCCAAGAACCAGGTAACCACCTGCATTTCGGCCATTGCCAAACAATACAACCTGCCGGACATAAAAGGGCATAGCCTACGCATAGGAGGCACACTCCACTACATGCTAAAAGGGGTTTCATTTGAGGTGGTCAAGGTTATAGGCCATTGGGCCGGAAATGCCTTCACAGGATACTTGTGCGAACATGCCCTGATACTCACACCCTTCCTACAATCAGAACCCGAAATCTTCGAAGCATTCAAGTGAATTGCTATGCCTCCAGTATGCTAATAGTGAGTACCCCGCTCCTAGTAGATGGGCACCCGAGCTGCGCTGGTCGCATTGTAGGCTCCTAAACCAAGGGATCACAGCTCACCTCGTTCCATCCACAGATCGGGTCTAGCCTCCGGCTGAAACCCTGTGGGTTTTACCCAAGCGTACTCCAATCACTACTCACTCTTAGGACATTCCGTCTCTGTGCATTGTACTACAACTACGTAGTACAATAACATCATCTCTTTGATACGGCAACATGAGCACGCGAAGTCACGCAGATACAAGCCTCTGGGTGAATTTTTGTGAGCATAGCTACAAATGTGGTTGTGTGGTGTGCAAAGAGATTTTGTGGGAAAATGGCCAAAAAGTGCTGGTTTGCTGATGTAATGTCGATCATGTCGGAGTGACTTAGACCTTTTTTGACAATGTTAAGGTAGGGATCCTCAGTGAAAAAATTACAATCATGGAACAGGAGATGTCAAGGGTTCAGCCTTAGCCCTCCACTCATTATCCACTGCTCTCAGAAGGGAAAGCCAGATACCCTCAAGAATTACTTATCCAATTTACCAGATGCTCTACCTGTCCCTGAGGCTGCCAGGCTTGCAACCTACAACTCCAGATCCAAGTCATTCAACATTTCAGTGGAGGAAATTGAGGACTATGGCAAAGTTGGTACAGTCAACCAATGACTTGAAATATCCTTTGGAACATGACATGATGGCCCTATTGTCTTCACTGAACATGGTCCTGAACTTCATCAGCAAACCAGTGATTTTACCACAGTGGTACAGTGGGTATAGTGCAAGTAAAGATATCTGCAAACTGTTGCTGTGAAGGAACAGAGAATAGTTCTACTTTACCTTCTTCAACAGCCTCCTGAATATAATGTTCAGGGATATGAACATGTTTAGTTCATCCTTCTTGAGCTGGATTCAAAGCAAGGAACATGGCTCCCTGGTTATTAACACACAGGGGAATAGTGGGAAGGGGAAAGGATAGTTCCTTGAACAGATTGTGGATCCATTGGATCTGTCTGCAACATTCTGTCATTCCACAATATTCTGCTTTGGTGAATGAAAGTTGAACTCTCTTCTGTCATTTGGACAGCCAGGACATGATTCTGTTTGCAAGAAAGATAGAATAACTGTTACACTTGGACTGGGTACTAGGTATGAGCATAGCCTTTATGAAGTAAGAACAAGGAGAGCATTGAGTCAAAAGTATGACGAGGTCTTATAGAAGCAACATCCTTCAGAGTAGGACAAAGACTACAAGGATCAAGGAGCTTGTGGGGTCATCCACATGAGGTTCAAGGGTTTCAAGGATTGTTGGGCTGGTTACCAATAGGATCAAGTGAAGACCACAAGAGTAATGAATTGTACAAGGTACAAGATTACAAAGGAGCTCAAGAGTAACGAAAGTACATGGAGCGATAAACAAAGGTTTATATACTACATGGAAGAGAGGTTTAGGGCAAGCATAGAATGTGAAGGAATAAGATGGAAAGTGAAGGAAGGTACACGATAACTAAGTAAGTGGAGTACTGTCAGGATGCTGATGGAAAGGAACTGGAGATAATGGAGAGTCATTGTGGATAAGAAATGGTGTCCAAGATAAGTGTAGTACAAGATAAGCAATAAGAGAAAAGAGTAGATCGAGTAGATTGTAACATTACCCCTGAGTCTTGTATCACCAATGCAAGTCTCTAAAAAAGGTCCTGGTTCCCTGCAATGGGGGATCCAGTCATGTTACTGATAGTGTTATTGTCATAGTCGAAGTCCATCTCAGGGGATGGGGCACGAGAGGAAGCAGCATGGGGATAAGGAGTACTGTGATGAGGGGGAGGTATATGGCAGCGACAGCGGGAGGATGAGAATGAGTCAGATGAGGACTGCGTTTATCATCTAGGTTGGCAACGTCCAGGACAAAGGGCCTGGGAATGGCCAGGGTGCCAGCAGATGCAATGGGGGCATTGATAGAAAGAACAATTCTTCCTCAGATGGCCAAGACGATGGCAGTGAAAGCAGGCTTCATGGTATTGGGAGTGAGAGACGGGAAGGGGAACATTGCCATTAGCACCAGTCCACCAGTTCTCTGTTCGTTCCATGGAAAGAATCTCATTGGGGTGAAGGGCAGAAGAGGACACCAAGGGAGTAGAGGGGTCTGGGGATTTAACTGCAGTGTTGTACACAGAGGTGGGACAATTAGAGAGACACAATAGGAGAGTGGGGCATGTGGGGATGTTTCAATGGTAAGGGCGCGGGTGAGGGAAAGGATGTTGAGTGGCTAGGTTGTCCAGGTAACAGTCAATGTCTAAAAGAAACTCACCCATACCCATCTGATAGGTGAGGATGTGGAGGTTATCCAACATTTCATGGTAAACGGTACAGACAAGGGGGTGGATGATGCCCAATTGGGCAGAAGGGGAAGATCTAGTGCCGTCTAGTACCATGGAGAGGCAATGTACCTCGAGGTAGGCCTTATACAAAGCCCAGATGGAAGATCCAACATTGATGAGGGTGTCAATGGGGGTAGCTAGGCCCACATCGGTGACATGAGATTCGAGAACTTGGTGGTAGGAGGCATTGGGAAAGTCTTCCCTAAGCTTGTTGACATACATAGGAAGGTCTATGGTGAGGATAGGGTGAAGAGTTTTGGAGGGGGTGGTTATAATGGAGACTGGAGAAGGAGAAAGGTCTCCCCAGCCAGGAGAAGCTATAGTAGAAGAAGGGGAGGAAGGGGAAAGGGGAGGACTCAGAGGAAATGGAGATGGAGACAGTTTGTTTGATGGAAGACATGGAAGACATGGAGAGCTAGGAGGAAAAGACGGAGGGATGGAGTTTCTTATAGTCCTGGAGGGCAGCCTTGGAATGTTTTAAGTTCCGTTCAGGGATCCAGGAATCTTCTTTGGCAGAGTATCCTTTCCAGCAGATAAGGAACATGCAGCTCTTTGGGGTTCCACAGTGACATATAATCTTATCAATTTCATATTCTTCTTCTCCGTCAATAAGGTCAGGTGGAGGAGAAGGGAAGTTCTTTCCATGGATGGTGTTCTTACAATAAGGAGATAAGAGAGAAGCATGGAAGACAGGTGGATCTTCTAGATCTTCGGTAGGTGGAGTTGGTACATGATAGGAGATAGGACTTTGGTGATTACAAAGGGTCCTTCTCGTTTTGGGGTGAACTTTGGGTTAATGATGGAACAACGGAGGTTCCTGGCTTCAAGCCAGACTTTGTCTCTGAGGGTAAAGGGAGTGAATCCTCGGTTATTCCAAGAAGTCATGACTTGTCGAGCAAGTTTATGAGAAACTAATGCTTCATCTTGAGCAGCAGAGAGGTATTTGAGGTGGGTATTGATAGCGGGAAGGGAAGATTTGGCAAGTACCAAAGGAAGTGCATGGGGTTCATATCCCATCATGAGATAGAACAGAGATTTGTTGGTGATGGAGTGAGGATGGTGGTTGTGAGCAAATTCTGCATGGAAGATCTTATCGGCCCATGAGGATGGGTTATTGTCGTAGAAGATGTGTTTTAACCTTTTGGTTGATTTGTTCTGTTTTTTTTGTTGGATTGAGGGTGGTAGGCAGTGGAGAGGGAGATGTTATAGTTCAGGAGTCGTCATAGCTCTCAAGTGAAGGAAGATGTGAACTGAGGACCGTGATAGGAGATGATTTTGTCATAGAGGCCGAAGCAGAGGTAAACCTTGTGAAAGAAAAGGGGGAGGGATGGTTCCATCAAGTGCCTGGAGCACTTGAAGGATGAGTGAATCAGAGGCCAAGGAGGAGGAGATACAGTGGCTCAAACAACTGTCCCAATGTTTGCAGGTTTTTCACTAAATGCAATAATCCCCAATAACCCCTAATCCTCGCCCTAACATGTGAGTGTATGAAATAAAGTACTTACTCTTGGCTTTCTATTGACCCAAGGGTCAAGGGGTTTGAATAGAAATGGTACCCATTTCAACCTGACAACACATTGGGACAGTTGTTTGACTTTGAATTCTTATTCCATATATCAGATCCTGGAATGCTGTAAGATGGTAACATACCTTAGGTAATGACTATATTATGTCATCATTATATAATTAATTATTCTACATCATATATAAATCCTGCCCTCACAAATGAATTCCTCATTCCCACCATAAAAAATCTCTCTGCTGCTCAAAGAGATAAAATCATCTCTCTTGCTTCTCCTGATCTTTTCTACCAGAAATTTGCATCCCAAACTGGCATAGGGAAGTCTACTGTGGCCAGGGCCCTTCAGAAATCCAACTAGAGAAAGAAAACCATTGTGGTGGCTGCTCTTCCAAACTCTCTTCTACCCATAAATACACTATTGTCCAGCAAATCCTTACCAGGAAGGCCAGCAATGCTGTTCAGGCCACTCAGTTTATTGATTCCATCATCAACACTCCTGTCTGCCCACAGACAGTAAGGAATACCCTCAAGGAGGCCTCTCTAAAGGCTGTGGTAATGAAAAAAATCCCTTTTCTCTCTACTACTTATAGAAAGAGGAGATTGGTCTTGCTCTCAAGTACCAGCATTTGACTGTGGAGACTGGAAGTGGGTTGTCTGGTTAGATGAGACCAAAATCAATGGAATTGGGTCAGATGGACTGGAATATGTAAGGAAAAAGAAGGGAGAGGAGCTAACTTCCAAGGAGGTCAAAGATATAGTCAAGTTTGGAGAAGGATCACTCATGGTATTGGGCTGTATTTGGTGGAATGGTGTGGGGGTTTTGAGTGAGGTTGAGGGGAGGATGGATGCTGAACAGTATGTGGCAATTTTGGAGGGAGACTTGCTACAAAACATGGAGAAATCTGGAATTCCTGCAGATCGAGTCATTCTCCAGCAGGATAATGATCTCAAATACATCTCCAGAAGAGCCAAGATCAGGTTTGAGGACCAAGATATCAAGCTTCTGGACTGACCTGCTCAGTATCCAGACCTCAATCCCATTGAACACACTTGGGGTCATCTCACAAGATGCCTTTCAGATTATAAAAGGACTCCCATAGGGGTTCATGAGTTATGGGATAGGAGGGTGGTAAAGTGGGGGAAGATTTCTATGAAGAAATGTCAGAAATAGATAGAAAACATGCCTAGATGGATTCAAGCAGTTATTAAGGCCAAGGGAGGTCATACCAAGTACTAAATACCCTATCTTGTACAAAGTCAAACAACTGTCCCAATGAGTTGTCATATTGAAATGGGTGTCATTTCATCAAATCATATTCAAATCCCTTGACCCTTGGGTCAATAGAGAGCCAAGAGTAAGTACTTTATTTCATACACTCACATGTTAGGGCGAGGTTTAGGGGTTATCAGGAATTATTGCGTTTAGTGAAATACCTGCAAACATTGGGACAGTTGTTTGAGCCACTGTATGATGGGCCAATGTGGATTCGATAAGGTGGACAAACATGGATGGGGGAAGAAGGGTGGCACCCTTATTCTCATTTGAGTCTGTAGGGATGAAATCACATCGGTGTGATAGAGCATCTGGTCTGGAGAGTAGAGAACCAGGAACATGGATCATCTTAAGATTGAAGTCCGCTAAATCTAATAGCTGTCAGAGTCCATATTTCTCCAAGGTCTATCTCTGGTGGAGATCTGGAGGGGTTGGGATTGGTGGACTGAAGTCCGGAGGTAGTGGACCAAAGTCCGAGGGTAGTGGACCGAAGTCCGAAGGAGTGGATCAAAGTCCTGAGGGAGCGGACCGAAGTCCTGAGGAAGTGGACCAAGTCCGAAGGTAGTGGACCGAAGTCCTTTCGGAGATGATACATAGGGGTTCCGACGTTGGTCACTGACTAGCAGTGACATACAGAGGTGTCGGAGGACGGAGAGACCAAGGAGCGGAGGGGGTGAGGATATCGGCGCAGGACTTATGTGTCGCGCCCTTGCCAGTCTCACGGATCCTCGTATTTCAGAGGTTCAGAGGATTAAGGGAGACCATAAGGAGGGTTGGAATGAGTAAGACTAGATAGATGAGATATTCGTACTGAAGGTATGACAGAGAAGTACAGGAGGTTTATATATGATGGAGACCCGGAAGAAGTCTGGGTCCGAACTACTGCACGAAGGCAATGTACATAGGAATGACTGACGGAGGTGGAACACAGCCGGAACAGGCTGTACGGACTGGTACAGGGAATGCAGACTATGACTGAAGGAGATTAATGAAAGGTACAAGTTCGGAGATGTAACTCCGTGGATGTTCAATGAATCTGTACAAGTCCGAGGTTTCAGGATAGGGGCTAAGGAGATGATCTCCGGAGTTGAACTCCTAAGTGAACTCCTAAGGGTGGAGATGAACTCCTAAGGGTGGAGGTGAACTCCTGAGGGTGGAGACGAACTCCTAAGGGAGTTCTTCGGAGGTGTGGCCTTATTCGAGGAGTTAGTGGAGTTGGCTGGAGGTGTATGGAGATGTACGGAGGTGACCAAATAGGGGTTGGAATGGGATATGACAATAGCCAGCAGGCTTGGTGACAGTTAAGATCTTTGGGTTGACAAAAGTAGGTGAGGTTCTTATGATCATTGAAGACCTGAACTGGGAAGGAAGCTTCATGGAGATAGTATCTCCATGCCTTAAGAGTGCGGATGATAGTGAGGAGTTCACGATCATAGATGTCATAGTTTCATTCAGTGGAGGAGAAGGATTGTGAGAGGTATGAGCAGGGATGCCAGTCGCTGTTGGTGTCGGTTTGGAGGAGGATCGTACCAGTGGCATATTTGGAGCATCAGTGGCAATGGTGAAGGGTTTGGAGTGGTCAGGGAGTCGAAGGACTGGTTTGGCAAGGAAGAGGCCTTTGAGGTGAGAGAAGCATTGGTCGCATTCATCGGACCATTTCCAAGGTTGGTTCTTCTTGGTGAGATCAATAAGTGGTCTAGTGATGGTCAAGTAATCTGGGATGAAGCAGCAGTAGAAGTTGGCAAATCCAAGGAAGGAATGGACTTCCTTGGGGGTGGTTGGGGCAGGCCATTTGGAAATTCCATCTAGTTTGATGGGGTCCATAGCAATGCAGCCGGGTTCTACAATCATACCAAGGTATTCCACTGTTTCAGTGGTGAATTGACATTTCTCAAGTTTTAAGTGGAGATCAAGTTCTTGCATGTGCTGGAGAACTCATTTGGTATGTTCCTCATGTGTGGCCTTGTCAGGGGAGAAGATGAGAAGGTCATCCATGTTAATGATGAGCCATCCTTCTGCAATCATGTCACAGAAGGAGTTGTTCATGAATCATTGGAAGGTGGTGGGGGAATTACAGAGACCGAAGAACATGACAAGGGGTTTGAAGAGGCCTTTGTGGGTAATGAAGGCTGACTTCCATTGGTGTCCATCTTTAATTTGACGTTGTTATATCCCCATCGGACATTGAACTTGGTGAAGACCTTGGCATCTTTGAGCTTGTTGACAAGATCAGAGCTGAGTGGAAGTGGTTAAGCATCCCAAATGGTGTATTTGTTCAGGTAGTGGTAGTCTTGGCAGGGGCATAGCTTGCCATCCTTCTTTTTGACAAAGAAGAAGGAAGACACTTGGGGGGAGTTTGAAGGACAGATCTTTTCGGTAGTGAGGTTCTTGTCTAGGAAGTCTTCTGTTGCCTTTTGTTTGGCAGGAGAGAGGGGATAGACCTTTCCGATCTTCGGAGAGAAGGAGTCATTAAGGTTGATCTCATGGTCATAAGATCATGATGGGAGAAGGCGATTGGTGGCTTCTTTAGAGAAGACTGATGAGTAATTAGAGTATTTGGTGGGTAAGGTGATCTTGGGTTTGGCTTTCTCAGCAGCAGTGGCGAGTTCAGTAGTGGTGGTTAGTTTTGTGATGACTGGGGAGTTGTTGGGAAGGTAATAGGAACCACAGCAGATGATGTGGTGAATGGTGTAGTTCTGGTGGGCACGGTGCATATACTGTTGTTCAGTTTCATGCTCAAGGTATTCATAGAGCCAACTGTCATATACAGAGTCAACATTGATGTGACGAGGAGGGCAGGATGAGGTGATCTTGGTGAAGAAGGAATTGTGTCACTTTTGATCAGCAACATGCATTTGATAGAATTTGGTGGATTGGTTAGAGGATTTGGCGATGGAGAGGGTTTGGGAAATCTAGTCAATAGAGGGGTTGACTGCTCAGAGCCAAGGGAGTCCTAGGATGACATTTTCTCATCTGCAGTTCATGACATAGAGAAGGAGTTTGTGGGCTATTCCCTCAATGTTGGCAAAGAGGATGCAGGTGAACTGGATCTCGCCTTTTTGATTGGCAGATCGGTCAACATTTTGTATGTGGATGGGGACATCAAGTTTCGTGGTAGGGAGGGAGTTCTTTCAAATGAACTGCCAGTCAATACAGTTGATATCGGCACCACTATCCACCAGGGTGCAGGTGTCGACAACTTTCATAGTATGTGAAGGATCAATGAGTTGAATGGGAATCTGCATTGATCTAGATGAATTCAATACTAGTACAGGAGCAATTGTAGCAATAGGAGGGAATCGCGTCAACTGAGATCTCCTTTTCAAAAATCCTGCAAAGGGCAGGAGAATGAAACCTTTCTAACAGTGATTTCATCATCACCATCCTCAATCTCCTGGAGTTGAGGGAGTTCTTCTTTGAACTTTTGAACTTTTTGTTCTTTGGTAGAGGAAGAAGCGGAGGGGAAGTTGGGGCAGTCACCAGATCAGTGACCGGTCTTATGGCAATGAAAGCAGTGTCCTTCCTTGATGCAGCATTGATGTTCTTCTGGGGTCGTTTTGGAGACATGGATAGTGTCGACATCCATGGTGTTGGGGTCTTGTTCCTTGCGATGGGTGGTAGTGGAGGGAGTATATGTAGTAGACAGGATCTTTCCTCCTTGTCTGGTGATGTCTTGGATATGTTCATACTGGGTTTGGAAGGTCTGGGCCTTTGTAATGTATTCCTCGATAGTGGTAGAAGGTTTTTCCATCATTTGGACATTGTGCATGAGTCCGGTGGATATTCTGGTGTTGAAGAGTTCGATGAGGACTGCATGATCAGTTACTTTGGCAATGGAGGTGTGATTCACAAAGTTGGTGGTGTATTTATCCAAGGAGATATTTTCCTTTCTGTTGTACTTCTTTTCCATTCTGGCCATCATAAGCCAGTTGAGGGAGTTTCCTTTGATGTTAGCATGTTTGAATGCTGTGGTAAATTTTGTAATGAATTTGGCAAATGTTCCAAGAGAGAGGGTTGCAGTGGTTCCATTGGTGACAGCATCAAGGGCAGCTTGGCAAAAGGTGGAAGCCCAGGTAGCAGCTGTTCCTTTGGTCATATAGGAGAGGCAAATGCTACTTGCTTTGCATCTGTGTTGTAGATCTCATCATTGACAAGAAGATAAGTCATGATAGTAGCCATCCATGTGGTGGCTTTGTCATAACTTCCATCAAAGGCTTTGGGAGTGCCGAGATGGAGTTCGGAGGGTCTCAAAGTAGAGGACATTCTGGGAGGAGCGGGAGGGATGGGAAGGGTAAGGGTTTGATGGTGAGAAAGAATCAAAGGGTGGTGGTGGTTGAGAGGGAGAAGTAGGAGAGGGAGGAGTAGGAACACAGAGAATAGAGAGGGAAACAGAGAGGTTCTGGGCTAGTTCTTGGTCAGCGAGGAGTTCTGCTTCAGAGAAGAGTGGGATGTCTTGGTTGAAGAGATGGATTGAGGGGTCTTCCTCAGATGAATCTTCTGAGGTGGAAATGGCAGGGGATGGGCAGCGAAGGCCCCAGAGACTAGTTGGTGGACGAGTGTTCAAAATGGTGGCAGCTTACAACAATGGTAGCCGGTAAAGATATACTCTTGAGCTTTTGTTATGCTTGGACTGGGTAGGTACAAGCATAGTTTTTGTGAAGTAAGAACGAGGAAAGTATTGAGTCAAAAGTACGACGAGGTCTTTATAGAAGTAATGTCCTTCAGAGTAGGATGAAGACTACTAGGGAACAAGGAGCTTGTGGGGGGTTCCACATGAGGTTCAAAGTGTTGGGCAGATACCAACAGTGTCAAGGTTCAAGGGTCAAGGAGTGACCACAAGAGTGATGGATTGTACAAGGAGTAAAGAGTACAAAGGAGCTCAAGAGTGAAGAAAGTACATGGGGTGAGAAGTGAAGGTTTATATACTACATGGAAGAGAAGTTCAGGGTAAGCATAGAATATAAGAGAATGAGATAGAATGTAAAGGAAATGTGTGATGGTGAAGCAGGTGGAGTTCCATCGGAGTACTGATGGAAGAAATGGAGATAAGGGTGAGTCATTGTGGAAAAGGAACAGTTTCCAAGATAAGAATTGTACATGGTAAACAATAAGAGAAAAGAATAGATTGTAACAATATCATTATCCTGCTGAAGAATGACTTCATCTGCAGGAATTCCAGATTTCTCCATGTTTTGCAGCAAGCCTCCCTCCAAAATGGCCACATACTGTTCAGCATCTATCCTCCCCTCAACCTCACTCAAAACCCCCACACCATTCCACCCAATATAGCCCCATACCATGAGTGATCCTTCTCCAAACTTGACTGTACATTTGACCTCCTTGGAAGTTAGCTCCTTTTCCTTCTTTTTCCTTACATATTCCTGTCCATCTGACCCACATTGATTTTGGTCTCATCTGACCAGACAACCCACTTCCAGTCTCCAGTCAAATGCTGGTACTTGAGAGCAAGACTAATCTCCTCTTTCTATGAGTAGTAGAGAGAAGAGACTTTTTCTTCATTACCACAGCCTTTAGAGAGGCCTCCTTGAGGGTATTCCTTACTGACTATGGGCAGGCAGGAGTGTTGATTATGGAATCAATAAAATGAGTGGCCTGAACAGCATTGTGGTAAGGATTTGCTGGACAATAGTGTATTTATGGGTAGAAGAGAGTTTGGAAGGACAGTCACCACAATGATTTTCTTTCTCTAGTTGGATTTCTGAAGGGCCCTGGCCACAGTAGACTTCCCTATGCCAGTTTGGGATGCAAATTTCTGGCAGAAAATATCAAGAGAAGCAAGAGAGATGATTTTATCTCTTTGGGTGGGAATGAGGAATTCATTTGTGAGAGCAGGTTTATATATGCTGTAGAATAATAATTAATTATATAATGATGACATAATATAGTCATTACCTAAAGTATGTTGTCTGATATATGTAATAAGAATTCAAAGTCAAACAACTGTCCCAATGCATTGTCATGTTGAAATGGATGCCATTTCATCAAATCCTATTCAAATCCCTTGACCCTTGGGTCAATAGAAAGCCAAGAGTAAGTACTTTATTTCATAACTCACATATTAGGGTGAGGGTTAGGGGTTATCGGGAATTATTGTGTTTAGTGAAAAGCCTGCAAACATTGGGACAGTTGTTTGTTTGAGCCACTGTAAGGAAAGTACATGGAGCAATAAATGAAGGTTTATATACTACATGGAAGAGAGGTTTAGGGCAAGCATAGAATGTGAAGGAATAAGATGGAAAGTGAAGGAAGTACATGATGACTAAGTAAGTGGAGTACCATCAGGATGCTGACAGGAAGGAACTGGAGATAATGGAGAGTCATCATGGAAAAGAAATGGTGCCCAAGATAAGTGTAGTACAAGATAAGTAATAAGAGAAGAGAGTTCATCAAGTAGATTGTAACAATAACCCATTGTCATTCTTACAGGATATAGAGTGCTAGATTCACTAGGGGAAAATCCTATGCAATTAATCAATCCTCCAGGCCCAATCTAGTTATAAGCTGGTGATAGGACAACTCTATCTACCAGATCAAACAGAAGATACTAAAGAAAAATAAAACTTGTCTACTGAATGAGTGAGAAACTTAACTAATTGGATCCCTGGTCATTCTTCCTTTCCTGATGGTTAGTCAAGGGTCAAAGGGTTGGTTTCATTCCTAGCTAATATAGGTTCTAGGGAAATAAGGAATATGTAGACTATTCCTATTCCTATTGTTACTGGCTAACAGGTTGCTAGAGTTACTAGCAATAGATACATATAAAATTGTAGTGTAGTTGTGTAAGGATTCTTAAAGCTAATGGTTTAGCTGTCAAGGGTGTGAATAGACTACCTTGTATAGTAGTATATGGATGTGCTAATATGAGTTGTTTGATTGTGTATACCAAATTATAGGCTTTGCTGTAAATATATGCCTATTTGAAGAGTAGCTAGATTCCTGGGAATCTGTGGTGGCTGTGTCTGATGTAATGTGTAGGATATTTCCTAAAGGGGTCACTCAGTTCTCACACAATATGGGTTGTTTACAACCTTCTTTATTGGGAAACTGGAGTGGAATGTATGTCAGCAAGATCTCTGTGTGTAGCAGATACTAAGTATTCCTAAACTAGATTTGCTTAGGTTATGGTTGGCAGTGTGTTTCCCCACTTAGTAATAGCTTATGTAAGAATAGCTGTGTTAGCTGTCTCTTTTGGTAGTGTTTTCTGCTAAGTACTAGCTACCAAGTATGTAGAGATTAGAACTCTAAGGGTTACTCGGGACTTTCTTAGATTCTTAGGTTCTGAGATATCAGATATCAGATTCTTCTGATTCAGATTAGCTGATCTTTCACTGCAAAATTCCACTCCTTATATGCCTTTTTTACATGTGGCTATGCTTCTACATTTAGCAGCTTTGAGGTTATGTTCTAAGTCATTTTGCTTGCCAAGAATGAATATGATTGGATGGGTAGAATATGTGACTAGGAATAGTGGTGGCAAGACTGACTTGACATGACTCATGTGTGACTCATGTTGACTCAGGTATGCCTATGCTATGAGCTTCAACATTCATGACTCATGTTGACTCAGTGTGACTCATGTTGACTCAGGTGTGATTCATATTCACTTTTCTGAGGTATGACTCATACTGACTCATGCAGGGCTATGCTATGAGTTACAGAAACCTTGCACAGGTTAATAGCTGTACATTCTATTTAGAATGTTCTATGAAAGTGAGACTTGCTGCTGTGCTTGGATGGCAATTTGGGTAGCATCCTAAGCAGGCAAGTGGTCATGTGATATATGGGCTGTGCAGGTCAAGCTGTGTAGTACATGATTAGATAATGATAATCTAACTAAGGGCTAATTGTCTATTGAGAGAGTAATTAGAATAATAGTGTTTTGAGTACACTATGGTAATATGGGTATGTTACTAGAGATTTGTGAATATCTCTTTAAGGAATAAAGTGAACATGATGAAATTTGGAGGGTAGGTAGTTTAGATAGTAAGCTACCTCTACTGTGTGTATTAGGATTTTCTAGCTGCTGGTTAGGCTAGAATATTGGAAGAGAGTTATACTCATGATCTCAGCATGTAATGGATTGCATGCAGATCACCATAGTAGACTGTGAGATCTCTATGTCTCCAGCCCAGTCAGTGTCAGAGTAAGTGACAAAACCATTGATAGGTCTGTCCGCAACATTGGTCTGGCACAACTTGGTAGTATGTGCAAGATAGTGCACTATATAGAGCACCTTCTGCAAGTGATCCTCTGAGGGATTTGCAGAGTACTGCAACATCTTGATTACTGAATAAGTGAGATCAGGTCATGTGCCAAGCATGATGTAAAGCAATGATCTGATGACTGATTGATAATAACTTTGAAAAGTTGGGTTTGATTCTCCTTCGTTGGGTTTGGGAGTATAACCAGAAGGAAGAGGAGTAGTGACTGGTTTACAGTTAGTTTGACCAAAGTGCTCAACTACCTTTTCAACTTAGGAGCATTGATCAAGCCTCAGAGTGCATTTCTTGCAATCTCTGGTGATTCCCATTCTTTGGCTTCACCAAGATCTCTTGATTCCCAAGGATCCATGAACTGTTTCTTGTGTTTGAGGACAAGTGATCTATCATTATCCATAAAAAGAGCATCATCAACATAAAAAACAAGAATAATCAATTTATCACCAATAAACTTGACATAAACCCCTGGGTCTGCATAGCATCTCTTGAATCCTAGTTCAATGAGGGATTTATGGAGCTACTTGTTCCATTGGAGCACAGCTTGTTTCAAGCCATAGATGGCCTTCCTAAGTCAACAGAGCTTTTTTCCCTGGCCTTTTTGAATGAAACCCTCAGGTTGAACCATATACAGCTCCTCATCAAGGTCTCCAAATAGGAATGCTATTTTGATGTCCAGAGCTTCAAGCTCCCAATCTTCCAGTGCTGTGAGTGCAAGGAGTAGATGGACTGTTTCAAACCTGGTTACTGGTGAGAAGATTTCTTCATAGTTGATACCAAAGATTTGTGTGAAGCCTTTGGCAACAAAGCAAGCCTTTTTACAGCCATTGCTTTTAACTGCATAAACCCATCTTCCCTTGATGGGTTCATGACCTTTAGGTAGATCAACAAGTGCTGTACAGTGATACAGTTAGATCCCCACTGTACAGTGACATAAAATATGGCTAAAAGTGATTTTCTTTGCTTAATAAGCAATATTTGTTGTGCCTGTGAACATTGTACTTGCACTGTACCCACTGTACCACTGTGGTAAAATCACTGGTTGCTAATGTTGTTGGTGTTGTTGAAGCACTGAATACTTTATTGAAGACCTGTAACATAGTGTAAGACTAGGTACAGGTGAGTATGGAATGAGTTAAGTAGGTAGAAAAAGAGACATACCTCCAGTTGTAGTTGTATGAGACTGGAGGAGAAGAAAATGTGTGGTGCACGTGTTACCGCACACAATGTCTGGAAAAGGAAATGTAAAAATAAATAGTAAACTGGTATGGGCGATCTGATCTCCAACATACTTATCTTCTCAAAGAGCCAACATCAGCAAACCTAATTTTTTTTTGAGTGATTGAGATCAATGACAAGACTGACAGGCCTGAATGGATTGATCACTGATAGATTGACCTAACTGACTGAACTGGTTGACTAACCAGCTACCAAGCTGACAATTTGACAAAATTAACAAACCTAACTGACTGATCAACTGACCAACTGATGTGGCTGACGGAAATGACTAACTGGTCAGCTGATGGCCTGATAGGCTGAATTGGCTGATGCATCATGTGCTCTCAAGCTCAATCACTCATCTCCCACCCTCACTGTGTCAACCTGAGTGCAACTGCTTGTGTCACATCTCCACCATGTTCTCTCAAGCCCAATTGCTCGTGTCCCATCCCCACCATGTCAATTTCATCAATTTATAGTTGTATTGAGCTAGTCTAAAGTTGTTCTGCGCAGTTTAGAGTCTTTTGATCAAGTATGGTACTACTATATTTGATACATATGATACCTGTGGCTACTGCAATTATCTGTGTGTGTCTGAGTGGACATATGTGGTTGACCTATGGCAGTCTGAGAATCTACTTTTTAATTACTGTATTAGAACTGTAGCTACTTTGTACAGAAATGACATAGCTGGGAAAAGTACACAGTCTTTTCCATCTGTGTGCCTGTGGTATCTGTGACAGATACCACAAGACAACCACAGGAAGTTGACATTTTGCTGATGGAACATGACAATAACTTCTCCTACTGTTACCATACGAACACAACCACTACTATGTCTATCGTAAAACACACAGTTAACTACATGCATGTAATGTCTGACATAGGGCCAAGCCTGACCGGACAATAAACAAGGATATATTTTAAATAAATAAACTTCTCCTAGTCGACCAATCAAGAAGATGAAGTGGAAGAAGATAACTCTGGCAGACCCAACTCATCGCTTCAAGGACTGGTTGACAAAGAGCTGGCACAGGTCTTTCTTCACTGACTTGACCTATTGAACAAAAAGTCCATCAGCTATAGCTTGCAAAGATTGCACCACTGCACAAGGTGCTTAACCCTCCTTCTACCATGAGGTTGATGGTGGGGATACACGCCTGACACAAGGCCACAAACACATACAGATACATACTAATGGCTCTGCCTTTGGAATGCCAGCCTGTCAGTGGGTGAAAAGCAGATTTTTATCTCACTGAACATTGAATGAATGGGATAAATTTCTTGTTAAAATGTTTTGTAAACAAAACTTTGTAACATCTCTAATCAAACTACTGATATCAAGGTGTTTTATTGCAAAACATGTAAAATTTCTGGACAAAACATACAAACAGAATAGACATAGTGCATACATATGAGCAAATGAGAAAGATGTAGATTAAATAATCAATAGAATAATGACAAAATTTCAACACACTTCTCTAGTGTAGACTTGGAGAAGTGATATGGCTCCAGGATTTGCATGTCTAGACAGGAAATTAAATGGCCAAGGTAGTACACTTCAGTAGCATGGAATATATGGACTATCTGGGCAGCAAGAAATTGACCATTGTATAAATTTTACATGCCTTGCCCAGAAGGCATAATTAATGTGTCATCTTGATGGATCCTTGAGACCATCATGTCTGAGTACTCACATACAGATGCTAGTAGCTTTTGAACATTGCCTGTGTAGAGTCAGGTTGAAAGTGTCACAACTTGGTCAAGAATACAATCCACTATACACAAACAATCACTAGATATACAGGAATTCAACAGGCATCTCAGATCATTTCCAACAACACTTTGCTTTCAGGACACCTTCTCCACTTCCTCCTGATCTAAGCAATGTCTTCATCACTCCTAAAGGAACAACTTGATACTATAGCCAGATACCAAACCAGTGCTTCTATTTAGCCACTGGCCTCTCTAAAGTAAAATCCCCAAGTTGATCAGTGAAATGTTGAAACATGTGTTCAACTTACCCATGTGATTCTGCATAACAACATTGCAGATCATAGCCACTTTTTCTTCCTCAGATGCTGTCCCAAATTTCATGGAAACATCCTCCAGGGCTATGTCCACCTTAGTGGGTATGTCTGACATCCTGTACTTCTGAGCAGCAGAAGAAACTGGATCAGAGTCTTCTTTCTGAGAAAGATAAAAAGAATGCTCCAATATGAGCAATGTCTCTGATTTATATGAAATAAGTAGCTTTTATTATCATATATGATGTAAAATGATCAAAACACACCAATACCAGCCTGGAGGTATTGCTGCCATGTGGTAAGATTGTCCTTGAATGTTCAATAGGCTGGAATACTCAAGTTAAATATGTAGACCTACCTGATTGTCTGACTTCAGAGCTTGAATGTCAGTTTCAGTAAGATCAATCTATTAAAATATCACATTAAAATATTCAATTAAAAGAACACTACATACCTCATGCTTGTTAAGCAACTAATAATGATAAATCATGTGTAAATAAGTGGTGACATGTTTTGATATAGAAACAGACCTCCTAGACTTCTATAAGTAAAAAAGAAATAAAATTCAGAGGTCTTACCTCCTAGAGAACAACACATGTGGGTTATGATGAAATATAACTAAACATTAAACTTACATCCTATTGAAATAGTGAATCTAAATATTGATTATATATATAAGAAGACATACCAGCTATATAGTAAATTCAACCACAATTAGAGTAAAAGAGGAGATAAAGCCAGTTATCACTTACTGTCTATGATTGCCAGAGCAGGATGGAGGGTGGACATGAAATGATCAGCATCACCACAGCCACCAACATGCCAGAATGCACAACTCACAAGCTATGATTGCCAGAGCAGGATGGAGGGTGGACATGAAATGATCAGCATCACCACAGCCACCAACATGCCAGAATGCACAACTCACTCTCTATGATTGCCAGAGCAGGATGGAGGGTGGACATGAAATGATCAGCATCACCACAGCCACCAACATGCCAGAATGCACAACTCACTCCCTATGATTGCCAGAGCAGGATGGAGGGTGGACATGAAATGATCAGCATCACCACAGCCACCAACATGCCGGAATGCACAACTCACTCTCTATCATTGCCAGAGCAGGATGAAGAGTGTACATCAGCTGATCACAGCCACCACCATGGAAAAATTTGCAGCTCACACTCTACAATCATCAGAAGAGAGCCAATAACATGCAGATTAGAATGGTATACAACACTTAATGTGCAATTCACCCTACCTGAATATGTGGAAACCAACATGCAAGCCTGTCAATTTGCAGCTTTCTACTTTGGGAAAACCCTGTGTTATCCTCCCACATCATGCCAACTATTGCCCTTTATTCAAATGAATATATCAAAATATGAACAATAATCTGTTTTCATGCTGACATACCATCGAGCTGCATATTTGACACAGAGTGCAATGTTTGTTTCCTGAGCTGACACAAACAGCATTTGCAATACTTCATCACTCAGGACAGCTGCTGTGTTTTCAAGTAGAATATTGTACCCCTCGTTAGTCTTGTGGATGTCTAACATATTGGTGAATGGCAAAACACAATGTGCACCCAAGAAAATGTAATACAAACTTTCGAGTCGGACAGAGGACTTTGGGGGATAAGCCATTTCAGCAAGCCGCCCCCATACATCAGCACTGTTGAAGATCTCTTCCATAAGCGGCGGGAGCTTTGACAGCATCTCCTGCCGTGGCAGCCGTCGATCCGAAGGTGCCAATTTGAGTACTGCCTTAGCCTGCAATGCATCAAATTTGGTGAACAGCACCACAACCGGAACTGACCACATCATGAGCTCAAAATGACTACGATGAAGGCGGCTTACCATTGTTAGGGTCACATTCTCCGAAAAACATTTCTTCGGACCGTTGGATCGCGCGATCGATCTTATCCATCGGGATGCAATACCTGTTCGACAGAATGCATCGGTCAATGTACTGCTACACAGCTTTGCTCGTTACCATATCGCATCAAGGCGCCTCTTGAGGTGCGTGGTATTTGCACGGTCCGCAATGAATTCCTTCATTCTCACAAACTCGTCTTTCCTACCCGCTTCGAACCCTTCTGAATCGTGAAAGACGAACTTGTCGTTGCTCCGGAAGATCAGCTCGTTCTTGATGTCATGGATTCCGCGCTAGAAATAACAGAGCAAGACTTGCATCATGTCTCAGCCCGACGTGGACGGTACCTACCCCCATCGATCCCTCAATCCGGGACGGATCAATCTAATCGCACAGTTTAGTCGCACTCATCTCTTGTGTTGAGTGAGAGGTGTACCTTGTTCCCATCACCGTCGTATATCTCTGGATTCTCAGTCGTGTTGCAGATCTTCTGGAGAATAGTCGTCTTGCCCGAGTTTGCCCGCCCGACGATGAGGATCCTGAAACGGCCGAATTTCTTGCGGATGTCCTCGAACTGGCTGCTTGTGTCTTCTGTCGACATTCTGGAGAGCGTTTGCGTGAAGAGAGCTAAGGGTCTGAGTGGTGGTGGAAGCGAGGAGTGAAGGCTCGCTAGTAGGGCGGACGGTTCCATCAATTGACTTCCGACCGGTACACGTGACAGATAGAAGCACATCACGCGGCAGATAACAGATACCCTTGTGCCATTTTGACACTCCCTTTGTTCCTTTATGGAGCTTTCGTAAACTCGAAGAACTATGTGTGTCCAGACAAGACGAAAATAGTTGGACACATCGTGACTGTAGATGTTGAAGTTGTCAAGGCACAAAAATCTAGTTCCGGCCGCAGGTAATGATATTCCTTCTGTATTCTGCAGTGAAGTAAAATACAGGTTGAGCAGCCAAAGCGACGTGCCACTACGATCAACAAGTAACAGCAAGAAGGACGCAGGAAATACAGGTAGATGAGTTCCTCGGTGCATCATCCCATGTTCGCGATCCTTTCCGTAGAAATCCAAATATTCTAGAAAAACTGAGATAGTTCGGTGCGCCATACTCGTACCTTGTATTAGACTGAAGGCCCTGGCGCCTGGATTCGACGCCGCAAAACACGCCGCTGGAGCCACGTTCAGCGCATCGACATCGGGTCGTATCAGCGGAAACTGCCTATAGTGCCCAAGGTTTCTCGCTGTCGCTTCAGCGGCAAGCACGCTGACCCGAGATATATTCGGTATTGCATCGACCAGTGCCCTGACCGAGTGTACCCCTGGTTTGCGTCAGGACAGCGTGGACAAGGGACAAGATCGAGCTCGGTTGGAGGATAACCTCGCATGCAGAAACCGTCGTGGTGGGGGACATCGTCGATGGTAATTCTGTCCATGCGTCAGCCAGCGCACGAATGTTAAGCACCCGGATGGGCAAGTTGCGTACATCTTGCTTGCTAGAGCGGTACAGCTCCTCCAACTTTACATCAAAGACGCCCCATTCTCTGAACTCATGGTATATTTGTATAATCTCTGCGCAATTCGTGCATCCTCGATTGAATCGCACATCTCCGTCTGGGCATCTATCTGAGGACGAATCAGAAGAGGAAAGGGGATGAGAGACAGCGCTGGTGGTTACAGAAGTAGAGATCGGCTACCGATCACTTGATCGCGCGGGACAAAGATGTCTGTCTTTGTCACAGGTAAGTGGAGAACTGAACGACGATCCAGAAATCCTTAGAGCCGTGGCCGATAGAGATGCATTCCTAATCGACAAGCAACCGTGGGTTCTTGTATACAAGCTTCAGCAGCGTCAATGCGTGCCTTGACAAGTACGGATCCAGGCCTCCGACTATGTGCCAACGGCCGTTGTCAGTGAACGGAGGCGGAAGGGAGCGTACATAGTACATATACCTGATGCCCGAGAACTCAACGAGAGAATCGACGATAACATCACTTGCATGGATGTGATCGTCAAAGAACGGGGTTTGTCCCCTCGCAAGAACGAAATACATGCAAAACAGAAGCGAGCGAGGCGAATGGCATGGTTGGCACCGTGTTACTGTGAAATAGAAACGAGTAGTTGAGGAAACGAATAAACCGAGTCAGTCAAACATGAACACACCTGTTGCATAGCCACAAACTCGGCATCGTTTGCACCAGGCTTGAAAGCTTGAAGCTCAAGGAGTCGTGCTTGATCAAGCTTTTATCTCGGTTTCTTTATCGCTACTCAGCAAAAGCATAGGATGACGAGATCAGTACCTACACCAACATAAAGGTATCATGACTCGACATCGAGGGATCGAGTTCATCCCTATACATATTGAGTTGAGAGCCCACGTCGTCTCGTTCAAGCTATGATACAATGGGTTCCCCACGTAAAGAGTCGCACCTCCAGGTATTCGGGAAACTCGGCGCTTCGTCATCGAAGGCGTTGCGCAACACAAAATCATTGAACATGAACCAAGAACCCTTGAGATGCGGCTGGTTCTCTGGTTGGGGCTAAGGATGAGCAGAGAGGAAAAGAAAGAGCCGATATAACTTGCCTGTCATTATCGCAACAAATTATGAATGTATTGCTCTTGTCATGATATGTATAACAGCCTAGAGACGAGCAGGTTAATCATAGACATTTAACTCACGAATAAAAGTAACTGACTATATGCACCCAGAGCTCATGCGTCCATCGTTGGAGACAAGAATCTCCCAGTTCCCATACCCACCCGATACCAATACCCCAGACTGTTGTCATTAGTGTCTGTCGCTGAAAATCCGCGCTTAGGATCGGGTGGCGGGACGTATCCGACAGGTGGCCTTGTGGGTCGTTTGGCGGATTGGAGATTCGTGGAGAATATCGGCAAAAAGCAGCTAGATGTTTCTTTTGGAAGCGACTGAATATGAGTGACGGTAAAGAGCAGCCGCGGCGAGAAGAGACGACCTTTATGTCCTGACTGCCTTGCAGCTGAGGCACATCTTTGTCTCTATCCCCAGAGATCGTCACAGCGGGCGGTGCGGGCGAAAAGGACGCATCGGGCCAAGGAATGGAGAAGGTGCTGAAATTAATATCGAGGGGAAGAGTCGTCCTCTGTTGAGATGGTCGATGGGGAAAGGATGGAATGACTGGAGGTAGGTTCACGACCGTAATCAATCGGGTTAAGCTAGTTCTTTTCGTGGCACGTCATACTCGGGAAACTTCAGACAAGGAGAGCAGGCATCTTACCTTGGTCCTTGACACCTTTGAGGAAAATCGCTGGCCTTCTTGCTTGATTGACAGTTGGCCCTGAGCAACGTTTGTAGAACTTGAAGGAGGGTGATAGATCAAAAAGTGTGGGAAATCAAAGTACTCGACTGTAATCAACTCTGATTGGTTGTTCGGTCACGCCATTGATCGTGTGTAATTCATTTTTTAAAAAGACCTTGTCTCTGTCCCGCTCCTCACTATGGCCTTTAACGCGACGGCGGCAGCTGCCTACGGGACTGCTCAGCAGCTCTACGCGCACGTCGACCTGTCCAAGCTTGGTTGGTTGGAACGGCTCTGGGCTGCATGGTACATTTGAATTTTGGATCGACAATCCCGTCATTGCTACCGGTCTCATGAGTTTCTTGCTGCACGAAGTAAGTAGCACACCCGGTGTTGCGCAACATATTCTGACATGTATTCCCTCCAAGATTGTATATTTTGGACGCTGTGTCCCTTGGATCATCATCGACGCCCAACAAAATCCCTACTCCTCAAGAGCAATGGGAGTGTACCAAGCAGGTCCTTTTCTCACATTTCACCATTTAATTGCCCGCTGTCAGTCCTCTCATCACGATAACTACTCAAATGTACTAAAACCGACACTTGTAGATTTGGTTGTTCCATCCCTTGGCAAAAGCGCTCGGTATGCAAACCTACCAAGTGCCTTTCCCGTCCTGGCAGACCATGCTCCCGCAAGTTGCCATCTTCGTGTTTGAGGACATGTAACATGCTCCACTATTTTGGTACGAAAACTTGGGTTTTTCCGGAGTCACCGTCCCTGACAATCATGGTCTAGCTCACCAGGCTCTTCATTGGGGACCATTATATAAGCACATCCACAAGCTTCATCACAAGTATTCGGCTCCTTTTGGTCTAGCCGCCGAGTACGCCCACCCTGCTGAGGTGTTCATTCTCGGCACCGGTACAATCGCTGGTCCTATGCTCTACTGCTACTTTACTCGCAACCTCCATATTTTCACGGTCTATGTTTGGATCACGCTCTGTTTGTTCCAGGTTATTGACGCACGTAGTGGTTACCACCCCTAGACTTTCCTTGGTCGTTGCAGCACATCGTTCCTTTCTGGTCGGGTGCCGAGCACCACCAAGTGAGTGGGTGATTTGGAAACCTGTGGTCCCGCTGTCTCGGACACCGTTGTCGAGGTAGATTCCCCTCGCGGTGTCAAGATGGCGGTCACGTTCTTGGGTAACTCGACCGCCATTCAAGAACTCTTCAGGCGTGTCAACGACCATTTCACCGCCATGTTCAAACGCAAAGCCTTCTTGCACTGGTATACGCAAGAGGGTATGGATGAGATGGAGGTTTGTGTCCTTGTTCTGTAACAGTTATCAAGCTTAACATCCCTGGCTGGTAGTTAAGCCGAGTCCAACATGCAAGATCTGATTGCTGAATACCAGCAATACCAGGATGCAACGTAAGTGTGCATGTGAGTCCTGCCGTAGCCGTTGCTGACGTCTTGGCTAGTGTTGAGGGGGAGGGTGATTATGAGGAGGAGGCACCACCCGAGGAGGAACAGTAGACGTTAAAACACCGACGCAGCGCATGATTGCTTTCTTCCCATTTCTTTTTTCTTTACGACGAAACCTTAAGTACTCTGCTATTGGTCTCCCTTTTTGTTTGATGCCCTTGTTCTTAATTTCATGTCGCTTCTACCCGTGAAAAAGTGTTTTTTCTTTCGACGATGAGCTAGTTGCGATAGTCCTTACCTGCATCGTCATGAACACTCTGTTGGATCCGTCCTAGTTTTCGCAGCACCATTGTGTACAGGTGCAGCAACCTTTTCATTGCAGCCCCTGAAGTGGCTTTTTGGTGCAACATCAACCGTCTGTTTCAGGCGACCTTCCTTTTCCAGCGCGGGTTATACTTTTGTATATCTCCAAAAAGACACCCGGAGAAGGTTATGAGTCTGCTTGGCTACTTGCCCTCGCATGTTTTATGAAACTTCGAGAGCACGTATGGTCGTTGTCACCAACGCCGTCTGCGGCCTCATTTGAGGAGGTTTTTGTCAAGCCGGAGAGCCGATCAAGGAACTTGAAGTGACGTCAACCAACAAGAACTTCGTACATTTACCCCCACCGCATAACTTCTCCCATGTAGCGACATCACGTGTCTCTTTGTAAACTTATGTGTCTATAACCGACAAAACGAACATGCGGTGCAGTTCGTCACGTTTGTGAGATCGCGTCGGAGAACCCCGGATCGCGGCTCACCTGCTGACTAAGCGGGTTGGCGCGCTCACTGATCGCCTGACTGACTAGCACGGAGCTGCAACACCACTCCCCAGTTGGAGGCTGGAAGGGACTGAACAAAAGAACTTGTCCAAAGATGCTTGCATCGCCCCGGGCCCGTGTGGACTTGATTTCACTGGAAGCAATTGAACACGTGAGGGTCAGGATTGGGATCTCGAGAAAGAGAACAAGAAAATGGAACATGGCAATCATGTCATGTCACAGCAGCCTTCCAAGTCGCAACAGACATCCTCGTGTCCGAAAAGACCAGCAGGAATGCTTCACCTACCTTTGGATAGTTTCCATTGTAATCCAGGTGATTTCCGCAACCTGGAGGGGGATATTGGATTGCGCTGCAGAAATCGTCGACGGACCAATGAGAGGGCACGTTTGCTAGTGTTTGCTCGTTAGGGACAGCAAGTTTACAATGAGTCAGTGTGCTCAAGAAAGTGGGTGGCACACCATTCAAGTGGTGGTGGTGGATTGGGCACTGTGACCATGAAATGGTCTGATTAGCAGGCAGATGATGTGCTTGGTTGGAGCCATTTCACAGGGTGCATTCGACAACATCTGTCTCGTCGAGTGAGATATATGCCAGACACATGGGAAAGTGTGTAGAGCTACCTACAGTGTAGTCCAGGGCCAAATGTGCTCGAGGTGCTGTGTGTAGTAGGCCTGTTGCCCTTTGATGGACATACCTCATATGATTGCTGACAGTAAACTGAGCAAAGTGGGCAACCAGGTGCCCGAGGACGATGTGCCAGTGGGACACAGAGGAGTAGTCCAACAAACAAGAAACAAACAAAACAAACTGTTTGTTTTTCGCCACAGCCCACTTCATCTCACTTTATCCCACCATTTCCTACTTTATTGTACTTTACACCCAGTTTCGCAGCAACTCGTACATGCAGGGAACTGCTCATGGCTCGGACGACCTTCCACCATCAACTTCAACACCTGCCTAATATGGGCATCGTGATAAGCACTCTCCGTCACGAGCCAGCATTCTCGCTCTTGGCTCACATTCCAGTCGTGAAAAAAAACCGTGTGCATTGGGGCCAAGAGCCTAGTGACTGACAGACTGACATTACATGTACATAGCATGCTCGAAGCGTGTAAAATTCCTACATAGCCCTCATGTGTGACAGGGGTCTGTGACCCACAAATTGGGATGGCGGGATTGGCCGTGACTGTGAATATAGTTCCGGAAAACAGAACGTGTCTTCTGTCCTTTATCCAGCTCGTTTCTCATCTGCACAACCATCAAACACCCCCAGCTGCCCCACCATGGGACGGATGAGAGAGTCTGCAAGGAAGCTGTCCCACTCACCCGAGTCACCACAGAACGGGCACCGGAAGCGGCCACCCTCATCCCCGAAGTCACTGCAGGTCATTGCACGACTGAAGGAGGCAGGCAAGGAAGCCCACCTGAAAGCTAAGAACACAAGGACGTGCTACAAGGGACACATCAACCGAGGCTGCCAGTGGCTCGCACAGCATTTCTTGGCCACTAGCAATGAGAAACACTCACCAACCCCTGACGGCATGGGGGAAGAGGACCCATACGCTGACCCATTGTTCCCGCATGCACTCGATTGTGTGCCGAACAGGTGCTCGGACAAGGCACTTGCACTGTTTTTGACCCACAAGGGATTCGACCAAAAACGGAGCAAGGGTACGGTGGAGGGAATCCGGGCTGCATTCAAGGACCTGTGGGATAATGTGTAAGTGCCATGTCTTCGTGTTGTGGTCATGGTGCACAATCTCACACGAGGTGGCTCCAGCGACGGTGACCGGTACCGCGGGAGGTGGCGGTTCAATCAGCTTGATCAGCGGTGGGAGGGCAATCCCGCTCACTCGGCTGAAGTCGACGACATCATGAGCTCCCTGAAGCACAAGGTCAGCTCTGAGGATGGCGACAGGAAGCACTCACTGCCAATGTCCAAGGATTTCATGGACAGAATGTTGACGTGGTCAATGGAAGCGTGTCCGACACTGAACACAGCACTTCACGCGCTGCGACAGGTTCTGAATGGCATGCCTCCGTCAGACACTGGCCTGCAAATGGACCTAGCAGAGCGTGCACTTGTCACGCGTCATCTGGAGCAGATCGCGTTCGACGCGACAGCATGGGTCCTGTGGACGAGGTAAGCCAAAAGTGTCTTCATGCCATGGACTGTCCTACCGAGGATCGGTGGCATGCTCACCTCTGCTGCAGGTGCTTCGAGCTTGCCAAGCTGAGGAGACGACATGTCGTGGTCTCCGATCCCGCCTCCGTGAACCACGTCCTGAAGAAATGTCTTGCTGGTGAGACCCTGGTTTTGAGTGACCAGTCCGTGTCGTTCGACATCCACCTCAGAAATCGGAAAGGGTGGCAGAGGAAGGTCGACAAGGGGCAGAGCGAGGCCGATCTCAGAGGTGCGTGCAGCGTGCACATACGCACCGGTCTGGGGCGCACGAAAGCTGATTAGTAGCGACTCGGACAACAGGTAACCACTACATGATCTTCCCTCAGCCAGCCTTACCCGGATCTGACTGCTTCTTCTGGCTGTTGGTCTGGATGAGGTGGCTGGAGGCCTTCCACTACGAGCGTGCGATGGAGCCTGACGACTGTGTGTTCCCAGTGATGGGTGCGAACGGTGTTGTCCAGCCTCGTGAACAACTCTCCCACGATGCGGTCCAGAAATGGATCACCGAGGCTACGACCGGTGCCGGGATCGTTGGCTCGTTCTCCACCCATTGCTTTCGACGAGGTGGCGCACAGTACCGCTTCATGTTCGCCCCCGTTGGCGAGCGCTGGCCTTTGTCCAAGGTCCGTTGGTGGGGCGGGTGGGCTGAGCAGGAACGCGTGGGTCCCCACCAAGTCACCACAGCCCCGAGCGTCTCCACTCACCTCTTTGCCACAGCGCGACACATTGATCCGGTACCTCCTCGACGAACTACATAACTACGAGTCCGACTACAGCGATGCGTTGGCACCAACCCAAAGGAATGCAAATGAGTCCCTGATGGAAGAGGGAACACTGGTCCGACCTGTGTCGACCGAGGAGATGCGCTCGTTCCATACGTCGGTCGTGACCAATGTCCGCGGATTGACAGCAGGGTTGGACGGTGTCACCAGCGTCATCCGCGACCTCACCAACGTCGTCCTTGAATCACACAAGCCCACAGCCACGGCAACGACGGCAAGCGCTCCGCTGGCGACTCACAGCACCGCAAACACTGGCTCGACGATTCCAACACGGCCCGCGACACTCACCATCAAGATTCCAGCCCGCCGTCCTGGCATAGCCGGCCCAATGGCCCCACCCATCCCTGCTACTGGTACCAGCACTGGTCCCTCACCACCACGTCAGTCCACCGGTACTAGCATGGGGCTCGATTTGGATGCGCTGCCACGTCGCGGCATGACTGGCGCACACAGACGCTCGTCCCACCTGATCCCAAAGCCCGGGCTTGTCATCCCGGACGTCCCTGTGCTCTGCGCCGACAGGACGCGCCGTCCGAAAAAGGACTCATGGAGGGACATCGTCAAGCATTGGGTCAGTGGGGACCCAGAACTCGGCCTCGACACACCGCTCAGTCAATGGCCGCCCACATGGATCCAAGGCAACAACCGCGTCTTCGCGGTCAAGCACTACGAGCGGTCGGTCATCGCGCTCGAGTATCTCAACATGTGAGTTGCTCGTTGCCATTGCAACTCCCGCGAGCGCTGCGCAACGTCTTACTGACTGACTTTGACTCTGACACGCTGGCAGGTATGGCTCCGACGAGGCGAGGTTCCTTGCTGCATACCCTCAAGCCGAGAGGGGTCACACCGCGCTCCTCCACGCAATCTATTCGGCTCGACGTGAACGCGGGGACACCTCGGCGCGACCACGGCGAAACGGGAAGTCGAGCTCGCCAGAAGCGGAGTGATGGCGGGCCTGTGCAGCCGTCACACCACATGCTTGCTTTCGAGCTCCCGACTCAGATCCCGGCCATCTGCTGGTCTTCCCTTCATCGCGTCCACGACCATCAAGTTGCCGTCTCTCTTGATCTTGTTTTCTCGCTCCTTGCTTCCTCGTTCTCGCTCTCTCTCCCGGGTCGTCGTCTTCGTCTCGTTTTCGTCGCTTTCTCGTTCTCGCTTTTTTCGTTCTCGTTCGTCTCGTCTCATTCGTCGCCTCGTTTTCGCTGGTTTCTCGTTCTCCCTTTTCTCGTTCTCGTTCGTCTCGTCTCGTTCGTCTTCTCGTCTCTCAAGTCCCTCTGCACCTACAGTAGTACCAGTCCCCTCGTGAGTAGTACGCCGGTTACCTTAAGCCTTGAGCTAGTCAGTTTCTTAGTTCGTCAGTGCTCGTGATATCACCGTTCGTTCGCCCGGTTTTCTCTCTCAGTCGATCACGTCGCTCGGTTTTCTTTCCCTTCGCTCGTTCGCTCGTTCATTCGGTTTCATTCGCTCGCGTTCCTTCGCCCTGCTCGCCGTCCAAGTCGTCGTCTGCGTCGCTGCGTCGCGACGAGGCGAGCGATCCTAAGTCACGTGTCACGCGACCCCAGTGGCTGCGCACCCGGCTTCACCCGGCAGCCAATCGCGGCCCGCACCGCACGTTCGTTTTCCGACATAAGTTTTTCGTTTTTCGTGTTTGTTCCCGCTGCGTCTACTGTACTGCTGTCCAATTTTACTTATAACGACCAAGTCGATCGATCGTGCCGTCACCTTTTTTATACTATCTGGAATCCGGATTGATTGTGGACCCTTGGTGGCGGACAAGATGGCCGCTGCCCTCGCGTATCGCACACCCTGTCTGACCGTTTCGACCATTCTGATACGAAAATCATTATCAGAATTAATATGCCCACAAAGATCGCTTTAGCGAGTCGAGTCGCACTGTGCACAACGTACCGACGGACGCTTGGTTCGCATCCTCCGAGTGAACACGCGTGGTCCTCGTCCAATGGACATCACCCGGCACCGATCAGGGCCTCAAGATTTAGCTACCCGCCTAGGTGACGCTCGCCTTCGACCGACTTGACCGAATGATTTGAACCATCGTGTATCGATGCATCATGCCTCGGGCCTCAAGCTTCAGTGCTCGTCGCTCGACGATCCAGCGCCACGCCATCCGATTCTGAATCAATTGCGGCTGCACCAAGTCGGGTTTAACATATGTACATAGTCATGCATGATGGTGTGATGGCGTGATGCCAGCGGCAGGGCGGTGCGCTGAATCGAATGAATCATACGACAAGGTAAGCCGATCGATCGACGGGCCAAAAGGTAACGATCATTTATTGTATGATCTCACTCACGGTGATGATCTATCTGCCTTGGATTATGATGATATGAATGTAATGGAGATGAGTATGCATCATTTTGCCGGGTCTGCTACGATATGATGCATAATCAAGAGCCGCTGACCGTCGATATCCGGGTAATGCATTTCATCAAACCACGGTGCGTTATGCAGGGACTTGTACATACGTGTACTCTATTGTGTGCCGCAGTCTGCATAAAAGGTACCGTACGCACGTGCATACGATCATAACACTCGTTCTAGTGTAATGTACCACCCGTGCCACACATATGTATGGCATATAGAGTCCCGACGGCCGCATCAACCGTTTCAACATTGGACCTACGGCAAGCCACAACTCGGAACCGCTCGCAACGCGTTGATATATGAGTTGATAGATTGAAATGGAACCCATGTCTAGTTTGAAAATGACAACCATGGAGCACTCGCCGCCGCATCTGCTGGCATGCGCACCCTGAGCGCGCATGTCTGAAACGGCAAGTCTCGTCGACGATCCAATCGCACATGTCGCGGACAAGGTGGTCGCGGGGCATCCGTAGTGACGCGTCCGCATAAACCCCCTCCTTGCATAATGAATCTGCATTTTGGGTAGACTGGATACGCTATCGCGTCGATTCAGTTGTCCGTTTTACGTCATGTCCTGTACAGCACCAAAAAGCTTGTCGAGGTGACACACCACGCTCGGCGATGCCCGCCACTGTGTTCAAATAAACCCCCTCCTACGTATTATCGTCCAAACGACGCCGATGATGCTAGTTCTACCAAACGGTCAACGACAAAAAAGACAACGCACCTTTGAATGGACCAGTGGTGACTCTATGAAGAGGAACGCCAAACTGCCATCATCGAACTTAATACTTAACGTTCGAACGCGACTACGTTCAACGATAACCGTCGTTACAGTGATGTGCCCCTGTGGCCCGCTCGTCAACGTCATGGTTCCCAAGCCAAGTTCCAACACCCTTGGACTGTCATCTTGTAAATGGACGAGGATGGCAGGGCCCATCGGTGAGAAAAAAAAAGAGAGTGGAAACCATCAGACGTGGGTGGAAAAGCGACACGGACATTTCCTATCCATGCGTCGCAAGCTGTGTCTGTGTGGGTGTGAGCGTGAGTGCGAGGCTGTATCGGTTTAGATTATACCTAGGGTCTTCTGTAAGGGGGAGTTGACTAACTTACTAACTTACTCACTTGGGGCTCAGACGAGAAAAGCACCTCGGAGAAGGCAGACACAAGCTGGGTGTTCGTGAAAACCTCGCAACCGGGTTCCACTACCGTCTAGGCTCAAATTTTGAAATTTAGGTTGGCGCTCGCGTCCGTATATGAGGCGTTCAACGATGCGTCACCGAGCCCGATGCGCGCATTGCGAGTCCGCGCAACGTGCAACAGTTGATCATATATAGTAGGCGTACCCCGCCGAGTTGGCGTTGGAAGCACTAGTACTGGAATAGACGTTGACGTCGATCTGACGATACAGTATGCACGTCCTTGATTGCTATGCTATCGACATGCCTGGGAAGACAGATCAATTCAGTCTGTCCAACCTGGTCAGTGATAAGTCCATTAGTACTTGACGGTGTCATACATGCCAATACAGGTACATGACTTACATACAGATACTATACACGTCCCAGTGCGTCCTCACGTCTTTGCGAGCCTTGAGTCAGGGTCGACCACCTCGACCCTCCACTCGCTCCCAGTGACATCGATTGATAACGCGTATCCTAAAGTTCAACGTTGCAACGTTGAAACTGAAATTGATGATAAAGCGCTCAAGAGCACCCACCAAAGTTTCAACGCTCAACGACGCATCAGAGTAACGGGTACGATACGTGGACGAGCGTACGGCCACACATGGACCGTCATGCCGATACAATACCAGTGCATAAACGATGCGTTTCGCATCGACACTGCACTGGAGCAGATGGCGGTGATACTGCGGTGTAGTACGGTGATGCCAGCCAGCGCGTCTGCGTCTACGTCTGCGTCCACATTTCACGATTTGACACCTTCAAGGGTGGTTACTGGCCCAGAGTTTGGACGATCCGACAGGCGCGATAATGTGCAGGATGGGATCGAGATTGCGGGCATGTATATGGTGGGTTGGTGTAGCGGCGGTGTGGACCGTCACAGTGGACATTGGTTGTGCGTGAATCAAGTGCTGTAGTCGAGTGACAGGCATGGAATGCCAAGGTACGCGGTGGGTTGTCCAGTAGGCGTTGCGGGTAGGCGCCGGTCACCAGTAGCGTAGGGAGATACTCGGCCGTCCGTCGTTGTAGGAAATGTGCTAAGCCCACGCACCCTTCATACCCTATCGCGCGGCGATACAGCGACGTGAGGGTCGTGCCACTCTAATGGGCCATCTGCCGTGATGTGGTCAATGAACGACGTCCACACCGTCCGTCACGTGAGCCGAGGGGATAAGATATTAACACCTGACACACGAGACGAGTATGATAGAGTTGTGCCGCAGTCCGACGTGGATGGACATATGGAAGAATGGAGATTGCAACTGATTTGGAACAACACCTAAAATGAACGTGGGCGAGGAAGGTCATTCCAGGCAACCTGAAAGAAGCAGCTCAAACAAGCACCGTACGAGTCTCAGCGGTTGCATCCGTCACAGTGTCAGGGTTGTGGACACAGCTGCCAGGCCGGCGGCTTCTTGGCTCGGATGTTGTGTGTCAATACGCGTTTCGCGCATAGGGCACTACATATAGGCCAGGTGAGGCGCTGCCACCTTTCAACAGAATCTAGATACAGGTGACGTGCCTCGGCCGATATATGTCGGGATCTGTGCAATGCGATGCGCGGAAATGCACGGGTCGCTGTCACACCGTGACGGGCCGACAGAAGATCCGTCATGATGTCGGAGGCTATAGATGTAACGCTGGGGCAAGGTACACGATGCATCAAATGGTAGTATTAACGGGGAGGAGAAGAGTGGGGTGAGTTTTGATTGGTTCGCGTCGGGGCTGTCACGGGCGATATAGAAGACTTGACGACGACGTAGGACATTCATCATGAACCGAGGAGGGACACAGCCAAGATGGGGCTCTCAACGTGGCCGCCACCGTGTTTGAGACTCAATCATGGATACGAGTGTACTCGACGACGACATGATCAATCAGGATGGGCAACATTCCCGTCTACCAAAGTGTGAATACGTATAGGCCCGCCCACGGTACGGGTACACGTAGTCGTGGTTTGAACCTAGATTATCTTTGACGCTTCCGTAAACGGACGACCCCCTAGTAGAATGCACACAACGATGTACTCGGAACGGGTCTGCGACAAGTTGGCCGGACCAAGGAGAGGTATGACTTGCATTGCCGCGTTAGCCGGGGACTGCCGGACTGCGCTCCCAGCGAGTTGACAAAAAGAGTTTGAACCGCACAGGCGAGTTTATTCGGGCCGGCGAAACCCAGTATAGAATTTTCTATTGTGAATGGGGCGCGGGCACGTTTTACAGCGGTAATCGAAGCAGGACGTAATGAAGCGTCTCACACGAGGTAGGACGCTCAAGGCGTTGTATCTGAGGTGTCTAGGATTTGAGTAATTCCCGGCGGATAATCTCGACTATATGTACAGCGTCGATGTGAATCGGATCATCGAGGAAAGATGATTGCTGGAATCCACGAGAGGTCAGGGGTGTTGGGGAATCACAGAGTATGCCGAGGAGTCGGTTGAAATTGGGACTCGAGATGTCGAGTTGAGAGTGCGCAGTCAAAGGCTTCGGCTTCTTTCACCGGTGGGCAAGCCCGTCGCTACGAGGGTGAAGAGTGCGATTGGAACGACGTTTCAGATTCCCGAGTCCGGAGTTGACAGATACTCAGGACTGGGGATTCGGCACCGCCCTGGACACGGGTGTGGAGAACATTGAGCAGCAATAAAAGGAGGTACGGTGTCAGCGACGAGTGCGGCCACGGGACTATTTATCGTCCCTGATATGTACTACAGTTGAGCTGAGGTGCTCTAGACGCTCTGACCGAGTAGATGGTGTAGTCCCGTCGACCCTTACTGACCCCCTTTTCTGTCAATAGGAGATGTGAAATTGGCGTATCAGCGGCGGGGCGGGGCGCAGCTGTGGACACTGAGCAGGGTGGAACCCAGTGTTGCCGAGAGTTGCCGGCATTGTTTATGTGTATTTATTTGTGATCGGTCCGTAGACGGCATGGGTCAAGTAATCGTGGGAAAGTACTGATCGGGAAGCGGAGTTTGTGATTGGGTAGGGCGCGAGAGTGGACGAGATGCGCTAAATACAGGTTGCACTTGAACGTCAACATTCGTCTCCTCCCCCCTCCAACAATGGCTCAACCCATCGCTTGCACTTCTCCCCAACAAATGAACCTGAACTACTTCCTTGGCTCTCCAATCTCATGGCGCGCTGGCTCTTTCGGTAGTCGCTTCTACCCTGGTTGCTCCCCCGGTCAGCTCCTGGGGCCCCTCGAGTGAGTCTCTTTCCCCCCCCTCTCCTCCGCTCGCCCCCCTACACTCCCTCCTAGTCCCAGCGACTTCAAGTGTGCAAAGCTCTCCTCGTCCTTTGAGAGCGATCGCGGCTCCATCCTCAACGCCCTCTCCGCGTTTGACCGCGAGGACGAACTGGTGCGTCAACTGGGTCCACTCTCACACAGCCGTCTCACTCCGTTTCACCAACAGTGTCGGAACTACTCGTGTTGCGGTCTCCAAATAGACGATCTTCACGCACTCGTACAACATTTCGAGGAGGTCCACGTCGTCGTCGTAGACCAGTTTGGTCGCCCCCAGCAACAAGCCCCGCTCCCGCCATTTCCCGCGACCCGCCAGCCAGTACCCATCACCCAGCTCCCTAACGTAACTGATCCAAACAGCCACCTCCCACCCCCTTATCACCATGGTGGATTCGATCCAGACGATATGGAGCTCGATGTCGATCACTCGTCCCCCTCATCCGGTGGCCATTCCCCCCCCGACACTCCTCTCACCACTCCCCTCTCATCACACCCCACCCACTCCTTTAACCATTACTCCCCAAAAGATGTCCCCCCATGTTCGCCTATATCCGCGTTCGACACAACCACCGTCCTCCCAACACGCTCCATCCACGGTCACTCGATGGCCCCCTTCCCTTCGTCCCGCTGCAGCGTGCCTGATTTGACAAAAAACCCCGACCCATTCAACGGCTATGCTCGCTACTCGGACTACTCGTCGTCTATGCCTGGCACCGTCCCTTCCCCGCCCGCTAACGACGACATTCAGGGTCCCCTATCCCCCGTAAGCGAACCCAACAGCCCCTACGGCTGCATCCCCCCTGCCGTCGTATTCTCCACTGCCAACACCCCCGCCAACACCCCCGCCGCCTCCCGCGTACCTTCCCCGTCCAGTTCCTCCCGTCACTCTGCTTCATCCACAGCCGCCCACTCATCAGACGTCCCCTCTGCCAAACCATCGTCGTCTCAACAACATAGCCCCCGAGCCAGCACCACTCTCTCTCGTCCAGCATCGTCTCTCCTCTTGTCAAAGCCTTTCCGATGTCCCAAGCCCAATTGCAACAAGAGCTACAAGCAAGCAAACGGGCTCAAGTACCACATGACACACGGAAGCTGCAACTTTGCTCCACCAAAGGATCTCGAGCAAGTACAGGCTTTACTCGCCAGCAAGCGCTCCGCCAGAGAGGCAGCTGGCGATGACGACAATACCATCACCGAGGGTGAGCTGCGCGAGGTCGAACGCGAGGCCGAGCGTCGACTCCGTCCCTTTGCGTGTGGCGTCGGCGATTGCCAACGGCGGTACAAGAACATGAACGGCCTTCGGTACCACTATCAGCACTCTGGCGATCACGGCGCAGTCGGTCTGGCATTGCTCGCGAGCGGAAAGCACGAGTGTCTCCAACATGCGCACGGCAAGAGTTCGGCTGCTAGCTCACGGCAATCGACCCCATTAGCGAGCGGCCAATCAACCCCCGTAACCGGTCATTCGACTCCGACCTATACTCAGCAATATCAACAGCAGATGTTGTACTCGTCCGCCCAGCAGCAATATCTTCGAGCTCAGCAACAACAAGCGATGCAAATGCAGATGCAAATGGCATCGTATCCCGTTGTCGACGCCAATTCTGCTCAGTGTTGATGATGGGTCACCGAGCGCGATACCCTCCTCACTCTTGCCACACGTTCGGGCGTGGCGCGTGAAAAGTAAAAATTATACATATTGGGCATCTTGGCTATTATTTGTCTCCTGGTCGCTTCCCCGCCACTCTTGTCTTCATCCCTACCGTCTACTCTACTCGACCTCCAACATATCCCAGGTCGCCGCCACCGAGTGTTTTCGGGTTCCTCCCGTGGCTACTTGTTGCCACGTCGTTTCGTCGGCCGCAAGACTCGCCGTCTGTTGGACTGCCACGGCATTCCCCGGAATCACCCATAGTCGTAGAGATCGCCACGAACTGAGGTTACTTCGTCTTTCGCTTGATTTGTGCTAGGTTCCACCTGCTGCTTAATCTTGTTCTCCTGCCGTATACGTATACTTAGCCACTCCACATATCAACCATATCTACCTCGTAACTCTATGTCACCTCGTATTCACCGTCTGAAAAATAGTGCTGCCATTGACTGTCATATTCTTTTTCTTTTCTTTTGTAGAGGATGAATAGATACCCCTGGACCTCAGACGCAGCTGCGCCGTGGCATGTGTATGCATTATAAAACACGGTAACGGGACGATCAGGCACATGTCATCCTCTCTGGATTTGCAGTGACGAGGTCCCACCGTTGCAGGTATATGATCTGATTATAACATGTCCTTGCTAATCGCGGGACTTGGCGACGGCGGCTGAGCGCCATGTCGAACGTGGTGGTTTCCAATATGGAACGGAAACGAAACAAGAAACTGGTTTGACATGTCACGGTTGCCGTTGGTCGCCGTGTGCGCTGCGAAAAAGTGTGGATCTGAGCTGACACGCGGTTATCCGTTGCATGTCGGATTGATCGCAGGATGGGTGTAGAGCGACGAGTATGGTCGGGGGGTGAGGATGAGGATGCATCACTCAAGATCGGAGTTTGTTGCAGTCGCGTTCTTTTACCACTCGTGATCGATTGATCGCCGAGGCTGGGCCACGGCCACGTCCACGTAGACGGAGACGGACTCGGATGGCACGCGTGGCCGTGGCGTTGATGGGTGGAACTGACCGGTGACTCGTGGACTGACCATTCGAGAATCGAGATTGGGTGCATCGTTGGAACGTTGACATGTGTGCAATGCCTTTTGCTGCCCGAGCCTGAGCGCAGTCTCACCTTTGTCCCATCGACACTTCAAAATCACACCGGTGATCCATGCATATATGAGCTTGCATTTCAGAAACAACGTCCAGAAAGAGTACACTGGTTTTATACATCATCACGCGACATGGACGAGTGTCCATGGATGACGTTTTTAGTCATGGATCGTAGATAGACGCTGGGGGACTTGGCTGACCTGCGGAACATGCTGTCGTCATCATCGTCATCGTCATCCCTACCCCACCACCACGTTCCCTTCCCTTCCCTTCTCCCTCTCCCTCGCCCGGAGCCATCTCCGCACGCATACACTCACGACACGTCATGCAACGACACCCACTGCCCATCGATGTACCCCCACACGACACCCTTAGGTAAAATGACCGTCTTGAGCGTCGGACACGCCTTCCCCCACATGGCCACAATCTCGGATTCGTCCTCGGACGAGTGCGCGCCGGGGGCCATGAACGTGAGATAACGAAGGGCCTTGAAGTGGCTCAACGACGGTGCCGTGTCGATGAGGTGTTCCTACATGAAGGAAAAGGAAAATGTCAGTAAATACGCGTGCGCGCTGGGAAAGACGACAACGAAAACGACAAAGGATGGGGACGTGCATGGGTAGAATGTCGTACGAGGACGACAGCGTGGAGTGCCTCGAGCGATGGGAGACGCGTCGAGATTTCAGTAATGAGCGCTGCGGGCGAGCCAATGTCAAAGGACATGACAGTGAGCCGTTTGAGGGGGCGTGTCGAGAGTAAGAGGGCATCGAGCGAGGAGGTGACGTCGCCCGGGTAGAGCGACATGGACACGCTCTCGATCGGGCGGCCGCGGACAAAGTCGGCGGTGAGCAGGGGCGAGGAGAGGACGGTGCGGAAATGGCGGAGGCGGGGGAGGGCGGCGGGTGGGAGGGGAAAGGTGTGCACGGGGTTGAAGCCGCGGAGACAGATTTCGACGACGTCGTGTTGGGTTTCAAAGAAGCGGGCGAGGAGGGGTTCGCAGCGCATCGAGGTGGTGAAGACACGGAGGGAAAATGTGCAGCCTTGGAGGATCCATGCGAGGTTGGAGGTGTTGTCGGTGATGGAGAAGTCGAGGCCGAGGTAGGAGAGGTGGCGGAGACGTTGGAGGGTGCGGTGGAGGAGACGGAGAAAGTTGGCGGTGAGGATGTTATCGGACCATTCGAGGTCGAATCGACGGACGAGCAGGGAATAGAAATCGTTGCGAGCGAGCGTCTTGACGAGCCAGAGAGCTCGCTTGGCGGGAATGTCAATCAGCGCACGATACAGCACGCGGGCAGCGACCTGGTGGAAGGCAGAGCTGGCGGTGAGTATTGGAAGGAGATCGCCCCGCGTGAGGTGTCCAAGAATGAGTTCGAGTGTCTCTGGAGGGAGCATCGGGGAGTAGAGGTCACGACTTGACTTGCTCTTTATTTAAACGGAATGGAGGGTATCATTATGCTTGTCGTATTATATCTATCTAAATCTAAGCACTCTATTGTACCTTGACCGTTTTGTCGCTAGGAATAGAGCCCTCGGCGACAGCCTCTGCGCGCTGGCCCTCTGCTTCAATCTCAGCGATGAGCTGACGCTCTGCAGCCTCCTGCTCAGCCTTGCTCTTGCCCTTCATTGCGGCCTTGCTCGCAGCTATGCGGCGTCGATACTCGCGGTACTTGTCGTCCGTGCCAAACAGGCGATCACACCACCGGAAAGAAGTGGAGTAGTTGTTGGTGAATGCCATATGGTGGAAATCGTGGTGCTCGGCACCCGACCAGAAAGGAAGGATGTGCTGCAACGACCAAGGAAAGTCTAGGGGTGGCAGAGTGAGACAATGCTCCTTGGACGATCCGCCAAACGACACGAACCGTAACCACTATGTGCGTCAATAGCCTGGAACAAACGGAGCGTGATCCAAACGTAGACCGTGAAAATGTGGAGGTTGCGAGTAAAGTAGCAGTAGAGCATAGGACCAGCGATTGTACCGGTGCCGAGAATGAACACCTCAGCAGGGTGGGCGTACTCGGCAGCTAGACCAAAAGGAGCCGAATACTTGTGATGAAGCTTGTGGACGTGCTTGTATAATGGTCCCCAATGAAGAGCCTGGTGAGCTAGACCATGATTGTCAGAGACGGTGACTCCGGAAAAACCCAAGTTGTCGTACCAAAATAGTGGAACATGTCCTCAAACACGAAGAAGATGGCAACTTGCGGGAGCATGGTCTGCCAGGACGGGAAAGGCACTTGGTAGGTTTGCATACCGAGCGCTTCTGCCAAGGGATGGAACAACCAAATCTACAAGTATCGGTTTTAGTACATTTGAGTAGTCATCGTGATGAGGGGACTGACAGCGGGCAATTCAATGGTGAAATGTGAGAAAAGAACCTGCTTGGTACACTCCCATTGCTCTTGAGGAGTAGGGATCTTGTTGGGCTGGAGTTTCCACCTCTGAAAGTATGGGATAGCGTCGATGATGATCCAGGGAACACAGCGTCCAAAATATACAAACTTGGAAGGAATACATGTCAGAATATGTTGCGCAACACCGGGTGTGCTACTTACTTCGTGCATCAAGAAACTCATGAGACCGGTAGCAATGACGGGATTGTCGATCCAAATGTACCATGCAGCCCAGAGCTGTTCCAGCCAACCAAGCTTGGTCAGGTCGACATGCGCGTAGAACTGCTGAGCAGTCCCGTGGACAGCTGCTGCTGCCGTCGCGTTAAAGGCCATGGTGAGGAATGGGAGAGAGACAACTCGGGGTGACCCTTTTTAACCTTGAAAAATGAATTACACACGATCAATGGCGTGACCGAACAACCAATCAGAGTTGATTATGTCATCTTCAATGGACTATAGTCACTATGTCGAGGACTTTGATTTCCGACACTTTTGATCTATCACCCTCCTTCAAGTTCTACAAACGTCTGAAGCTGCGGCGTGCTCAGACGCCGACGGGGACGACTGTCCATCAAGCAACTTTTGCAAGAAGGCCAGCGATTTTCCTCGAAGGTGTCAAGGACCAAGGTAAGATGCCTGCTCTCCTTGTCTGAAGTTTCCCGAGTATGACGTGCCACGAAAAGAACCAGCTTAACCCGATTGATTACGGTCGTGAACCTACCAGATGATCACGCTCGATGATCCAGTCTTTCCATCCTTTCCCCATCAACCATCTCAACAGAGGACCACTCTTTCCTTCGCAATCCCCGATATTAATTTCAGCATTTTCTCCATCCTTGGGCGGAATCATACTTTGTTGCGTCATGAAAGGCAAGTTATATCGGCTCTTTATTTTCCTCCCCGCTCATCCTTAGTACACCCAACCAGAGAGCCAGCCGCATCTCAAGGGTTCTTGGTTCATGTTCAATGATTTTGTGTTGCGCAACGCCTTCGATGACGAAGCGCCGAGTTTCCCGAATACCTGGAGGTGCGACTCTTTACGTGGGGAACCCGTTGTATCATAGCTTGAACGAGATGACGTGGGCTCTCATCTCAATTTGTATAGGGATGAACTCGATCCCTCGATGTTGAGTCATGATACGTTTATGTTGGTGTAGGTACTGATCTCGTCATCCTATGCTTTTGCTGAGTATCGATATAGAAATCGAGATGAAAGCTTGATCAAGCACGACTCCTTGAGCTTCAAGCTTTCAAAGCCTGGCGCAAACGATGCCCGAGTTTGTGGCTATGCAACAGGTGTGTTCATGTTTGACTGACTCGGTTTATTCGTTTCCTCAACCACTCGTTTCTATTTCACAGTCACACGGTGCCAACCATGCCATTCGCCCCGCTCGCTTCTGTTTTGCATGTATTTCGTTCTTGCGAGGGGACAAACCCCGTTCTTTGACGATCACATCCATGCAAGTGATGTTATCGTCGATTCTCTCGTTGAGTTCTTGGGCATCAGATATATGTACTATGTACGCTCCCTTCTGCCTCCGTTCACTGACAACGGCCGTTGGCACATAGTCGGAGGCCTGGATCCGTACTTGTCAAGGCACGCATTGAGAAGCCTGTATACAAGAACCTTTGCTTGTCGATTAGGAATGCATCTCTATCGGCCACGGCTCCAGAGATTTCTGGATCGTCGATCGGTTCTCCACTTGCCTGTGACAAAGACAGACATCTTTGTCCCGCGCGATCAAGTGATCGGTAGCCGATCTCTACTTCTGTAACCACCAGCGCTGTCTCTCATCCCCTTTCCTCTTCTGATTCGTCCTCAGATAGATGCCCAGACGGAGATGTGCAATTCAATCGAGGATGCGCGAATTGCGCAGAGATTATACAAATATACCATGAGTCCAGAGAATGGGGCGTCTTTGATGTAAAGTTGGAGGAGCTGTACCGCTCTAGCAAGCAAGATGTGCGCAACTTGCCCATCCGGGTGCTTAATATCCGTGCGCTAGCTGACGCACGGACAGAATTACCATCGACGATGTCCCCCGCGACGACGGTTTCTGCATGCGAGGTTATCCTCCAACCGTGCTCGCTCTTGTCACTTGTCCACGCTGTCCTGACGCAAACCAGGGGTACACTCAGTCAGGGCACTGGTCGATGCAATACCAAATATATCTTGGGTCAATGTGCTTGCCGCTGCAGCGACAGCGAGAAACCTTGGGCACTATAGGCAGTTTCTACTGATACGACCCGATGTCGATGCGCTGAACGCGGCTCCAGCGGCGTGTTTTGCGGCGTCGAATGTAGGTGCCAGGGCCTTCAGGTCTCATACAAGGTACGAGTATGGCGCACCAAACTATCTCAGTTTATTTATGTTTTTCCAGAATATCTGGATTTCTACGGAAAGGATCGCGAACATGGGATGATGCACCGAGGAACGCATCTACCTGTATTTCCTGCGTCCCTCTTGCTGTTACTTGATTGTAGCGGCACGTCGCTTTGGCTGCTCAACCTGTATTTTACTTCACTGCAGAATACAGAAGGAATATCATTACCTGCGGCCGGAACTAGATTTTTGAATCCAGTGCCTTGACAACTTCAACTCTACAGTCACGATGTGTCCAAGTGTATCAAAATCTGCCGCGTGACGTGCTTCTAGACGCTTCGGGTTTGCCTTGCTGTCACGTGTACCGGTCGGAAGTCGGAGGCGTGAATGATCGATCAAATGGAACCCTCCGCGCTACGAGCCTTTACTCCTCGCTTCCACCACTCAGACTCTCAGCTCTCTTCACGTAAACGCTCCATAATGTCGACAGAAAACACAGGCAGCCAGTTCGAGGACATCCGCAAGAAATTCGGTCGTTTCAGGATCCTCATCGTCGGACGGGCAAACTCGGGCAAGACGACTATTCTCCAGAAGATCTGTAAGACAACTGAGAATCCTGAAATATACGACGGTGATGGGAACAAGGTACACCTCTCACTCATCACACGAGATTAGTGCGACCAAACTGTGCGATTAGATTGATTCGTCCCGGGTTGAGGGATCGACGGAGGTAGGTAGCCCTCCACGTCGGGCTGAGACATGATGCAAGTCCTGCTCTATTATTTCTAGCGCGGAATTCATGACGTCGAGAACGAGCTGATCTTCCGGAGCAACGACAAGTTCGTCTTTCACGATTCAGAAGGGTTCGAAGCGGGCAGCGAAGACGAGTTTCTGAAAATGAAGAAATTCATTGCCGACCGTGCAAATACCACGTACCTCAAGAAGCGCCTTGATGCGATATGGTAACGAGCAAGGCTGTGTAGCAGTAGTACGCTGACCGATGCATTCTGTCGAACAGGTATTGCATCCCGATGGATAAGATCGATCGCGCAATCCAACGGTCCGAAGAAATGTTTTTCGGAGAATGTGACCCTAACAATGGTGAGCCGCCTTCCTGGTAGTCTTTTTGAGCTCATGATGTGATCAGTTCCGGTTGTGGTGCTGTTCACCAAATTTGATGCACTGCGAGTTAACGCAGTAGTCAAATTGGCACCTTCGGACCAACGGCTGCCACGGCAGGAGATGCTGTCGAAGCTCCCGCCGCTTATTGAAGAGATCTTCAACAGTGCTGATGTATGGGGGCGGCTTGCTGAAATGGCTTATCCCCCAAAGTCCTCTGTCCGACTTGAAAGTTTGTATTACATTTTCTTGGGTGCACATTGTGTTTTGCCATTCACCAATATGTTAGACATCCACAAGACTAACGAGGGGTACAACATTCTACTTGAAAACACAGCAGCTGTCCTGAGTGATGAAGCATTGCAAATGCTGTTTGTGTCAGCTCAGGAAACAAACATTGCACTCTGTGTCAAATATGCAGCTCGATGGTATGTCAGCATGAAAACAGATTTCATATTTTGATATATTCATTTGAATAAAGGGTAATAGTTGACATGATTGGGAGGGATAACACAAGGATTTCCCACAGTAGAGAGCTGCAAATTTGCAGGCTTGCATGTTGGTTTCCACATATTCAGGTAGGGTGAATTGCACATTAAGTGTTGTATACCATTCTAATCTGCATGTTATTGGCTCTCTTCTGATGATTGTAGAGTGTGAGCTGCAAATTTTTCCATGGTGGTGGCTGTGATCAGCTGATGTACACTCTTTCATCCTGCTCTGGCAATCATAGGGAGTGAGTTGTGCATTCTGGCATGTTGGTGGCTGTGGTGATGCTGATTATTTCATGTCCACTCTCCATCCTGCTCTGGCAATCATAGGTTGTGAGTTGTGCATTCTGGCATGTTGGTATGCTGATCATTTCATGTCCACCCTCCTTCCTGCTCTGGCAATCATAGTTTGTGAGTTGTGCATTCTGGCATGTTGGTGGCTGTGGTGATGCTGATCATTTCATGTCCACTCTCCATCCTGCTCTGGCAATCATAGGCAGTGAGTTGTACATTCTGGCATGTTGGTGGCTGTGGTGATGCTGATCATTTCATGTCCACCCTCCATCCTGCTCTGGTCTGGAAATCATAGCATGTGAGTTGTGCATTCTGGCATGTTGGTGGCTGTGGTGATGCTGATCATTTCATGTCCACCCTCCATCCTGCTCTGGTCTGGCAATCATAGTATGTGAGTTGTGCAGTCTGGCATGTTGGTGGCTGTGGTGATGCTGATCATTTCATTTCCACCCTCCATCCTGCTCTGGCAATCATAGCATGTGAGTTGTGCATTCTGGCATGTTGGTGGCTGTGGTGATGCTGATCATTTCATGTCCACTCTCTGTCCTGCTTCTGGCAATCATAGCTTGTGAGTTGTGCATTCTGGCATGTTGGTATGCTGATCATTTCATGTCACTCTCCTTCCTGCTCTGGCAATCATAGGGAGTGAGTTGTGCATTCTGGCATGTTGGTGGCTGTGGTGATGCTGATCATTTCATGTCCATCCTCCATCCTGCTCTGGAAATCATAGTCAGTGAGTTGTACATTCTGGCATGTTGGTGGCTGTGGTGATGCTGATCATTTCATGTCCACCCTCCATCCTGCTCTGGCAATCATAGCAAGTGAGTTGTGCATTCTGGCATGTTGGTGGCTGTGGTGATGCTGATCAGTTCATTTCCACCCTCCATCCTGCTCTGGAAATCATAGGCAGTGAGTTGTGCATTCTGGCATGTTGGTGGCTGTGGTGATGCTGATCATTTCATGTCCACCCTCCATCCTGCTCTGGTCTGGCAATCATAGTATGTGAGTTGTTCATTCTGGCATGTTGGTGGCTGTGGTGATGCTGATCATTTCATGTCCACTCTCCATCCTGCTCTGGCAATCATAGCGAGTGAGTTGTGCATTCTGGCATGTTGGTGGCTGTGGTGATGCTGATCATTCATGTCCACCTTCCATCCTGCTCTGGAAATCATAGGCAGTGAGTTGTACATTTGCATGTTGGTGGCTGTGGTGATGTTGATCATTTCATGTCCACCCTCCATCCTGCTCTGGAAATCATAGCCAGTGAGTTGTGCATTCTGGCATGTTGGTGGCTGTGGTGATGCTGATCATTTCATGTCCACCCTCCATCCTGCTCTGGCAATTATAGAGAGTAAGTGGTAACTGGCTTTATCTCCTCTTTTACTCTAATTGTGGTTGAATTTACTATATAGCTGGTATGTCTTCTTATATATATATAATCAATATTTAGATTCACTATTTCAATAGGATGTAAGTTAAATGTTTAGTTATATTTCATAATAACCCACATGTGTTGTTCTCTAGCAGGTAAGACTTCTGGAATTTTATTTCTTTTTTACTTATAGAAATCTAGGAGGTCTGTTTCTATACTCAAACATGCCACCACTTATTTACACATGATTTATCATTATTAGTTGCTTGACAAGCATGGGGTATGTAGTGTTCTTTTAATTGAATATTTTAATGTGATATTTAATTAGATTGGTTTTACTGAAACTGACATTCAAGCTCTGAAGTCAGACAATCAGGTAGGTCTACATATTTAACTTGAGTATTCCAGCCTATCAAACATTCAAGGACAATCTTACCACATGGCAGCAATACCTCCAGGCTGGTGTTGGTATGTTTTGATCATTTTACATCATATATGATAATAAAAGCTACTTATTTCATATAAATCAGAGACATTGCTCATATTGGAGCATTCTTTTTATCTTTCTCAGAAAGAAGACTCTGATCCAGTTTCTTCTGCTGCTCAGAAGTACAGGATGTCAGACATACCCACTAAGGTGAACATAGCCCTGGAGGATGTTTCCATGAAATTTGGGACAGCATCTGAGAAAGAAAAAGTGGCTATGATCTGCAATGTTGTTATGCAGAATCACATGGGTAAGTTGAACACATGTTTCAACATTTCACTGATCAACTTGGGGACTTTACTTTAGAGAGGCCAGTGGCTAAATAGAAGCACTGGTTTGGTATCTGGCTATGGTATCAAGTTATTCCTTTAGGAGTGATGAAGACATTGCTTAGATCAGGAGGAAGTGGAGAAGCTGTCCTGAAAGCAAAGTGTTGTTGGAAATGATCTGAGATGCCTGTTGAATTCCTGTATATCTAGTGATTGTTTGTGTATAGTGAATTGTATTCTTGACCAAGTTGTGACACTTTCAACCTGACTCTACACAGGCAATGTTCAAAAGCTACCAGCATCTGTATATGAGTACTCAGACATGATGGTCTCAAGGATCCATCAAGATGACACATTAATTATGCCTTCTGGGCAAGGCATGTAAAATTTATACAATGGTCAATTTCTTGCTGCCCAGATAGTCCATATATTCCATGCTACTGAAGTGTACTACCTTGGCCATTTAATTTCCTGTCTAGACATGGAAATCCTGGAGCCATATCACTTCTCCGAGTCTACACTAGAGAAGTGTGTTGAACTTTTGTCATTATTCTATTGATTATTTAATCTACATCTTTCTCATTTGCTCATATGTATGCACTATGTCTATTCTGTTTGTATGTTTTGTCCAGAAATTTTACATGTTTTGCAATACAACACCTTGATCTGAGTAGTTTGATTAGAGATCTTACAAAGTTTTGTTTACAAAACATCTTAACAAGAAATTTATCTGATTCATTCAATGTTCAGTGAAATAAAAATCTGCTTTTTACCCACTGACAGGCTGGCATTCCAAAGGCAGAGCCATTAGTATGTATCTGTATGTGTTTGTGAGCTTGTGTCAGGCTGTCTGACAAACCTATTCCCAGTGTATCCCCACCATCAGCCTCATGGTAGAAGGAGGGTGTTACATTTTGCCCCTTTTCTTTCTTCTTCATCACTTCCTGCTCCTCACTTACCCTTCCTGTTGTCTACCAATTACCCATCTGCCCATAGGATATGCTTCCTCTCTTGCCTAAGTCAGTCATTGCCTTTATACTATTCTTCGAACACCTCATTAAGTAGCTCTTCACTCTATTGTTCATCGCTACTTACAGTCCCTTACTTACCAATAGCCCATGTTATTACTTGTACTCCTTATATCTTGTTCTATGATACCAAAGGAGCTCTATCTACTTGAGATACTTTTCACTGGACTGTTCTTTACCCTTGAGCACTACCTTTGTATTCCTGTACCTTGTACAAATCATCACTTTTGTGGTCCCCACTTGACTCTGCTGGTACCAGTCCAGCATCCTTGAAACACTTGAACTTTGAACCTCATGTGGACGACCCCATGAGCTCCTTGATTCCCTTCGTCCTACTTTGAAGGACATTACCTCTATAAGACCTCATCGTGCTTTTGAGTCGATGCTCTCCTTGTTCTTCGCTCCACAAAGGCTATGCTCGTACCTACCTGGTCCAAGTGTAACAGAGGGTCAAGCACCTTGTGCAGTGGTGCAACCTTTGCAATCTATAGCCGATGGACTTTTTGTTCAATAGGTCAAGTCAGTGAAGAAAGACCTGTGCCAGCTCTTCAACAACCAGTCCCTGAAGCAATGAGTTGGGTCCCCCAGAGTTATTTTCTTCCACTTCATCTTTTTGATTGGTCAACTAGGAGAAGTTATTGTCATGTTCCATCAGCAAAATGTCAACTTCCTGTGGTTGTCTTGTGGTATCTGTCACAGACACCACAGGCACACAGACAGAAAAGACTGTGTACTTTTCCCAGCTATGTCATTTCTGTACAAAGTAGCTATAGTTCCAATAAAGTAATCAAAAAGTAGATTCTCAGACTGCCATAGGTCAACTGCATACATCCATTCAGATGCACACAGATAATTGCAGTAGCCACAGGTATCATATGTATCAAATATAGTAGTACCACACTTGATCAAAAGACTCTAAACTGGCACAGAACAACTTTAGACTGGCTCAACACAACTATAAATTGATGAAATTGACATGGTGGGGATGGGACATGAGCAATTGGGCTTGAGAGAACATGGTGGAGGTGTGACACAAGCAGTTGCACTCAGGTTGACACAGTGAGGGTGGGAGATGAGTGATTGAGCTTGAGAGCACATGGTGCATCAGCAAACCTACATTTTTTCTGAGTTGTCTGACATGACTGACAGCAGTGCAATCAGTGCAATCAGTCTCTCAGTTCATAAGTAATTCATTGGTATCAGCAACTTCAGGGCTATCAACATATCAGCTTGTCAATTAACCAGTGATATCAGTCCCATCAGTTCACCCAGTAAGTTAATTGATCATCTGGTCAGTCTTGTCATCTCACAAGTCAGTCAGTCAACCAGTCAGTCAGTCATGTCAGTCTATCAGCCAGCCAGGTTGTCAGCCAATTCAGCCAATTCAGCCTATCAGGCCATCAGCTGACCAGTTAGTCATTTCCATCAGCCACATCAGTTGGTCAGTTAGTTGGTCAGTCAGTCAGGTTTGTCAATTTTGTCAAATTGTCAGCTAGGCAGCTGGTTAGTCAACCAGTTCAGTCAGTCAGGTCAATCTATCAGTGATCAATCCATTCAGGCCTGTCAGTCTTGTCATTGATCTCAATCACTCAGAAAAAATGTAGGTTTGCTGATGTGGAGATGGGACATGAGCAGTTGCACTTGTATAAACATGGTGAGGGTGGGAGACAAGTGATTGGGCTTGAGAGCACATGGTGGAGGTGGGACATGAATGGTCAGGCTCAAATTGATGTGGTGGAGGCAGGAGATGAGTGTTCCAGCTCAAATTGACATGGTGGGGAGATGAGCGGTCAGGCTCTTGAGAGCATGTGGTGGAGGTGGAACATGAGTGGTTGCACTCAAATTGATGTGGTGGGGGTGGCAGACAAGCAGTTGGGCTTGAATTGATGTGATGGAGGCAGAAGACAAGCATTCCAGCTCAATGGAGATGGGAGATGAGTGATCAGGCTTGAGAGCACATGGTGGAGGTGGGACATGAAGAGACATGGAGACAAGTGTTCAGGCTCGAAAAGGCATGGTCAGGGTGGGAGATGAGCACTTGGGCTTGAAAAAACACAGTATAGAGATCCATAGTCCCTAGGTTCATATCTGGTCATTTCATGATATTCCTCCAAGTCCTCCTCCATTCATCATTCACTATGGAACATAGTCCATATTTTATCCTTTGTTGCATCAGCAAATCATACAGTCACTTTACAGAACTTTGTGGCACTTTTGTAGTCATACACGTAAAGTAAATTACTGCTTTCAAAGTAGATCTCGAATCTTTAAAGTGGCTTTACAGCCACTTTCGCACTTTCTGTTCGTACACTTTGCTGCCACTTTACAGCTTTGACCAACTAGAATGAAAATTAAGTACAATATTTATTGCAAAACTACAGTAAAAACTACTACAGTGTAGTACCCGGCTCACAAGAATGATTGGGCTCAAGAGGATGTGGTGGAGGTGGGATGCGAGCGGTCATGCTCGAATGGACACGGTTGGGTGGGAAACGAGCGGTCATGCTCGAATGGACATGGTGGAGGTGGGACACGAGCGGACACGCTTGAATGGACACAGTTGGGTGGGAAATGAGCAGTTGTGCTCAAATGGACACGGTGGAGGTGGGACGCGAGCGGTCGCGCTCGAATGGACACAGTTGGGTGGGAAACAAGTGATTGCACTCGAATTGACACGGCCGAGTGGGGGATGAGCGATCTGGCTCAAGAGGACATGGTGGGGGTGGAAGTGAGCGGTCATGCTCGAATGGACACGGTTGGGTGGGAAATGAGCGGTCGCGCTCAAATGGACATGGTGGAGGTGGGACACGAGCGGTCACACTTGAATTGACACAGTTGGGTCAGAAATGGGTGGTCACGCTCGAATGGACACGGCCGGGTGGGGGATGAGCGATCGGGCTCAAGAGGATGTGGTGGGGGTGGAAGCGAGCGGTCATGCTCGAATGGACACGGTTGGGTGGGAAACGAGTGGTTGCGCTTGAATTGACACGGTTGGGTGGGGGATGAGTGTTGGGCTCAAGATGTCGTGGTGGAGGTGGGATGCGAGCGGTCATGCTTGAATAGGTTGTTGACGCGGAAGTGCGGTGGTGGTCACTGGTGACTCGGCGGCGTCATCACTGTTGTCGTTGACGTAGGGGCGCGGTGATGGTGGCACAGCAGTGTTGTTGTCGTTGTTGCCATCTTGATGGTGAACGTTGAGCGCTGAGCGCTGAACGACGGTGATACTAATATCGAAGACCCGGCGGGTATTGAATTTTTTTACCAAGTCCATTGTCTGTAACGCTATGCTGTCACAGTGTCACTTGGTTGGAGTGTGATACTTTAGTGCTTTACGGACTTTGACAGCTTTAGCTCACAAAATTACTTAATGAATTTGTCAAAGTGCCTTAAAGTAATGTAAAGTGATGTGAGGATTTGCTGATGTGCAATAGCGTGTACCTGGTGTTTACACCAGGTACAGGAACTGCCCAATGGGCTTACCTTTGGAGGAGGTTTCTTAATAGAACATAGTGGTTCAGGATCAAGAAGAGTTTTTCATATTCAGACCCAGATGAGTCTTATATAGTGATTACTGATTACAGGTCACGTGACCATAAGTACATGTACCTTTCAACACTCCCCCTTGTCTAGTATACAGTAGATACATAGATATATAAGTGAGAAGCTATATAGTAAGAATAGAAACTTCTGCACAATCATTGAGACAGCGAGTAAAGCTCTAAACTGAGCTGGGAGTGAAACTGCTTGAACTTGATGTGTCCAAGGTTCTTGGTGAACATATCTGCTGGGTTATCAGTGCCAGGGATAAAGAGAAGCTCAACCTGCTTCCATACCATCACAGCATCATATATAAAGTGATACTGGATTTGGATATGTTTGGAGCGTTTTTCAGTAACAGGATTCTGTGCTATAAAGAGCGATCCTTGATTGTCACCACAGATGGGGATAGGGCCAAGTTTATAACCAAGCTCTTCCATCATTTGATAGATCCAGATAGCCTGGCGCATACAGTCGCTCAAGGCCATGTATTCTGCCTCAGTAGAGGACAGAGCAGTGGTTTTTTGTAAGTTTGAGTTCCACAAAACATACCATCCACTAGTTTCAGGTAAAAACCTGTCTGTGAGTGAGAGGTGATCTTGTCTCGTCCCAAATCAGAATCGGTGCAGGTGATCATGCCTTTGCCGCTTTTGCCCTTGTAGACGAGAGTGTAGTCTCAGGTTCCTAGTAGGTACCGGAAAATGTATAGAGCTTTGTCGAGATGCTCTTCTGATGAGTTGGCAGACATGTGGGCGAGTTGGGTAACTACATATGAGATGTCAGGTCTTGTACCAATCATGAGGTATAGTAATGATCCGATCACTATCTGGAATCACATCTGAAGTTCTGGGTTGACAGGGGATTCATTCTTCTCTGGGTAATAACCCTGAGGGAGAGGGGTATTGGCGATTTTTGCGTTAGTCATTCTGCATTGCTCTATGACTTTGTCAAGGTATTCTTGCTGGTCTATCTTAATAGTTTGACCATCTCAATGTATGTTCATTCTTAGGAATTCACATGTTTTCCCTAAGTTGTGACAGCCCCACTTCTTCATGAAAGCAGCCTTAACCTTATCTACAAAGGTTTTGTTGGGGCTGCAGAAGATGGCATTGTCTATGTAGATAATTGCTAGGACAAGCTCTTTGCCTTTGCGATAGATAAATAGGCCAGCATCTGTTTTAAGATGCGTGAAGCCAAGATCTTTTATGGATTGGTCAAGTTCGTGCCACCAAGCTAATTCTGCTTGTTTTAGGCCATATAAGGCATGTAGTAACTTTAAGACCTTTCCCTTGAGATGAGGAGGCATGAAGCCTTCAGGGAAGTCCATGTAGAGTTCTTCATCCAGTTTGCCGTATAGGTAGGTGGATCGGATGTCAAGACCAGTAATATGCCAGTTCTCTAGTGCTGAGAGGATGAGCATACACCGCACTGTCTCAAAGCCTACAACAGGAGAGAATATTTGATCAAAATCAATCCCTTCTACTTGGGAGAAACCCTTGGCTACAAGGCGGGCTTTCTTTCTTCCGTCAGTTTTCACATCAAAGACCTATCAATTTTTTATGATCTTTCTATTTGCAGGTTGATCCATGATTTCATAGACCTTGCGGTCCTTGAGCATTTGAAGCTCATCATGGCAGGCTTTACACCATAGTTTCTGTTCTTCTTCAGGCAACTTCAAGATGTCATGGTATGTCCATTCCCTATAGTTGATGTTTGAGTACTTGTCAAGTGGGATGGCACAGTTGCAAAGGTATGAAACCAAAGTGTCTCCCCCTTCCCTGGTCAGGCGATCCACATCATCTTCCAATGGAGTCAGGGAGTGGGGCATGCCACCAGGGACTATTGGTGAATCCGATGGACCAGCTCCTGATCCCTTGACTAGCTTTCGCCAATCGGAGTCCTTTTCGATGTCACACTGACCTGCAGGCAATCCATTACATGCTGAGATCATGAGTATTACACACTCCCAATATTCTAGCCTAACCAGCAGCTAGAAAATCCTAATACACACAGTAGAGGTAGCTTACTATCTAAACTACCTACCCCCTCCAAATTTCATCATGTTTGCTTTATTCCTTACAGAGATATTCACAAATCCTCTTGTAACATACCCATATTACCATAGTGTACTCAAAACACTATTATTCTAATTACTCTCTCAATAGACAATTAGCCCTTAGTTAGATTATCTAATCATGTACTACACAGCTTGACCTGCACAGTCCATATATCACATGACCACTTGCCTGCTTAGGATGCTGCCCAAATTGCCATCCAAGCACAGCAGTGAGTCTCACTTTCATAGAACATTCTAAATAGAATGTACAGCCATTAACCTGTGCAAGGTTTCTGTAACTCATAGCATAGCCCTGCATGAGTCAGTATGAGTCATACCTCAGAAAAGTGAATATGAATCACACCTGAGTCAACATGAGTCATGAGTGTTGAAGCTCATAGCATAGGCATACCTGAGTCAAGATGAGTCATACTGAGTCAACATGAGTCACACATGAGTCATGTCAAGTCAGTCTTGCCACCACTATTCCTAGTCACATATTCTATCCATCCAATCATATTTCTTCTTGGCAAGCAAAATGACTCAGAACATAGCCTCAAAGCTGCTAAATGTAGAAGCATAGCCACATGTAAAAAAAGGTATATAAGGAGTGGAATTTTGCAGTGAAAGATCATCTCACAATCTGGGAAATATTCCATTATCTGATTATCTTATTATCAGAGGATCTCATATCTGGTATCTCAGAATCTAAGAAAGTCCCAAGCGACCCTTAGAGTTCTAGTCTCTACATACTTGGTAGCTAGTACTTAGCAGAAAACACTACCAAAAGAGGCAGCTAACACAGCTACTCTTACATAAGCTATTACTAAGTGGGCAAATACACTGCCAATCGTAACCTAAGCAAATCTAGTTTAGAAATACTTAGTACCTGCTACACACAGAGATCTTGCTGACATACATTCCACTCCAGTTTCCCAATAAATAAGGTTGTAAACAACCCACATTATGTGAGAACTGAGTGACCCCTTTAGGAAATATCCTACACATTACATCATACACAGCCACCACAGATTCCCAGGAATTAGCTACTCTTCAAATAGGTGTATATACACAATAAAGCCTATAATTTGGTACACGCAACCAAACAACTCATATTAGCACATCCATATACTACTATACAAGGTAGTCTATTCACACCCTTGACAGCTAAACCATTAGCTTCAAGAATCCTTATACAACTACAACACGATTCAGTACGTATCTATCGCTAGTAAGTCTAGCAACCCATTAGCCAGTAACAATAGGAATAGTCTACATATTCCTTATATCTTTAGAACCTATATTAGCTAGGAATGAAGCCAACCCTTTTACCCTTGACTAACCATCAGGAAAGGAAGAACGACCAGGGATCCAATTAGTTAAGTTTCTCACTCATTCAGTAGACAAGTTTCCTTTTTCTATAGTATCTTCTGTTTGATCTGGTAGATAGAGTTGTCCTATCACCAGCTTATAACTAGATTGGGCCTGGAGGATTGATTGCATAGGATTTTCCTCTAGCAAATCTAGCACTCTATATCCTGTAAGAACGACAACGCAGCTGTCTAAGCAGATCACATCGTTCCCCATAAACATTTCCAGGTCGGAAAGGGGCACATCACTTGCATTGAGGGCATTGTGGGCAAGCAGGAACCACCAGCAGGGCACGCCTGGGTGGTGTAGCAGGAGGGGGTAAGGGAGGAGCAACTGGAGGCAGAGTAAGGGGTCACGGTGCTTGTTGTTGCATAGGACGATGTGGGCGAGGAGCGAATTCCACATCAGACTCATCCAGAGTAGAATCTGAATCAGAATACTCATCATCATCTGCATGGGGGGCAGGCAGATGATTAATCAGCCTGTGGGGCTGCTCCTTTGAGCATCTGGGAAACAGATTCTCATCAAAGATGGTGTGTGCCAAAATGTGAAGCACATTGTTAGGGTGCATGAACAGGTAGTTTGAGTCACTACCAGTAGAAACACCTAGGTAGATCATCAATTGCAACTTGGGTTGTAATTTCCCACCACAATTCTCTGGAGCAATGTGCACATAGGCACTGCAGCCAAAAATCCGAAGATGTGATATAGTCAGCTTAGAGCCGGTGAGCATCTCAGATGGCATTTTCCAGTTTAGTCGAGTGGAGAGGGTACAATTGTACACATGAAGTGCATGAAATAGCGCAAATTCCCAATAGGAGTCAGGTTAACAGGCCTGAAGTTGCATAGGTTGGCCTTATCCATAAGAGCATGGATTAAGTGTTCCACGCACCCATTCTGTTGATGTACATAGGGGGCGGATTGTTACATGTTAATACCATTGTCCTTCATATATTCCTTAAAGGCTGCAGAGGTGAATTCCCTGCTGGCATCAGTCTGCCAGTGTTTTATCACGGCGTTGGAATGATTTCAGACATGAGCAATGAACTGCTTGGTGACATGAAGGGTTTGATCCTTGATCTTTATGTATATTAACCAAGCATGGGAGGTGAAATCATCATAAAAGATGACCACATATTTGTATTTATGGTAGGACTCAATTTCAAAAGATTTCAAGTCCGAGTGTATGAGCTCAAACGGAGCGGTTGCCCACTTCTCGCTATGAGGGAAGTGCCAGTTAGGCTGTTTGCCAAGTTGGCAGCTGGGACAGATAGAAGGGTTTGATGGGATATTGATCTCTGGGAAGTCACTTATGTGCTTCTTAGTAGTGCGTAAGACCTTACATGAGGGGTGTCCAAGTCAACGATGAAGAAGTTCATAGTCCACAGAGGCCATAGATGCTAAGTTAGCTTGTGGTCAAACTGTCAATGTGCATATCCAGTACATTGTATCACCATGAAAGTGAAAACTCAGTATGATCTGCTTAGAACATTTATAAAAAATGTCTATGGTATTGGCATGCATTTTCAAGGTCATGCAGGTGTCAACTAATAGGGTACCCATAGAGATGAGTTTTACATTACATGTAGGCATGTAAATGACTGGCGAAACCACACAAGTCTACTGTTGTATCATATCATTGCAGTTCCTTTACCCAGAATGTGGGCACGGCTGTTAGCAGTTTGAGAGAATGTTGGCTGAGTAAACTCAGAGTATTCAATCAGGTCATCTATATCATTGGTGAAATGTGATCCCTGAATCGAGGAGCCACATGTCTGGTGGTAGGTGGGGATGTGTTCCTTTTCCTTTCCTTTGCCAGAAGCTGGCTTTGTACACTGATCACACATGTTGAAAGGAAGTGTACTAGGATTGTTATTTACTAGTACAGGTGTATGCATTACAAAAGAACTACATAAAATCTGAGGTGATGAAAACCGCACATCAGTGCCTGCTAGAGAAGGACATAGGAAAAGGGGAACTTGCCAATCAAGTGCATTCTTGAAGAATTCTTTGACGTACTCGTCGATCTCCATATCACCCAAGCTCACAGTGTCCTTATCATCTGAATCAGAGACAAGCTCGACGATCCAGGGAACCTCCATGTGCTCCATAAGAGAGGGCACGGAGGGGCCAGCATGGTTACAAGGGAGGGTATGAGTGCCGAAGGCACCATCCTCCCTGAACACGGAGTGTTGCTGGACATGGGAGCAGTGAGTGGCGATGGGCTTGAGGTTGCGAACAACCTGAGGAGTGGGTGTCGCCTCGATATGGCGAGCGAGTGAGATGGTCTCTAGGACCTGAGGAAAGGCAGGGGGACCATAGGAGGTCGCACTGGTGGTGTGCACAAGTGTGTGGGGATCTGGGACAGCCTCAGTGAAGTCGAGGGAGGCTGGGCTGAGGACTGTGGGCTCCTGAAAGAAGTTCGTGGATGCAAACAAGGCAGAAGACTGTTTGGCAGTGGTGTCTGTGTGGTCCGCAACACTACCTCCATGGTGCTTCCTTCCTGGTTCAAGTCTTTACCAATCATAAGAACCTTACCTATTTCCGTCAACCAAAAGACCTTAATCGTTGCAAGCCCGCTGGCTATTAGATTTAGCAGACTTCAATCTCAAAATGATCCATGTCCCTGGCTCCCTACTCTCCGGACTGGATGCCCTATCATGCTGGCATGACTTTATCCCCTCAGACACTGATGTAAACAAGGGTACTACCCTTGTTCCTCCCTCCATGTTCGTCTGCCTTATCAACTCCACACTGGCCCACCATATCTCCTCTTCCTCAGCCTCCAATCCACTCATCCTTCAGGCACTCCAAGCACTTGATGGAACTATCCCTCCTGCTTTCTGCTCCTGCCTCTCGGACTGGCAATACTCCAAAGGAGTCCTTACTTACAAAGGGTGTGTTTACGTCCCTTCCTCCAAGACCCTCCACCACTCCATCCTTGAACGATGTCACGACCACAAGTCTACCGGACACCCTGGTTACCTGAAGACTTGTCAACTCATCACAGCCGAGTTCTGGTGGCCTGGACTTGCACAATATGTCCAGAAGTACATTGAAGGATGTTCTATTTGTCAGCAGAACAAATCCAACACACATCCCACCATTCCCCCTCTCACTCTGATCAAATCCTCCTGCACACGCCCATTCCAGCAGGTTTCCTGCGATCTCATCATGGATCTCCCTGCTTCCACTTCTTCTTCCTTTGATTCTCTTCTCGTCGTGGTGTGGACCACAGCCTTACTAAGGGGGTAATTCTTTGTCCCACAAAAATACCATTACTGCCAAGGGCATTGCTTCCCTTTTCTTTCACAAGGTTTACCCCGCTTCAGCCTTTATGACAAAATCATCTCTGATTGTGGTCCTCAATTCACATCCTCCTGAACTATGACATTTCCCTCTCCACCACATACCACCCTCAATCCAACAGAGAAACTGAACAAGTCAACCAAGAGGTTGAAACCTATCTTTGCATCTTCTGCGGCAATAACCCCTCCTCATGGGCAGACAAGATCTCCCACGTGGAATTTGCTCACAATCACTGCCCTCACTCCATCACCAGCAAATCTCTGTTCTATCTCATGATGGGATATGGACCCTGTGCTCTTCCTTTGGTACTTGCCAAATCCACCCTTCCCGCTATCAACACCTGCCTCAAAGACCTCTCCATGGCTCGGGAAGAAGCATTAGCTTCTCATGAACTCGCCCGACAAGTCATGACTTCTTGGAACAACCAAGGATTCACTCCTTTCACCCTCAGAGACAAGGTCTGGCTTGAAGCTAGAAACCTCTGGCGCTCTATCATCAACCCGAAGTTCGCTCCAAAATGAGAAGGACCGTTCGTAATCACCAAAGTCCTATCTTCTATCACCTATCAACTCCGCCTACCAAAGATCTGGAAGATTCATCCCATCTTCCATGCTTTCCTCTTATCTCCTTATCATGAGAACATCATCCATGGAAAGAACTTCCCTTCTTCACCACCTGACCTTATCGACAGAGAAGAAGAATACGAAATTGATAAGATCATACTGTATGTCACCACAGAACCCTGAAAAGCTGCATGTTCCTTATCCACTGGAAAGGATACTCCACCGAAGAAGATTCCTGGATCCCTGAACAGAACTTGAAACATTCCAAAGCTGCCCTCCAGGACTATAAGAAGCTTCACGCCTCTGTTTTCTCCTCCTAGCTCTCACTCCAAACACTTCACTATGTCTTCTTGAACAAACCATTTCTATCTCCATTTCTTCTGAATCCTCCATTTCCCCTTCTTCTCCTTCCTCTACCATAGCTTCTCCAGGCTGGGGAGACCGTTCTCCTTCTCCAGTCTCTGTTGTAACCACTCCCTCCAATAACCTTCACCCCATCCTCATCATCAACCTTCCCCTCTATGTCAACAAACTTAGAGATGACTTTCCTGACGCTGCCTACCACAACGTCCTTGAGAACCATACCACTGATGTGGGCCTTGCCACTCCAATCAACACTCTCCTTGATGTAGGATCCCCTATCTGGGCCCTATACTGCACTTATCTTCAGATACACCATCTTTCCATGGTACTAGATGGTACCAGATCCTCTCCCTCTGCCTAACTGGGCATTATTCGCCCTCTCGTTCGCACTGTCCAATGTGAAACCATGAACAACCTCCATGTCCTCGCCTATCAGATGAACATGGGAGAGTTCCTCCTAGACTTAGACTAGTCCTGGAAGAACTCGCCACTCAGTGTCAGTTCCCTCACCCATGTCCCTACCATCGAGATCGCCCCGCTCGCCCTACTCTCTTATCACGTCTCTCGGACCATCCTGCTTCCATTTACAACACTGCAGTTAAATCCCCAAACCCCTCTACTCCCTCAGTGTCCTCCTCTGCTCTTTACCCAAACGAAATCCTCTCCATGAACTGCACTGAGAACTGGTGGACTGGTGCCAACAGCAACATTCCACTCCCTATTTCTCACCCTAGGTATCACAAGGCTTCCTTCTGGTGCCATTGTCTTGGCCATCAGAAAAAGGATTGCTCCTTTTACCAATGCCCTCATTGTATTTGCTGGCAACCTGGCCACTCTCAGGTCGCCTGTCCTGCATGCCATCAAACTCAAAGGAAAGTCTCTTCTTTCCCTTCTTCCTCCTCCTCTCATCGCCACCACCAGGTACCTCCTCCTCATCCCAACATTCCTCATCCCCCTGCCTACTACTCTTGTGTCCCCTCTCCTGAGATGGATTTCAATTATGATACTAACACCATCAGTAACATGACAATCTATCACTCTTGTGGTCACTCCTTGACCCCTTGAAACCCTTGACCCTGCTGGTACCAGTCCAGCTCTCTTTGAAACCTTGAATCTCATGTGGACGATCCCACAAGCCCCCCCCCTTGATCCCTTGAAGTCTTTGTCCTACTCTGAAGGACGTTACATCTATAAGACCTTGTTGTGCTTTTGAGTCGACACTCTCCTCGTTCTTGCTTCACAAAGGCTATGCTCATACCTACCCGGTCCAAGCGTAACAGCATTGGCAAGGATACTCCAATGAAGATCACACATGGGAACTGGAATCTAATCTGTCAAACGCTCATACAGCCATGGATGAATTCCATAATGTACATCCTAATGCACCTAGATGACTCCGGATGACATCATTTGAATTCTTTAACCTATTCAAGCATTGTGGCAAACCTGTTCCCGAAGTAACAGAAAATTGTCTTCCTTTTGATCGAC